>OV839569.1:15925050-17125050 GCA_929447395.1 Epistrophe grossulariae | reverse complement strand
GGACAGATTTAACATACTGTGAACAACATAGCTATGTTTTATTTTCCCCCAGATTGGATTTTTTAACGAAAATACATGTATTACAAAAACAACACAAGATCCAACTTTGTTTTGAATTTGGATTTCCAAATCCACCCTTAATTAGTAAGTCGTCAGTATTGTAAAGAAAAAAGACAACGGGTGCATACAAATAAAAAATCAAAAGGAAAAAAGAAGTTGGATGTATAACAAGTTGTCTCTGAGATACTGGGTTATTTTATTTCCATTATATCGGATTGGATCTGAGTGAACATAAAACATAGTTAATGGCGCGTATAACTTGTATTTTCATAATGAAATTAATTGAATTTAAATAAATCTACATCCGGTTTTAAGTTTTACTCGATACATCCAGATTAAAGGTAAGACCGCACTTGGTGGAACTGCACTTCAGCGGATCTGAACTTCACGACTTATTTGTATGAAATTGTATGTCCTATATCGCACTAAGCGACAACTGCACTTCACGGTGCGACACTATGCGACAAAGTTGATAATCTAACCAACTGTGTCGCGACATGAAGTTTCGTTCAGTTTCGTGCGAAAGTGCGCAGGGTGTCGCTGAAGTGCAGTTCCGCCTAGTGCGGTTCTACCTTAAAGCTTAAATCCGGATGTAAATTGTACAAATTCAATGTTAATACATCTGGATTTAAGTTTCAATCTGGATGTATTGAGTGAATAATATAGGCGTTAATCTAGAAGTATCAAGTGAATAATATGGTGGTAGATAATTATAAAGGAAATGGAATTTTTTGCTAAAGTCACATTTTTTTGTAGCTTCTGTTAACACTGTTTTCAGTTAATCAGTTCACACTGCTCAGTGGTGGAATGAAACGAGTATCGAATTTTACCTGCAAAAAATCCTCTGTGTTTTGACATTTCTCAACCGTGTGTTGTGTTGGGAAACTGCAAATGTATAAACGTGGATTTCAGTGTGGATATTAGTAAAGAAAATTCCATTTATTAAACGAATATTTATAATAGTTAATTTAACTAAAAACCATTGAACCACTCGGTTGCTCAGAATAACAAAAATTCATTTTTATCTATAATGTCGAAACGTTCTCAGCCAGCTTGGCAACAGCCTCATTCTCAAGAACGCCCAAAATTAAAACTCTATAATAGTTTAACAAGACAAAAGGAAGAATTCATTCCTTTGGATGGTAATAATGTTCGTTGGTATAGTTGTGGTCCAACCGTATACGATGCATCTCACATGGGACACGCCAGGTAAGCACAATAATAACACCACTGTCAACCCCAACACTTCAACCAGTCGGCTGACTAATCGTTGCAATTAAATATCATCACCCTCCAGGTCTTACATATCTTTCGATATTCTTCGACGTGTTCTTTCTGATTATTTCGGATATAACATTCAATATGTCATGAACATTACTGATATCGATGACAAAATCATAAAACGTGCAAGGCAAAATTATCTCTACGAAAAATACAAGAAAAATATTGGTGCTTTGTCTGATGTATTGAAAGATCAACAAGAAGTGCTGGGAGATTTTAAACAAACCTGCGAAAAAAATACCGATCCTGATAAAAAAATCATGCTAGACAAGACCCTAGCGAAGATGAATACAGCTGTGGAGCAGCTCAAAGATGCAGTCTTAATCGGTGATGCGGAAAAAATAGAAAAGGCAAAGTTGAATTACTTAGCGGAAGCTAAAGATCCAATTGCAGACTGGGTTGATAAACGAGAGGGCAATCAAGTGACAGAGAATTCGATATTTGAGGCATTGCCTAGCTACTGGGAAGATGAGTTCCATAACGATATGCGATCGTTGAATGTAAGTACATTTATTATAATTAATGGGTTATTGCTTTAACTGCATTATCTGCTAAGCAATTAGGTCAAAGACCTGCAAAACTTGTCATTTCATAATTAATTTCAAATAAAGTTACATACGTAGAATAAATCAAGTTCAGTTTACATTTCTTATCACAAACACACGTTAAACCAAAAATTTGGATTTTAAAAAATGTACCTATATACATACGTAGCTATGTAGCTATATAATTTTTTTTTTTCTAAAGAAGCTTCATTAAGGTCAAGTGGTTCAAGTTGTTGTCGAAGCAGATTTATATGTAAGTCAAAAATGATTTTTTTTAATAATTTAAATAAATATACATACGTTCTGAACACTGAATCCAAGAATCTATGAATTTGTTTTTAATAGCAAACTTAGTTTTATTTAGTAGGTAAAAGTTCAAATTTACTGGGAAAACCATGACATCATCAAATCAATCAATAACAAACAATGCAAAATACTCTGCGACGTAGTGTTGCAAATGATAAAAATAATTTGTATTGCACGTTATTATAACGACGATGTTGTTCTAGTTAAAAAATCAGACTGTAGGTTGAAATGAGTGATTTGATTAGAACAATTTTAATTTAAACTTTGAAAATATAAATTTTTTTGCATTTGTCGTTTAATAACCTTATAGGTTTCCGACGGTTATATTTATTATGTTTCTTTGCTAAAATAATTTATTTATTAAATTAAATGCATTTTACCGATTTAACTACTGAAATACTGAAAAAATTGAACTCGAATCAATTTTTAAATATGTAATTTAAAATTAGTGCAGCCCTCGACAAATTGTAAAGGCAAACATATATATATGAAAAACACTTAATATAATTTCTTTGACTGACAACAATCAAAATTTAAAAATAGTTAAAACAAAAAACAGACGACAAATGAAGGAATAAATAAAATAAATATAATTAAAAAAAAAATTACTTCAAAACGACACAAAATACATAAATTGATGTCATTCTTACCATTTTTGATTCTGATGAAACGAATATATTAATATCAAACCTTTCACTGTAAATCATATTCTCATTGTTGGAAAAAAATTAAACAAAAAGTAAAAAAAAATATAAATAAGGACGTTGTAAAGTTTCTTGAAAGCCCCAGAAAACTGCTTATGTATTGTACGTAAATGTAGCAAATTATGTTCTTAACCGATGAGCTTATTCAGCCGGGAATTTTGTTTGTTTTTTATTTTGTTATTATTTTTGTTTTAAATTTTATTGTTATAAATTTTATGTCACCTCAGTCATTTTAATGACAAAAACTTCATCCATTCATTCATTCATTGTTAGAGAGAGATTTTCTATACAAGATTTTAATAATTCGTTTATAATGGCGTAAACTTTATTTTAAATGCAAATAAAATTATTTATACAAATTTCATTAAATATCGTGTCTTGTAAGTGCAAGCATAATATGTGACTACATAGCATTTTATTTTTTGCATGGGTATTATAAACTAGGCTTAAGGTACAATTATTTCACTTCAATTCATTCATACTGACTCACTCTTATTTTTATTAACCAACAAAAAAATCACTACTTATCAAGAAACGCTACTTCCTAATCTATTATAAGACGTTTTAACACACTTATTATTATTTTTTTTCAATAATATATTTATTTATTGAAATTAATTAATTGTTGTTTTTATTTCGTAAATGTTCATAAAGATTTAAAAATGATTTGTTTGTAATGCAGTAACTTACCTTACCCAACAGAAATATTGTTACGAAATATCAGAGATTTTTTTGTCAGTTCAAGGCAAGAAATGTAGTGATGCCGCTGATATGTTCGCTTAGAGATGAAATAAAATGCCTGGCTGGATTGCACGTACTTGATCTTATAGAATTTTAAAGATAATATTATAAAAACATGGATGTAATAAGTGAAAGCATTTCAAACAATACTTGAAATTCGTTCATTAAATTGGGCCACAGTTCATACAAAATAAATTCTAATATATTTTGAATCTCAAAACAAATAATGAAGTCTTATTTCTTTAATTTACGTATATAAATTTATAAAAAAAAGATCAAAAATCATTACATCTCTTTTTTTTATAATTTACTTTATAAAGGCACCTGAATAATAAAAATTGATCAAAATGGGTTCTATGGAAGGTATCATAAAATTTTCATTTACAAAAAGTTGGCTCAATAATATCCAGACAAAAATTTATTAAAAATCATTGGAGCTATTTTTGATAAAAATATCCTTTTTTATAGGATTTTATAGGATGTACCATTATTATCTAAGCTTAAAATAAAAATAAATAAGCCTAAAATCGGCATAAAGATTTTTGTATTATTAAAAGGGTTAAAATTTTAAGCTGTAGCTTTGGAATGAAAATTAACATTTTTAATACAAAAAATTAATATAACTTATATTAATCAATGTTCCCGTTATTTTTGGTTTTGTTTTTCCTCATTTCATTCCAGCTTTAATTAAATAAATAATTTTATTTTTTAAAGATCCTTCCACCTGACGTGCTTACCCGAGTCAGCGAATATGTCCCCCAAATTGTAGAATTCATTCAACGCATCATTGCCAATGGCTTAGCTTATGCGGCCAATGGTTCAGTTTATTTTGATGTGAATGGATTCGATAAAAAAAAGAATCATCATTATGCAAAACTAGTTCCTGAAGCATATGGAGACACAAAGTCTCTGCAAGAAGGAGAAGGTGATCTGTCACTAGCAGAAGATCGTTTATCTGAAAAACGTTCTCCCAACGATTTTGCTTTGTGGAAAGCGAGTAAAGGTGGTGAACCATTCTGGGAAAGTCCTTGGGGACGTGGACGTCCTGGTTGGCATATCGAATGCTCTGCTATGGCCTCGGATATCTTTGGTCAAACTATGGATATTCATACAGGCGGTGTAGACTTAAAATTCCCTCACCATGACAATGAGTTGGCTCAATCCGAAGCTGCCTACGATCACCCCGAGTGGGTTAAGTATTTCCTACATACAGGGCATCTCACCATAGCCGGTTGTAAGATGTCAAAATCTTTGAAAAACTTCATCACCATTCAACAAGCATTGGAAAAACACACTGCAAGTCAGCTGCGATTGGCGTTCCTTATGCACTCGTGGAAAGACACTTTGGATTATTCAGATAATACCATGGAAATGGCCGTACAGTATGAGAAGTTTTTGAATGTAAGTTTTCAATTGGACAGACAAAATTTATTTTAATGTCCAATTACATTTTTTTTGTGCAAGTCTGTTTCTTATTGTTTTTAGTTCAAAATGATGATAAAGCGTTTAAAAAGGATATTAACCATTCAATATGTTTTTTAAAGGAATTCTTCCTCAACGTTAAAGACTTAACGCGACATTTTGCAACCGAAAAACCTCGTAGACAGTTTGATGCATGGCGACCCATTGAGGAAGCTTTACAGACGAAGTACAATGCTACACAAGCTCAGGTTTATGAGGTCTTGTGCGGTAGGTGTTGATTTATTATCGTTTCTGTTATTCTATCTTATTTTTTTTTTTTTTTTAGACAACGTTGATACTCGATCGGCGCTGGACTTATTGCGGGATCTAGTTTCTTCATCAAACGTTTACATTCGGGATAGTAAATGCAGCAAAGTGAATTCTTTGCTTTTGCGTAAGATCGCATCGTACATAACTGATTTGCTGAATATATTTGGCGTCATAGCTGGCCCCCGTGGTGGAATTGGATTTCCCATTTCCAATTCGGCAAATGGCAACGCGAATGATGCCGATGTGGAAAAAATTGTAATGTCTTATCTCACTGCCATGGCTGAGTTCCGTAATCAAGTTCGAGATCAAGCAAAAACTTTGAAAGCTGTTGATATCTTAAAGCTCTGCGATGAACTACGCGATGATGTTCTTCCAAATTTGGGAGTTCGTTTAGAAGACCGTGAATGCGGTGAATTTGCATTGAAGCTTGTCGACAAAGAAACACTCCAGAAAGAACGGGAAACAAAAAAAGCTCTTGAAGCTGAAAAAGCCGCAGAAAAGGAGAGGAAAAAGCAAGCAGCTGCTGCTGCTAACGCCGCCAAGGAGGCACAAAAGAAAATCGATCCCAAGAAAATGTTTTTAAGCGAGACCGAAAAGTATTCAGCATTTGATGCTAATGTGAGATGATTTTTTTAAATATTTTATTTTTATATAAATTAATTGGTGTTTTCATGTTTTCATAAAAGGGTCTACCAACACATGATAAAGATGGAAAAGAAATAAGCAAAGGTCAAACTAAAAAACTGCAAAAACTTCAACAGCAACAGGAAGCACGGTATAAAGAATATATGGAGAGTGTGAATGGAGCTTGATAATTAATGGATGTCGGATTTTCTTATTTTTTAAATGTGATTTTTTTTTCGCCAAACGTTCGCTTAACTTCGTATGAAATAAATTATTTAATGTCATGTAGTTTTGTTTTCGTAACGGCTTTATTTATAAATTTATATTTACTATAACACTCGAAAGAATATGCATTTGTTTTTATTTCAATAAGACATAAATGCATATTTTACAAGTAAAGAAAATTTGAATTCAAACCTATTATGTATAGTTGTTGACTTTATTTAAATTGCAGTCATTGCATTGCATTAAAAAAATACATAGCGAAGAATTTAGGTTACGCAGTTCAGTTTTTCGGTATCATGAAAAGACATAATAAAGAAGATTAATTAGTATAGAATATAAAAATAAAAACTTTATTTTAAAAATCTTTAATCAAATGATAATTATTATTATTTTTCATTATGGAGATAAATAAAACCGACAAAATAATAAAATAAATAAAAGGATATTTTCGTTCGAAGGGAATAAATGCATTTAGGGAATAAAAACTTTGCTGCTGAATTGAACAGTCAGGCAGGTGCAAAAATAATTAACTGAGTGGGAAATTTAATTTACAAAGAATCCATCCATTGATTTGCCAGTAGAAACTCAGATCGTGCACAGTCCTCTGCAAAAAGCTTCTCCAGCAATTTTTTATTTTCCAATTCGTATGGATCCTGCAGATCAAATTCCAAATCGAGCTCATCATCAAAGTCAATGTGTGGTGCAATATTACGATCAGGTAGATCAAAGTCATTCTCAATATCTCCATCGCCATTGATGAGACGCTCCAATACATCTGGTTCGAGTACATTCATTTCCGACCAGATTTCTTCCAAACCTTAGACAACAAATTAAATTATCCGTTCTACATATTATTATATAAACGTTCTTAATTTACCTCTTCGACAATTTTCGTTACAAGTTCTTGGAGTTGGCAAGTCTCTTTTGTGTAGCTCATCTGAATTATTGTTGTTGACAATGGGCTGAATTTTTATCTGCTGTTGCCCTTCCATTTGAGATTTAAGATGTTCAGAATGTTTCTTCAATAAATCAGAGCAATAGTTCTTTGATGGACCAGAAAGTTGTAGTCCCTTGAAAGGCGTAATCGAGGCGTGGTTATGGATTACATTTTTAATTTCACCCAATGCATGTTTTCGAATGTTGTGCTTTCGTTCCGAATGGAATTGTTTTTTCGGCAATGAATTTTGTTGGTAATTTTCTCCATCGAGAAATAATTGTTCGCTTTGTGCAATCGACATTTTTGTTATCTGATATCTTTTTTCAATTATAAAATCTATTAGATTTTAAATAAAATATTTTTGCGAATAAAAAATCAGAATGTTCGATTGAAATTCAGTTTTGCCGGGAACGGGGAAAGTTGTTTTTTTTTCGTATTTCAAATTAATTTCAAGTGATTAATAGTGATGCCAAAATGCATGTACTGGTTTGGTTTAGAGCCTCGATTCGAAATTATGGAAAAATTTGTTAAGGTTCTACCACACTATCTTACTAAATAAAACCATTGGCTGCGTTCAAGTTTGTATCCAAAGCGATCTGGATAGCTTTTTGTTGTTGTAATCCCATGTAAAATCACAGCTGATGTGATCTCAAGCTATCTTAAAAATTCTGGGATACATCTATCCTATGAGAAATATCAACAACAGCTGACTTGCGTTCAGAAACATACTGCATACTCGAGTATCTAGACGCTGTTTAAATTGGGAAGATTGAGGCCGGTATCACGGCAGTTCGTATGCAAGAGAAGTGTGGGGTGAGGACTCTCGTGAGGCACGAAGAAAACATAAAAACCGGACTCATGAGTCTACTTTGTTTCAATGTGTGAAATGTTGAAATTGTTGTTGTTTCAATGTATTTTGAGGCCCCTCAAAGTTTAAAATGTGAACACGATGGCACTCACCAGTCCGGACTCAATCTTCCCAATCTAAACAGGGTCTTAGATAGGCTATCCTAGTGAAACCTGAACGCGGCTATTTATAGTTACCCCGTTTACATTTTAAATAACTGCAAGTTGAATTGAGCTTGAACCTAGAAGACTCTAATTCAGTAGCGGATTCGAATCGTAATTTGTGCTAAAAAAAACTTGGCTGAAACATTCGACTGTCAATATATTTTATATGCGATTCGCATCGCATCGTCGCTTTGGTGTGGGTTCTTTGAAGCTGATTACACGACTCGTTTTTTCAGTTGTTTTTCCTTTCGTCTTTTTGACAGCTCGGGTGAGGGGTGTAGGGGGAATGAAGCAACAAATCCATATATTTCTACAAGCTGTCAAAAAGACGAAAGACGAAACGACCGAAAAAAAGACTGGTGTAATCAGCGTCTTTCATTTGGCCAGTTTATATTTCAGAGCGCTCAGTAATTTTCCTCCGCCTCTTTGACAGAGCAGGAGAATGAAATATAAACACATTACATTGTGTTCAAAGGAATTTAAGAAATCGAGCGACGAATCCAAGAAATTTCAGTCTCACTTATTGACAGCTGAATTGAGGAATTTTTATGAGGAATCGTGTTTATATTTGTGAGGAAGCGGAGATCTCTGAGATCTCTGAAATATAAACTGGCCAATTATAACGGGTGATTTTTTAGCTGGTTTGGTTTTGGCAACTCTGGTTTTGACAGCTGACGTGTGTTTAGTACCTTGTGTCACTGACCACTGTCAAACAGCTTCAGTTTGGTTTGCAATTTAACCATGGATCGTCTTACAAATGAACAACGCTTGCAAATTATTGAATTTTACTATCAAAATTCGTGCTCGGTTCGAAATGTTCATCGCGCGCTGCTTCCATTTTATGGTCGGCATTCTCGACCTTCTGAGCAGTCTATTCGGAAGATTGTGACCAAATTTCGCACCAAATTTACTTTGTTGGACATTAAACCACCAACACGTTTACGTACTGTGAAGGAGAGGAAAAAGCAAGCAGCTGCTGCTGCTAACGCCGCCAAGGAGGCACAAAAGAAAATCGATCCCAAGAAAATGTTTTTAAGCGAGACCGAAAAGTATTCAGCATTTGATGCTAATGTGAGATGATTTTTTTAAATATTTTATTTTTATATAAATTAATTGGTGTTTTCATGTTTTCATAAAAGGGTCTACCAACACATGATAAAGATGGAAAAGAAATAAGCAAAGGTCAAACTAAAAAACTGCAAAAACTTCAACAGCAACAGGAAGCACGGTATAAAGAATATATAGAGAGTGTGAATGGAGCTTGATAATTAATGGATGTCGGATTTTCTTATTTTTTAAATGTGATTTTTTTTTTCGCCAAACGTTCGCTTGACTTCGTATGAAATAAATTATTTAATGTCATGTAGTTTTGTTTTCGTAACGGCTTTATTTAAAAATTTATATTTACTATAACACTCGAAAGAATATGCATTTGTTTTTATTTCAATAAGACATAAATGCATATTTTACAAGTAAAGAAAATTTGAATTCAAACCTATTATGTATAGTTGTTGACTTTATTTAAATTGCAGTCATTGCATTGCATTAAAGAAATACATAGCGAAGAATTTAGGTTACGCAGTTCAGTTTTTCGGTATCATGAAAAGACATAATAAAGAAGATTAATTAGTATAGAATATAAAAATAAAAACTTTATTTTAAAAATCTTTAATCAAATGATAATTATTATTATTTTTCATTATGGAGATAAATAAAACCGACAAAATAATAAAATAAATAAAAGGATATTTTCGTTCGAAGGGAATAAATGCATTTAGGGAATAAAAACTTTGCTGCTGAATTGAGCAGTCAGGCAGGTGGAAAAATAATTAACTGAGTGGGAAATTTAATTTACAAAGAATCCATCCATTGATTTGCCAGTAGAAACTCAGATCGTGCACAGTCCTCTGCAAAACGCTTCTCCAGCAATTTTTTATTTTCCAATTCGTATGGATCCTGCAGATCAAATTCCAAATCGAGCTCATCATCAAAGTCAATGTGTGGTGCAATATTACGATCAGGTAGATCAAAGTCATTCTCAATATCTCCATCGCCATTGATGAGACGCTCCAATACATCTGGTTCGAGTACATTCATTTCCGACCAGATTTCTTCCAAACCTTAGACAACAAATTAAATTATCCGTTCTACATATTATTATATAAACGTTCTTAATTTACCTCTTCGACAATTTTCGTTACAAGTTCTTGGAGTTGGCAAGTCTCTTTTGTGTAGCTCATCTGAATTATTGTTGTTGACAATGGGCTGAATTTTTATCTGCTGTTGCCCTTCCATTTGAGATTTAAGATGTTCAGAATGTTTCTTCAATAAATCAGAGCAATAGTTCTTTGATGGACCAGAAAGTTGTAGTCCCTTGAAAGGTGTAATCGAGGCGTGGTTATGGATTACATTTTTAATTTCACCCAATGCATGTTTTCGAATGTTGTGCTTTCGTTCCGAATGGAATTGTTTTTTCGGCAATGAATTTTGTTGGTAATTTTCTCCATCGAGAAATAATTGTTCGCTTTGTGCAATCGACATTTTTGTTATCTGATATCTTTTTTCAATTATAAAATCTATTAGATTTTAAATAAAATATTTTTGCGAATAAAAAATCAGAATGTTCGATTGAAATTCAGTTTTGCCGGGAACGGGGAAAGTTGTTTTTTTTTCGTATTTCAAATTAATTTCAAGTGATTAATAGTGATGCCAAAATGCATGTACTGGTTTGGTTTAGAGCCTCGATTCGAAATTATGGAAAAATTTGTTAAGGTTCTACCACACTATCTTACTAAATAAAACCATTGGCTGCGTTCAAGTTTGTATCCAAAGCGATCTGGATAGCTTTTTGTTGTTGTAATCCCATGTAAAATCACAGCTGATGTGATCTCAAGCTATCTTAAAAATTCTGGGATACATCTATCCTATGAGAAATATCAACAACAGCTGACTTGCGTTCAGAAACATACTGCATACTCGAGTATCTAGACGCTGTTTAAATTGGGAAGATTGAGGCCGGTATCACGGCAGTTCGTATGCAAGAGAAGTGTGGGGTGAGGACTCTCGTGAGGCACGAAGAAAACATAAAAACCGGACTCATGAGTCTACTTTGTTTCAATGTGTGAAATGTTGAAATTGTTGTTGTTTCAATGTATTTTGAGGCCCCTCAAAGTTTAAAATGTGAACACGATGGCACTCACCAGTCCGGACTCAATCTTCCCAATCTAAACAGGGTCTTAGATAGGCTATCCTAGTGAAACCTGAACGCGGCTATTTATAGTTACCCCGTTTACATTTTAAATAACTGCAAGTTGAATTGAGCTTGAACCTAGAAGACTCTAATTCAGTAGCGGATTCGAATCGTAATTTGTGCTAAAAAAAACTTGGCTGAAACATTCGACTGTCAATATATTTTATATGCGATTCGCATCGCATCGTCGCTTTGGTGTGGGTTCTTTGAAGCTGATTACACGACTCGTTTTTTCAGTTGTTTTTCCTTTCGTCTTTTTGACAGCTCGGGTGAGGGGTGTAGGGGGAATGAAGCAACAAATCCATATATTTCTACAAGCTGTCAAAAAGACGAAAGACGAAACGACCGAAAAAAAGACTGGTGTAATCAGCGTCTTTCATTTGGCCAGTTTATATTTCAGAGCGCTCAGTAATTTTCCTCCGCCTCTTTGACAGAGCAGGAGAATGAAATATAAACACATTACATTGTGTTCAAAGGAATTTAAGAAATCGAGCGACGAATCCAAGAAATTTCAGTCTCACTTATTGACAGCTGAATTGAGGAATTTTTATGAGGAATCGTGTTTATATTTGTGAGGAAGCGGAGATCTCTGAGATCTCTGAAATATAAACTGGCCAATTATAACGGGTGATTTTTTAGCTGGTTTGGTTTTGGCAACTCTGGTTTTGACAGCTGACGTGTGTTTAGTACCTTGTGTCACTGACCACTGTCAAACAGCTTCAGTTTGGTTTGCAATTTAACCATGGATCGTCTTACAAATGAACAACGCTTGCAAATTATTGAATTTTACTATCAAAATTCGTGCTCGGTTCGAAATGTTCATCGCGCGCTGCTTCCATTTTATGGTCGGCATTCTCGACCTTCTGAGCAGTCTATTCGGAAGATTGTGACCAAATTTCGCACCAAATTTACTTTGTTGGACATTAAACCACCAACACGTTTACGTACTGTGAAGGAGAGGAAAAAGCAAGCAGCTGCTGCTGCTAACGCCGCCAAGGAGGCACAAAAGAAAATCGATCCCAAGAAAATGTTTTTAAGCGAGACCGAAAAGTATTCAGCATTTGATGCTAATGTGAGATGATTTTTTTAAATATTTTATTTTTATATAAATTAATTGGTGTTTTCATGTTTTCATAAAAGGGTCTACCAACACATGATAAAGATGGAAAAGAAATAAGCAAAGGTCAAACTAAAAAACTGCAAAAACTTCAACAGCAACAGGAAGCACGGTATAAAGAATATATAGAGAGTGTGAATGGAGCTTGATAATTAATGGATGTCGGATTTTCTTATTTTTTAAATGTGATTTTTTTTTTCGCCAAACGTTCGCTTGACTTCGTATGAAATAAATTATTTAATGTCATGTAGTTTTGTTTTCGTAACGGCTTTATTTAAAAATTTATATTTACTATAACACTCGAAAGAATATGCATTTGTTTTTATTTCAATAAGACATAAATGCATATTTTACAAGTAAAGAAAATTTGAATTCAAACCTATTATGTATAGTTGTTGACTTTATTTAAATTGCAGTCATTGCATTGCATTAAAGAAATACATAGCGAAGAATTTAGGTTACGCAGTTCAGTTTTTCGGTATCATGAAAAGACATAATAAAGAAGATTAATTAGTATAGAATATAAAAATAAAAACTTTATTTTAAAAATCTTTAATCAAATGATAATTATTATTATTTTTCATTATGGAGATAAATAAAACCGACAAAATAATAAAATAAATAAAAGGATATTTTCGTTCGAAGGGAATAAATGCATTTAGGGAATAAAAACTTTGCTGCTGAATTGAGCAGTCAGGCAGGTGCAAAAATAATTAACTGAGTGGGAAATTTAATTTACAAAGAATCCATCCATTGATTTGCCAGTAGAAACTCAGATCGTGCACAGTCCTCTGCAAAACGCTTCTCCAGCAATTTTTTATTTTCCAATTCGTATGGATCCTGCAGATCAAATTCCAAATCGAGCTCATCATCAAAGTCAATGTGTGGTGCAATATTACGATCAGGTAGATCAAAGTCATTCTCAATATCTCCATCGCCATTGATGAGACGCTCCAATACATCTGGTTCGAGTACATTCATTTCCGACCAGATTTCTTCCAAACCTTAGACAACAAATTAAATTATCCGTTCTACATATTATTATATAAACGTTCTTAATTTACCTCTTCGACAATTTTCGTTACAAGTTCTTGGAGTTGGCAAGTCTCTTTTGTGTAGCTCATCTGAATTATTGTTGTTGACAATGGGCTGAATTTTTATCTGCTGTTGCCCTTCCATTTGAGATTTAAGATGTTCAGAATGTTTCTTCAATAAATCAGAGCAATAGTTCTTTGATGGACCAGAAAGTTGTAGTCCCTTGAAAGGCGTAATCGAGGCGTGGTTATGGATTACATTTTTAATTTCACCCAATGCATGTTTTCGAATGTTGTGCTTTCGTTCCGAATGGAATTGTTTTTTCGGCAATGAATTTTGTTGGTAATTTTCTCCATCGAGAAATAATTGTTCGCTTTGTGCAATCGACATTTTTGTTATCTGATATCTTTTTTCAATTATAAAATCTATTAGATTTTAAATAAAATATTTTTGCGAATAAAAAATCAGAATGTTCGATTGAAATTCAGTTTTGCCGGGAACGGGGAAAGTTGTTTTTTTTTCGTATTTCAAATTAATTTCAAGTGATTAATAGTGATGCCAAAATGCATGTACTGGTTTGGTTTAGAGCCTCGATTCGAAATTATGGAAAAATTTGTTAAGGTTCTACCACACTATCTTACTAAATAAAACCATTGGCTGCGTTCAAGTTTGTATCCAAAGCGATCTGGATAGCTTTTTGTTGTTGTAATCCCATGTAAAATCACAGCTGATGTGATCTCAAGCTATCTTAAAAATTCTGGGATACATCTATCCTATGAGAAATATCAACAACAGCTGACTTGCGTTCAGAAACATACTGCATACTCGAGTATCTAGACGCTGTTTAAATTGGGAAGATTGAGGCCGGTATCACGGCAGTTCGTATGCAAGAGAAGTGTGGGGTGAGGACTCTCGTGAGGCACGAAGAAAACATAAAAACCGGACTCATGAGTCTACTTTGTTTCAATGTGTGAAATGTTGAAATTGTTGTTGTTTCAATGTATTTTGAGGCCCCTCAAAGTTTAAAATGTGAACACGATGGCACTCACCAGTCCGGACTCAATCTTCCCAATCTAAACAGGGTCTTAGATAGGCTATCCTAGTGAAACCTGAACGCGGCTATTTATAGTTACCCCGTTTACATTTTAAATAACTGCAAGTTGAATTGAGCTTGAACCTAGAAGACTCTAATTCAGTAGCGGATTCGAATCGTAATTTGTGCTAAAAAAAACTTGGCTGAAACATTCGACTGTCAATATATTTTATATGCGATTCGCATCGCATCGTCGCTTTGGTGTGGGTTCTTTGAAGCTGATTACACGACTCGTTTTTTCAGTTGTTTTTCCTTTCGTCTTTTTGACAGCTCGGGTGAGGGGTGTAGGGGGAATGAAGCAACAAATCCATATATTTCTACAAGCTGTCAAAAAGACGAAAGACGAAACGACCGAAAAAAAGACTGGTGTAATCAGCGTCTTTCATTTGGCCAGTTTATATTTCAGAGCGCTCAGTAATTTTCCTCCGCCTCTTTGACAGAGCAGGAGAATGAAATATAAACACATTACATTGTGTTCAAAGGAATTTAAGAAATCGAGCGACGAATCCAAGAAATTTCAGTCTCACTTATTGACAGCTGAATTGAGGAATTTTTATGAGGAATCGTGTTTATATTTGTGAGGAAGCGGAGATCTCTGAGATCTCTGAAATATAAACTGGCCAATTATAACGGGTGATTTTTTAGCTGGTTTGGTTTTGGCAACTCTGGTTTTGACAGCTGACGTGTGTTTAGTACCTTGTGTCACTGACCACTGTCAAACAGCTTCAGTTTGGTTTGCAATTTAACCATGGATCGTCTTACAAATGAACAACGCTTGCAAATTATTGAATTTTACTATCAAAATTCGTGCTCGGTTCGAAATGTTCATCGCGCGCTGCTTCCATTTTATGGTCGGCATTCTCGACCTTCTGAGCAGTCTATTCGGAAGATTGTGACCAAATTTCGCACCAAATTTACTTTGTTGGACATTAAACCACCAACACGTTTACGTACTGTGAAGGAGAGGAAAAAGCAAGCAGCTGCTGCTGCTAACGCCGCCAAGGAGGCACAAAAGAAAATCGATCCCAAGAAAATGTTTTTAAGCGAGACCGAAAAGTATTCAGCATTTGATGCTAATGTGAGATGATTTTTTTAAATATTTTATTTTTATATAAATTAATTGGTGTTTTCATGTTTTCATAAAAGGGTCTACCAACACATGATAAAGATGGAAAAGAAATAAGCAAATGTCAAACTAAAAAACTGCAAAAACTTCAACAGCAACAGGAAGCACGGTATAAAGAATATATAGAGAGTGTGAATGGAGCTTGATAATTAATGGATGTCGGATTTTCTTATTTTTTAAATGTGATTTTTTTTTTCGCCAAACGTTCGCTTGACTTCGTATGAAATAAATTATTTAATGTCATGTAGTTTTGTTTTCGTAACGGCTTTATTTAAAAATTTATATTTACTATAACACTCGAAAGAATATGCATTTGTTTTTATTTCAATAAGACATAAATGCATATTTTACAAGTAAAGAAAATTTGAATTCAAACCTATTATGTATAGTTGTTGACTTTATTTAAATTGCAGTCATTGCATTGCATTAAAGAAATACATAGCGAAGAATTTAGGTTACGCAGTTCAGTTTTTCGGTATCATGAAAAGACATAATAAAGAAGATTAATTAGTATAGAATATAAAAATAAAAACTTTATTTTAAAAATCTTTAATCAAATGATAATTATTATTATTTTTCATTATGGAGATAAATAAAACCGACAAAATAATAAAATAAATAAAAGGATATTTTCGTTCGAAGGGAATAAATGCATTTAGGGAATAAAAACTTTGCTGCTGAATTGAGCAGTCAGGCAGGTGCAAAAATAATTAACTGAGTGGGAAATTTAATTTACAAAGAATCCATCCATTGATTTGCCAGTAGAAACTCAGATCGTGCACAGTCCTCTGCAAAACGCTTCTCCAGCAATTTTTTATTTTCCAATTCGTATGGATCCTGCAGATCAAATTCCAAATCGAGCTCATCATCAAAGTCAATGTGTGGTGCAATATTACGATCAGGTAGATCAAAGTCATTCTCAATATCTCCATCGCCATTGATGAGACGCTCCAATACATCTGGTTCGAGTACATTCATTTCCGACCAGATTTCTTCCAAACCTTAAACAACAAATTAAATTATCCGTTCTACATATTATTATATAAACGTTCTTAATTTACCTCTTCGACAATTTTCGTTACAAGTTCTTGGAGTTGGCAAGTCTCTTTTGTGTAGCTCATCTGAATTATTGTTGTTGACAATGGGCTGAATTTTTATCTGCTGTTGCCCTTCCATTTGAGATTTAAGATGTTCAGAATGTTTCTTCAATAAATCAGAGCAATAGTTCTTTGATGGACCAGGAAGTTGTAGTCCCTTGAAAGGCGTAATCGAGGCGTGGTTATGGATTACATTTTTAATTTCACCCAACGCATGTTTTCGAATGTTGTGCTTTCGTTCCGAATGGAATTGTTTTTTCGGCAATGAATTTTGTTGGTAATTTTCTCCATCGAGAAATAATTGTTCGCTTTGTGCAATCGACATTTTTGTTATCTGATATCTTTTTTCAATTATAAAATCTATTAGATTTTAAATAAAATATTTTTGCGAATAAAAAATCAGAATGTTCGATTGAAATTCAGTTTTGCCGGGAACGGGGAAAGTTGTTTTTTTTTCGTATTTCAAATTAATTTCAAGTGATTAATAGTGATGCCAAAATGCATGTACTGGTTTGGTTTAGAGCCTCGATTCGAAATTATGGAAAATTTTGTTAAGGTTCTACCACACTATCTTACTAAATAAAACCATTGGCTGCGTTCAAGTTTGTATCCAAAGCGATCTGGATAGCTTTTTGTTGTTGTAATCCCATGTAAAATCACAGCTGATGTGATCTCAAGCTATCTTAAAAATTCTGGGATACATCTATCCTATGAGAAATGTCAACAACAGCTGACTTGCGTTCAGAAACATACTGCATACTCGAGTATCTAGACGCTGTTTAAATTGGGAAGATTGAGGCCGGTATCACGGCAGTTCGTATGCAAGAGAAGTGTGGGGTGAGGACTCTCGTGAGGCACGAAGAAAACATAAAAACCGGACTCATGAGTCTACTTTGTTTCAATGTGTGAAATGTTGAAATTGTTGTTGTTTCAATGTATTTTGAGGCCCCTCAAAGTTTAAAATGTGAACACGATGGCACTCACCAGTCCGGACTCAATCTTCCCAATCTAAACAGGGTCTTAGATAGGCTATCCTAGTGAAACCTGAACGCGGCTATTTATAGTTACCCCGTTTACATTTTAAATAACTGCAAGTTGAATTGAGCTTGAACCTAGAAGACTCTAATTCAGTAGCGGATTCGAATCGTAATTTGTGCTAAAAAAAACTTGGCTGAAACATTCGACTGTCAATATATTTTATATGCGATTCGCATCGCATCGTCGCGTTGGTGTGGGTACTTTGAAGCTGATTACACGACAGCTCGGGTGAGGGGGAACGAAGCAACAAATCCATATATTTCTACAAGCTGTCAAAAAGACGAAAGACGAAACGACCGAAAAAAAGACTGGTGTAATCAGCGTCTTTCATTATATATAGCCTGTAAATTAATTTTGACAGCCAAAAGTTTCACCGTTGTTCCGAATGTTTCGCGTTGGTTTGACGCGTTGGTTTAAGGCGGTGCGCGCACATGCAACTAAACAGTTTTGTTGCATGTGCGCGCCTCGCCTTAAGTGTTCCTAAAATCAGCCATGAGTCATGACCCTCTTTTTCGATTAAGTAAAGATAATCTGCCCTAGCGAGGTCCGTCGCAGCGGAAAACTCTCCGAAACGCTTACGACGTCGGAGGTTCAAAGTTCATTAGAGATGTCAAAAATGTCACTTCGAAACACCCTTGATCGCACTGCAACGCAAAACAACGGTGCGCCTTCCATAACATCGGAAAAACGTTCCGAACGCTGTTCGGAAGAATACCTCGAAGCAAAAATCATCCGATTCCGCTCCGACGGATACCTCGCTAGGGCAGAATAGGTAATAACATTTTGCTTTTTGCACAAGAAGTTTTATTTTTCAATAACCCCGATAATAGCTGCGTTTTATTTTCCCCCAGATCCAATCCAGATCAGATCATGTAAATAAAACAACCCAGGATCTCAGTGACAACTTGTTATATACCCAACTCTTTTTTCCTTTTGTTTTTTTATTTGTATACACCCGTTGTCTTTTTTCTTTACACTACTGAAGACATTTACAAATTAAGGGTGTGTGTTCAAAACGGATTTGGAAATCCAAATCCAAAACAAAGTTGGATCTTGTGTTGTTTTTGTAATACATGTATTTTCGTAAGCAAATCCAATCTGGTTCGGATCTCGGGGAAAATAAAACACAGCTAATGTTTATGTTTATAAATGAATATAAGAAAAGCAATGAAATAAAACTAAAAAATAGTCTTAAATCAAACGCTGTACGTCGCTTTCAACTTGTTGAAATACTCCAAATCTTTTTTGGCAATTGAAGGTATATATTTTTCATATGATCTTTCGAAATCTTCCATACAAACAATGACATCTTCTGGCAAAATGTCATCCGCATTACCATCCTCTTCTTCTGAAAGGAGGAAAACAATATTAAAATTTTAATTATATGTAATGTACAAAGGTACTTACTTTTTCGAAAATTTTCAATAGCTCTTCTAACGGCCGACAGCCAGGCATTGGAACATATCGAGTACAAGTCTGCTCCGGACATATCGTCAGTCAAAATCTCAACGATTTTCTCCAAACTCAACTCCTTAGGTAGTTTGAACTTCTTGGTCTGAGCTTTTAGAACAGATATTTTATCATCAGACGAGGTACATGGTCCAACATAGAACAACTTGTCAAACCGCCCTGGGCGCAGTAGAGCAGGGTCAATTAGATCTGGTCGATTTGTTGCAGCCAAAATGAAAATTGGTTTCGAAGGATCTCCCATGCCATCCATTTCGGCTAGCAACTGGCTAACTACGCGATCCATCACACCACCGGAATCTCCAGCAACACCTCTATTTGGAGCTAGGGAATCTAGTTCGTCCAAGAAGAGCACACACGGTGCGGTTGAACGTGCTCTAGAGAATACCTCGCGAACATTTTGTTCACTCTGACCAACGTACATATTGAGCAACTCGGGCCCTTGGACAGATAAGAAACTTAAATTACATTCTGTTGCAACAGCCTTGGCCACAAGTGTCTTTCCAGTTCCAGGTGGGCCATATAATAAGATTCCAGATCTTCGAAGATTTTTGCCCATCAAATGAACATGCTTGAGTGGCAGACCTATGCTGCTCTGAATTTCGTCCTTAATCTTCGCCAAGCCCCCAATATCTGACCAAAGAACTTTGGGCACTTTAGGTGCTCCCAGACTATTAGCGAATGAAGATTGCATTTCAGTCAGATTCTTCTTAAAATGACGCATACTTAAAACTGCTCTTTTTGGTTCTCTTCGTAAATCTCGAATTGCATTGTCGTAGAGCAATTGTAAATCACCCAAAATAAATCCTTGCGATTTTTCAGCTACTTCTGTTAGAAGTGATTTTGCTTCTGTCCAGTTGAAAAATTCACGAAGGAATCGTTCCCTAGATTCCATTGCAAAAAGCGGAATTCTCTCAAGGCTTCCACGATTGAAAATTTCATCATTGAAACTTTCACGGATATGCAACCACTTCAGGATTTCGAAACGTTCTTCTTTGTCGGGCATTTCTATGTGGACGATTTCGAGGAACAATCGCTGGATCATTGGCTTAAGATTTTTTTCATTGGTTAACGCAACGATAATTATCGGATGGTCACGGTCTCTGGCAAAGAGTTCCTGAATTTGAGCCTGAAAAGATGACAAGAGTCGCAGATCCTCGTTGCCTTCGTTGTCAACGCCGAAGATCTGGGCAAAAAAGCGAAAAGTAAATATATTGAAAAATATTATATAGCAACTAACTCACCTCAAAATTATGAAAGACAAAAAGCATTGGTTCGCATTGCAAACTCTTAGCGAAGAGTCCCTTCAATTTCAGCTCAGTGTGCGAAGGAATCAAAGAAACAACATCAGCACAATCGACTCCATATAAATGTAACCCCAAGTCTTGGGCGACGGCATTTACCAGTTTTGTTTTGCCACACCCACGTTCACCCTGCAGCATGAACAGAGGGTAGATATGTTTTGATGATAGACAAGTAGATTTCTTTGGTAAAAATGCATCAATAGACGAACGCAGCAGCGAATAGGCATCGCTCAAACCACTGGGATAGTTTTCTACGATTGCAACATTATCCAAAATTTGTCTAGGCAAAAAGTGATGTGTATGGGGTATCTGCATAAGATTTGTAAAGTTCCTCGCTACAATTGCCTGCATTTCAAACTCACTCCCCTTCATCTCCAAATGAACACAACGAAAATGAATGTACTTAAGGTAAGCAAATATGTTATAGAACGTCGCAAGGACAGATGTACCGAGCAACTTGGCATTCACTTCAACACGATATGTGTGACCACGATGTAAAACCCTCGGCGTATTAAAATAATTTCCCAAAATAGTATTAACAATTTCTGGGGGCAGTTCGTATGGATTGTTCAACATATAGATGTGAACTTTAGTGGCTATTGACGGGATTTGTTGCGAATCCGAAAAAGGCTCCAACTCCACCCAGAAACCTTGGTTATAACGAAAGCGATCCATCAAGTTCGAATAGAAATTCTCTTGGACATAAAGACAACCATCCGAACAGTTCTGGGCCGGAACTAGCTGTGTGACAATAGTCTGAGGGGCTTTTTGGAGCATTTTCTGCACGATCTCATTGCCAGTTGTGGTAATTGCTCCCAATCGACCGGTAACAAGTAAATTAACAAAGTTTGCCTCGCGGTTCTCTGCAAACTGATTAAATATTTCCTCAGACGAAAAGATCACATGTTCGGATTTTATGAATTCATTTTTAATCAAAAGCTCGTAAAGTATGTTGGGAATTGGTACAAGTTTAAATTTCCCTTGATAGTTGGCCTGATAACGGCGAACTAGAGCGTGTGTCAGGAATCCGGGAAATGTATACCAGGGACATTTGGGATGTAGAATGGTAACTGCCGCATTGTATGCTTGAACAATTTCTTTCATACGACCAGTGTATCGATAACAGCTTTGTTTTGCTGGTGGCCCTATAGGCTCTTGACTTGGTGCTTTGCCAGGTGAAACATTATCCTTCTCTCGCGATGGGGATTTCAACGAGGCTTTTTGTTTCTGAAATAATATATTACTTAGTATTACATATTAAACTAAAAAGGGAATCTTTTTCAATTATATTATAAAATCCAAAAAAAACATGGCTATAATGTGTACTTTTTGTATATATCAAATCTTCCATTTAAGCTGCAAAATTTTTAATAACGATCAACAAAATAATACAGCGTTTTAAAACATATTTTGAAAATTTTTATTAAATCAATTCATTATACAATGTGCCTCTCTACCAACAAATATTTCGTTCTTGCATTATTGCTTTAAAAATCCTCTCACTAAATATTTTCATGGCATAAACAGGAACCTGGAATGTAAACAACGCAAAGAAAATATTTTCATCTTCATCCCAATGGGCATAGCAATTATGATTTTCCGATAACCAATGCTGATTAGCACAAGTAACAGAAACAGGTTGTAAATTTTCATCGCTTCTATTTTTAAGAAGATGATCATCAGTTTCAAGTAATTGATCAATGTAAATTCGAATGTTTTCCAAACTATTTTGTCCAAGTATTGAGTATTGTTGTTCACTTAACGAATGTTCTGGATTTTTTAAAAACACATATTTTTTTGTTGTCTTATTTAGCAGAACTATTTCCAAAATATTTATATTGCTCTCAACTGCTTCGGGTAAGAAGTTTTTTGAAATGCATCGTTCAATATTTTTCATAATTTCAGCCTCATTTCGGAAGACGTTCTGTGCAATGTTACTAATTTCCTGGTATGTTGGGTCTGCCCCACATATCACACATAATATTCCGCAGCCAGCTATTGCAACCGACACAAATCGATATGCCGTATTTGAGCTCTTTTTTGGCAAATACACGGGCACATCGTTCTGTGATCGATCCGCCGAGTTAAGCATTGTTATTAGTAATTTACGATCGATCAGGTCTAAGTCCCACCAACCTTCTGTTCCCACAGCCAATTTCTGGTTAACAACTATGCAGCAGAAAAGCGAATCACATTGAATGCTGAATTCATTCAACTTCATCAAAAGATGGGCATTATCGGTTGACAAAATGCAATCGTTGAATCCAAGGATATCGGTTGCCAGTGAATCAAGTAATCTATCTATTATTGGCATATACTGCTTGGCTTCCCTTTTCAAGCGATCTACGATCTTGGTGGAGCTTTTTAAATCTTCCGAGTTAACAAACAGCTTAAATGAATGGAAAACCAAATCCGATAGTAATTCCAGTCTCTGTTCCGACATGTTCCTGCCACAGACAATAAGTGTGATGGCAGATTCATAATCCTTCCACAAAAGAGTCCAATCTTCTGAAATTGTCGAGTTCATACAAACGCCCATAGACTTAAAGAACATATGAACTCCATTCAGTGAGGCTACCGTGGAGAAGGGTAGATTTTCACATTCGCCTTTTTTTCGAGTGAATATGGGTAATCCACCATCTGCAGTAAGGCACATTACGTGAATGGTCATTGCTATTTATTTATATTCAATTTATTTACGCTTTACAATTTATTAAAACTGGGTTTATTTTTTTTAAGAATTGCTGCGCTCCGCTGGTTTTCTTATTTTTATTTTGTAAATTGGACGACTTGACTTTGTCTCTAAAGTTTTGTAGATCACTGTTAAATGAAGAATTGAAGAGACAACAGGGTTATTCTTTAATACTCACTCTTCATTTAAAGCCTACTACACCAGCCAAAACGAAACCAATAAACTTAACCAGTTTGTTAACTTTCCAACAACTTACATAGAAAACAAATGCATTAGGGAAAAATATAAAGTTCTTACCATTCTTTCAAGGAAATTCGTAGGATTTGATTAGATAATTATGAAGATTTTAAAATATTAAATTAAATTGACAAAAACCACGTTCATGATTGACTAGACATTTTGTGTAAGCAATTTGGACAATTGCCAGAAATATTTTATATGAAAAATATGCGAATAATGAATATTTTGATATTTACCTTTTTGATCACCACTCTTTTCTTCATAAATTTTTGACACAAAGCATCTGTGGAAGATGACAGGTGGGAGAATTTTTTTTTAAGAGAGGCAAATGTGAAAAAAGATTTTTAAGTGGAAATGGTGCCAAGATACTTTAACATTTTAGTTTATTGAATTGGTTTTTTGTGTCGAATTCCTGTCAACTAAGTGATCAATTTTTTCTGTCAAAACAAATCCTCCCAATTTAGCAAGATTCTTTTAAAAACAAAGTTTTTTAAAACTGATGATATTAAATTGAATTGGTTTTAAACTATGTTTCATATTTGGTAGCAAATGTTATTCGTTTAAAAATAAAAGTTTCCAAAATTTCTGTATCTTGTTTCGGTGTAATCGGTGGATGTGAAAATTTTAAAGTACATAAATAACCGGTTTTTTTCACCCGGTTATTGGGTTTTATAAAAAACACCGGTTTTAACCGAGATAACAAAAACACCGAAAAAACCGGTTTCGGTTTTGACCGGCCGGTTTTACCACCCCTAGTCTTTGCTTCGACAAGGTTTTTGAAATAGGTATCTCCCCTTTTCCACGATGGAACTTTCTGCATGAAACTTTTGATGATTTCTCTTAAAATTCCTTCGACCATTTCCACGATGGAACTTGTTTCTCGTTGTTCAACTTTATTTTACGTTTGAGGAAAGGGGAAACGTCAAAAAAGTTTTTTCAAATCGTATCCCGGCGGTGTTTGGCTATCCCCCTCACTTTCCTACTCTTATTGTCCACAAGCAAAAAGTTTCATGCAGAAGGTTCCATCGTGAAAAAGGGGACTATCATTTTATCAAAAATATGAAACCTGGCACCACTTTAAGCCATTTTGTTTATATAATTTCGAAAAAAAAGATTTCGAATAGATCGAAAAAAGAAATTTCTGCGCAACTTTTGTGTGTGATGCCTCGTCAAATGTAGTGAGCGTGTGTGTGTGTGTTATCATTTCAAAAACAAATGGCTGAAGAAAAAATTGACAGCCTCGCTGAGGAATTTCCTTTGCACAATAGTGTTTTTAATAACGATATAAAAGGCCTTTCCCAGCACCTTCAACAACTGGCCAACGATGTTTCACGAAAGGACAAACATGGAAACACCGCCCTCCACCTAGCCGTGATGCTCGGTCACAAAGAGTGCACCCACCTTCTGCTTGCCCATGGAGCACCTGTCAAAATCAAGAACCTCGAAGGTTGGTCCCCACTCGCCGAGGCCATTAGCTACGGTGATCGTCAGACAATCTCCTCCCTCCTTCGTAAGCTAAAGCAGCAATCGCGTCAGCAAATGGAATCCCGTCGAGCAAATCTAATCAATGCCTTGCGCCAAATGAAAGATTTCTACATGGAACTCAAGTGGGATTTCCATTCATGGGTGCCGCTGGTATCGCGTATACTGCCCTCTGACATATGTAAAATCCACAAATCTGGCTCATCCATTCGATTAGATACGACATTGGTTGATTTCACTGATATGCGCTGGGAGCGAGGGGATATTTCATTTATATTTCGAGGCGATAAGAGCACGCATGAGTCACTGACTGTGTTAGATAACGAATTCCAGTGCTATCAGCGGATGCGCTACGAAGAAAACGACATTGAGGAGGAGGTTGATGTGCTGATGTCTAGCGATATTCTTGCCGCCCAAATGTCCACCAAAGCCATACAATTTTCGCGAGCACAATCCGGTTGGATATTTCGTGAGGACCGGAAAGAAGTCGTAGGTGGCCAGTACAATTGTGATCTTTATTCCATCAACGGTCTTGTACTTAAATCACGTAAGCGTCGCGAGCATCTCTCTACAGATGATTTGAAAAAGAATAAAGCACTCGTCGAGACTATTACCAAGGGCCGACGGGCCAGCATTGATGCCAATGGTGATCTGGGTCGAAGAAATTCACTACTGCCACCACCAGAAACCACTGTCACTTGGAACGAATACATCTCTGCTGATGTTGGTAAATATCCAAAACTCGGACGCGACATAGTTTTCAAGCAGTCCAACAAATGTCTACGGGCGACAGTGGCAATGAGTAAAGATTTTCCACTTAGTGTCGAGATGCTGCTGAACGTGCTCGAGGTCATAGCGCCTTTCAAACATTTTAGCAAGTTGCGAGAATTCGTCACACTCAAGTTGCCCAGTGGTTTTCCAGTAAAAATTGAAATTCCCGTCCTCACAACAGTCTCAGCTAAAATAACATTTCAAAAATTCGAATTTTGCGATTATATCGCAAAGGAATTATTTGAAATTCCCAACCACTATGTAGAGGACAATCGTCGTTTCCCGGACTTATGACCCCAGCAAGATGTTGATCTCAATAAAAATGAATTAAGTGTAACCGAAGAAGAAAACGAGGATGAGGCGGATGATCAAGAGGAGGAAGAGGAGGATGAAGAAGAGGAGGAATACTTAGATCCACAGGGTACAGATGAAGTATCTTAAAGGGGTTTTAAGCTGAAATAAAAAAAACTCCATTATATTGTGTATTCTTCGAAGACCAAACATTATAGCAGCACGTACATGTTTCCGAAAAGAAGCAACACAAAATTACACAACACAACACATTACACGACACTCTTAGACACCTGCCTATCACTGACCAGTATAAGATTTATAGAGTTTTGCTAGGCAAGACCAATAATGTTAATTAAAAAATGAAAAATATTCTAAGTAAGTATATTACACACTATTTTATTCTATTTCTATAAAATTAAAAAAGTAAGCAAAAAATGTGGAAGGCCGTCAATTGCCTTCTTTCGTAAAGAAATGGAAATATTAAGAAAACAGATTGCCCTGAATATTATCAAGGTCGAATTAATAAGAAATACGCACTCTTACTGTTATGCTAATACTTTAACTCTTACAATCTACTATTTTCTAGCCTTCATTTATGTTTATTTGAACAATTTGTTAGAATAAATATTATCTAGTGTGAAAGTATTAGCATTATCAAGTAGTGACTGCGTACTAAATATTCCCAATAAGACACAAATAAGAAAAAAAAATACAAAATCGTGTCAATTATTTCACCGTTATTACATTTCATACATGTATTTATTTTTCTATTTCTTCTGTGTGCAAACACAACTTCCCAAATAATAAATAAGCCTAAAATGTAAAATAAAATACATACATAAATAATTTACTGTCAATATCTATTATAATATTTTTCTTTGTCAATATCTCTAAAAGTAGATATCATTAGTGTTATATTTTAAACTTTACTTGGGTTTATTCAAAGACTTCATCTACACTGTTTTGGAAATTTAAAAACAAAAAAGAAGACAATGAACTTTATCACTGTTCAATTTAGAAGAAAGGATAAAGAAGTATTTAAGCATCCCATTCTACATTTTAGGACAAAAACAGTCAAATAAAAACTATATAGACATTGTATTTAAGAGAAAATGTAATTTGTATTTATTTGTTAATCTAACAAAAATAAGAGAAAATCTACACGTTCCATTTTAGTTGAAAATTAAAAATAGAAACAAAACAAAATACAGAAAAAGATTATTTGTTATTAAAAGAAATAAAGTAGAAGAATTATTTATTTGAAATTTACATACATATTATATACATAGTACAAAATGCTATTCTATACACTTTGTATTTTGCTTAAGATGAGAAAAAAAAAAAACAAAAATGTGAAAAAATTCAAAAAAACATTATGTTGTAATAAATGGTAGTAATTAAAAATTTGGTTTGATTTCATATTTATTTTTTATGCAGAACGCTTATTGCGTTGTATACAAAATTCAAAGTCGAGATTTGAATGAATAGTCCAATGACACGAAAAAACGTTAAAACCGCTTATTTCTTGTCCTTCTTTTACTAAGGACAAGGGTAAGGATGCAAAACAAATATTTTAAAATATTATTTTACTTACAGAGCCGTCAACATCAAACATTAATTTCCTGAAAGAAAATTAATGACTTATTAAAATTAAAGCCCTCCCAAACTGGCGGGAAATATTCGAATCTATATATGCGACTACCGAAGAATGACCAGAGATTCGCATCACGCCAGTGTGGGTAGGTACTCGTGATTTAAACACCATGAAATTAATTTAGAGAGGTGAGAGTTTTCGTTCCGAAGAAGGTGTTCGCGTAAGTTTGGGAGAGCCTTTATTGTTGTAAAAATTGTCGTTCTGTAATCTGAAGGTACATGTATATATGTATGTAGGTATGTAACCTGTACACGTATTTTGCATTGTATATTTTTTAATCATAGGGAAATTTTTCTAACTTTGTTCAGCCGTCCAAGTTAGGTATAGATAAACATTTTTATTTGATGTTTGAGAGCTATGTATATTGTTGGAACTAGCATTTACAACAAGAAACTACTTTGAATTTAAACTGCTGAAGTTATTGTAATTTATCATATTTGTTGATTATATTGTAATTAAATATAAATTTAATTTTCTTCACTTGACTTCATATTTTGTTCGAGAACAGTTAAATAAATATTTAGTTACAATATAATCAACAAATATGATAAATTAAAATAACTTCAGTAGTTTAAATTCAAAGTAGTTTCTTGTTGTAAATGCTAGTTCCAACATATATAACTTAGACAATGGGTTCGGTTGTCTAAAGATTGGAAAATGTAACATTTTATTTTATCAAATAAAGCATATTTTTAACTGTTTCGAACTATCTAAACATTCAATAGTGAATAAGTTTTTTGTTTTTCCTTGAGGAATGTACGCTGCTCTTGTAACTTTTCTTCGATGAATTAAATATGGGGGTCAATGGCGGTAGGCTAATGCCACTTTCTTAAAAAAATCAGCAATGAAATCACTAATTTGTATTTTATTTATTGGTTTTTCAAAAACTCTTAATTCTATACAATATTCTTTACAATATTTAATTTGGTCTTAAATTAAGTTGCTTTTTAGAAGCATGGTAGTTTTCAAAATATATACAGCTTTCACATCACTCTGAAGAATATTAAACAGCTGAAGACCTTTAAATAATAAGCTGTTTTGGGTGCTCATTTTCATTCCAAATTGAAGTTTTCATAGGGGCGCTATTCAACTTTTAGTGACCACTTAAAGTTCTCATTTATCAAGACACTTTTTCCGTGGGCAGAGGACCATATAACTTTCGTCACAAATATCTTTAATAAATATAAAAACAATAATAACAAATTTCAAGAGAAAATATAAGAAAATTATGACTGATAGTTGAACTTAAGTGGTCATCGAAAGTGAAACAGTGCCCCCTATCGCGGCTTCACCTGCAGGCACTAACTATGCATTAGGTATAGGAACAAGCGCTCCATATAATATATGCTCTAATGATTGTAATACTCTGTACAGGGGAAGCCGGAAGTCACCAAGATTTCTCAACAGATACCTTTCGTTTGTAATACATTCAACATTTTTCTGTAAGTAGTCCAATTCCAATTAGGTACCACACCATTTTTATTTAATTTCAAGCCAACAGACAAAACGCTACACACCGACGCCGCTCAAAATAAATGTGGTTCCAGCTTAATTCCTGCTATGGCGGCTATGCTGTCAAATGTCAAGTATATTTTTCCAAGTTCCATCAATTCATCATCAAATCGAATCGACTCGAAAACCAAGACGAAATCTATTAAATTACCCGCACAATTAATATTAAATTTTTAGTGGAATTAAATTAAAATAAGCAAATAAAAAATGAATATATCTAAAATTGCACAATTTAACGCACTGGGCAAACTACTTAAAGAGGTTTTAATCAAACAAAAAAATCAAGAAACTATAATCAGATCAGCCACACATTATCGAAGTGGAGCATTGAAGCCAAGGCCAGAAACCATGCCCCTAGGATTGGTTGGAGTTATGTGTGCTGTAGTTCCTGGGCTATTTATTGGTGCAGCTATTAGCAAAAGTGTGGCCAATTTCCTTGAGGAAAACGAGCTATTTGTACCTGCTGATGATGATGATGACGATGAGGATTAAAAACCCACGGCTACGTTCTATGACGAAACGGAGTGACCAAGTAAAGTTGTTAATACTTATTTTAGTTTGTTGATGAAAATTTTTTGATTCTCTTACAGTTCAAGAATTGAAGAATGTTGTCATTTTTTTTTATTTATTTATTTTAAAATTGTCCTAAGAAAACCAATAAAAAATAATGCTTTAAAAAATAAAAATCTATGTTGTTATAAAAGTGGAAAGACTAGCAAAGAAAATCAATAGATATTATTGGTGCATTATGTGACTGGGATATTGAACTTAATCTATTTGAGGCTGGGTATTTGATGGTTTTACTTATTCATTTGAAATAAGGAAACGGAAGCTACACAAAGCTGTCGATAAACTTCAGAGCCAGTCAAGGAAGTAACAAATCAATAATTCCTAGTGTCTGGTTTAAAACTCTTTAACCCTGCATGAACTTTTTGGATTTTGAAGCGGATGTCACAGAAATTTTTAACTTAAAGATTGCTGTTTTATGGATAAACCTAGATAGATTTACTTTAAACATTTTCATACAAGTCTGGGTATTCCTGTTGACGATAAGAACGACTGAATATTTTACCATAATAAGAAAAAAAAATAATTTTAAATAATACCTATAAGAAAACAAAAAATAAAGTTTTTTCAGCTTATACTTTATTTATGTGTATATTTATGCATTACTTTAGTAAAATATTTAATCTTGCTTCCTTTGGATGATGTTTTTGTTTAGTGAAACTTCATACGAACAATTTTAAAAATTAGTCTGTTATTTTTTTTCTGGTTCTTATCAAACTATCGTTATTGTATATGTAAATATAAAAATAAAAATAACTTTGTTGACATTATTAATTATATAAACAAAAAATGATTTTAATCCTAGAAATTCAAATTTTATTTTTGTCTTTGATCGAGTGCAACTTAAATATTTAGCAAAAAATAATTCATATATTATAAAATTCAATTCAGTTGTAAAACTAAGGCTTATCAATTTAAAACATTACTGCTATCAATTTTGAAATGACCGATTTGATTTTGATTGGAGTTTTGATTGTCCAAATAACTTAGATATTCTTAAAATTAACATTTCTAATATTCTATTATTTTGAAGAGATTACAAACAAATTCAGCTAAATGTTTTAATTTTATTTCTATCATAAAAAGAATCGCGGAAACAGATACAGATACACACAATATTAATTGTATTTCATAAAAAATTATTGGTTGTACTTAAATTTGTATACATCCGAATGTTAAAAACAAATTGTTCCTTTACATTCTTAAACCGACTACACAAAATACAACAAGCATTTTTGTATTTTTTTTTGAAATGTACCATTCTGTAAAATAGCATAATTCAGGAAAATGAGATCTCGGAGAACACACCAAAAATTTCTCAGTTTTGTTGTTAAAATACCGAGAATTTTTTTTAAATTCGCTTGTTCAATTTTTCAAGGAAGGAAATCTCTGAGATTTCATTTTCATGGAATTGCCAAATATGGTTTGAATTATTATTTAAGTGAAAAAATGTATTCCAATATCACTTAATATTTCAACGATGGTGACTAAATTTTATCTAAGATCATTCAACAATTAAGTAATTTTATACGAAAGTTTGGGCTGGTTAAATAGACAATAATTCAAGTTATGAGCTTTATTTTCGTATTTGATTTCTCAACATCTGAATTTTTTTATTTTCAATGAAAGATATAACTGGTGCTTAAGCTATAAGTTTAGAGAAAAAAAAAACAACATACACACAAAACTCCTATAGGTTTCAATTAGCATTAATAAGTTTTATGATTACGATAATAATGTATATATAATTTACTGTAAGGCCATGATTACACACTGAAGCTCTTCTTAAGATTGACGTGAGCCTTACAATTGTATTAACAGAATAAAAACACTGCAAATGAACTAACTGTAAATTTTACTTACAGTTACCAGAAAACTTTTCAATACTAGTTGAGTAAACTGAAGTCAGCGAGAAAAATCGACATAATTAGACTATTAGTTGGTTCTTTTTGATTTATAGGTTAGAAATATTGTTCATATTTAATTCTCCTCCACTAGTTCACCTATTAACATAAATACTCGTCTGATGTAGTAAATAAAGAACAGGTGTCACCCTTAACCATACGCGACGCGCTTTGGAGTGTTGAAATTTTTCACATTATTTTGATCAACAACCATGTCGATTATGAGTCCGCAATACTGATTTGTGCATGTGCTGTATTGAGAATCATTGCGTATCTAGTATTACGGATTCCATAACCGACATGAACATATTTGGTGTGGATATGAAAGGAAAATATTTGTATACAGCGCACACGGACCTTGGATTCACAGATCTGTAGCAAAAGTGAGTTTGACTCTCACAGCCGATTCGAAAGTTTTTTTTGTTAATGCTAAATGCTAATTTAAAATGGTAATATGTATAAAAGCTGTACCACCTCTTAGTAGTTCTAGATTTTTACAATTGAATCTCCAATTGGGGATGTTCGTTTAGAAGTGCTTGCTATTTTTATTGTACAATCGAGTCACATAGTTGGGCGTCAGTTTCGAAATGAATTAAATTCAATCGAAGTTATTTGGACTTGTTAAGCATTTATTTATTTATCATACGAGTAGTTTTAGTAAAATAGTTGAATGTATCACTTTATGTTCTATTGATAATTGTGACGCACAGAATAAAAGTTGATTGCGTCCAATAAAGACTTTAACGTTTAGTGCTAGCTTTACCAAATTCGATTAATCCAGTTTAAAACTTAAACCCGGATGTATTTACATTGGTTTTATATAAATTTACATATGGATTTAAATTGTATACTGTATTAATCAAGTGAATAGTACGACGGTAATTGTTACTTAAGAAAAAGCATATTAGATATAAGGGCCTATTTCTCAATATCTAATAAAATTTCTGATTATGTCAGGGTAATATGTATTTTCAGACAACGGCCTTCGAAGCTCTCCTTTTTACATGTGAAAATGTACACATTTGTAGGACAATTATTCAGAAATTTTCTTAGACATTGTGAATCAAGCCTAAGAGAAAAAATAATAAAAATTATTTGTTTAATTTATTCACGAAAAATACATCAAAAACCCTTTGTGTGGACTACAATCTTTATTATTCTGTGCGAATCAATTGTTTAAATTTATAATATTATTTTGTCCGATAAAATGTTAAAAATGTATGTTTATATAGTTTTTTGTTTTAAATAAGGGCACAAAACATAACGATTGAATAGTATTATGTAATTAATTATATAAACTTGATAACCATACGTAACATACTAGTATTAATAATAAATATAAATTTATTATTCTCTTATTAATGTTAAAAAACCAGTGAATAATTTAAGACTAAGTCAATCAGTCATGATTATTATTTTCGTCTTGATTTTTTAGTTAGAGAATAATAATATACAAAAAAAAACAACAAAATATTTCTCATCTGTCATTCAAAAGAGTAAATAATTAATCCTTTTTTTATAAAATTCAAGAAAATTCGCACCGGGCGCCTTAGAACGAAATCACCAATCAAAATATACTGAGTATCAACATTTTGTACTCATTCATGATAAGGCGTGTTTAGTACTGAATTGGGGGGCGATAATGGTTTTGGATTGTTGTTAGCGTTGGTATTTGCATCATCTAAAATGTTTAAATGTTTTTAAATGTATTTAAGTTTAAGGACGCCAGAACAACTAACCGTTACTTTTATTATTTATTTCCATTATGTCGCTAAGATCGTAAATTGGCTGGTAGGTCATAAGTTCAGATCCTTAATAACAAAAAAGAAAAGAAAAACACTTAATTTCTTTGATCATATTCAAATAACATAGTGAATTTGTACATACCTTTTTTGTCTTGCTGATTGTTATCAGGCACCAATCCTAGCCCATATGGTCCCAAAATGTCAGAATCGTTAAAGAGCTGAAAAGATTTGCACATGTATAGTAAAATTGCAATATTTTTGTTCAGTGTGTACTTTCTTGCAAATTCATTTATTCTGAGAACTATTTTTAACCCTCCTAAAAAATTGGTAGGCAGTGAATTTAAGTCCAAAAAGTAAGGAAACAGCCGCACACAATATATTTGAGGCGAAAACTATTTTCAATAATTTTTAGTAGTTTTTTTTCAATTGATTTTTCTATAAACCCTATCAATTATGGCAATGTGTGTGGAATAAAATATGCCCAAAATCAATATCGTTTGTTTGTTCTAAAGATATGTGAGCCGAAAAACAATTTTTTAGCTGTGATGTAAAAAAAGGAAATTCATTTTTTTTTAATTCTTATCAATTCTTCATTGTGTTTAGAATAAAATTGAGATGAATTTGGTAGCATTATTTGTTCTCGAGATATTTTTGACGAATGACAATTTACAACTTTTTCAAAACTGCTACACTACAGTGTTGTCTTTTTTTCACGACAAATGTGCAAGGAAAGTTCTGCTTATAACTGGGTATCTAGTACTTCGGATTCTATAATCGACATGATTATTTGTAAAATCTTTCAAATTTACTTGGACCATTTTTATTAATTTATTGCTTAAGGTAATACGTACATAGAATAATTTACCTATTTAAATTTATCTATTTATTACGTATATAAAATTATTAAAGCAATTTGAAAATCTTTTGAGTTACAAAATAATATTTTGCATTTATCGATTAATGTACTCTATATAATAGCTGACCTTTTTTAGTGGTTGATTTTTTTTAAAAACTTGTTTTATCTTGACCTGAAGCCCACAAATCAACCAAAAAATTCATCAAATAAATTACTGCAATTGTATAATTCTAAACGAAAAGTATTAAAGAATCAGTCACAAGACAAAAACTAACATAAAAAACTTGCCTAATAAAAATAATTTGGTTCCAACAATCACCTATAGCAGAAATTCACAGCAAAATTTGATACACATAAAATAATATACTTGTACGTTTTTTTTTAGGAACATAAAAAAGTAATAAAAAATAGGCTTCAATTAAATTGACGTTTTCTCTAGGTTTGGTTCGTATTTGGCTAAATTGTGAATACATAAATATGCGTTATAATATGAAGAACAAAACTCTACACTCAAATAGTGGAAATTTAATACATACATATATAACTATCTACCTATTATACATAAATAACTGAAAAGTCAATCCCAGGTACAATAAATTTCAAATCTACTTGGCGCACATGAATCAACTTTATCTCGTTAATGATTTCCAAATCTTAAAAAAGTTTAACTAGTAACTAAAAAATAAATTATTAATATTAATTAAATTGTGCATGTTTTTTTACGATAATGAATTTAAATGTTATTTGAGATGATTTAAGGTATAATATCAAGAAATGGAAAAGAAAGCAATTATACACAGACATTAATAAGAACTCGTTTGTTGTTGTGAGAACATAAATAAAAACAATAAATTCATTACAAAAAAAATATATGAAAACATGATTTAGGATTTGTTTCACAATGTCTGAGTAAAATTCTGATTAGTTACTTGACACATACATTTATAAATTATTCAAGTCGTCAAAAGACAATTTGTTAGTTTTTCTCTTGTAAAATTATGACCCTGTGTTAATATTTAATGTCTCGAGTAAACTAATCAGAACTTACTCAGACATTGTGAAACAGACCCTTAGTCAAATAAAATATCTTTGTATAATTGACTCTGAATCAAAGGTTTTGAAATATAGGATAATACATTTTACTACCTATACAAAATATGAAAAATTAAAAAAATTGTTAACTTCTTTCTTTGGTCAAAACGAAAAACGAAATACAGCTTGTTACATACAAATCTAGAAGTCCAGCCTACAACGTACAAATTATAATAACCTAACGATTACATCTATTTAAATTAAAGGATATCAGCTGTTATGAAATATATGGCGTATAGCATACACCAATTACTTTGAAACTTTGAAATTCATCACCTTTAGCTAGGAATTCCCTTTTACCAATTCATTACTTGTTTTTCATGTGAAGCTACCACAATTTGGTATGAATTGACTGAAATGTTAAAATGGGGTTTGGTAGAAGGAAATATTTGCAAATAAGCCTATACAATACACTTTTTGATAATACAGTCAAGTTTTTGTTAGTTCCCTCAAAACTTCAATAAACATTATTTGGTTTTTGAATTTGAATAGGAAATTATTTTTATATAAACTGAAGCCAATATATAATTTTTGCTCCAAATTTAGTTTGTTTTGATTTAGATTTAGGTTTTGGTAACCATTTGGTTACGATTTCTGAGACTTTTGACAAGGTTTTGTTCAATTTCATTCTATCAACTTGAACATTTTTTTGTATTCCATAACTCATTTACATTTTCACTTTTATCTCAGGAATTTGGGCACTGAAATAAAATAATCAAGTTTTGTTGTTGATACGTTTTGTAATAAAATAAGTAGTAAAACATACATAATTGCACATTACATACTCCTTTTGAAGGTAATTGAGTTTGTTTAAAAAAAATATATAAATAAGATAAATGTTTGCTTAATTTTTGGCAATGAAATTATCTATATATAGGCATGTATGTATGATGTAAATTATATACATACATAAGATTAAGATCGCCAACAGAACTTTAAAAAAAATGCTATTGAAATTGAAAATCCAAATATTTTCAAAAAAAAAATAATTGTCGATTGCTGAATCATATTTAAGGTAAACAAAATATGAAAAATGAAAAAAATACTTCATTGAGTATGAAACAAAATATTAGAAAAAATCTTTTGAATGTTTTTTTTTTTGTTAAACCTAATATTATCATCTTTTTGTATATAGAATTTATTCTAACCTTATTAAAAATATCAGCTTCCAGTTGAGGAGGTAAATAAATTCGACCAGTTGAAGGTGATCCATTCTGTGGGATTGAATAGAGTTTTATGTTTATTAGAAACCGAACAATCATAGAGACGATGATTCAGCATAGATATTTTTATATGCAATTAAAAAAAAAAACAATCAAATAAATATTGGCTGTTTCGTAGGGGGAACATCGCAGTTTGTTTAAAACAATGCACAATTTATTATAAATTCCTATATATTTTTTGTGTGTAAAAGAAGTAAACATTAATTAAAAAACTTACTCCCAACAAAGTATTCGCATCCAGAGAATATGAATCGGTGCGTAGTAAATCTTTGAGAGTTTCCAAATCGTCTTGAACAGTATCCAAGTGCATATTAACTTCATCACTGCAAAAATAAACAAATGCAACAAAATTAGATAAAGACATTTTTACCAATCTATGTTTTTCGGACGCGAACCGTTCAATTAATAAATGGATAAAAATTGTGTCCCCAAGAGATATTTTTAATTGCTATCATATGAGGTTTGTTTTTACAGGAAAGTAATACAACCTCTTACAGTCTCTTTCTAGCTAAAAACACCTTTACTGTATTGGGCTTGGTGATACTGCCGCACTCTCCTTACTCACCATTTCTACGGTTACACGGCCTTTCTAGAGGAAACGAGAAGCTTGTCAAAAGATAAATAAAGCTAAAGGTAAACTTTTGCGTATTTATCCGTTTATTATTGAACGATCCTCGTAGTCACTGAAACAATTCTCACCGCATATCATTGCTGTTAAGAAGGTTGTTGCTATTATTCACTTTCGACAATTGTAGTTTAGAATTGTTTTTTGATGACGATGAAAGTGCTTCGGTATCATAATCGGTAAACTTGTCAAGAGATTGTAACTGCTTCTGTTGTCGACCAGACGAAGATGGATTTTGGCCCAAATCATATTTAGTGTTAAAGGTGTCATCACTGACAAGGTTTCTGTCATCAATTATGGGCGACTCCTACGAAAAAAAAATTGTATTAAGACACAATTGGCGTTGTATTGTTGTATTAGACGAACAGTTTGAACGATTAGAAAATATTAAACTTACATCAAAAAGTTGGGATGGCATATCAGTATCAATGAAATTATCTGCATTGTACATATCTGTTGCATCATTTGTAATATTCGCAGCTTGTAAATTTTGATCGTTCATTGGCGATATTAGACGTGAATCAATATTATCATTCATATTAATATTGCCGGAATTAAGACTTGGAAGACCTTGCGTTGCATCTGTGCTACCACCACCTTGTAATGCGTAATTAGTATGCCAAAAAGTCATTGGATCAATATCATTTTTTTCTGTTTTTATTTGATGTTGACCGGTTCCATTTCCAGAGGAGCGTAACATTTTTGTTGCGGGACTTGAAGATGTCGAGGAAGAAGTTGTTACTGTTGACGAAACAGCACCAATCTTGCGCTTATTTGATTTTGCCTTCATTTGCAACATTTGATTGCGTGTCATTTCTTTTACCATGGGAGTTGTGAGATGGTTATCATCATTTATAATTGATTCAGGAGTTTGAGGTGCACTGTCGGCCACTTCAGTTACATGATAAACGATTTGAGATCCATCGGAATTGACGGCATTGATAACAGCTCCCGATTGTCCTGGTGTAATATTTCCCGTTGATATTAGAGCATCTTCTATACTTTGATTTGAGTAGTCGAATAGCTGACTGTTTATGCTTCCGTTGGATTGAGGACGCTCAACTTTTGGTATGGGACTATCGTTTTCATGATTACTGGAACCAACTGATGCCATATTTGGATATGGGCTCATTGGAGCACTAAAAATACACACATTAAATACAACATGATCGTATTTAAATATATTATATATATTACTCTAAATCAGAATCATTTTCTGCATTCGCTTCATCAAAAAGCTCTTCACCAAGTTCATGAATCACAGGTCCACATTCTGATCCAGATTCACTTGCTTTCCGCAGCTTAGCTTGTTCCGGAGTATCGTTGATCATTAATTGCATATGACGTTTGACACTTGTCATATTTCTTGATGGTTGTACGATTGTAATTAGGAATTGAATGAGCTGAAAATAGATATTTATTTTTATCAAAATCAGTATCAGTCTTGTTCTTTCAATTTTTACTAACCTTATTAACAATTTGCTGTTGCTTAGCGTGTTTTTGTCGAAGTGATGCAATTTCGCGCCAAAGAGCTTCATTTTCTTGTTTCATTACAGAGAATCTAGAATCCAATGAATCCTGTCGTCCACGCATCGCCTTGACGTCATTCAGCACCTTGCTTACAGCTTCAGGTTTAACAGTTGCCTTTTCATCAATTGATTTAGTAGTAGCTATTTTGCGCTTAATGTGCTCCAAAAGATATGGGGAATTTCGTTTGAAACATGGATGGGAGAATTCCATATCGTCACGATCGAATTTTAGTCCACCATTGTCAATAGAAGTTATTTTATGAAATCCATCTGAAATAGAAGAAATGCAAAAAATAATAATAAAAACAGATAATAGTTATTTTTTATTTTACTTACACATATTAAGCTGCCGAATGAAGCTAGCCATATTGTTGTGTTTATAGTTTAAAGGAAGCAATTCACGAGCAAATTGAGCCTGATTCTGAATTATGAAACTTCGACCATCCTGAAAAGAATAAATTTATATATATGTATGTATGTTCAGTTAGAATGCAAGTAATTTTTTAATCATATACATGCGTGCAAAAAAAAAACACACATATGTATTTTGTTTATTTTTTATGAAATAATTTGTACACACTTTGGCTATTTATGCCTCGTTCAAAACTCAGAAAACAATGCCACAGTTGAGATCAATTGAATAATTTACTGTTGCCAATCGCCGTTTTTGGTGGAACAGCACTCTCTCGAGCAAATGAAGTGTCCCTATTTATGACACTAATGCCCAGTTTCACAATCGAAGTAAGTTTCCCTCAGATTCCAAATATAGAAAAGTAATGCCCAATTACACAATGTAAACTTATCGGAATAAAGTGGCAAAATGGAAAAATTAAGTGCCACTTGCTTTGTTTAGTGTGCACTGTGAAACTATGCATGCACAATGGTTCTATAGGTCTCAGTGCAATAAAACACACAATATTAATTTATTCATTCATTAGTCATGACATTAATTATCCCAGTCCTTTAAGATGGTTTGAATTTGAATTATTTTTAAAACAAAAATCAAATTCCAATACATTTTTTTAAATTAGGCGTGTTTTTTTATTGGGAATCTATACATAATACTAATAAGTAGATGATGAAAATTAGAAAATTACTTCTGTTTAAGTAAAGCGACTCGAACTTATATATTGAACATAATACAGTACAGTAGCCGGGTTTTTATATTCACATTTATTTATTTATTTAACTCAGCTAAGTAGGTACTAGCTTTACAAAATATTTAAATACACATTATGTATAATTGGCAAAAAAAGTTGACTTAAATTTACTTGATAAATTTATTCTATGATCAAACAAATTGGTATATTTATCATTTAAACATTCTATTTATAGGACAAAATTGTTCAAAATTGCTCCGATAGTTTGAGATATGTATGTATTCGGTCAAATTCCTCGGGTTTTTTTTGGGGAAAATTTGAGTTTATACGAGACAGAAGGTGCAAAGAGTCTATATTTCCATTTATTAATATAAAGATGAAGACAAAACAAAAACAGATCTCAAGACTCGGCATATCGATATACATATTGTCTGTGGTGGTAAGGTGGAAGATAGTAGGGATTATCCCATCCTAATCCCCGAAGCGCAAATCTCAGGAACATTTATGGCAGGCATATTTGGGTGCCCAGACCTGACATGCGTATTCGAGAATTGGTCGAACAAATGTGATGAAAAGTTGCTTTATAACAAAAGCATCGGAAAATTGTTTTGACTCTCTCTTAATCCAACCAAGAATTGAATTGGCCTTATTAGTTATAGAGTTTATGTGTTGTATGAATTTCAGATTGCCTTCAAATGACACCAAGGAAAGACATATCGTTTACACGAGATAATGGTATATCATTAAACAAATAATTAAATTAAATTACCGAAAGCTTTCTCGTAAAGTTCAAAATTTTACATTTATCGATGTTGAGAAGCAAACAGTTACGAGCACACCAATCGAAAAACGAATTAAGATCACATTGCAACTCTTCACAGTCACGAGTGTTTGATATAATTTTGGAGATTGTAACATCGTCGGCATAAATGAAGCACTCAGAGTTTATAAATAATATTAAAAGGATAGGGCCTAAATGACTACCCTGTGGAATTCCAGAATTTACTTCGAACTTGTTTGATTCACAACCATTGGAAAGTACCGAGTAAGATCTACCGAATAAATAAAGAGCCACTTTATAAAATGTTCACTAAATCCCAGCTTTCTTAATTTAAAAAGCAAAACTCGATGTGAGAGTTTGTCAAACGCCTTGCTGAAGTCAGTAAAAATACAGTCCAAATGTTTTTTATTTTTAAATGAGTCAATATAGTTTTCTGCCAGTGCCATTCAAAAAGTTACAGTAGAGCGGCCTTTTGTAAAACCGTGCTGATTTGGAACGATAATATATTTGACATTAAAAACATAGCGATTCACAAATAAAAGCTGAGAGTTTGGGGATCGCAGATAATCCAGCAATAGGCTTCGTCTTTTTTACCTTTTCTTATTCTATGGATTATAAAGGAACTTTTCCAAACCGATAGAAATAAACAAGAAGACATTGAAAAATTAAAAAGAAAGGACAAAGGCAACGACAAATGATTTACGCAGTTTTTAAAAATTAGGATCAGGTATACAAATCTCGTCAAGATTAGATATAAACTTAGCAATGTTGTCAGCATTAATATTAAAGTTCATATCAATCAAGTAAGTAAAAGATTTCAATAGGCCAAAGTCTTGTGCTATTTCGTCAGGTTTATCATAGTTTAAGGTATCACAGTTAAAAGTAATTAAGGTACTTTAAACTTGAAATTCTATTGAAAATATCTCTTGATTCACAAAATATTTTAAAATTATTATTCTCAGTTGGAGATAATTTATATACCTACGGACCATAACTTGTTTCTTCGATTTTTAAGGCTTTTAAATTCGTTATCGTGATAATTTGGAACAAAAGATCTCGATTTTACAATCTCAAGAGGAACAGATTCAAGAAAACAATCAAACATAATATTATTAAATTCAAAGGCCATAGAGTTAACTTTTAAACAATTATTCAGATGAGACCAGTCTACTTTTGACAACAAGGAATTTAGTTTTATAAAATCGGTCTTTTTAAAATTAAATGAGTAAACATTTTCACAGATTTCATTAAATTATTAAAATTTTTAAAAAGTGAACAAATCAGCGCTGGGTGATGATTATCTTCAGTCACTAGAGGCTCAGTTGATTTATCTACCGTAATATCGTCATTCGTATCGTATTAAGTACTATTAAACAGTTACAACTACTCCATGAACGAATCTATCGAGATACAATTCAATTATAATTAATCGTACGAACATTAAGAACAAATATGACAAAATCCAAATTGAAAATCGTATACCTAAACGTCCAACTATCCACAGTAGGATTCTACTTTAGCTTTTTATCGTTCGTAATACTACTGGCGATGTTGTATTTGTAATGCATGTAAAATCTTACTATACAACCGATAGCTTTACCAACAAAACACGCCTATTGTTCAATATTAGGATTAAGAATTTTTAAAAAAAATTAATAAAATCAACTTAAAAAAAAAAAAACTTTTCGAGTAATTTTTGGTCTTGCACTACTCTACAGGCAACTCATTAGATGTTGATCGGGAATCATATGACACACGAGAGTGAAAGAATCTGGAGATAGCTTGCTATGGACCAATCTGTCTGATAAACTTATTGATTTATGCCCTTCGTTTTATTCCGTTGGCACTAACAAATATAAAATGCCTAGTGAAAAATGTGATTGCAATTTCTACGATTCTACGATTCTATTTTGCTGCAATTTTCCAAATAATGATAAATGAATCTCATCTAATGGTTTATATTTCGATCTTATTATGATCTTTCTTTCTTCCCCTGTAAAATAATATAAATCATCCTGATATTAGTAACCGTTAAGATTTTATTTTTAAAATGTGATTCTGTGGTGGTCAACTAATTATTATTTGAAACGATTGAGTTTAAATTCAAAATAATTGAAAATTTCGGCATTTTTTATAATAAAAGGTGAATATTTAATAGAATGTCATATAAAATGTCTATTTTTACTAAAAACCCGTTAGGCAAGCGGTTTTCACAATGGGCAGAGGCAAGAGTTGTACACCTTGACTTGACCCAAAATACATTTCACCGAAAACCATGTTTTTTTAAACATTTTAGCTGGGTTGCAATATGTTGATATGACAATCCAGATTTAATAAGCTATAAAACAATAGCTTTGCGCATTGCCGGTGTTGCCTGTTTGGCAATTTTTTATTTTCCTATGTGTTTTGTCAGAAAATTGTGAAAATTTGTTGAAATTCGCAGAAAATTTGTTGAAATTCACAGAAAATTTCACGTTATCAAACAGACATTAGGTCTGTAGGTAAATATGTATGTTTTTTTATTGGGGTAGGTTCTTGCCGAACGGCTGTCAACTATCTGCCGCAATAGAACTAAAATAAAGTTTCAATACCTACGTTTTTGTCTGTTCTCACTTCAATGCACACACACATAACGCTACGGGAACTGTTGTAACTTATCAGTTATCACATAAATTCCAAACTGAGTAGTGAGTACCCACCTACTTTAATTTAAATTGGCACATCAAAGTTGAAAGCTATTTTATACTTTTTTTTATATGCAGGGGTCTCTCTCAAATACAACTTTGTATAATAAGGAGGTATGACACTCCTTTTCTGCTTTTCTTGACTCGTAGGTAAGCTTTTTTAGCTAAAAGCGCTATACATAAATTGAATTTGAATGAAAATAAGTCAAAGTTGTTTTTTGCCAGAGAAAAAGACAGAAATCCTACGGTGTTATCGACAAAACAGAAGTGAATAGTGTGCTGTGGTTTTGTGACCCAAACAAATCATTATTTAAATTGGTAGCTAAGCGGTCTACCAAAAAGAAAACAATCAAAGGAATGAGATAAGTTGCGGTTGAAAAATACTTCACGCAACTTTCATTTCATATTTGTGTTATTGCACAAAAAAATGATCCTTATTTCTATTTTGGATTACCGAATAATGGTACCACAAACAAAATAGATTAGATTGGCCCGAATTTCTTTAAGGAGGGTTTAGGCCCCACTCCTGGTTTCTATTCAATCTTAATTAGTTTATTGACGATAAGAATTATATTGGTTTCATGAAAAATAAAACAGTTGGTTCCTATAGTACCTTATAGTTTTAATAATTATTAAAACATAGTTGTTACTGCTTCATATTCACAGTCACGCAATGGTGGACATTTATGGAATTTATTATGTAGGCTGACTGTAGGCGCATTTCATTAGAGAACTCACCTTACTCCAACAAATTAAATTATTCGTCTCAGGATCCTCGACGAGTCTCCATAGTTTGGCCAAGAAGGCAGGAACTCCAGCTCCTGTTTCACTAAATGTGTGCATTTTATTGGCACTTTTTTATAAATTTACAGTATTATATTTGTTTTTTCCTTCTTTTTTTCTTAGAAATACACTGATATTGAATCCAATTAAAAGGAAATTATTTTTTTAGTGGGGTTATGAAAAAAAAAGAAAATAGAAATAAAACCCAATAACGGTTTACAGAATATTTGTTTGTCTTTCAATTATATTATATGTAATGTTTGTATTAATAGTTTTTAAATTGCACTTGAAATATTCAAATTTCAATTATTTAATGAGGTTTTTTGTTCTTTTATATTTTTTGATTGCACTTTTTTGTAGGAGGCGAAAAAGTATTTAGAAAAATGACGACTGATTTTGTTTTCCAGTCTTTCACAAACTTCTTCCAATGTGCGAAAATATGAGTGAAGTTGGATGTGATAAAAGACTTGATCTTGTGCTTCTCAAACTTTGCATTTATATATTTTGTTTTTGAATAGGGTGTCTTTAATAATTTTTGTATTAAATTATAATTACAGACACCAAAGGCATTTTTGTAATTTGTTCGTAGTTTTTTTTTAGCCTTGTTTCGTGTAATTTGTAAACTTTTAATAGGGGTATTCCCGATCCGATGCAACTGTACTTGTATCATTGCAAAAATGCAAAATTGCTATACCCTAACCCCATTGTAAAAAAAAACTTTGCACTTTTACAATGATGCAAGACCAGTTTGCATCGGATCGGGAATACCCCTAATAAATTCAATTTTAATTTAAATCATCTTGTAAATATTTGTTTTGAACTTTGAAAAAAAAAAAAAATAGTATTGGGGGTTATTACGAATGAAAATCTCCCTATATCGAAAATTGGTAAGGTATGATGCCCGAAATTTTGTGTTCAAAAACATTAGGGTATTCACGATCCGATGCAAACTGGTCTTGTATCATTGCAAAAGTGCAAAGTTTTTTTTTACAATGGGGTTAGGGTATATCAGTTATACACTTTTGCATTTTTGCAGTGATACAAGACCAGTTGCATCGGATCGTGAATACCCTATTCATTTCGGGCGGAATGTTTATTGACAGCCTTTAGGCTCTCCCAAACCAAACAACAACAAAAATCTGTCGTCAGCGAATGTTTCGCGTTGGTTTGGGGAGAACCTTAAATGTTCACTTATTTTTAGTAGGCGAACGAAATTTCGTTCGGGCGAAACTCACAATAGCTTTTAAAATTCCGGGGGAACAAAAAATTTTAAGGTGAAATGTCGGGTGAAACTCACAATGAGGCTGATTCCGATGGAGGTTCAAACTACATTCGGGGTGTCAGTCTTCGGAAAGGAATAATAAAACAATGCGACGACTGAACCATTCTACGTCTACCAGAATTTCGTATTATTTGTTGCTTGTTTTTATTTTTGAGGTGGAAACACAAATTCACAAAATATCGCTTCGCTAAATTGATTTTTTCAACACTTCACTGAAAACCGTGAATCATCTCTGCCAGAGGATATCGGAAAAAAATTCGAAAGAAGCTTTCAAAAATATCAATAACTCACTTAATCGCACTGCAACGCAAATCCGGTGTACGTTACGTGTCACAACAATGTTGCCAACAGCTGTTCGGCAGAAATACATCGAATCAAGATTCTTCCGATTCTGAAATTCTCCCATACGTCAGTGACACAAAGCAACAAAAAAAATGTTGTTTGGGGGAAAACAAACACTTTTTAAAAGGGTCGACTATAGTGTTAACATTGCGATTTGTCGTTGTATATGTAAGTTTAATTGTTTGTATTGTATTGTTTCCCCCCCAAATAATTCGTATGAAAGTGACCGATAAACATTTGGCAAATTCTCTGATATCGTATGATAAGTCCACTTTGCCAAATTTTATAGGAGAGCGAAAAAACAAAACATATAAACTCATTTTCTCTTCAGAATTTTGAAACTAGGTACGACACATTGGATAAAAGTAATAATTTGTGCAGAATGAGTTTCTTAAGTAAATTGCATTTAAATCTCAATTTCGACCAAAAGTGGACTTAGCAGCTTAACGTATTTAGCCGACGATATCTTCCATTGGCTGAATACGTAAAGCTGCAAAGTCCACTTTTGGTCGAAATTGAGATTTTGATTCCATTTTCTTCAGAAACACATTCTGCACAAATTGGCTTCATCACTTTTGTCCAATGTATCGCAGTTGTTGCTGAACTCTAAAGAGAAAATCAGTTTTTATATGGACTATGGAGCCTTAATTTGTGCAGAATGAGTTTCTTAAGTAAATTGCATTTAAATCTCAATTTCGACCAAAAGTGGACTTAGCAGCTTAACGTATTTAGCCGACGATATCTTCCATTGGCTGAATACGTAATGCTGCAAAGTCCACTTTTGGTCGAAATTGAGATTTTGATTCCATTTTCTTCAGAAAACACATTCTGCACAAATTGGCTTCATCACTTTTGTCCAATGTATCGTAGTTGTTGCTGAACTCTAAAGAGAAAATCAGTTTTTATATGGACTATGGAGCCTTATGCAAATAATTTTTGTTTTTTCGCTCTCCTGTAAAATTTGCCGAAGTGGACTTAGCAGTTTTACGTATTTAGCTGATGATACACAATTTGGTTATCTTTATAATTTTCGCGTAGGAAATTTTAGGAATTTACGTCTGTTTTGGTCAAGTACCTTTACGAAATCTTAATTATCTGATGGATGGCTGTAAACGGGCGATAAATTTAGTAAAAATACTCTAAATTTTTTAAGAAATAAAACACATATTTAATGACACATAATAAATACCTTGTTTGTATTTCATATATTTCATTAATATATAAATTTACTTAAGTATTTTTTTTTTTTATTTTACTTATTAGATTTTTTATTTTTTTTTTGTGTTTTTACTTTAACAGTGATATACATACATCTTTTTAAGCAACAGAGACATTTTTTTAAGCGATAGGACATTTATAATTTCACGAGTTGAACACTAATTTTTTTGAGATTTATATTTAGTGTATAAAATATCCTTTCGTTTTTTTTTGTTTAAGTTATAAAATGAAAAATATTTATAAATAAACTAACTAATAAATAAATCAGACACGACCCTCTTGGAGTGGATTGTGTGTTTTTTTTTATTTTCAGCGGAATGTAATTTTTCTGATTTATTATTAAAAAACAATTGAATAAAAAAAAAAAAACATTTTCTTTCTGAATTAATGAAAAATAGCGTTATTCCATATCTAGTTATTCTAAGTCGATTCAAAATCAGTATTTTGTTTTTTCTTAAATACGTAACAAAACGAGCTAATATTTTTTTTATTAAAGGTATAATGCAATAAATTACTTATAATTGAACTTCATAAAAAATAGGTCGATAATTTTGTGTATATTATATTATATATATTTATATAGATATACATATATAGTTTATTAGTAAAATATTCGTTTAAAGAAATGCGATTTTTACGCATCAAACACGACATGACACGACGATCAACATGGTGTGTGTGTCTATGAAGGGATGTTCTAATTTTTTTTTCTGAATAGATATCCCGGCAAATAATAAAAAGATTTATTGAAATCAACTTAAATATTCCTTTACAAGAAGAAGCGAGCACCTTTATCATTTACCTTCGTCTTTTTTTTTAGCTCTCCATATTTATTCGCCTTTGCCATTGTCATTGTCGTTTGCCTCAACGGCACGTTGTTCTTTTATTAAAATATCTCGAATAAAAATATCCTCATCGGTTTTAACATCGATTAGATCCAACTCGAGTATTCGAGTGTCTGGACTGATCTTGTCACCATTACTTATCCTTTTGATAACTGAAACGAACTTTTGACCGACTGTAAGCTCACGGAAGCGTAAACAATCTTCTAGAGCCCAATCAACATTACGGGGTGTAATTCCTGTAAGCAAAAATAAAATTGAATACATAAATAACATCTGGTGAAGAATAATGCAAAACAATTTCATCGGATGTTACCATATAATTTCGCTTGAATAGCTTGCTTAGGAAGTTGACGGAACTTGGCTGGAAGTGTCTTCAACTGGTCGCTTCTGAGAATATCTACATCACCAAAGTCACAGAAGCTCACATGGATCATGTCTTGATATTTATTCACGACAATTACTCTAAAATGTATAAATTCAAAATTTGAAATACAACAAGAGTATTTATAATTTATAATTTAAAATTTATGATATGGGGTTAATGAAGAACATTTCCATGGCCAAAAAAGCGAAATCAATCTACAACAGTGAAACATCCCCAGATTCAGCTTTCCGATTGGATGGGAAAAGCATTCGTTCAACCAGTTTTTAATAAAGGCAAATTTTCTCTAATAACCGAACAATTTTACTAACTTTTTCCTCACAAAGATACGTTCGTTGATCAAACGTGAGGCTAAAACACATTATCTTGAAGACCAGCTTGAAAATTAAACTTTGATGGCCTTTTATGTGATTTACAAACCTACCTGTGAAAGAAGCCATCTTTATTTTTGCCAGCGTAAACTTGTCCGATTTCCACCATATCAACAGGAATGAACTCATCATTGTTTTCGCAATATTCTTGTAGATCTTTCATGAGCTTGCGTAACTCTGGAAAATCTTTATACGGTTGGACCTACAAATGAAAAAATACATTACATTCAACCTTCCATTATGTCTTAAAACAAAAAAAAAAACAAACACGTACCACAAAATTAAGTGGATTCGCCGACATAGTAACACGCACATCCATAAATTCTCCAACGTTTGGCACATCTTCGTAGCTCTTCAATTTGAGCGAGTAATCACTTTTTTGTGGTGAATTTGGCACAGAATTCGTTTTAGTTGTGAGATTTCGAAAAGTCTGCTGCAAATCAACAGATGAATTATTGCGTGAATTTGCTCCGGGTGATTGTAGACTACTTCCACCCCCGCTGCTGCTCTTGCCATCATTAAGGGAAATTGTTAGACTATCGTCTAGGAGGTCAGACGATGAACTACAAAAAATGACACGGTTTAGCAAAAAAACTTTTTTATAATTCTGCATAAAAATACCTCTCTAATTCCTGCTCAATGCGAATTACTTCGTTGACATTGCATAGAGCTTCACTGCCTTCAAAACGTTTGTAGACAATTATCAACGGGATGGAACTTGGTGTACCAATTTTGACCTAAATAATATAACAACTCGACTATTTACTATAATCTACAATTACCTAAACAACTTAATCATACCAACGCTCTTGAGTCAGCAGGTAAAAGTCCTCGCATGCGGGCAATAATAGCCGGACTTGTCGGAGGAATATTATCTAATTTTGCTTTGATGCCCTGCCGAGGAAATTTGCTCAGCGCAGTACTCAGCGATTCCAACTGGAACATATTCGAAATATGAGTCTTCTTTGTCATGCCATAGTCAATGTAGAATATATCAAATTCGTCTTCTTCCAATTGTCGATTATTTGGATTAGCCAATACCCCACGATACCACTGATTTGAGGTTTTATCACAAATTAAAAACATAGTTGAAATCTTAATATCAGCTCGAGTAACTTTATGCTGGTCTTTCTTGAATTTGGACTCTATTAGTTGATTAATGAGTTTCTAAGAAAAGAAGATATAAACATTATGAACGGTTTTCGATTAGAAGACTATTTATAAGATTTTATGTGTACAAACCTGAACATATTGCAACTCAGAATTCCGGACCTGCAAGTAAACATCTCCATTGTCAGTAATGTGGGTAATAAGGACAGTTGTTAGGCCAGTTCGTTTAATTTCTGGCGGTGGTGTATCATCACAGATTTGATGCAGAACCAATGGATTTAAATTCACATCTTCCTGGGAAGATGTATCATATAGAACAACCTGTATATTAATAACATTACACTCTGCGTTTCCGGCTGTGTAGACATCCTCCTTAGTTAGAATCTCTCCTACGACACTCTTGCTAGCGAGCATTGCGTCCAAGTGCCTCTTGGCATTTGGATTGCCAGCAAAGTCTTCCAAACCGAACAAACTGAACGAAACTGCTTGTGGGGCCAGTTTTAGGAATTTCTTCTCACATATATACAACTGACTGACCGGCACCCAGTCTTCATCACCGAAGTCAATAAAGAAGCACTGTCCAATGGCATTTAATTTATCTACTTCATCTAGACGCACACGATGCCAACATTCTGCAATGCATACCAAGTAAATCTGTTTACAAGCCACCGACACAGGACGAGTCTTTTCGGTCAACATGTGCAAATCGATTTCGTTCATGAGATTGTCAAACTCATCGCTGTATTCTTTGCCAAAGAGGCGAGCCCAAATCTCAGTAGTCGAAACACAATGGGTTATGTAGAGATTCCAATACTTTTCGACCCATGGTAGTTTAATCGGTTCAAGTGTGTAAGATTCTATTTGTGGCTCATCGTTGGCCCCAGCCTCAAAGTCATTATTCGAAAATATAATCAGACTATCACGTGTTGATGTTTCGGTGAGGAATTGCTTCGAACCCTCAATCAATGACCACCAATGATCCGGCAGAAGTTGTTTGAATGTGCTCTCGAACCATTCAGGGAGATTTTTAGCAAAGATACCATGTGGATGAGATTTAAGTTCTTGGAAGATTTTTGCCGTTAAATCTTGATCACTGTCAGGACACACAGGCAAATGGCGACGACTTTCTTGTATTTTTATTTCCTCAATTGCCATACTGGCACAAGAGAACTTGGCCAAATTCTCATTTGGATACTCATTTGGGTAGGTAGAGTAAATACTTTCATTGACTAGTACATGACATTGGAATAATTTAGAGAACTTCGATCGGAAAAATGTGTATTCCGGTTGCGAACACCGCCTTACAACACAGTATTGTGATAGTGATGTTACAGGATCGAGTTTCGGATTGAATTGGAAAACTTTTGGCGGAATTATTTGCTACAAAACACAACATGAATTAAAATCAATATAATATTTATGTACTTGAAATAGTTATCAAACTTACTTGAGTCTCTTGAGTTTCATTCTTTATCACATTTGATTTTCGATCGCCAAACGGACTCGGTTGGTCCGAACCAGCAGACGATAGAGCTGGCGACGAATCTGGTGTATTTCCGGTACTTGAATTGAAATTGTTATTAATGTTCGTTTTGCACATATTATTGCTTATCTTTATCTTCAGTCTATCTTGAACGGAATTCTTTCCTGGAGCACTTGGCCCTAGCGTAACAACATGCTGTTGCTGCTTGTTTTGGTAACTGGAAGCAGATGATTGCTGATTAGGCTTTTGTTGCTGTTGTTGATGCTGTGGCGGCTGATATCTTTTTTGTTGCGAATGCTGATGACTTTGCTGTTGTTGCTGCTGCGGCATTCGTTGAGTTGAGTGTTGGTATGGCTGTTGAGTTTGTTGACGATTTCCTTGCTGCAAATGCTGTTGAATCACCATTTGTTGTCTTTGTGCCAGTATCATGGTCGAGGCTAGAGCGATTGCATTGCTGTTCTGCAAATGTGCAACAGAAATCGCTGGCTGCTGTTTAGCAAAGTTCGGAGCTCCGTTGGTAGCATTGTTGTTCTGCCCAAGTATTGCACGTGGGCTGATCTTATCTTTATGGGCCTGCTGTTGTTGGTGGAACTGCTGATGCTGAGATTGCTGCGATTGATTTTGAGAAGATTGTTGGTTCTGCTTCATGTTCAGTCTTTCTCTTAGATCCTGATTCGGTTGTTGTTGTTGTACCGGTTTGCCATTTGGCATCATTTTGCTGTCCTTTTTGGTGTTTAGCTTTTCGCGCAAGTCTTTTTGGCCGCTTTTCAACTTTTCTCGCAAATCCTTTTGTCCGCCACTCGAACTCTGATGTTGCTGTTGCCGATTATTATTATAACTGGTAGTGTTCGCTTGCTGCTTTTGCTGATGTGCGTTGTTTCGATTATTCACTTGATTCGTATTGTTGTTGCTATCACCATAGCCGTTCATTGCATTTTGCGATTGGATAAATCTATTTAAAGTCGGGGGCAGCTTCTGATATACATTCGATGAATAAGAACTTTTATTCCAACTTTGATCAGATGGGCGGTAAGGTTGTCGTATTTGTGCCTTCTTGATTGCCTTGTTCGACTTGCTGCCACTACTCTTCTGTCCACGCACCAATGACGCAATGTGCGAAGAGTTCTTGCTGAACTTAGCAGCGATGCATGTCTGGAATAGAATAAAATGGAAAATACCAACGAGTTATTTTAAGACACTCTTGTGCTGTCGTCGATCTAGAAATAAATTTAAAAAAAGAAAAAAAAAAAACATCATCCCACTTACCTCCCCACCTAGTTTTGTAAGCACAAATTCCCCACTCTCGCGGAGAAGATCGTCGATTGATTTATATCCAAGTTGGTTGGGATAGATGGGTCTGCTCTCAACTTCAGGATACTCTCGAAGAATTTCACGTAACGTACATGGTTGTTTGCGGGATGTGACTAGCGCACGAAAAACCGAAACTATATTTTTTATTTGTTGTGCTGTGTCGGGTGATTTCGACATTGACATTGCGTTCCCGAACAACAACGTTGGCACTAGTTTGTATTTTTTGTGTAAGATTCTCTTTTTTTTTGAAGATTTTTATTTTGAGTTGATTTTTTTTAGCCGATAACTCAGGCTATCACTTCTGTCAATTTTGATGCAGTTTTCAAAAGTTCTTATTAGAAATAGAATTCTATCATTTCCTATTGGGATGTATAGCTGGTAGGTGATATTTGATCTTAAAATAGGAAAATTTTATATTAATAAATGTGCATGTTGAACATATGTAGGTATGTATGTATGTATGTACATAATAAAGAAATAAAAACATACACACACTAAAGAAAACGTTAATAAGATTTAGTCAAGTCTATTTTCCCTCAATTAAGTGTCAAAGTTGTCTGTCATTTGTAAATAGTTTTATTTTCGTATAATAAAATAATTAATAGTACCACAAAAAACAACAGTAGCAGTGATTTTTAAATTTCTAGATAGTCCCTTTATCCCTTCCGTTATTTATTCTGTCAATATTTTTTTAGTCTCGTTTAATAAAAAAAATTTATAGTAGGTAGCTGATAAGTTCAGTTTTTTTTTTAATTTCTTAAAAAAATGAAATTTCTACACATTTTATTTTTTTTTATATGAACTTTGACAGACTTTTGTGTAGAAATTCACACATATGCACTGAGTTTCAAAGTGAAGGAACTTGGCTATAGTTTCATCGGATTTCTACAATAAATGTTTTTAAAACAATTTTTTTTATCAATTGCTGTTTCAATGCTGAAATAAATTGGAAATACCTATGCGTATATTATTTATTTCTTAAAAACTGCCAGCAAAATTATTAAAATTTTTATTTTATATTTCAATTTTTATTTGTTATTTGCAAACCTAAAAAGCCAACTACCCGTCAGAAAGATTAGATTATTTTATTTGTATAATTTAACAATTTTTGAATTATTAATATCCATATAACAAGAAATACAATAAAATAAATTGGCAATGGCGTTGCCGTCTGCCTGTAACCTTATAAAGTATGCAGGTATTTACTAGTTAAGTTTTTTAATAATCAATGGTCTTTTCAATTTGTAGTAGAATAAGCAGAACCAGCTAATTTTATGTAGAACACTGAAAACTACGAAAATTAAATTTTTTGGGTACCTATTTTACACAGTAATTTTTTACCAATAATAATTTTAAATTTCATGTTTTACCGGTCAAACCTATTGTATTGACCAATTTGGGTATTGAGAGCAACATATCGTCGGCTAAATGCGTAATACTGTTAAGTCCACTTTGACAAATTTTACAGGAGCAAAAAAAAAAAAAACAAACAAAAATGTTGCATGAGACTCCATATATGTACCTATATGTATGTATATAAAAACTTATTTGTTTTTAAAGATTCTGCAACAACTAAGTTACGGAATTTCGGCCAAAAGTGAACTTAGCAGCTTTACGCATTTAACCGAAGATACACACTTAGAAGAAAACATAACTACAAAACTTTTTGTTCACTATCGCTTGCTAATTTGTTTAACCACACTTTTTGTTTTTCTGTCTACAATAAAAATTTATTAATTAAGAAAACAGAATATGAAATAAGTAAATGACCGAACTTGAATTTAACTTCTAAGATACTTAATTTAATAATTTAACATAGAATTAACGTTTTTTTTTCTAAATAACATCACCTTTTCAAAAAATATAATTAATTACCCTATGGGCAAGAGCATTTAAATCAATTGTAGGTATATATTTTTTGTTATTGAAAACAAATACAGCACGTAAAAAGAGAATCAAATCAAAAAAATAAATCGCGCACGACAACAAGAAACAATTTTAAATAAATTTACCATTATCATTATTTAAAGGCACAATCTTCAGCAAACAAAATTGCACAATGCAGATAAAAGTATATACATAAATTTATTATAAGGTGATGATGAGAAAAGTTGTCAATCTCAGTTGAATCACCCTTTATCAGCACAACCAACGAACTAACATACCTACTTTCCACTTATTTTACTCCATCTGTAATTATAAGCTAATGCAATTTATACTTTTGTCCTATATATTTATTTGTGAATTTATAAATTGTGAGAAACAAATAACCAGACAACACACAATAATTTGCGTGACGATCGACTCGATGACTACTGAAATGGGGAATTTCTAGGTCATAAATTGCGAGCACTCGTTTTCACTGGGGCTCATTGAAAACTTAACTTTTAGACAATTAAATGCAATGTCAAATCCCCACCATTTTCCATATCAAATATCTTTATAGAAGAATACTCCAACATTCAAATGTATTTTTCATATTTGTTTTTGCCTCGTATTCTCCAAGAGTAGTTAGGTTTTTATTTTGCATTATTGTTTTACTTAGTATCTCTTACCGCAGCCGCCAATGCTCATTCTTTTCTTATATCTATAAGTAAATATTTAAATTAAATTAATTGGAATTAATTGCTTTCATTTCCAAATTTGTAGGTATAAGCATTTAAAACTTTTGAGTGTGCGTTGAATTGTCTTGAGATAATGCATTGTACTAGTCGCAAACAATTATTCTAACTAGGCCAGGTTAAGACGTTTTCAATAGAGAGCCAATTTAACACTAAGCAAAGCACTCGTATTTTTGTTTAACTTAATGCATACCAAGAAGAAAATATTCATCATTGCAAAAAAAGTAAACAAAAACAAATTTTCAACCACTACAAAATAAAAAAACTTTCCAAATCACCTGCCCCACCGCGGCAGTTTGATGACCCATTTCACGACTTCAACTCGAGAGAACAACATTCACTTTGTATTTCTTATAAATAAACATCATGTTTTTATTTTGTATTCATTGATTTCTTTTCGCATGTGCTGCCTTTACAACAAAACATATAAAATAATAACCAACAGTGCATAAAAAGCCACGTGTAGTCTATAATTAGAAAAACAACATAATCTACATATATTAAGCATGTTGATTGTGTAATAGCACGAAAATAGTAAGCATTAAAGAATGTAAACATTAACGATAAAAATGTCTGATTTCAACAGATTAACAAAGAATTTATATTTTAACTGACGTATGCAGATACCTACCAAATATATTTGAAGTGGTGACGATTGTCCAAATCTATTTTCTATCAGGTGCTAAAGAGTGCGTGATTGTGACTGTTCACTGATACAAACAAATTTAGCAAGCGAGACAAATGGGACTTACCGCAAAGAAAATTTGCAAACTTTCTTGAGGATTGAATAAGCGTGCACAGCAAGTGCGCAAAAATCATTTTGATAACATAGGGTGTTGTATATAATGTATTGGAAAAAATGTGTTTTTTAAACATCATAAATAATTGAATCAAAAAGATTTCAGAAGAAACTGCAACTAACCCTCACTTGCAACCCATCAGCTGCACCACTGTGAAGATATTGAGCAACTGAAAATGCAATCGACGCAGAATCACTAGGTAATCACAACGTCTTTAGCTATCCGTCGATAGCACTAGATTTTTGCAACCCACATCTATTTTCGAGGGCACGTTTTCAACGAAAGCGAAACGTCAACTAAACCAGAAAGTTCAATTGTTCAATTCAAGGACAAACAAAAAAATAACCGACATGCGCCTGTTGGACAACAGTACCTAAGGTGGCGGGTTCAGAGGATTTAACTCCCTTCCTGGGTACTGCCAAAGTTAACAGTTTTCTTAATAAACAGTTAATTTATGGTGTATTTACATAGACATAATTTCATCCTCAGAATTACTAATCCTTCATTTTTAATTTGCGAAAATATTTAATAGGTAATTGCAAGAATTTGACACAAAAAACAAACAAACAATCCGTGGGTTCAACGCACATCTGAAAATTTAGATTTCTGAATTTTTCAAGCTTATGATTGGTCAGCTGTCAGATGATTTTAAAAGTCATCTAACTTTTTATGACAGCTGCCCAATCAGAAGCCAGAAAAATTCAGAAATCTGAATTTTCAGATGTGTGTTGAACCCGCGGAATTTCTCCTTATTTTCGTTACCAAGTTTCAAATTAATCATATCACTGATAAAGAATTTTCACTTCAACAATAAAAATATGACTTTGCAAGAAATTAGGAAAGAATTTACGAAAACAATCTATTGGAATTTATTTAAAAAAAAATTTCGAAAAGCTTTTGTATGAAAATAAGTCTGATTAGTAGCGTAAAATTTCCTATAAATTTTCACATTCGCTGTCAAAAGGTTACAAAGTTAAACGGTTGTTGTGTGGCAGGTACCGTTATTTTTGAAGCTGATAACCTTTAGAAACTTAGATTTCAACTTGCAAATTGAACGAATAATATCAATATAATTTTGATGAATGGTGAGCTGGAAATCTCTCAGATTAGTTAAAAAAGAGTTCAATGAGAAATTTTCTGTTCTGTGCTGTTCAATGAGTCAGTTTGGAACACTTTAGAACTGGATTTTCTGCACTTGCTTTTGAGGTAGAACAAGTTAGAACAGATTTGTGAAAACTGTCAAAATCAGAAGTTGTGATTTTTTTAATGAAAGTATTTTGTTTTTTTGATAGATTTTATTTGAATCTCTGCTTAACTCTTTCAAAAGCGTATTTTAATAAAAAACTGAGCGCGTCTAACGACATACCGTTTTTCATAAATTTTTAATTAAAACCTAGAGCTTTGATCATAATCTCTACTGAGGTTACTTGGCTCACTCAGAGCTAAGATAGAAAAAACATATTTTCGATTTCCAAGCCACTTCCCATTTTTTTTTAAGCAGTCAGAGTCAGCTAAATGACCTCATTTTCCTTATTTGCCGTAAGGAGAAAATGGAGCAATGCACTGCGAGTTCAAAATTTAGAGTTTGAGTTCCATAATCTGAATACCTACATAGAACCACGAAAATTGTAGTTCATGTTTAATGTTTATTATTTTATAGGGTATACCATCTAACAATGTTAGCAAAATACATATTAACTTTATTTGATTTTTGAAAGTTTTTTCGTCGTGCTTTTTTAACATTTACGGTCGACGTGTTTTGCATTTTTTTTATTGCAAAAATGCTGCCACACAAACAAAAACTTTTTAAGGAAAAGGAAAAAAAGCAATCATAGAATAGATACATATACTGAATTTTGCATTCGCATATTTCCAACTCCATCCCAAGTTCCGGTCGGCCTACTTTTTATTTTAAATAAATAAGAAACAAAAACTCAAATTGGTATTATAAAAGTTAAGAAAACCAATAGGTATAAAATAAAACTTTAACAGTTAAATTATCGTACATACCGCTACCTAACCCCTTTTTCAAAACCAAAACCTAAGTGGCTGTGGGATGTGCTGTGGAAAAATGCGATCAAAATTTCGACGCAATCAATCGACTGCTCAAATTTTGATTTTCTACTAAATAATAATTTAATGGTGGCACCATAATCATTCATACAAGTATTTAGTATTAGTTATTGGGATAGCATTTAATCAATCAGAATTTAAATATAAATAATAAAAATACCAAAATAATCTCACCTTGATTTTGTTCAATGGTAAATTTATAAAGTTCTTTTCTGTCTACATCGAATGCACACAAAATGTTTGTTTTTTGTTCTTTGTCACAGCTTTTAATCGCACTTTTGACAAAATATTTAACCTTTTGTTCAAAATTCTATTTATAGCTGTTTGGTATTTATTTTAAAATTGCATTGCACATCGAAATGGAAAATAAACGCAAGAGATTCACAAAATTCGCAGGAGGAACAAAATTCCGCTTTCAATACTCTATTCAATAGACAACCAGACTAGTCGAATCAGACACGGTAAATTGCATTGCAGTGTTTGTGTCCGTTTTGTTGTGCGTTGGTTTAAGTATCTTACTCTGTCATTCACAGCGCAAACCACCTGAGTGCGAGAAGAAAACTTGCACATTTTTCGGTGATAATAATATTATTTGTCTCATTATGTTGAATTCTTTTTACTTTGCTTAATTCCATGTTGTCCCTTTTTAACGCTTTCACCGTGGACAAGAGTGAATAAACATAGTTGTTTTTTGTAGGCATTTTCTTGAGATTTTTCAATCCCACTCGCACAATATTGCATTATTTTATGTTTGCCATATTTCATTTTTAAAATTTTTATCAGAATGAAAGAGATGAACTTATTTTCAAGATGTTTATCTTGCTCATATTAGAAAGCTTTTTAAGAACAAGCAATCATTTTTTTAATATGATGGATCCCAAAAATATGCAATGATGAAAGATTTTTCTTGATGATTTATCGCTTTAAAGTAGACTTCTTCGACTTATGTTTCACAATGCTTAGAATTAATTAATGTAATATTTGAATCATTTTTGTTTTTATTAATTTAATGAATTCCATTAAAAATAAACAAATTCACGACTAATCATTTTCCCGAATTGAAAAAGGGTAAACCACAAAAGACCAATAGTTAAGAGAACTTAAACTGGCGTCAAAAGATGTGGAATGCAAATCCTTTCGAAAGCTTATTGTCTTTTATTCATTCCAAAGTTGGAATTAATTGAGCTTTTTATAGGGTGGTGTTGTGGATTTCCGGTTTTGATTATTAAAATTTAATTCTATTTTTAGTTTTCGTTTTGGCGCGTGATCAGTTATTAAGATGCAATGTTTTTTAATTCGCGCTTCTAAAATTAATACATACCTACTTAACGCAATGCCTTCATTGGGCATGAACGATGGTCGGATTAAGATCATAGCTAGAAAAAAACAAATGTACCTACCTAGGTATATACAACCATTCATATCCATGGAACGACATAGCTATCCATACAAATTTATAAAAGGTCTGTTTGGTATCTTTTTTAAGAAAAAAGTGTAAAACCTATCAAACTTTGAAAGAAGGAGAAAATACTCTCAGAGAGGGAGAACTTGTCTAAAAGTTAACAAACGCACTTAACCACTTTTTGTATAAAATGTCACTTTTGTGTACAAGTCGTCAAACGTTGACAAATCATTTTGAATCCTGTAATTTTTAAATTGTAAAATAATTTGTATACTGAAAAATATCGAACGAAAATGTAACGCTGGTTTTGATGGACTTATCTGAATTTTCATCAAGTGAATGAAGACAATCTAAATCAATATTTTGTAAATTCCTAGCCGACGTCAAGTAACAGACACTGACAGCTGTGTATTTGACAGTTTTTACACTCCTTGCACACAGAAATTTGTGTAGCAGAAATTTGCAAGTTATCCAATGGAGGGGAAATAGTTACTAAACAAAGCTAAAATCAAAATCTATGTAAAAAAAAACACAAAATAGAAATCCCGCGTGTTCTTTAATCTATTGCCACAAAAAGTGCGAGACTAGACGCTGAAAATCAGCTGACACGTATTGCAGATGTCAGCTGTTTTTTTTTTACAAAAATCCCAAAAATTTTAGGATAACTTTCAGATTTATTTAGGAAAACACCTGGTTTGTTCATCAGCTGTTTTTCCCTAAAGGATTACAACAATGCCAACCAATCCGGATTGCTTTTAAATTTTACTCGAACGCGACCAATGATTTGTATGTTAAAAAAACGCACATTTAAGAAAAATTCAAGTCACCAACAGAATGGTAGGTGGGTTATCGGTACAGACAAACCCGCTTAAGAGAAACGGCAAAATGTGACAGTATTCCTTTCACTTAAGCGGGTTTTTCATTTAAACGAACCCCGCTTAGGTGAAAAAAAATTTCATTTAAACGGAGTCCGGATAAGCGAAAAAGAAATTTCACTTAAGCAGATCTAACAATTCCAAAAACTGTTGTGACATATCATAAATTCAAATGTCATTTTCGTGGTAAAAATTTGGTGGAGGTGAAAAATAAAAAGATGTGAAAGCGTTCAGCAAATTTTTTGTTCTGTTCGATTCAAATTTTTTTTCACTTAAACCGAGTATACAGTTCTTTTGAACAAAAAAACATAAGTGGTAAGAATTTTTGTTTTTGGAAGAAAAAAAAATCTGAGTTGAAATAAAAAATTTGTATTCGTTGTCCTTTTTTTTCCACAAAACAATGTCACCAACATTGTTTTGCGCGAAAAAGTTTCCGTGGTGAATATAAATTTTTTTTTTTCAGGTTTGGTTCACAGTTCGATAATAAAATTTTAAACGTCAAAAAATTTTTGTTTGCGATAAAATCACTCCCATAAGAAGTACATGAATTTTTTTTCGAGGAGGAACTGTATACTAGGCTTAAAGGGAGTTTTCTTTAATGAAAAATATAAAATTTGACTCGGGGATGAAAAAAGTGTTTCAGATAAGCGGTTTTTTCTCTTTAACGGGTTTCTCTTAAGCGGATCAGATCATGAAAATAAAACAACACAGGATCTCAGTGACAACTTGATATAAACCCAACTCTGTTTTCCTTTTGTTTTTTTTTATTTGTATACACCCGTTGTCTTTTTTCTTCATACTACTGGCGACATTTACAAATTAAGGGTGTGTTCAAAATGGATTTGGAAATCCAAATCCAAAACAAAGTTGGATCTTGTGTTGTTTTTGCAATACATGTATTTTCGTAAGCAAATCCAATCTGGTTCGGATCTGAGGGAAAATAAAACACAGCTATTATTTCAAGTAAAGTTAATCAAATCAAATGAATATTTATGTTCATATAAATCAAAGTTAAAAAAAATTCGAGAATTGCAGAATGTAAAAATTTAGTTCGAGAATTAATAAGCTGAACTCAAGATATAAACTTTCTTTATCTTACCTTATCGAATTTTTTTATAGATTTTATAGCACGTAAAAATCAATTAATCAAATCTCGATAAAGTTTGATTAAAAAACTTATTTCGGTTCTACTAATCGTACGTATAGATAAGATTAGAGTCTGAATTTAGTGGAAATGACAGAGCATCACACTCTTTTTTAAAATAATGAATTTGAGTGATAGTACCTACTCCTATATTTTAAATTAAACAACCTCACCCCACCCAAGGCAGAGAAAAAAACAATTGTATTCGATATCATGACGCATGTTATACCTACCTATGTACATGAGTACTTTGCTGGCCATTTTAAATGGAAACTATACAAAATTGTTTTCCCTACAAATCTCATCTACTTGTACATGCGACAACGAGTATTTGGTAGTAGATACTAAATTATCGTTAACATAGATGAAGATAATTAGAAAACTACTTCTGTTTATGTAAGTGGAGCGATTGAATATACATATTTCAATTTTTAAGTTCAAGTGACCTCAACTCCGAAAACTGCGTTTCGCCCAGGTACGACAGTTGGGCTCATCAGTTAGATGCTCTCGTACCCTTCTAAGACGCGAATTATGGTCGATTCTTACCGACTCTTATAATGAATTATAATTATCTTCATCTACGTTATTATTTAAAAGCCAGACCATGGGCTTCTAGTAATTTTCTAAGTGTCTGAATTTAATCAAATTCCCTTAGAAATATAAAATTCACAGTATATACACCAAACTTCACTTTTGATTGATTTCAATATCATGAATGAATAATATGGAGTTTATTCTCTGAAATTGATCCATTAACATTCAAATATATTGTGAGCCTATTTAATTTGTTAAGAATAAAGAATTTTTTTTATTAAACCATTTATTTAAATAAAAGAAAAAAATAAATAAAGTCGCTTAAACTCTGTTAACCTAAATATACTGGTCTCAGATTTTCCATGCTTTCCAACAACAGTCTACGCCTTCTTCTCTGCTCCTTTTCTTTATTTTTATTCTCATCATTTTCATCCTTTGTCTTTGCAATTATCTTGTTTGTTTTATTTTTCAATTCTTCATAATTATTATTAGATTTGGAATGTTTTGAATTTCTCAAAATTGATTTGCAAACTTTTATTTGTTCTTCCCAATGTTTGATTTTTTCTTTTCCTTCCTCTAAAACATCTACTTTTGTTGTCTCCTTGGAATTGTTGTTTACACTCTTACTAGGAATTACTATATCTTTATACACATATTTATTAGTTGTTGAAGAAATAGAAGAGTTCTTTAAATCATGATGCTCCACGAGGACATCTTCAAGATCACCTATATCTTGCAAAATATCAACTGAACTTTCACGTATAGAAGCAATGATCAAATCTATTCTATTTGCGTAATCTTTGGTATCCGAAGCTAAGCTCGAGTATATGTCAAATGCATCTTCTTGATTGGAATCCAAATCATTGTGGTCGTAATCTGTGTTAAAGTTATCAGCATTTTCATTGCCAGAAGATGATATATCCTCGTTTAATATCGAAGGAATTAAAAACAACAAGCATACAAATATATGAAGAATTATTTTCATTTCGAATGATAAATTGTTATAAATTTCAAACTAGAAAAAAAAAAATCGAAAAATATAGTGAACAATTTATAATGAGCTATGAGCCGGAGTCTTAAATTATGTTTTGACATTGAGGTTGGTTTCCAGAAGTTTGATTCCCCACTTTAGTTGTTTTTTTTTTAAATCCCGGGGACAATTGGTTGAAAAAACGACAACGGCGCCATCCACAGAAACAAAATGGAGTTTCATATAAACTATCGAAAGTATCGATATAAAGTATGCAATTCCCACCCAGTAACACAGTCTTTCTCTGCCCTTAAGTTAAGCCCCGAGAATTCTTTGGCTTTAGCTAAGCCCGGAAGGAATTAGTTTCTGTTTCATTGAACATGTTAATTGTTTAGCACCGATCTCTTTTTTCATCCAATTTCCCGGGCTTCCAAAAAACACGCCTATAAATATTATAGTGAGTCTTTCACTTCGTATGTCCAATATGTACATTGTACATAAATACTAGTATGGGATCCTTAAACTCATTTAGGGTGGTAATTATCAAATGCTCTTAACTTTATAAATTCAAAAGTTTTTGTGTTGAAAGTTTTCAAACAAGTTTTCGGTGAGAGCGATATCATAACCAAGCATAAGTTTTCTGAGCACTAATAAAATATTCACTTACATAGGTATTATACCTTTATGAATATAGATTTAAAGCCTCTTACCCTTATAAGCGCTCAATAATTACTGCCCTTAGTCGTTCCTAAGAAATATCTCCTCAAGCTTACCTGATTCTGAAGGTTTTATTTTTTGTTACTTTTTAGTAATTCCCTTCATGTTCACGCATGTTCACCAAACATAATGTCAAAATATTTACCACGTCTTTGGCAAAGTGCAATATAAGTCCATTTATAAAGCTGCTTACTCACAAAGCTGTAGTCTTCTTTTAACCACCGTACGCCACTCTTTGGCGGACGTGTTTTCTGCAAATTCAGCTATAGACAAAAAATATTTCTCAGACCAAATAGAAAAAGAGACAGAATTTTTGTTAAAACGTTGTTCTTTGTGTTTTATTTCATCAATAGATTCTGTTTCAATTCGTGTGTTTCGATCTTATTTTCCCAGAAAAAGAATCACAGTTAAATATCCTGAATTTTGTTTTAACTTTTTTTAAATGGGCGTTGCTGCTATACCTATGTTAAAAATTTTCTAAATCGGCGATCGAAATTTTAGAAAACTAGAAAGGTCTGTCGTGCCTTCTTCTGAATAAAAAAAAAAACAAATTGTTTGCGATGAACTTAATACCAAATATGTGTGCTATAAAATTTATATTGATTTTATTTTTTTATAACGGTTCGTATAATTGGAGTAAAAAGATCTAAACAGCTTTAGGTAAGTAAAAATAATAATAATATATAGTTTAAAATGAATTCGTTAACCCTTTTGAAAAGCATTTTCAAATATCGATTTTTAGCCAGACCATTTTTTCTTCTTCGTTGTCTGACAGTTTGTTCTTTGTATTGTTTCGGTCATGGTGAAAATTGACGTAACACGAACTCAATCTTCTGTATATTTTATACTCGTATTACTCCGAAAATGATTGTAAGAAGGTGGAATTATATATGGGGTCATTTTTGTAAGGGGGAGGTTAGGAGTTTTCAAGCGTTTTCTGTGCATAACTCAACACGTGCCAAAAAACGTAGGTGGCAGTGCTGGGCTTGGGTTTGTCCTTGTTAATTCTTTTTTTTTTAATAAACATGCGACGTATTGGGATTTAAAGTTTTACATAGGGAAAAATAGCAGCCTGACGTAAAAGGTACATATAGTAGCTATATAATTTGACAATGAGCCACTTGAATGGTTTCCAAGAACTTATGACCTTTATATAGTTTTACAACGGATTCACCTAAAATAGAGGGGAGTGTGACGCATTTGGTGATTTTAAGAAGTTGTCAGGCTTCTCGAGACATGCAAGAACCACATTAGTTATAATTATTGATATAATGTGCTCATGCTATAATGCTCATGACTGGTAGATAATTGGACTAGTGGGAATTCAATATGAACTAATTGTTAATATCCATAGGGTTGATATCATGTTATATTCTAAAATCGCTAATGGATTAAATAAGAAACAAAGTGCAATGCATACATATACTTATCTTTATAGGAGTAAATACGTTATTGAAAATAAGAACTTAAGTTAGTACATACATGGACAAAATTTGAAATATCTATGTATATACAAGTTTGTGGAATTTCTCACCATATTTGACTGATCATTTAATCAAAAAATATTCTAAACATTAATACCTACTAATTATGGATAAATTAAAAATACTTGTTATTCTCGTACAAGATTTTTGATTTATTTTAGCAAACGTTTTCGAATTCTTTTTAATGCATAATTAGAACAGGTATAGAAAGATTAAAAGAAACAAAAATACATAAAAATACAAATTCCTTCTTAACACAACTAAAAACAGGCCATTTCATTTATTTGTTCCAAGGTACAAAAAGTAAAGTACAGCTTGCTAATCTATAAGGGCAAAGTATAAGTAGATACATTTTTTTTGGCTGATAAAAAAGACTTAAAACATTTTTTAGATATAGCAAGTTCCAAAGCTTTTTTAATCTCACAAACTCAAAAACCCAGCCGGTAATACAGTTTTTCTACGCGCTTAAGTTAAGCCCCAAGAATTCTCTGGGTTTAGCTAAGCCCGCAGGGGATTAGTTGTTGTTGCATTTAACGTGTAAATTGTTTTGCACCCAAGTTGTTTTTTTCATCCAATTCACGCCTCATACCTACATATATGTATCTTCACAAAAATTCAAAAGTTATGAATTTACATTCGGAACGAATTCAGCACAAAAATCTTGTAGGCCGGTGGAATCATACATTTCATACAACAGAAAAATTTGGTGTATTTTAGAAAATCTAAAATAAGTTCTTAATGTTGATCTTAGGTATTCACTATTCTTTCTTAATAAGTGATTCAGGTCAGGACCTGAAGCCCATTAAACAAAACAAACACCTATAAAGGAAAAAGTCACTTAAATCTTATTAATAATTCTTTTTTAATTATAAAGTGTAAGGAAACTTGTTTTTAAAAGATATTGGTTTCGGTTAGTTTTTATAATGAAAATTTCATTAAAAATTCATATTTAAAAAACAGCTCATAACCACAAACAAAGAATTGTGGATCGAAAACAAAAAAAATAGATTAAAATATTGCGGCTGATTTTATAATTGGAATAAAGTTATAAATAATCAAAAATGCCAATAAATCACTGATAACCAGTCCAATAGCAAGTTCTCAATTTAAAAAATTGCTATGCATATAGCAGTTTCTCTTTCTCAGCACTAATCTTAAAATTAAAATTGTTTATATCTGCCACTTAAGAGAAGGAAGTTTTTACTTAATTATACATATGTATATACCTACATATATGTATATTTAAAAAAGCAAACAAATCTATCCAAACAAAAACAACAATAGGTAGCTTAACGAGAATATTTTGATTTTTGCTCAGCTAATTTCGCACAAGAACATCTTCATACATATATGCACAAGTATAAACAAATAAAGCAAAACTATTTTTAACATCTAAAAAATTACAAATTTAAAATACTTTCTCTTAGAAATGTTCCCAAAAGAAATTGTTTTTACCGGTACCTAAGTACATATACATATGTACCTATTTGAAAATTGTAAACATTTCTAAAATGTTTTGAGAAATAATCGGCGGAACAGATGTAATATACATATATTATAGATACCTATGTATATTAGGTTAAAAATTATAGTCTGCGGTTATTATATTTTAAAAATATACAGGACATTGCATTCACAGCACATTATTATTTTTGGGTACAATGTCGTACATCATGCATATTATTTTAATATTATTATTATAGAATAAAAATGCAACACTATGAAGACCTTTATTTCTTAGATGAGCTGAGTATTCTTTTCTCTAATAGTTTTATTAGAAAAAATTTAAGAAACAAGAAGCGGGCCATTCACGATAGAACTTGTCAATTTTCCATTTAAAATTTCTGCAAAACTTGCGATCGTTTCAATGTGAATGGCTCGGTAAAATAAAACTTCAAGTTTTTCTTTTTATTATTTCTTTTATTTTTATTTTTTATTATTTTCTTTCATTATCCACTTTATCTGATCTGGATCATATTCATATTCTCATAATAAAACAAATAGGATCAAAATGACAGCCAGTGGTATACCTATAACCATTTCTTTTTGCATTGTTTGTGGGTATATTTTTCATGTGTTTTTGTCTTTTTTTTTGCGGATCTGGACAAATTATGTGCATAATAAAATGCAGCTAATATGTCTGTTTGGTAACTTGAGACGTTGTACGACTTAGCACAATTTGCTGTCAAATCCCATAGAAAAAAAATTATAAGTAGACAAACAGACATAATGGTCGCGTTCGAGTAAAATTTAAAAGCAATTCGGATTGGTTGGTGCTGTTGTAATCCTATAGGGAAAAACCGCTGATGAACAAACCAGCTGTTTTCCTAAATAAATCTGAAAGGTATCCTAAAATTTTTCGGATTTTTGTGAAAAAAACAGCTGACATCTGAAATAGGTACGTGTCAAACAAATTCTTATTTATAAAATATTTTCTTGATGGTCTTAGCTACACCCTCCTTATGACAAATATATTATCAAAAAATGACCAATCTAAAACTCTGGTTATTATAATATGGGATTAAACGAGTTTTGTACTGCAACTAAAGCGTTTAAAGAATTTAAATCATTTATAAATGCAAAACAACTATCCATTTTGCCTTACAATTAGTAACAAACGGATAAAAAAAACTTCTTCTACACTCCTTTTTAGTTACTAAATGTCATGTCATTTAGATACTAAAACAGCTTTACTACGGCTTTAATCCTACTATGTACCAGTTTTAGCTTACTTCGCCTCTAATCCTCGTTTATTTTTTTTATAAATAAGTTTTTCAGGATTAGAGGCGAAGTAAAGTCGGAGTAAATTAACTCCGTCGCTAAAACTACTTAATAAATAAGAATTTGTTTGACGTGGCGTAAAGACGGAGTAAGTGCTTCGACTCGGTTTAACTATTCCGAGGTTGATACGAGTATTAGTGAAATCTAATAAATAAGGCTGAAAATACAAAATATATATAAAATACAAAATATATATAAGATACAAAATAAATATAAAATACCAGACAAACCTATCGAATCCGATTTAGGTCGTTCGAAAAATAGAGACCCTATCGCCCTATCATTCGAACGCGGCCAATGATATAACGATTTCATGAAACACGAATACATTTATTCTTTCTCATTTGTGTCTGTATCTGATATTTCCAAGTACATTTGCAACAATATAGGAAACATTTTATCGATTGGCAAAATAAGAAACATTTTACGTTTTTTAAACTTTTTCAAAAACAGAGGGGAAAAAGTTTAGAAACGTTTTGGTTTTGTTGAGTCCCTTTATGTGAACATTAAAAAAAAATTATAGATTTTTGATTTTAAATGTATCTATGTATTAATTTTAAATAAAATATATTTTTTTTTATTTTCTTTCAAGAGGTATTACGGTTTTTTAAAAGAAATGACAGATACAAAACACAATTTTGGTTAATTTTCTTGAAAGCGAACGTGGCTATAGAATGTGTTTCCAAAATGAATGCGTCAGATGAATAGTCCAAACTTAAATCGTACATTGTTAAACAGGCCTAGTAAAATCCAAGTTGCATATTCTTTGGTCTTACAAGCCTGTACAGTTATGTATGATTATAAACTACTGTGTAGTAATTTTTTTTTATAATATTTCTTTTTGATTATGTGTTTGTGCAAGTACATTTATGCGGGTTTAAGGCAAAATCGCAAAAGCAAACATAATTGAAATACAATAACAAATTGAGGTTGTAATTTAACCTTTACCTAAACTTCATTACTACATCATGAGTTCATTATTATGAATCATATCTATAAGTAAAAAACAATTGTCTAGACAGTTCCTTAGCCGTACAATTCTTCAATTATTATTGAAATCAAATACCTACCTACACATTAACAAAAACATTTTTGGATTTTGTGAAATAATAAGACTGTTGAATAAAATGGGTAGGTAGAACGTTTTTTTTTTTGCTCCAACCACATCCACAATCAATCTATGTATGTAGGTGTGTACGTTATATTTAATCAATCGATATCCTACTTTTCCCACAAAATACAAACAAAAAGTGCTGCAAGAATAATCAATTATATGAAGAATTGTCAGCACACTTGGACCTCTTCTCGATTTTGGTATATGACAATCTATTCATGTAGCGGTTAAAAAAGTCAACAAATTTGATAGTGGCATGTGGAATCATCGATTTTCTATTCACATATATGCATGTATATCCTTAGAAGACTAGCCTAGAAAAGTGCTATTGACTCAAGGCAGTAGCTATAAAAAGGACACCACACAAAACGTACACGAGTCTATTACCATAATGCTCATCGTTTGATTGGAAATACATACATAAGGACCAAGTGGCAATGTGTTGCTATATTGACATTAGAATATATTGGTATACCATCAAAGCTACCATGTGTTTCAAGTAATTCTTATGTTTGTATTTGAATTTATTGATGGGAGTAGGTATACAAAGAGATTTGGTAATTGATTTGATGGTGTAACATTTGTAAACAATTAAGATTTAAAATGTCGTTTTTTCTTTTTTTACTCAAAGATAACATTACATTTTAACAACAATGCCAGAACAAGTCAATAAATTTGTCATATCTTAATAATTAATAAAGTTTTTTTTTTTTTTTAAACCTTCTTATATAAACATTGTCAAGGCCCCGGGCAAAAAACAAAAACTTCCAATTTAATGATTAGGAATTCTAGTCTTGTTGGATATAGTTCACACTAGATATTCGTCACGAAATCTATGTATGATGAACTGAACTTAACAAAAATTGCGTATTGACAAAGGCCCTCACTAGTCAACTGATGAGTCCAAGTGAGATCGCCAGGACGAAACGCCAAATTTTTGTAGGACTAAAGGCCGTTAAAAGCTATTTTGAATCAATAATTCAACAAGTCTAAATAAAATAGTGCTAAGTCTTCTACTTGGCTGATGTATTTCAGTAGATAGTATATAGAATTTGTATTATTAAAAAAACCTTCTTTATTAATAAAGTTGTTTCCCTGCTTATAAGACTATTTGACTTAAGCCCATTATCATGCTCATGCAATACGTTAAAATTTTTCCTAAGCGCAAATTGTCACATTTAAGCTCTTATGTTGAATTTAATTATTTTTGTTTTGTTTCGGCAAATCTCTCTAATTATGTATTTACATAATTAGAGAGATAAAATTCTAAAACTAAACTAAAACTAAACTAAACTAAATAAACGGGCCTTTTTATTAGTATTTACATAATTAGAGAGATAAAATTCTAAAACTAAACTAAAACTAAATCTAAGCGGTGTCTATAACTTTTGCCAACTTTTATAATTATCGTATACTGTAAACTAATGTCGTTTTCCATTGGACGCGTCCAGAATCATAAAGAACTCTTCTGAAACCATTCCATTGGAAAAAAAAACGGTCAACCGACGCTGCTCAGAAGAAATTTTCGCTTCTCGATTTGAAATCAGAATCCACTCAAGAAGCACTAATACATTTAAGCTATAACTTCAAAACAAATTCACTCAAATGTCAAAAGTAAACATCGAACTCTGTTTGATTGTATGCCTGTTCGTTAACATGAAATGTTCACGATGATTCACCAATAGATTACTAAAATCACCGAAGCGGAAACAAAGAAGCCTATTGACTCCGAAAATTAAAAGCCCACATTTTTAAGTCATCTAATCTGAGTCAATATCAGCTTAATGTTGCTGGAGACCTTCTTCATGAGTATGCTGATATATTCTCTTCACCCAGCGGGCAGTATGGTCGAACACAACTAGTGCAGCATCGAATCAATACAGAAGATGCAAGACCAATTCGTCAACCAGCAAGACGTCTCCCTTTGGCAAAACAAGCTGAAGTTGAAGAAATGATATCGACTATGAAGGAAGATGGGGTAATCGAAAATTCCAAAATCCCTTGGGCATCATCAGTCATTCTTGTCAAAAAGAAATATGGGAGCATTCGATTCTGTGTAGACTATCGAAGACTGAACTATGTGACAAAGAAAGATAGAATATAATGACAAAATTTCTAAGTTGAGTAGAAGTAGTTAGTATTGTTCCTTTGGATTTTAGAATGAGTGAATCCCTGAGTGAAACCAATGTAAAACGACATAACATAATGTAAATATGGTGCTGAAAACACAAGTCATTTTTCTTTGTTAACTCGTGCGCAAATTCTATGCAACTCAAATTCGAATACACTCTGATCACTGAGCAGATTATGATCTGGGGCCCAACTATGTAACTCGATTCTACAATAAAAATGTTCGAATTCACAAAATCTCAGCTCGATAATTTTTTAGCAAACGCATATAAACGGAAATATAACAACGCCAGTTGAAGGTTCTGTGGCAAAAAGTCGAAAGCACCAAAACTTGATCCCACTTTCATACATATTACCACTTAAAATAAGCATTAAAAACAACTTTCGAATGGATTCGAAAGTAGAAGCAAGTAACATATTATCTGCTCCGAAATTTTACTACTGAGGTTCTAAGCCCTGCTTCTAGCTCCTGGCTACATCAAATTGAAAAAAAACACAAGTTGTATATGTATGAGTTAAAAAGAAATAACTGATTTATATGACAGCTAGGTCTGCTTTTGTTGTATTCAAATAATAACAAACAAAAATGACAAACTGAAAACAGTCAAAAGTATTTAAATTCTTCATTTCTTTTGGAAAAAATTGGTATTTTTCCTCAAATTTTTGTAAGGAATATTACAAATTGTAAATTCGCCAATTAAGAAATGGGTACACAGAGAAAAATCGACCTAATAAAATAAAACAAAAACAATCAGATTTCTCTATGGTTTTCATCCAAGAAGAAATTCTGATTAAAACAATTAAGAAAATCCTATTAAGTTTTCACATTAATTTAAGAAGATATCTATTACATATATAAAAGAATATATATGAGAATCTTATTGTAAGAATTTGGAGGACTACTTAAAACAAAATGGAAAACTTTTTGAAATAATAATTTTTCCATATGATTTTAAATGGATTTCCTCATAGTTTCTATATAACTTCCACATTGTTTCAATAATATTTCCTTTTGTCCTTAGAAGTTTTTCTTATTATTCCCATAAGTTTTTTAATTGTTTTTAGAAGAGATATATATTATTTTAAAAGGTTTCCCCTATTTTTCCAAGGAGAATTTCGTATTTTTTTTATTTGTTTTCATATTCTTTTCCGAAGATATTCATATAATTTCAATAAGTTTTTCATATTATTTTAAAGTGTTTTATACTTACTTTAAACTAGATCTTCCACTTGTTTTCAGGAGATTTTTACTTTCCTTATACATTGATAAAAAAATTTTTTATATTATTTCAAGAAATATATTTTATTTTATTTCTCCACATACATATAAAAGGCCAACTTACATTAAAAGGTAAACTTACTAGTTCAAAACCATTAGCATCATTAAAACGAGGCCAATATTTTAAAAGTTTTGTCAATGACAACTCTCCTTCGGATTGGAATTGTAAATTCCTGTATTTCGATGTTTCTTCCCACAATGTTTTTACCTTTTCCCACGGGAAACAATTGTGAAGAAGCCAGCTCTTTTTTTCACAAAATTCTTCTAGAATAATACATAATTAAATTATAAAATTAGTCAAAGAATGTAAAAACTTTAAAGCATATTTTAATATTTACCATCTGATATTTGATCATGATCCACCTCAATGCTACTGTTTTCAGCAATAGCGGGTCGTTCGACATTGCACCAACGAGAATATAACTTCCCTGTAGGATTTTTTTTTCCAATCTTGCGTGGCATAAAGTAAGTGTCCTATAAAATAAACATATGTATGTACTTTCAAAGTTTTATATTAAATTTATTATTACATACATATATGCATTTATTTTTATTAAAAATATGTAGATATGTTCAATAGAAACTTTTACCTTGTTTTCGCTTGGAAAAATTTCTGTGATGGCGTTCGCCCAGAGACTCATATCCCTATACGACATTTTCGTACTGCTCCCAACAAATTTTTCGACGATGCAATGAGTCAAATCTTTCTGCATTTTGCTTGTGAGGTGTCCATTTTTTTCATGATATGTCAATAGGAGGTTCCCTCTTACACTCGATTTTAAAAGGTTGGTAAGATCAACTACTTCCCCTTCTTTGTACTCTAAAGTTCGTGATCCAGAGGAATTGATAGAAATAATATCGTTCGATATTTTTTCTAACCATTCCAAGACCTTTTTTGTTGACGGTGGCGACTGTGTAGATTGGTCACACAGTAAGGGTTTATTCTGAAAAATTAAAGCACACAATAACATTTTGGTTTTTATATAATTACTTGCTTAGGCAACGTGTATAGCGGTCAGAAAAGATAATACGAAAAAAAACTTAGATTGAGGTTTTTACTACATTTAAATACGACTTAAAATTCAAATGATACAAATTTCAATCGAATCAAGCGTAGAATTTAAAAGTAAATAAAAACTTCAATCCAAGTTTTTCTCGGATGATTTTTTTTTTTTTTTATTGCTATAAATGTTAACTTATGTAGGTAGGTACTCACTTTTTCTCGTCTCCACGTTTTTAGACCCGATAAAAATTTGACCCTTTCCCCAAAATATCCAACAGCGTTTACATTTTCAAAAAGTTTATCTACGTCCTCAGCTTCCATCTTCTCCAAAACTTCGATGGAATTAACGCCATACATTTTTAGGAAGTCGAGTGTAGACCGACTCAATCCCCAGGACATGTAGATTGCTTGGGTTTCTTCAAGATCTTTTTCAACCCACAATTGTAGAGGCACACTTAAAATTTCACACGAATTACTTGAAAATTGATCTACTTTTTCATTATTCGATTCGATTGTTAATTCCATTTTAAGAAAATTTTAAGAAAACACTGAAATTAACAAACTAACGCGTGTTTACAACCGAAAACAAGAAAACATCCGCTCGTGCCGAGAACAAAAAAACAAATGAGTTTGCAATGTCCCGTTTGCAAAACCGAGTATGGAAAAAAAAATAGTTTTAAGAAGAAAATCTTATTGATTTAAGAAGATTTTCTTCTCTAAACGTTTAAATATAAGAAAACTTTTTATTTTAAAATGAAAGCACTTTTTGATTTAAAAGGTTTTTCTTTTTGTGTTTTTAACTTGGAAATCATGAATAAACACGCATAAAAGATGAGATCGACTCTTTAAAAAATGATGGGAAAGATTTTTGTTTTTAAAAGTTTTCCTTATGAATGGGCTTAGAGAATGCTTTTAATTAGTTAAACACATAAAATTTGAACATTTATTCGGATATTCTTATTATGAGTTTAAGCAAGAAGAAGCACGCAAAAGCAATGTGATTTTCTATATGGTTTTAAGATCTTTTCTTATTGGAAAGGTTAAATTTAAAATATATATATATATTTTCTATCTTATTGAAGTTTTAGATTTATAAGATATTCCGATTATTTACTCAAATAAGTTGATATTCTCCTCAAAACAAATAAGAAAAACTCATAAAATATTTAATAAGATTTCCAGCATCAAAATAATGGGATTTCTCTATGGAAATATCATATTATTTATATGTTTTAATGGAGATTTCTAGGTAAAACAGCTCAATATGACATTCTTATTGATTTTAGGTAGTACAATTTTTCTCTGTGTACGTTCAATGCATTACGTTTTATATCTGAATTTTCAGAATTCTAAATTTTTAGAGCTTCTGTCATAAAAAGTTAGATGACTTTTAGTGACTTTTAGTTACGTTTAGTTACGTTTTATCTGAATTTTCAGACAAGAAATTCTCATCTGAAAATTCAGATGAAAGTTGTTTGTGGTGGGGGAAGAGCCTAATCATCTGTAGCACTGCACATAAAAGCTGAACTTTATAATTTTTGTCTTGTTGGTGGTTGATTTTTTTAGATTACGTCATGAAAATTCGATACTTATTCAAATGGACGAACTTTGTGTTTATTGTTTAGTGAATTTTTACATCGATAATTTTGTATATTTATGTTTGGAAAGTTTTTCTATGATTTTGTAGGCCATATGTACATATGAGTAAAAAGACATTTAATACAAATAATAAAACCTAATGCTGATTTAATTACATACATTTTTATCCTCACAGCTACTCACGCTCAATGTTTAATATACGAATGTATGTAATTAAAGTTCTATTTAATTTTTTCTAGATGTAAATTCTAGAGGTAAATGCAGGAATTTGACACATTGACTTTCGACTGAAATTTCAGATTTTTTTTGCGTTCAACCACATAAATTCAGAAATCTGAAAATTCAGATATAAAGTGATTTCTATTGAACCTTCCCAATGACTTAAACTATTTCAACAATATACTTGGATGGGAGAAAGTAAGGCAGTTTTCGGAAAAACATCAAAATCTTTTTCCATAAAGTATGTGAATTTTTATTCAAAAATCTAAGTATGTACCTTCCTATATTCACTTTTGTATAAGTCTATATATTCATAATATGATTTCCAAACGACATACATCAATCACAATTGAAAAGTTATTCCTATATTGAAAGTTGTTTTTTATTTATTGATATTGTTGTAAACATCTATATGTCGGCGATAAGATAAACTAAAAATGTGAGTCTTAAGTGTAATACGTTCCGTGTCACAATCCACGCTGTAATTTATGTTTACACATCTTAACCGTACGTCCCGAAATTTAACCATATTTTTTATATTTTTAGTTTTTCTGTTGGAATATTTTTTAATTGGCTGACATCCAATTAATGAACAAATCATTCCAATGATATTGTTATCATTTAAATTATGTCCTATTTTCTGTATCAAAAATGTCCTTAGACATTTTGTTTAATTAAAATATTAATGCCAACAATCACGTAAAACATACCACTCAAGGTTTTCTTAAAGTCGCCATAATACCAATATAAGTACATACACATACATACATAATGCGATTTGTATAAAATTGCTTAAAAGATAGTGCCTGTATTCCGAGTGATTCTAAGAGTATTCTGCAGCGCAATTTGTTTGGCTCGTATAATTATTTTCAAGGCCTTACACAATATACCTACCTACTTCCTACATTTATGCAAACATATGGTAAGCAAATGTTTTTCTACTATACAAGTACAAGAAGTAGTGTGTGTTATAAAAATTGTATCATAAATGGCAATATTTATAAATAAACAATAGACTCACACCCCAAAATGATAACACCCCAAAATTTAGGTGTACACCCTAAAATGTTTACTCATTATTATTTAAATTTAACAAATTAGAATATCAATTGATAGTCATCGAAATTATTATCAATTAATTATGCATAATATTTTACGTAAATCACCCAAACATGAGCCTTTAGTGTGATCTTTAGGTCACCATGTTAGTTTAAAAACAACAATTATTATTGCAAACTTCAGATTTTGATAAGATAAACTATTTATATTATGATTTGATGGCTCACATGTATGACTCTGACTCGTGAGTGGAAAATTACTGAAATAACAGATCGCAAAATATTATCGTATATTTAATTGCGACGTTGAAATAACTTGAAGAAGACAAATAATACCGCTGCAGCTGATTATATTAATATACATAATATTATACACACATATAATGTAATTAAGCCAGAAAAATAATTGTACGTTTTTTTTCGAATCAAATGTTTTGTTTGCCAATGCAAATTTAAAAAGCATTATCAATTTAATAAATGAAAAAAAAATACTAACATATGGCAGAAATAATGACACAAAATTCATCATTAGACTTTGTTTAATGAGAACTTATTTTTTATTATATATTATTTCAAAATTGACAATTATTATGTTGAGAGCGCAATATGATCAAATTAGTCAAAACAAAGTAACGTCAAATAATAACGTTATCAACTTATATTTTTTTTTTAATTAAGGACCGTTTATAGTTCCCAAATGTTTTTAATTGATTGTCCTGTTTGGTTTTTCAAATGCAATCGATTGAGCGAAACTCTACTGTTAATATTCGAATATTGTGAATATTTCAAAATTGACACTTCAGTATCTACCTATACGGATCTGGATCAGAATCATTTTTTAACACCCAATACAAAAACAACATATGGAATCCCTGCTTTCTCTCTGGGTCTATTTAAATGATCCAAAAATTAGTTTTTACTCTGGCCGGTATACCTGTCTAAAGTTTTGAAAAACATTAACTATGCTGTACAGAAAAAAAGACAAGAAATGCATGAAAAATAAACAAACATAATGAAAAGAGATGAGTTTACTAAAATATATGTATGTACGAAGAAGAAGAAAACAAAAGTGTGTGTTCCGGGACCCACGGTTAAGATGTGTAAACATACGTAACGTAACGTAAATCACAATCACAGAATCACGATCACAAGATACGTTACGTTTTTTTTTTCATTCTACCGCCAGTATAGATGTTTACACATCAAAAATGTATTGTTTGTTGTTGTTTAGGCGGATAGTCTAATAACACTCACTATGATCCGTATCGTTTCAGGTTTTCATGGGATGATCTAGATTCTATGTGGATCATAAGCGATGTGATTAATGCAAGCGTGTATAATAATCATTTAACCGTTACTATACACGCAAGAATGTTTACTCGTACCTACATAGATAATTGTATTTTTGAAATGAGGTCGTCTCAAATTATTCGCTACCTATTCGATATATTTTATTTTACTGATCTTGGGCCATTAATTATTTATTGATTTAAAATCAGATTTGTGACAATATGTTAGAGCGGATCCGGGGAATCTTAAAAAATTGTTATATTATAAAAGTCATGATTGTATAATTTTATTGATTTAAATCTTTTAAGCCAATTTATTGATTTCAAACTCTATCCCAAACATATAACTACATATGTATTTGCGATCTTAAAATCCTGCAATTATTATTTTAAATTATATTTGAAAATGATTATATACGTTACTTTATCGATTTTTTTGTTGGTAGTGCTTGTTGTTCTTTGAAAAAAGCCAGTTCAGATTTCTGACATCTATAAGCATCTCAGAAATCCGAAGAAAAATTGACAAATTTGCTGTTCAGTGATAAATTTTCTGTAGGTACTGAACTGTTCTGATTGCTGTTCAATGAGTCTGTTTGGAACAGTTTGGAACACTTAATAACAGGATTTTCTCAATTTGCTTTTTAGGTCGAACAATTAGTTAGAACAGATTTGTGAAAAAATTCATAATTATAATTTATAACTGTTGTATTTTTTTCAATTAAAATACCTAGTTTAATTTTTTGGATAGATTTTAAGTGCATTTTAATCAATTTTCATCTTATTATTTTATTTTTTTTTTCGGAAATCTATACAAAGTACCTACCTACAGTTAGAAATACGAAAAAAACGCATAGGGAGTACCATGGTTTTATATTTCATATTTGGTACTACTTATTGAATAATTTGAAATTAAAAAAAAATCATCCATAGTAGGCCGTAATCTTAATGCCGATTTTATTTATAATGAAAGCTATACAACACACCAATTAAGAAGATCCAGATCAGATTTTATTGTATCCAAAATTTGTATAATATTCTTACTGAAACTAAAGGTAGAACTTTAATAGTCGGATGCCAACGTAAGTGGTCGTACGAAACGAAACGAATACAAAGAATTCTTATGACGTGCCCTAATTGAGGTTTGCTTTGTTTCAACCAATTTTCGTTAACTTTTGCTTTCGGAAGTGAAGAGCGCTCACCTACCGATCCATGCGTAAGTGAACTGAGAGAATTTTCTTCCGACATCTTCCGACTATTATAGTTCTACCTTAATTCTCTAATCTAACTTTTTTTCTCAATGTACAAAACTGTCATAAAAGAGAAGAACAAGAAAATTTTGTTCAGTTTTCTCCTGCTACACTTTAAAATCGTCCGACCGCGACGGTAACAATTTTTTGAGATCGTTTGATCAATTTTTATAGTTTCTCGACTAATTTTATCGACACGAGAGTTACAGAACGTATAGGCACTGTACAGTGTACATATGTGGTAAATGTGTTGTATAACTCGATCAAAATGGAGGTTCATTCTCTGACCAAAGTAAAGCTAAGTACAGACGATTGTCAGATCTTACAATATTGTCAGAACTGTCAATAGTCTGACGATAGCTAACAATTAGCTGACAATTGACATATTTCCTAAAATGAAAAATTTTCCGTTCACACGGTTGGTAGATTTCGAAAAATGAAAAATTGTCAGCAATTGTAAGATGTTTTCAATTAAAACATCTGACAATGACCAATGAGTCTGACAATGTCCTAATCGACTGACAATGATAAAAATTCTGTGTTCAGACGATTGTAAGATACGTGACAATTTTTTGTCAGATTGTCGTCTGACAATGACGTGTCTGACAATATTGTCAGACAAAATTGTGTGTTCAGACGATTGTAAGACATTTGGAACAGTTTTTTCACTGACAGATCTGACAATATTGTAAGATTTGACAATCGTCTGTACTTAGCTTAACTTGAAAAAGCTTGTCCGGGTTACGTAAATGTTTCGGATATACATACTTACATAAATCTATTGAAAAATAATGTCCTTTTCCAGTGGTCGTGCAGAATCCTTCTGGTTCGTTTATGAATTGAATACCAGAAGAAGTACTGTCATTTTGACAGTGTGTGTGGACTTTTTAAAATCCGCGATAGGTAATCTTATGTTTGCCATAGCCTTCCTTAATTAACATAGGTGTTATGTTTGATTTGTCTTTACGTATCTAATTTTCAACCTAATTTCTTTAAAGAACCATTTATCCTTTTTCTACTAACGTATAACATTAGGCGTGTTTTTTTGCAAGCCCGGGGGGAATTGGAAAAAAAAGGACGTTGGTGCTAAACAATTTACATGTTAAATGGAACAACAATTCATCCCCTGCGGGCTTACCTAATCCCAGAGAATTCTCGGGGCTTAACTTAAGCGCGCCGAAAAACTGTATTACCGGTGTGAATTACTTACATGCTATCGATGGTTTGTATGAAAACTCCATTTTGTTCCTGCGATGGCATCGCTTATCCCCGTTGTCGTTTTTTTTGTCAACTAATTCCCCCCGGGCTTGCAAAAAAACACGCCTATTATGTATTTTAACAAACACCACAATTCCTTTAACAAGGGTCAATTTTAAAATCGAGTCGTAAACAATAGCTTAATTTTATTATCAGTTTTAATGTTTCAAGTTGGTACGTATTTGATCTTTTTTTTCTATACACTTTGCAAAATTAGGTACCTAAGAGTTACCAAAGCAAAAACTAGTTTTTAGATCTTTGAAATAAAATCAGAGGGAAAACAGGATTCCATGTTGTTTTTGTATTAGATACAAACGTGTTAAAAATTGTCCTGATCTGATGATAAAAAAACGCGGCTGAAGAATAGCAGGATCTCGTGTATCTGTAGTTGTAGATAATGCATGTTTTGTGATGATCAATATGAATAAAATCGGATATTTAAAAAACAACTTCTCATTAAATATTTAACATATAGGTATAGTTCATAATCATAATTTATAGATACCTATGTTTTTATTTTCAGATCATATATATAAAGTTGGACACGAAAGCAGCGCTTCCTTTTTCCTCGCAAAAAAAAAGCAAAAGTGCATTGTGACTGGATTTTATGTTTGTTATTATTTCGATTAACATATTTGCGGAATAGAATTTATCGAAATAAATTAAATTAAAACATACTTGGCAACTAAATTCAAATCGTAAATATAATATAATTAAATAAACTCACACTAGCGTTCTAATCAGCTGTTTCTCGATAAAAGTGAGTTCGTGTGTGATATACAGTGTACGTTAGATACTTTTTTTTTTAAATATTAAATCAACAACAACAAAAAAAAGCGTCGACGCACACTTTTATACACTAAATATTTGCGCGGTCATTGAAGTATGTTATAATAGTATTAATGTGAAAATACGTCAATACTTGGTTAGGAGAATCAACTTTTGTGTATATATAACGGACGGGGTGCGATCATTTCTACACAGAGACTTATTCAGTCGGTTAATATCTTCTGATCCGTTAGGATCGTCTACGTGACAAAAAATAAAACACAAGTGCAAAAGGAAAAACAATTTTTGTTATTGAGAACAGAGAAAACATTTTGAATTCGCTGCATTTAGAGCGAAACGATAATATTCGCGTTTGAATAGTTTTTTAAAGTTTTAATTTTTTCCTTGAGTTACAAGGAAACGGGTTCTGCTCTAGAAAAGGAGCATTTTTTTTATTATTTCAATCTAATTAAAAAAAAAACGGACCACAATAATCTAAATACCACACAAAAAAAATCTTCATCCAACTGCAGTAGAAGGGAACACAATTTTGGATATTGGGGCCTTGGCCATTGTATGGGTAAGTAAAATCTTTTTATTTTAATTTTCGCTTAAAATATTTAAGTTTTTTTTGTTTTCGTGAAAAAGAAAGCAGGGTATGGGAAGATGTAAGGTGTTAACCTTCACAATAGTGACGGGCGATAAACAAAATGGCGTTTTAAGCAATTGTTGTTTAAATACTTATATGAACAACTGTACGTAGGTTATAGACACATACAATGTACATGTTTCTTTGCTATGTATCTACCTACTATGTATGACTAAGTGTTTTATTGTTTCACTGTTGTTTTTGTATTTAATAATCAGGTAGTCTGTTTTTTTTTTCTGAAATTTTGTGACAAAGAAAATTTGCTTAATCAAATAAAGTAAAGCTCAATAGGTATATTCTGCTGTACATATGTACATACATACATATATGTAAAATTGTATATGTTTGTGGAGTTGTTGAGAAATGGCTCCTATATTACCTACATATATAATATTACATATGTTTAAGTGACCTTAATATTTTAATAATTTTCATGTTAAATATTTTTTATTTGTATGCGTTGTAACGTTTCGTGCATATTTACGCTCATCATCAGGCCTCTAAAGTCTAAACTTACACAAATTTAGTGAAATGAAAACATTTGCGTGTTTAAAGCTTAATTTAAGTTCAAAGATGATTTGCTTGACGCATTTGTCAAACGCCCTTTGATCATAAAGTTTTTAAAATACAAAACATGACACACATTATGTATCCTAAGTGACATCTTATAACAACAATTAAACATTACAAGTTTTTTTTATAGTAAAAAGCTGAAAAAAAACAAACAGATATAGTACATATATGGAATTCACAAAGACAACAAAAAGCTGTTATTTATGGAAATTTACTGTTAACTCATGAAATTGTTCATATTGTTCGTTTTGAAAACGCAATAAGTTTTGCAGCAGCAACGAAATAATAACCTATAACCACACAATAAAAATTTTATTTTATCATAAGGCTTGCTTCCGCAAGTTACTTAGCTAACATCATCTTAAAATATTTGTTCAGCTCCCCATTTCAATATTTTTGTGTTAACTCTTTGATGGTTATAGAAACAAATTTAATACATAGGTACAAGACCAACATAACCGACAACCTTTAATTTGATATGAATTTATGATATCAATGTTCATGATAGATTCTCCAACTTTGATAAAGTCATGCGTTAAAAACGTGCCTGCGACACACTCACATGCAATGGCATTGTCATAGATAACACGTTATGTCCAACAATGCGAACAATCAATAAATTATTAAATACATTGAAATAAAATAGCTGAATTTTTTTCAATACATATATATTTGTTTATTTTATTACTCATTCAAATAAAACACGTTTTCAAAAAAAAGAAGAAAACAATTAAATGGTCGTCATAAAAAGATACTTGTAGATTCATAATTAGTTATAGGTATGTATGTATCTATGAATGTATATGTATTGTCAGGTACTACATACAAATGTTGGGGATTTTACTTCGTTATAAAAGAAGGCGAGAAGCGTGAGTAGGTTATTCTTAGAAAATAAAATTACTACACATGTACACATAAAACTCAATTGATGAAATGTTTACTCATCGTAGGTATTTTGTTTTGATTTGGTATGATAACTAGTTTTCAGATGTTTTTATTCCTACATTATGTAGGTAGAATTATGTACCTACTTTCCTCCAACAATTTTTAATGTTATAAACATTTTGTAATCTAAAAAATACCTTCGAATTGTTTTACTGTAGGAAAAATAAATCGAATCGGTAGTAGGTATTGTTGGCACCTTTTCAGTTTCGAAAACCATGGGTTTTAACATTTATGTAATTTAACTAAGTGGCGCCCAGCTTGGGACCGAAATTGCTCAAATCACTATTTTACTATCTTTTAAACAAGACACTTTGTTTGTATTTTTATATAATCATGAAATGATTTAGATTTCCTGCAATCAGTGTATTTTGTTTGCTGAATTAACACGTTTTCTTTGCTTAAGTAATTTATTTGATAGCTTGAATGTAATATACTGAGTTTGCAATCTTTATCGCCAATTCCACAGCACGTATACAGACGTTTAAGTTCAAATAAATGTATTTTCAATTTTAAACCTTCTCAAACAACCCAGTCAAATAACCGAATCTTTTCAATAAGTCAAATTTCAAAAAAAGCTTCCTCTTAAAGCTTTTTTACAAATTATATCATACTCAGGTTTTTCCACCTGCATGTAGGTACTCTCTGTCAAAATGACGGATGAAAATTTGTGAGATCTAAGAAATGTGAACTGATTAAAATAATATATTTTTTGAATTTATGTATAGGTACAAAAATTAGTTATTAATAAGTAATGTTGTTTATTATTTTGTTTTGCAGAGCGTTCTAAAAACTCATCGACAATAGGAGACGAACCGGACCTGTTCAAGGGAACACAGGGCCGGATTGGTCTAAACTCAAGCAACGGTTTTGCCCATCAAGCATTTGCCGCTGCCTCTGCTAAACCTTCTCCACTAATTCCTTCATTAAGAACAACCAAAATTAATTTAGACGCTACATTAAATGATTGCGAAAGGGGCTATGTGCCGACGGTTGGACGCTGGGGCGCCGAATGGCCAAGTTGACTCGCCGAAGCCAGCTTGGGACGTCATATTAATGGATCGGTTGTCGGATCAGTTGGATTGACTACAGCCACTACTGAATCGATTAACGCCGATCCGGAGACAACATGTAATCTATCACGGGATCAACTCAGGACAATTGTCCAAAATGGTCAAACAATCGTGGACAACGATTATGATGATAATGATTATGATGAAGACGACGATGATGAAGATGACGAAGACGAAGATGACGAGGCAGATGTTAAAAATATTTCCAATCAGGATATTTGCGGTGCAGCATCCGGGCAAACGTCTTATAATACCAACAATAAAATCAATGAAAATGTGACATCTGATGGGGTATCATCGTTTGGCGATGCAGATAGATGCAGAAGCATTATTAAGCTCCTCGAAGAACAGCAGCCAAAACAACAGAATCAAGAGACAGAAAAATGGTGGGCTGCCAATGATAGTTACAATTTAAATGCTTTCAATCAAAATAATGGAGTGTGGCCTTTGGAACATCCATTGCCATTGCCAGACTGGTCGTCAGAAATTAAGGGAACTATTAATTTTGACAACGTTTGGCAGTATGAAGATCTAAATGCATTGGTTGAAGCAAAACTACATCATTTGCTTGAAGAAACACACTATGACACAGTTCATTTGTTTGTAGACTTCTTTAAGTCTTTTAAGAAGACCCGACGATCAGATCTTAAGTCATTTTTCCAATTCTACGACGTTCCGATAAATCGTCGCCATCATATGTGCGTAAGCTTGGCCATGGAAATCATGACAAGAATTATAGAGATCTTCCCAATTTTGGCCAAGTACATGTACATTGTATCCTGCGAAGAGGATGTTGCAGCTTTGCGTGACTACATTGAAACCAGCGAAGAGTGTGGCCTGAACTCACCAGAATCTAATGTTGAGAAAGAACATGCTATGGTAGCTATGCGCATATCAATAGGCGGACGCCGAGGCATAATGATCTTAGATCCTGGTTACCATGTTGCCAGAGCAGTAACAGTGATGGAAGATCAAATGTATCCTCACACAGGTAAGACAAGACAACGATGATAAGTCTGTTTCAAATTTCTTTACTAAATCAAGTAATTTTTTTCTATTTCAGGATGGTTTACACAATCCACCGAACAGCATTGTCAGCGTGAGTACTGCTATAACTTCAGCAAGCACAGCTTCAAATACATTGATTGGATGGAACGAGAAACACGTAACAATCAGCAGACATATAAGACATCGTTGGTCTATGTTGAACATCCTTATTTGACAGCAATTGATGTAACAGTACGGAGGAACTTAGTCTACAATTTCCGTTCATTGTTGGCACGTGACGCCAAAGGTAGAGTTCTAGCTGGAATATATTTACCTTTAATGCCAAATGCTAATGAAGCCCAGTTTACAATGTTTTACGATGGGCCCAATGATCAACGCATCAAAGTTAAATTTATGTTTAACGTTTTCAAGAATTCAACTAAGGTATATTTCATTTTAGGTTTTTTCTTTTTAACACAAGTAATTTATTTCAATTTGTCTTATTTCCAGATTCCTGAGCATGTCTTGTTGCATTTGGAAAAATTGGCACCGCAGTTGAATATGATCTATTCTGATCTTCTTGAACTTTGCACATCTTTAGCAGAAGCCGTTACAGATCAAGATTTCATCAAACAAGTACTAGCTATCAACGATGACATCAATTCTATGTCAGCGGACAATTAATTGACACTGAAAACCGCAAATCATCATTTCGTAGAGGACATATTAGTCAACACGTTTTCCTTTACAAATTCCATTAAAAAGATTTTAAATGCTTTTGTCAAATTTGTTTTTCGTTTAGTATACTAGAATATAGTAAAAATCATATAAAAATACAAAAAAAAAAATTTGATTCCATACTACACAATTTTTATTTTAAACCCTTTTTTGTTGGTTTTCTTTTCAAGGTTCGTTAAGAACAATATATAAATAATACACCTATACTATCTATATTACTTTTATAAGCTTTTTTTTTATATCTATGGTCAGTCAGTAGAGGTAAATCCAAAGATTATTCGCAAGTCCATAATCACACTAAATACAAATTGTAGGAACTTCGTAAAAAATAAACATTTTATTTTTGGAAAAAGTAGAACAAACAACACACAATTTTTGCTAAACTATCTCACATTGAAGAAACGCATATACCAAAAAATCACCTGATCCTTTCAAAGACACAGATTGTTAAGCTCCGAATTTATCCTATAATTGCTTAGAAGAAAGGACAAGAACAACACTTTATCCAACTAAACACTCTTTACACGCAGACATTTTTTAACCTTTCCACATTATCAAAAGTTATATACTGAAACGTAGCATCCAAAAGCGAATAGAAGTAAAAAAATTATATAGACAACAAATATTAACATAATATTATATAGAACTATGGGTACAAGGATAAACAGATATATTCAAAAGAAAAATGATGATCTTAAAAAACTTTCTTTCAATTTTAGTGTAGAAAATTGTCCTTATTTTGTAAATGTGTTTTCAAATTTCTTGAAATGTTCTTAGTAATTGTAGAAAATCAATGCCCCGAAAAGCTTTGATTTTCTATTGCATTCCAATTAAAATCAGTTTTGAACGATTCAAGAATTAAAAAATACGTTTCAAATTTAAAATATATAGAATTTTTTAAACAACATTATTAATATTATTATTATTGTCAAAATGAATAATAAATTAATTACTTATGATTATTATTATAGTAAAACAATTTTTGTAATTACAAATGGGAAATATTCAAAATGATTTTAGATTTCTAATAAAGCTATAAAAATAGAAATTATTAAGTTTTGTTCCTTTTCTAATTAAAACAAAAAATAAGTTACATTTACGTACATAATAACTTTTTTTTAAGTTATCTCTCTTTAATTTTATAATCATTTATAAAGATTTCAAACGACAGACTGGGTTCAAATCCTCAATACAATCCAAAATCAAATAAATGTAAAACATTATGTAGGATTGTGCCGCTGGACCAAAACAGAAACGCATAATCAGTGCATGAAATTATCCGAATTTTTGAACTATTACCGGGAATAGATACTATACATTATAAACGTGTAGTTGGTCTCCTTGATGTGTACATTTAAAATTGGCATAAACTATATACCAATTTTTAACAGGTTATCAGCACCTTATCAGCAACTACCTACTTATATGACACTGTAGAAATTTGAAAGCTTAATTGATTTGCGATCATAGCAAAGAAAATCATGGCTTGTATTTTCGAAGGTCTTATCGAGGATAGATTTTGAACATTTGATGAAATACAGTTATTGTATTTTCCCATTTTCTACATTTCGAATGAAATCGAATTTTTATTTTATTTAAATTGAAATTCCTTGTTCTATAATTCGTTCGTTTTCGAAAATTTCGAAATTACTTCGAACTGTCAAAATTCAAGGTGCATCCATTTTTAAATGTTTTTTAAAGTGAAATTACTCTGCAGATGAAAATGCATTCATTATTACTGCCATTTATAAAGGAGAACAAGAAAGCGGAACTTTAAAGAAAAAATGTTGCATACAAAAGTTGATTGCATACGTTCAGGAAACGGAATGAACCGAAATGCATAAAATTAATTTGCTTTTTCGAAATTCCAATTCAATATTAGCATTTCGAGGGAATTGTGGAACACCAAAATTCAATTTCGTCATGTGAATTCACAATAAGTGGAATGCAGAACATGGGAGTAAAAACAAAAATAATAATTTATGTTAGGAAACAGCAATATAAACACCATCATAAGAGCTGCTACTTAAGCTTCATTTCATAGTAGCTTGCATCGCTGCTTGAATCGATGAGTTATATTAAAAGATCTCGATTAAAATCTATGTGCTGTAGGTATTGCATAATCTGTTTCAATGTCTAATCAATGAAGTTTATGACCGAAATAGACCATTCTTTCGTAAATAAGTACCATAAATAATTTGGGTGTTCTTAAACTCATTCCAAATGCTAATTGTGAATTGGAATTTCGAAAATGAAAAAAAAAATTACATGTAAAATGCAACAACAACTAATCCCCTGCGGACTTAGCTAATTCCAGAGAATTCTCGGGGCTTAACTTAAGCGCACAGAAAAACTGTGTTACAGGTATGACTTACATACATGTTATCGATAGTTTGTATGAAAACTCCATGTTTTTTTTCTGTTATGGCGTCGCTAATCCCCGTCGTTTTTTTTTCAGTGCAGTGGTGCATTCAACGTAATGCGAGAGCTGAACATGTATCCTGAGCGTTTCCAAAGTAATCAATGAACGAATAATTAATGCTCAGCAGTTTGTGGTTGGGGGCAAGTTTACAAAGAATAAAAATAAATGAAATTAAAAAAATACCTACCATTTGCATTGAATTTTGGGCTATTTTCTGTCATGTTTGGTCTTGCACGCTTCTATTGCAGTAATCTGCCCTCCTGTAATCATACATATTTTCTATCTCATCGCAGAATTCAATGTTGAATTCATAGTCATCCCTCATGCTCATTTTCTTTTGGTTTGATTTGGTTTGACATATGAATGAGTTTCATTGTGGCGTGACGTTTATCTAGGCCACTAGAGTTTTCAATATGGCGTGGCAATGACAGGGAACACCATACCCTCTTCATAAGTTTGTTCGTGTACTTCTCGGACTAAATCTGGCAAACTGTCAAAATTGGAGGAGTGGGTGTGAAATTCTCTCAAAGAGAAGCAAAACTGTCCGAGAATACACGATCGCCTTAAACCAAAATATTTGCCAGTTTTTAAACGTCAACAAAAAGTAAACAAAAGCAAAAAAGTAAACAAAGCAACAAAATTGAAATTTTCATAATAATTTCACATTCTTTATTAAATTTGATGATGAACAAATTAAAATTAACGTTGTAAGTATTTCCAAATACAAAATACGACACAAAACAGGGACATCACGTAATTTTTTTTTATTAATCCCGAATTCTATGAAGAATTCAGAACTACATAAGACAGAATTAAAAAAAATAACACTGAATTAAAGTACACTTCACGAACAAAGTTTCTTAAACAATTTATTATTTTTTTATTAAAAAGTCACTTCTTTTATTAAAATAATTAATTTTTGTAAGTTAACGAATTAAAAACTACATTTTTACTAAGACAAAACAAAAAGTAAACAACAGCCATTTTGTAAATTTTTTGTTGTTCTTTGTCTTTCAAACTGGCTTCTGACACAACACAGCACTTACCAGTTTTTGCCCGAAGAAATTTCTCGGGTAAAAACTGGCAAGAAGGGAAAATTATTTTCTCTCTCATGAGCGCTCTCTCCTGCCAGAAACTACCCAAAATTTGCGTACGCGAACGCCTTCCGACTAAATTTGGTAAAAATGGTAGTTTTGGGTAGTTTCTGGCGTGTAAGCGAACGGACCTCATATGTGTGTGTATTGTCCCATAAGAGAACATGCAAATTACACAAATTGACATATGTTGCAACCACGCCAGAACCACACCAAAACCTTATGCCAGTTCTATGTGAATTGGGCCTTGTGGGTCTTAAATTTAGACTCTAGTTCAGTTAGACTTGGGTTTAAAATATGACTATGAATATGCCCCAATATGTTTAACACATATCGCTTTCAAATACAAAATAACATGTAAAAAGAGCTTTCGCTTTTCATACAAGGTTGAATGGAATAGGAATCGGTTTTGAGAATAGGAAAATACAAATCCAACTTTTAAAACGATTCGCGGTACTTTCTGAAATAGCCCAACTAAACTTACCACACGCCCTAATTGAATGAACACAAAATTCCTTTTTTGATCCCAAAAAATGGTGACGTTCACCTACGTGGGTATTTTTTTATCGACAACGTTCTACACAAACTTCAATTTACCTCGTCTACGTGGATGAGCTGTCATTTTATTTTTTAACTCAAAGTGGTCGTGTGTGGTTCGGATTCTTGCAAAAGAAAAGTTTATTATCACAAAAGTAATTGTTTTTCAATTAAAATAAACTAATAAAATGGTAAATCAATTTATATAATTAAAGAATTTTACAAAAAAATATTCGATTCAATCACTTAAAAGTGAATTAATTTGCTTGACCGACTTTTTCACTCATCGAAAAAACCTTTCACTTTATTGCAGCCTGCTCCTGCTAGTTCAACTTCCGTCGGAACTGGAAGCCGCTCCCCAAGCAAACTTTCTGCCCCAAGAAGCAGTGGTGCTGGTGGAAGTAATGTTAAACAAAGGAAAACTACAACCACTGCTGCAAGAAGTCGCACCACAGGTGGAGCTGGGTCAGGTGGTATGTGGCGTTTCTATACCGACGATTCTCCCGGTATCAAAGTGTAAATTAAATTTAATTAACCTTCAAATAAATAAACAATTGATTTTATTTAATTTAATTTTTCTTCCCAGAGGACCAGTTCCAGTTTTAGTGATGTCGCTGCTTTTCATCGCTTCAGTTTTCATGCTCCACATTTGGGGAAAATACAATCGTTCTTAGGTACAACGACACTATCTTCAACTAGATGACGTCGACAGTTTTTCTAATTTTCATTCATTTTTAAGTAATACTTAGTTCGTTTAAAATTTTCTACTTTTACCCAAATCTGGGTTAAATAAAAATAGGTAAACATAAATTTTGTGTTGTACGATTGAAATTAAGAAAAAATATAAATAATTCATTCCACAATTTGTATGTGGCTAAGTAGAACTATGACCTAAACTTAATATAATAAACAATCTACCTTTTTTGTAAAAAAAAATAAAAACATTTTTTTACATTATCTTTCGACTGAAGCAAATTAATTCATAGATCGTCTTTGAGTGGAACCAACAGCAGCTTGCTCAGGTAAATGCCAATAGCTTCAACTTTAAAAAACAGAAGAAAATATAAATTTGTATGGCCAACCAGAACCATCATAAAAAATCCAAACTAATCTGTGTATAAGTATAGTTCTACGTACAGCGAAATAAATTGGCGAGAGACCTAAAGTACTGTTCACATGAGAGCGACCAACGACCGACAAATGGGATTTAAAAAGCCTAAATTCTTCAAAAAAAAACTAGACAAAATGGTAGAAAACTTATTTAAATTAATGTTAAGATACTAAAGTTTGCGGTTTAATTACTAATATAAGAAAAAATTGAGAAAAGATTGCAGTTCGCGACGACCAACTTATTTTCTCAAATTTCTCTTATTTTAGTAATTAAAACGCAAATTTTAGTATCTTAACATTAATTTAAATAAGTTTCCACCATTTTACCTAGTTTTTTTTTTGAAGAATTTAGGCTTTTTAAATATTTTAAATCCCAGTTGTTCTTTTGTTGGTCGCTCTCATGTGAACAGTCCTTAACGCCCAGATTAAAATTTAAATCCAGATGTAAAGTACACAAATTCAATGTAAATACATCCGGATTTAAGTTTAAATCTGGATGTATCGAGTGAATAATACGGGTGTAAGAGTCTGAGAATTTAAAATATTTTTATTAAAAACAAGATTCAATTTACATATCAATCCACCAAGATGAAAAAAACCTTTTTTTATTTTATAAAATTATTATGGTGAGAACTGAGATCAATACTTTTGATAGGCTACTGTTTACTTAGGAAGACACCATCGGGGCTTTTCAAAAGACCTTGTAATGGGACAAGAGGTTCTTTTAAAATTTATTAATGCATTTTAGTGTCAGGACCTTGGCAGCACTTAAATTCTTTTCGAAAAAGTAAGTGGACTTTGAATATTCTTGTCAGAGATTTGTTGTTGTTTTTAATTCCCATATACATTTTTCCCCAAAAAATCGAAATAATTATTCCTTGTTCTTTAGGAGCAAACTATACTTTGTACTTTATAAAGGAATATAGTGCCACCATTTGCAACCAGTGAAAAGTTTTGCGCTGCCATTTCTTGGAAACGACTCCCTCGACGTTGATAAAATAAAATTCTGTTACTATTTCTACTTTTCGGTGAACAATAATTTTATTAAAAACTTTTATTAATGATGCCTGCCAAAGGATCGTTTTTTTATTTTCGACATTTTAGTGAACTGCTGTCGATTACTTTCATTTGAGCCCTAAACAATTTATAAAGATTTACATTTTTGTCTCCTATTTTTACAAGCGATATTCAAAAAGTTTAGAGCGAATGCGAAGAGGTGATCTCTTCTTTCCGAAAAAAAAGCGGGAGCGCATAACCCCATCTTCGGATTCTGAAATCTATACAGAAAAACATAAGTGATAGTTAACTTTCGCCCAGATAATCCGAAATTGAGGGTTAGATTCATGCCTCAATTCATATAAAATCATTGAAACCTATTCTTAAGGAGGGCTTAATTGAATTTTAATGATTAAAGTAGGAAATGTTGATTAACTTGGGACGTTAAAACAATTAACAAAGAGTGCGTTAATTATTTTTTAAATATCAAAATAATTACCCGATACAAGAAATACCTTCTTTCCATCTAAGTCTAAAAAGAAAGAAACTAAGAGAAACTTCTTAATCGTCATGATCATTGATTATGTTATGATTATAATATATGTATATAAAGAAACGCAATCTTTGGTGTTGAGCTCACTTGAACTTATTAATTGAATTAAAGATTACCTTCAAACTCAAGTTTCACGTTTGAGCTATTTTGGGAAGGTTCTTATAGCAAATTAGTTTTTTAATTAGTTTTAATTTTTATTAGTTAAAGAACTCTTTTGTACAATCAATTTCTTATATATATACAAAATTATAAAATGCTACGCAATTTGTTTTTGAATAAATGAATATTAGTTTCAATTTTAATATTATTATCTAAATTATTAAACATTTGAGTTCCTTTATACAAAATATTATTTTGAGAACTAGTTCTCCTATACAATGGTAGTCTAAAATCACCCACATTTCTCAGGTTGTAATAGTTACCAACATATTGCAAATTTCTTTGGAGATACATAGGGTATAATCCATTTTTAAGTTTAAATATAAAAGTTAACAAATTAAATTTCAGTCTTTGTGTAATGCTCATCCATTCCAACTCATTTAACATATCAGCTATATGGGTCCTCCTACCACATTGTAACACACATCTCATAGCTCTGTTTTGTAAAATTTGAAGGCTATCTATTTTGCCATTATTACATAAACTCAATATTGTAGAACAATAATCTATGTGTGGTAATATAATAGAGTTATAAATACTGATTGCACATTTTTTTGATAGTTTATTCCTTATTCTATATATAAAATTAAGTTTTTTAGAAATTTTTGCACTTATAAAGTCTGCATGATCGTTTAAGTTTAATTTAAAATCAATCAAAACACCTAAATATTTAATTTTTTTAACACATTCAATATCATTATTGTCTATTTTTATGTTAATAACATGATTCATACTGCCTATATACATACTTTTTGTTTTTGAAACATTTAATTTTAATTTGTTTTTGCACAACCATTTAAATAATGAATCTGTATCAGCATTCAGATTAGTTTCACATTCTTTCAAGTCTTTTCCAACAATGTATATAAGTGTATCGTCTGCAAATAGCGAAACTTTTGAAAACTTCAGACAATCTTTGATATCATTCACATAAAGAAGGAAAAGGACGACTCCAAGTATTGTTCCTTGAGGAACACCCAAATTTATATCTTTTGTTGAGGAATATGCTTCACCTAATCTTACTTTTTGTGTCCTCGAAGAAAGGAAAGAATCAAACCACTTTAGTTCATTTGAACAATTGAAGAGCTATAAACATTACCACTCTCTTAATCAAAAAAAAAACAATTTGAAGTCGTTTTTTTTATAAAAAAGAAGATATTTTATTTAAATAAATCGATATGTACACACGTATCCTCGATCGAATTTTTTCTTCAATCTTTCAAACTTATAACTTAAAAAAATATATATTTATTTATAATATAAAACATTATCCCCTTTTAAATTTCCTTCATGGATATTTATTTATTATTTTTTTTTGCAGAATTTTTGAAGAAAAAAGAATCTTAACATTAACAATGAAAAATAAATCTTAATTACGTACATTGTCGTCTCAGGAGGGAAATAAAATACATTAAGGCAAGATTTAAAACAATCTTAAAACTAATTTCTTAAATTTAAAAATACATAATAAAATTAAGTTAGTCTATATGTGTGTGTGTGTGTGATTCTGTAGGGAAATAAGGAATCGTTTTTTGTTTTTCTTTCGTTTTAAATAAATCTTTTACAATGCGACACAGGTTTGGTTGTCTTAAATGTTAATGTCCTTAAGTCTTTTTCTATTTTAATGTTTATTTGTGCTTTATTACATTGTGACCCGTGACCTTACTAACTTAACTCATTCCCTTCGTAAAGACTCTCGCAGCTGTCTAACAATCGCAACACTGGAGAAATATCATATGGATACAATGATCTCGAGACCAGTCGACTTATTTGCAATCGCAGACGTATCAAAACACCCATGGCTTCGTCCAGAGTGTTGGCGCCCATACCAAAATCATGACAACTTGTTACGAACATTGACCAATTTAGTCGAATGTACTTGAGAAACCTCAGCAAATAGAGCAAGAAGCATGTCTCGTTGCTAACGAGTAAGTCCAGCAGCAGGTCCGAGCTATTTGCAATCATTTTAAGGAACTCTAGAAATGTGTAGACGGGATTAAGCATTGATACAAGTTCGGGGAACGCATTGTTGCGAAACGAGATACCAGCTGTAACGTCCAGCGTGCACACCATAGCTTCAATCAGATGATCATCTTGGTCGTCAAAAAGATGTATTAGTATCTTACTAAAGTGACACTCCGGATGGAACTCAAGGGTGTTCTTAATGAATGATTCGAGCTTACGTAGGACATCTCTGATGGACCTTTCTATTAGAACCATGTCCTGGAAAGCATCATAATCCGTGCTGTCAATCGAACTATCGGACGAATCACTTCGGATTTCTTTAACAGTCACTGCAATTGACTTGAGAACCAACAGGACCATCTTCTGAAGTATTGTCTTGTCCATTTCAATGGTATCTTCATCGTGGTTTGGTGTTGAAGCAAATCTCTGCATCGTTCCAGCTTCGAAAGATATTAAACGCCCCTTGAAACCCAGTAAGCTAACCATATTTTCCGGCTGTCTTCTCGGCAGCGATTCTAAAATACGAAAGTCCTTAACGTGTCGCACAATCTGGTGAGCCAGCATACAGGTTTCCTCAGGGAGAAGATCTTGCAGAGCTAGAGTGCTACCATAGCACAACGCCTCGTTGAAAAGACTCAACATTTGCTTATAAATTGTACAAGACAAATTTTGATTTAGGAGAAGTTCGAATTTGTCAAGTTGCGCGTAAAATGGCAGCGTCTCAACTATCGAGAGATTGGCTTTTACGCTAATGATGTTCTCCCAGAGATGAAGAAACGTCAGCACACAATTCTCGGCGTTCTCCAGTTCTATGTGATTTGATATTAAATTGCTCATGTTCTTTACCAGGGCTGGCCATTTATTCTCTAGGATTTTTATCGTAATGCACTTTAGGTGTGTTGTATCGAAGCTCTCCGAATCGGTAAGCGCTACAACATGACAGCCATCTTCAGTTTGCAAATGACTCAGGTGCCTTTCTTCTGTGGATGTTGGATTTTGTCTATTCTCATCGGTGGTTCCTTCTAAAATATCTTCCGAGTCCCGAAACTGAACAGCAAAGTAGTTAGTTTCCAACGAGGGATACACATGGCTGCTAGATGACCCAGATGTCGATGGACCTCCTCCACTGTCCATCGATGCTTGTTCCGATGAAATGCCTGCATTTCTTGCCTCAATCTCATCCTCTAAAGGATGCAAATCAACATCTTTCCATTCGACGATTCTCTTTATGATTTCCAGACTAAAATGAATCTTTTGAATTGCCACAAAATCCAGACGCTCGAATTGAAACAAATTGTCCACTAGTTTCTTAAGCCAATCATCGTCCATGTTGTGCTTGGCGATAACTAAAAAGCTGGCCAATACTCGGCCCGACAGGAATTGCACATATTTATTATTAAAATTGGCTAAAACAATTATCTCGTCGATGAGATTGTGATCGTTGCGTATGAGAGCGTCACAGACGTCCATTATTCGACTACAGATGAATCCCTTGCTGTTCTGTTTAAGGTACACGTCGAAGAGCAATTGTAGATTCGATAGGAACTGTAGGAGCTTATTTGTTGGCCACTCGTGCAGCGTGGCCACTCGTTTAACCCCATTCGAATCTTGGTGGTAGTGACTTTGAAAGGGTCTGCGCAGTGTTCGTTCGCTTATGCCACAGAGGCACTGTTTGGTTAGGTACTCCTCAAATTCACCCATTTCGTTTGTGATGCTCACTATTGTTGGAGTTGCATTTGTTCTTGGCACTAAGTCGGGCATAGTCTGGGAGGAGGGAGCTGCGCTGGTGATAATATGATTCCGATGAGGCATTGTCATCTTATCGACTTCATCAATGCCTATCGTCGCAGTCGAGGCTAGAGAACTACTGCTGCAACTTGCCAGACTTGAAGTACTGCCACTGTGATGATGGTGATGATGATTATGACGATTGGAATACAAATGATGGTGCAGGTCTTCACTGGCTAAAGATGTGGATGAACTGCTATTACTGCGATTGGAAGAGGATGATGATGATATGGGAAGTTCAGATGCAGTGGCAAGTATATCTGGCGGTGAGTCCAGAACCAAATTACGCGAAGTATTTGGTTTTGTTGTTGACGTAGGCGAAGGTGGTGCTGAAAATGAGGAGGATGTCCCCGTCGTTGTTGATGAAGAAGGTTGATAGTCGGCATTATTATTGCTTCGGTTTTCTATTCGTTGACGTTTTGTCACTGGCTGCTCATTCGGCATTGTTGTTGTCGATTTTGAGGATCCCGCACTGGGTGGACGCTCTTTACGTAAGACCATTAAATTTACTATAGTGTAAATTTATCTGGCTGCTCGAATCGAGATGTGTTTGTTTTTTTCTGTAAGTAAATTTTTTTTTTAAGTGAAGCATTTTTTATTTAATTTTAACTTAACCACTGAACTTAATTAAAGTAATATCATTAAAAAAAATTTAATTATGAAGATTGATGTATTATTATATTATTATATACTAAGAGGAGATTATTAAATGTTCAAACTTTTAAGTTGTTAGGTAAATGTTCTTAATGATATTGTTGCCTCCAAGTGATTAAATTCTTGCTGAATTGCTTTTCCTTGTTCTGTAGACCATTATTGGTAATAAGGCCCTCTCACAAAAAACCCCATTACTTTATAAAAACATGGGAGTCCAACAATTCGCGGAGATAAAAAAGGCGAAATTAGAGAACGCCAATATATTGGTTGGCGAAAGAAATTTAAAATAAATAAAAACATTCAATTCTCAATAATCTATGTATGTATTTTGAAAGCATAACAAAGTCAAATCATGTATGGCTTTCCATATTGTTTAAGTCCTTTTACAAATTGTTAAACAAAAAAAAATAATTTCATACTTTAACATGTATGTAACATTCAACATAAAATTTTTACCAAGCAACACATATTTATTCTTGGAAGTAAGTTGATCGCGTAAAAACCACAACAATGCAAGTGGAAAAAAACTTTATTTTAATTTAAAACTAATTATTTTGATAAAAACCAATATTTCTTCTTCAAAAAGGGTATTATCTTCTGGGACAAAAAGAAAATATTTGTTTCTTTTGACCTGAAGCCTATTCTGCAATAGTTTATTGTAAAAAAGATCATCAACATCAAAAGATGGTATTAGCTTCCATTAACGATAAAATTGCGGAAACCATATTCTGCTTCATATGCAGTACGGGGTTAGATTCTACACAATACCTATCGTTACTAAAAAACACAAGCTTAGAAAGCTAAATCCATATTTGGATTTAGTTATTTTTTAAACATACCTATCAACTTTCTTAATTTTGTTACTAATATTACTTAAGAATGATGCTTAAGCAGAAGGGGGTTAGTTTCAATAACTCTTAAATAGACTCCAAATATAAAAATTATTCCTGCAAACCTAAATTCTTTTAAATGCGAATGCCGCAGTGTAGTGTATTGAGGATTATTTTAACCATCTGCATACGAAAAGCTCGTCAATTGAACGACTCAAATCGTTATAAGATCCAGACTACGTTCTCCTAATAGGTCGCACTTTAATATGTGTACTGTGCGTCCCACAATTTCATAATCAAATGGGTATTTGCTGTCTAGGCTCCTTGCTGCATTAGAAACTTGACGAGATAAACTGTGTGTGCAGTAAAGAGTATCCGCATATTAAATTGGCCTGTAAATCTTCTCACCACAAAAGGACCAGCTTGCCAGCTGAGCCTGTCTTTGTAAATTTAAAATATTTCCGCCTTTAGTCGGAAAAAAGGCAGTTTTTTTTAATAAAAAGCAAGTTGATATTCACCCACTCACGACAAAATAAAAGAATGGAGCCCTTTAAAATTTCTTCATTTTGCAGACGCTATGGTTCTCAGAATGCTTAAAATGATACTAAAAAATAGTTCCAATACACAACCTCACATCAAATTGTATGAATAATAAAATTTCACTTAATTTCCGTTTCAAACCAATTTTTTTGTTAATGTGCGCTACCTCTTTCCAAAACGTGAACCAAATAAAATCGCAATTTATACCGAGATTTAAAAATGAAATATGGATGTGACTCAGGTTAAGACCAGGAGCTCCTAGCGACATGCCTACCCACTCAGTTAAGAAAAAAATTGCAAGCAAAACATTTGTTGAAATATTTTGGTTCACTTATTATTGGAAATGCAAATTATTAACTGTGAACTCATTCAACAAGACGACTATATTTCAAATGGAAATTCTTCGAACTTCGCGTCGAGGCGTCTGGAAGACCACCTGTTGAGAGCTCTTCGGAAAGAGCTACTGTTCACTATTGGATTTTTTTCTCAAACCCGAAGTATGCAAATTACTTAGGTAAAAAGGAAATTTCTAAGTGATTCTTTATTACTCAAAATAACAGATTCTTAAAACACTTTTGAATTTTAAGTTTGAGTAAAATTTATAAAAAAATTCGACAAACTCACGCGATTCCAAAAACCAACAAGATGGGAGACCGAGACAAGAATTTCTTTCCACTGACAAAGGTGCTACCGAAATACGCACCCACAAGGTTACGTGTAAAAGCGTGCGAATTGATACACTTTGGGAAAACATTTTTATGCTTTTTGGATTTTATATAGATTTTCAATTGAATTTGTATTATTTGGAGTTTGAATTCATTGATTGAAAATTTGTTTTTCTTTTTAGAATTGTGACAAATATTTACCTTTCTAGTGGCAAAATGTCACTTTTCTTTCAAATGTCATTTTTATTATGCATTCGTTTCGTTGGCTTCATGTTTGTTTTTTGTGTTATTTGTTCCGTCTATTTTTGTTATGTAGATCCACTTAATTGCTTTTTCATTTAAATAAACATTTTATAATTTTATTTAACCAATTTGATTTTATATTTTAAGTGAGTGAAATAAACGCTGGTAAATTGGAAATACGCAAGAAACAAGAGTTGTGACTTCTTAATTACACACAAGAGACACAACACAAGCTAAATAAGCCGCCATCTTGAAATATAAGGAGAAAACATTTTAACTACTAAACGATTGACGCGACTTTTGTGTGGAATAGTAGAAGATTAATTTCATTTAATTTCCATTATGTTTTTATTCAAAAAATTATTAAAAATTCATATTTTGGTTTTGTTTTTGTACTATTCTTTTTTTTATAAATTAAGATAAAACTTTTTAATTTGTGTCAACCAATGTTTATATTAATTATTTCACAGAAAACAAATGGTTTTTTTCTTTTTAAAAATACTATGACTAGATGGCAGTGTGAGCAGCAGGTGGTGTACACTTAGAACAAAACAACTGCTTGTTTTATTTTTTGATGTCGAATATGTTTTTTTTTAAAGCCTATTGGAATTGTATTAAAAGGCGTGTTTTTTTGCAAGCCCGGGGGGGAATTGGTTGAAAAAAACGACAGTGGGGATTAGCGACGCCATGACAGTAAAAAACATGGAGTTTTCATACAAACTATCGATATCATGTATGCAATTCATGCCGGTAACACAGTTTTTCTGTGCGCTTAAGTTTAACCCCGAGAATTCTCTGGGATTAGTTGTTTAGCACCAACGTCGTTTTTTTCACCCAATTCCCCCCGGGCTTGCAAAAAAACACGGCTACAGATCAGATCATGTGGATGATAAACTGCAGCTTTTAACTCTATCAAACGTCGAAAACAATCAAGGAAAAAGATTAAATTCAAAATTTTATTTCAGTAATAAAAAATATAAAAATATCACTTGATTTAAATATAAAGGAAGATAGAAACAGCTGAATTTTTCTTTCCATTTTCATCTGCAATTATATATTTTTGTATTCGATGTTGTAAAAATGTAATTTTTCTATAGGGGTATTCCCGATCCGATGCAACTGGTCTTGTATCATTGCAAAAATGCAAAAGTGTAAAATTGCTATACCCTAACCCATTGTAAAAAAAAACTTTGCACTTTTGCAAAGATGCAAGACCAGTTTGCATCGGATCGGGAATACCCCTTATGTAAAAAAAAAAGTTTATAAATTTCTTACTTTGTTTAGGTTTTTTTTTACAATAGGGGTATTCCCGATCCGATGCAACTGGTGTCTTGTATCATTGCAAAAGTGTAAAATTACTATACCCTAACCCCATTAGGGGTATTCCCGATCCGATGCAAACTGGTCTTGCATCATTGCAAAAGTGCAAAGTTTTTTTTTTTACAATAGGGGTATTCCCGATCCGATGCAAACTGGTCTTGCATCATTGCAAAAGTGCAAAGTTTTTTTTTACAATGGGGTTAGGGTATAGCAATTTTACACTTTTGCATTTTTGCAATGATACAAGACCAGTTGCATCGGATCGGGAATACCCCTAATGGGGTTAGGGTATAGCAATTTTACACTTTTGCATTTTTGCAATGATAGAAGACCAGTTGCATCGGATCGGGAATACCCCTATTGTAAAAAAAAAAACTTTGCACTTTGCAACTGGTCTTGATGCAACTGGTCTTGTATCATTGCAAAAATGCAAAAGTGTAAAATTACTATACCCTAACCCCAATTGTAAAAAAAAATTTTGCACTTTTGCAATGATGCAAGACCAGTTTGCATCGGATCGGGAATACCTATATAAATGGGGGTATAGCAATTTTACACTTTTGCATTTTTACAATGATACAAGACCAGTTGCATCGGATCGTGAATACCCCTAATGTTTCTATTGTTGTCATTAATGTGTCTTCAAAATTTTGAGTTCGAAAAAGTATTCACTTATTGGCTTTGAAAAAAGATATAACATGACATTGATACAAGACCAGTTGCACCGGATCGGGAATACCCCTATTGTTAGTGTTGCCGTTAATTTTTTATAATTATGTTTCTAATTAAAGTCGATTTTTTAGAAAATTACCCCTCCTGCCTAATCTGGGGGAAATAAACCCCCTCCCAAACAATTTTTTTCTTGCTTCAACCCAACCTACATGCCCTAGCTTTTTTTTGGATCTTATGCAAAACACTCATATACACCATTAAACTCACCGTTGGTTCAAGTATGTAATTGGTTATTATCACACACTTGAACAGTAAACCACTGTTGAAACTCAATTAGGGCCAGTCGTACAAATATTTAAGAAAAAAAAGCTATTTTGAATCAATAATTCAACAAGTCCAAATAAAATAGTGCTAACAGCCCTATTCTGGCAAACCTCACTGATACCTCACAAGTCACAACAACCTTACAAGGAAAGGTGAAATCGATTTTGTGAGGTTTTCGTACCCTCGCAACTGTGAGCCTCACAAAAACTATTGAAATTGTGATCTCCTTTTGAGAACCTCACACCAACCTCACAAGAAATCAACCTCACAAAGGCTTGTGACTTGTGAGTTGTGAGCCCTCACAACGCCAGAATAGCCCTGAAGTCTTCTACTTGGCTGATGTATTTCAGTAGATAGTATATAAAATTTGTATTATTAAAAAAACCTTCTTATATAAACATTGCCACGGCCCGGGCAAAAAACAAAAACAAAAACTTCCAATTTAATGATTAGGAATTCTAGTCTTGTTGAATATAGTTCACACTAGATATTCGTCACGAAATCTATAGGGGTATTCCCGATCCGATGCAAACTGGTCTTGCATCATTGCAAAAGTGCAAAGTTTTTTTTTTTACAATAGGGGTATTCCCGATCTGATGCAACTGGTCTTGTATCATTGCAAAAATGCAAAAGTGTGAAATTGCTATACCCTAACCCCATTTATTGTTTTTGTTTTTTCTCTTGTGGACTAAGTAAGAGTGTTTATGTATTGAATGAATTCAATTGAAAGTATTATTTTTTTTTCAGTCCAAAAATAATGCGTTTCGCCTAGGTACGACAGTTAGGCTCATCAGTTAGATGCTGTCGAACCTTTGACGCAATATTTTAGTCGATGCTATCGACACTAATACAATTTGTAGCATTAACACACATAATACTTTCAATTGAATGCATTCAATACATAAACACTCTTACTTAGTCCACAAGAGAAAAAACAAAAACAATAGGGGAATTCCCGATCCGATGCAAACTGGTCTTGGTTAGGGTATAGCAATTTTACACTTTTGCATTTTTGCAATGATACAAGACCAGTTGCATCGGATCGGGAATACCCCTAATGTTTCTATTGTTGTCATTAATTTGTCTTCTTCTTGTTTACCCATATTGGGTTTTTTATTAAGTACTATTTTTGTTTTAATATTCAATGCTCTTATCTTTTCGTAAGATTTTTTTTTTAGAACCGAAAATAACAAAATAAACTACAAACTTGACAAAAAATGTAGTGAAATAAGAATAATTTGTTTTCTATTTTTAGTTATAACTTTTTTATTTTCGATTTCTCGATAAAAGTATGTACCTATGCCAAAGTTGTACAGATTTTTTTCTACAAAACTGTTTATTCTATTTGATCAGAAGATTAAGAATATTTATACTTAATTTATTTCAAACTGAACATTTTTTGATTGACTTCCCAAAATCAAAACAACAACCAAATGTTTGGTTTAAATTGAATAAAAGAATTATTCTTTAGTCCATTCTTATTCGGAAATCGGAATATACGTATTAAACTGCCTATAAGCATTAACGAGTAAATTGCAAAAAAAAATTAATAGCCCTCCGGACATTATTCTAGAAACCATGAGGAAATGAATCGTTTTATGTCCCTTCCCCTATTGGAACTGTTTTGCGCAACTTATAGTGCCATATAGAATACCTGAAATCGTCAAACAATGACTAATTAATCAAATGTGTTTGAAATTCTAGTGGAAGACCTTTATAATTGATAATACAAAATAAATATCTTCAAATGAGATTTATTTTTTTCTCTCAGAAATAAGTGGTTGACCAAAACCTAAAAAAACTCAAAATAAGTTTCTCTCTGAGAGAAACCGAAAAAAAATACTTTTAAGTAAACTGGTTATTTAAGTGATCACTTTTGAAAATCTCAACAAGTGAGAGTAATTTAAGAGACCTTTCAAAAGATTGAGATTTACTTTCGATCTCTGCTTTGGGGTGACTTATATCAGCTTTGAACACTATAACAAGTTGACTCCCCGTCAGAAGTATTAAGGGCCAGTTGTACAAATATTTAAACCGTGGTTCAGCAATTTTTATCCACCGATTCCGGCGGATTAAGGGCCAATTGTACAATAGTGGTTCAGCCTCGGTTCAAGATTTTAATTCACCGATTTCGGCGGATTAACTAAGGTTCAACGCTGGTTCAAGTATGTAATTGGTTATAATCACACACTTGAACAGTAAACCACTGTTGAAACTCAATTAATCCGCCGGAATCGGTGGATAAAAATTGCTGAACCACGGTTTAAATATTTGTACAACTGGCCCTAATTGAGTTTCAACAGTGGTTTACTGTTCAAGTGTGTGATAATAACCAATTACATACTTGAACCAGCGTTGAACCTTAGTGAATCCGCCGAAATCGGTGAGTTAAAATCTTGAACCGAGGCTGAACCACTATTGTACAACTGGCCAAATGAACTTAAAGCAACAAATAACTCTGAAATTTCGGAAATCGGAAGCAAAATTTTTAGTTGGGTATACAACAATTGTTGTCACTGAGATCCTGAGTTGTTTTATTTTCATGATCTGATCTGGATTAGATCTGGGGGAAAATAAAACACAGCTTATAATTGGGTTGAGTTTGAAATTGTGCCCAATGGAAAACGAGAAGAGTTTCCTAGTGGAGAGTAGACCTTAAGTACCAATACACTTTTTAATTTCAAATCAAACAGAACCAAACTTCAACAAACGTCAAATATTTCCCTGTTCGTCTTGAATTTTTCTCATTCTACCCTACCGACACGTTCTTCAATTGACATTGACCAAATATATGAGGTGTTCTGATATCAAAAAGTTATTACTGCCCAAACCGCTACTGGACAAGAATTATTTCATTTGATAAAAGAAGAAAATATATTCGTATACGTGTGTACTCCACCATTATAGTGAATTAATTTTATTGAAAGTGTAACGTTTTATAAATCAAAAAGAAAAACTATAAAATAATCATGTCCGGCCTACCGCTGTTAACAACTGAATCCTCTTATCAAAAATTGCAACAATACTACAATGAGAATGGCAGTAAAATTAATATCAATGAACTCTTTGCTAAAGATGCTGGACGTTTTGATAAATTTAGGTAAGCTTTGATTTGGGATAACAATTCCTAGAGATTTTCTTTTATTTTATAGTTAAGCAAAAATAAGCTCTGTACCTGTTAAAATTGTCTTTTTTTTTCTAACATAACGAAATCGAAAATTGCTCTCTCCACGGAGAGAAAATGTTTAAAAATAGCCACAATTTGTCGTCCTTTACAACTACAACTTACCACTTAGTAACTCTCGACTCGACGTTCGACGACGACAACGATGTGGGAGATGTACCTACCTACATACCTATAAATTTCCGGTGTATACACAAATTATTGAACGAAGAGTAGATACATCAGAAAAAAAACGGAAAAAAACGGCTGAAAATCATCCCCGTACTGCTTACTATCTTTCCACCCAACTCTTCGTTACATAAATTATATACCTACATACGTATAAATAAAATATTTGTTTTTTTTGGCACTTGAGGTTTGGACGTTTTCTTTAAAAATTATGGCATACGGAAAGTGAAAGGATTACGTTTTGAGGGGTTATTGGTTCATTTAGAGGGAACTAGGTCATTGGCTCAACCTTGAATTTAGCACTACACACTACCCCACTCTCCATTTTGTTCTCCGGTGGGCAGATTGAACTTGATTGTTTACTTTGCCCGAGGAAAATTAAACAACATTCGAATCTGATGTTTTCCAAATAAAGTTTTTAAGAGCTGACAATGTCGTTCGATAAGAAAAGGTTACTTGTATAACTTGTATACCTTGTTATACCTAGTACACGATTAATTCTCTCTAGCTGATTATAATTAATTAAAAGTTGCCTAGATACTATGTTTATTCTTGAGTAACGCTTCGAAATTGTATAGAATCAAGATCAAGGTTCATGATTTATGTTTTTTACTTTACCCGGCTTTTTCAATGCCGTTCTCTATCTCTGTCTATACCTATAGAAATATATTTATTTGTATTTGTTTTATTTCTGTTAAACAATATATTTTGTATCTTGTCACAAGTGTCAACATTTTCACTGTCTGTCTAATTTGATTTAAAACAATAAATGGTGGTGTAATTGAAGTTATGTGACGTCAGTTGGCTTAGTAATGAATTTCGAATGTTATTAATTGATTGCGTGTGCGGAATTGGCTGCACTTGTGCACTGAATAGTAAGGGCGTACTTTCTCTTGATATAATAAACAATTGATTCCTGATTTTGAAATTCGAACAGGTCCATTTCTCAAGTTTATGTATATATTTTTCATAACTATATTATTAATAAACAATTAAATAGTAAAACTATTGTAAAAACCTAAATTTAAACAAAAAGACGGTATTATATGGCTTCCAGCCCAATTACGAAATATTATAAATTAATTTATATATTTCTCTACAATAAATAAATAAAAAAAATAAATATCTTTTGAATGTAATTTTTGTATGAGGGAAGAGATAACGATAAAATATAATAAATTCAATTAAAATTATATAAAGGACTTATTCACTTTCAAATTAAAATTTTCAGTCAGAATGTAGGTCTGTCATTAAACTGATTTTTGTTATACCTTAATAAGAGATAACTACATAGCTTTGATCGATAATACCGATCAATAAAAGAAACATACAAACCCTATATTTCCAAATTCTGCACTGCAAAGTTTAGCTATTTAAATTGTATAAAAAAAATATATATGTAGTTTTTTCTTTTGAATAAGTGTCCTCAGTATAATATACCTACATAAATGTTATACCTACCTAATCCGTGTTTTAATTATTTTCATCCGAAAAAAAAACACCCATTAATAGCAAGTACACGACTTAAATTAAAAATAACTCGTGTCAATAGTTCTGACGATAGATTCGTAGCTAATTTATATATTGGTGTTTTGTATATCCATTTATATAACCAACTTCCAATCAATAAATAAATTCTCTCCTTCTTGTCCCACTCCAATGAAGTAAAAAATAAAACATTTATTTTTAGAAATAGCCGTAACAATAACTGAATTTTAACAAAAATAGATAAGGATGTGATGTTATTCAACCATTTGTCAATTCCTCCCCAACATTACAAAATCAACATTTTTTTTGTTTTCTTTGCAAACATACAACCATATTTACTTCTTTCCCCCTTGCTTCTTTCAGTTGTTCTTGTATGCATTACTTTAATTAATATGCTTCAATCGAAACCAATTAAGGGAGAAATAAATAGAAAAAAAAACGATAAAAAAAGATATGATTTCAGATAAAAATGGATATTGTCTCTTGGAAATATACCTCAGCTAAAAATAGATAAAATTTTAAAGAGAATATATGCTATGGAATTTGCATAACATATAGGTAGGTAGAAATTAAAGTACGAAAATTTAGTATTTGATGACTAATATTTGAAAATCGATTTCACCCCCACACAAAAGTTAAAAGGACAAAAGCACTCAAATTTAAAAGCAGTTACCTATTTGTTAAAATCCCTTTAAATTTTATGAAAGTCTGGTCAAAAAACAGACCATTTATTGCTTAAGCTTATTACCCCTGCAGAGAGTCTTTCTTGTTACTGGGTATATAAAAAAAGTTACACAGTAGACTCACATGATTATTTTAAAGAATATACTATTAATCGTCTAAAAACAAAAGCTCTATTTAGATCACTTTCCTTGCCAGAAGATTTCAATTGTAACAATCATGTTTGTTTAGGGTTTGTTTAGATCCTTTCACCAGAAAGAGTTTTAAAACAGTTTTTCAAATGGATTAGAATTTGTTTATTTCATCAATTGACCACTGTAATTGCGTCCGGCGTTATTGTTGTAGGTAATATTTTTTTTTTCTGAATAAATAATTTGCATCTTCCGATGCTAGGGTGACAACTTTGCGCCACTTTGTAGTTAAATTTGGAATAATTCTAGACATTCCTTTTTTTTATCATTATCAAACAAACTATTTCCAGGACACGAGTCTCGCAGGCATGTGCACTTAATATTTTAAGAAATCGATATTTAGTTTTTGATCTATGTTAAAATATATTATAATCTCAAAATTTTAATTTAATTTTCTTTGATAGAAGTTCATAGCCAACGAAATGATCAATTGGGAAAGAATAATTGCTTTCAATAATAAATTGAAATTATTCACCGACTTATGCACGAAACAATATACACGAAACAATATAATTGCTATTGGTGTAAAATTCCACATAAAATATAAATATTTTAGTAATTTTTCACTGAATTTCCACAACGTAAGCAAATCAGCTACTTAACGATTAACCGAAACATTACAACACTACCTAATCTTTACTTATCACTTTAAGTATAATTATAAAATTTAATAAGCGATAATCGCTGCTGTTTGTACGATTGCATTCATCAACCAAGTGTTTGCATTTGAATTTAAAATGTCACGATTAAATTGTAGAAGGCATGCATTGCATAACACCTAATACCAATATGTTATCGAACTTAAGCTAAAAGAAATTTGTATGTAGCTATTATAAACGGTTTTTGTTTTTTTAATTAAAGCTTACGTTTGAAAACACCCAGCGATGGTGATATTCTCTTGGATTACTCAAAAAATCGCATCACTCCAGAGGTATGGGCTTTGTTATTGGACTTGGCCAAATCACGTAAGCTTGAAGAAGCCCGACAAGCTATGTTCTCCGGTGTACATATAAACATCACTGAAGATCGTGCTGTGCTACATACGGCATTACGTAATCGTTCTAGCGATGCCGTCCTTGTAGATGGTAAAGATGTCATGCCAGAGGTACGCGCCGAATTGCAACACATGAAAGAGTTCACCAATCAAGTGCTCTCAGGGGTGTGGCGCGGATGCACTGGCAAACAAATCGTCGATGTGGTCAATATTGGTATTGGTGGCTCAGACTTGGGCCCATTAATGGTTACCGAAGCTCTCAAGCCTTACTGCAAAGGACTGCGATCACATTTTGTGTCAAATATAGATGGTACACACATGGCCGAGGTTCTCAAGAAAGTCAGTTATGAAACAACTTTGTTCATTATCGCCTCGAAGACTTTCACCACTCAGGAAACAATCACCAATGCTACATCGGCAAAATCATGGCTGTTGGAACATGCTAAGGATGTAAGAGAAAATTGTTTATTTCTTAATCTCTAAGAGAATATAGTATGTATTATAAATTTAAACTAAACAATTTTTTTTCACCAGCCCGCTGCTGTAGCTAAACATTTTGTTGCCCTTTCAACAAATAAGGAGAAAGTCACTGCTTTTGGAATTGACAGCAAGAATATGTTTGGCTTCTGGGACTGGGTTGGAGGACGCTATTCCCTATGGTCAGCCATTGGTCTCTCAATTTGCCTATCGATTGGATTTGAAAATTTTGAAAATCTGTTAGAAGGAGCCTATTACATGGACACACATTTTAAAACAGCACCATTGGAAGCTAATGTACATAGAAAACTTAAAATCAGTTGCTTTCAATTTGGATTAAGATTTTTTTTTTAGGCTCCTGTTATTCTAGCCCTTCTTGGAGTCTGGTACTCTAACTTCTATAATGCAGAGACTCATGCTTTGCTACCCTACGATCAATATTTGCATCGGTTTGCGGCTTATTTCCAACAAGGTGATATGGAAAGTAATGGCAAATTTGTAACCAAGAGCTCAGAAGTTGTAAACTACAATACCGGCCCAATTGTCTGGGGTGAACCCGGCACCAATGGCCAACACGCCTTCTATCAATTGATTCACCAGGGCACTCGTCTCATTCCTTGTGACTTCATTGCGCCGGCAGTCACTCAAAATCCAATCGCTGGTGGTGTCCATCATAAAATTTTACTCGCCAATTTCTTGGCTCAGACTGAGGCTTTGATGACTGGTAAATCTGAGGCACAGGCTAAAGCCGAGCTCGAAAAAGCCGGTATGTCCGGTGAAAAGCTGGAGAAACTACTGCCACACAAGACATTCATTGGTAATCGTCCAACTAATTCAATTGTTGTTAAGAAAGTCACTCCCTTTACACTTGGCGCAATTATTGGTAAGATCTAATAAGTCTCCATTGTGCTTGTCAATTTGATTGAAAAGAATCAACAATCCACAAACGGAATATTTATTTTAGTATCTTTATTTAAAATTATTTTCTTTTATAGCAATGTACGAACACAAGATCTTCACACAAGGAGTAATATGGGACATCAACTCCTTTGATCAATGGGGCGTTGAATTGGGCAAGCAATTAGCTAAGGCAATTGAACCCGAATTAGCTGATGGTAGTCCAGTCTCATCTCATGATGGCTCAACTAATGGCCTGATTAACTTCATTAAATCCAATTGGTAAACTTAATTGTTTCTTAATAATATCAAGAAAAAAAAAAGCTTTCAACTAAAAACAGGAAAAAAATTAAATTTAATCTCTAATTTTTGTTTTGATTATGTATGTGTTTAAGTGAAAAAAGGTAATAATCATAAAGTTAACTAGGAACTAGCAACAAAGGCCATGCACACAAAGAGATTTAATGAACAGAAACAAATTATTTAATTGTTGTCCTATGTTTTAGAAATAAAAAAATTATGTTTTTTTAAATGTAAGTAGAAATTCACTTGTGCGAAATGAAATAGAAGTGCTGTTAAAAAGAAATTGTTAAAATGCAGAAAACAAAGATTAATACCGGAATATATGCCAGTTTTATACAAATATATTGTATGTATTCATCTGTCCGTTATTCATTAAATCATTTTTGTTCACATAAACGCTCTATGAATCATAAGAAGGCACCCAGATGTTGAAGAAGAAACCAGTTTTGAACATCATTTATCTTCTTTGCCTTAATAAATATGACATGAAGAAGTAAACAATTTTAAGCAAAGCAGACAAGCTTTCAAAATTTCAATGTTTTATTAATTTGATAAATAACGAATACTTGATATGATGGTATTTATACATATATACATACATACATATGTATTTGTTTATGTACATGGTATACAAATAATAATTGGAGATATACAAATTATATAACGTACAAAAAAAAAAAAAAATTATTCTGATTGTGAACAAGAAAATATAAAAATATACATCACACATAAGCTTGATTTGATGTTAGATATAAAATCAATGTAAGACAATTGTGTTTTTCTTTTCAAAACTTGAGGATTTTCCTGGAGTTGAAACAGCGGTATTATAATTGAAAAAATTAAACGATCTAAGCTTGCCCACGCCGGCGTATTAAAGTTCGTTCTTGAGAGAATCTAATTGTTAAAATTTTATTTTTATAGCAATTTATATGCTTTTTGGAACATTCGTTTTCCTCCGAAGGATAACAGAGTACGAAAATTCACCCGAACGTTCACCAAATTGATTAAATTGTTGTTTCAGAGTGATAAAAAACGTTCCTGTGGGCTTTATTACTAGGAGAAAAAATCTTTTTATTTGTCTTATCTTAAATCTTTAATTAATTTTTTTTTGCTATACAATTGAAACTCGATTATCCGGGATTCTTTTAACCGAGACATTATGAGTCTTGTGCAACATTTTTCAATATAAAACATAGAAATAAAAGCATTTATCTCCTTGAATCAATTGAATTTTAAAATTGATTTGTTTAAATTTCAACTCTAAAATTAATTAACTCTACTATCTGTGACATGAGAAGAAGATCGAACAAGCTTAATTCACTTCTAAAAATTAACGAAATTGTTGTATTAATCTATTGGATCGCAATTAATAGACACCCACATACATGTTGCGGAATTTTACACCGTTCGGGTTGTGTTTTTAGATGGATTTTGTTAAGTTTTTCGAATAAAATCATAATGAAGCAATCACCCTTATTGCGTTTGGCGTTGTAGTAAAACGCCAGTGAAACTTCAAGGCTCTAGAAGCAGCAGTTTGAGTTTTAGTAAAACGACTATTGTTTTAATGGTTAGATGGGTGAATAAAGAAGAAAACGGTAAAGGTTTAGTTTTACTTAAACGCCGATTAACGTTTTTGGAGCCGTGTCGTTTTACTGGCGTTTTACTAAAACGCCTAACGCAATAAGGGTGATTGTTTTGAATGTGTTTATTCAAGCACATTTTAAAATAAGTTTTTCGAAGCATTAGGTTGACTTTACAATTCATTTCCTCCTGTAAAAGATTGATAGGGTTATCCAGATGGTAAAATATATTTTCATTAATTTTGTTTTATTTGTTGGCAAAATCTTCCACTCCACCCGTTTCCCTTATTTTATTACAATGTTTCGAAATATTTTGTGGCGCGCACAGTGATGTCACTAAAAATTAAAAAAAAAATAAATAAATAGGTATTTTTTAAATTTTCAATATCTATCTTTGGAAAGTTTATTTTTACATTTACATATTTTTTAAGATTACAACACAATAATATTGAGAACTTTCTTTGATTTTTGTGTAAAATTTGTTTCAAATTTCTTGAATTTCAGGCCATAAATAGGTGTGTAAATATTTTGCAAAGTAAAAAAGTTAAAATGTATAATATAATATACACAAAAACATATATAAGTTCTTATACTTTACCCTGACTTTAAATGCTTTTTATAAGTCTATCCACGTTTGTTCACTTTCTGAAACTAAACTTTAATTTTTTTTCAATTTTTGATTTGATTTAGGTATTTGATTTTAAAAATAAATTTTATATTGTTTGTATATACATAAATACATTCAATGTATACTGGTTCAAATGTTATTGGTTGCATATTATTCATTGTGCAAATAAAAAATTTCATGCAGAATCTAGATTGAGCTTGTAGCACCACTGAGAACGTAGTTTAACAAACGAAAGCATCAGTAGGTTGGGTTTCTAATTTTGATTTCTTTTACTTATCTGGTTTTAAAAATAAAGATTCTAAGTCTAAGCAAAACTACAATGTCAGTTATACCAACTTGGGTCTGCCTTGGTAGGTGTTTCAATTTACAATTACTTAAATGATATACAAAAAATACGTTTTATATTTGGAGTCCCAGACGAGTTTTTGTGCTTTCGAACTTCACAATTAGATTCGTCTTCTCTTGTGTGCCTGTAATGGAGGAGGTGTAGTCGAAGGACTATTCGATTCTAATGACATAGATCCTCTGGTTCGCTTTGGTGTACGTTTGGGAGCATCGACAAGCTTTGTAACAATTTTCTTTTCAAGCTCTTTTATTGGTGGCACATTTACTTTGGCGGCCACTGTTGGCTTTTCTACTAAATAAAGTATTAATTATTGTTTTATGCGAACATTTTAAAACTAACCAATTGCTTTTGATTGAGATGGCTCATTAATTTTCTTCTCTTCGGTTTCGGCTTGCTTTCGGGACATCAGAGCACTGAATTCGGTCTCGGGGAGCGAAAAGTCTTTCTGTTCATTAGGAAATGGCAATGGTTCCATTTCATCAAGCACATCCAGATTGTATAACGTACGTAGATGCGCCCATATCTGTTCGGCGGGGATGTCACGATTTAAAGATCTGGATAGACGCTCTGCGATGCAAGCCATGTAGAAATGTTTATTTACACCGACGGGCTTTAGGCCCTCCAATGCGAAAAATAATTGGATTTCTTCTTCGGCAGACCATTCCATTTCTTCGGATTTTTCTTTGGATGACATAGTCATTTTTTGCACCTTGTTTCTAAGACTTGGAAAATTGCACTCGGTGATTGTGTATTGTATTGTTTATTATGATAACAAAACAATTAATTTTAGCCTAATGCGATGGGCCAAATGGTGGTAGCAGAGCACGAAATACGAAATAGAAAAGGAAAAGAATTCGTTTTAGGAGATGCTGAAAGCTGAATTATTTTGACAATCTTATCGTAGAAAAAGAAAAGGAAGTTCAATATGTAACAGGGATGTTAATGTGATCTAGTACAAATTTGAAAATCTGTTTTTTTTTAATCATGGTCGTGCTGAGTATTAACATATACATATGTCAAATTGAAAGTGCGAAAGACACTAGCATCAAATCTTAGGAACGGGCATATCGAGGAAAAAGTGAAGCATTTTCAAAATAGTGTGAGTTAACACAAACACAAATGCATCCACACAGGGAAGGCGTACATACAGCTTAATGCTGGGGAACCAAAAGCAGTTTTTTTGAGGAATGTGTTTTGAGATTTTAAATCGTTAAAATAGTAAAAAAAAAAGCTAAGAGCCAGTTGTACAAATATTTAAACCGTGGTTCAGCAATTTGTACCCATTTTTGCCTACCATGACAATGGTTTTGTGGGTGAAAGCGGTGAGTAGACCTGTTCTCTTCAGTTGACAATAGGCGTGTTTTTTTGCAAGCCCGGGGGGAATTGGTTGAAAAAAACGACAACAGGGATTATCGACGCCATGACAGTAACATGGAGTTTTCATACAAACTATCGATAACATGTATGCAATTCATGCCGTTAACACAGTTTTTCGGTGCGCTTAAGTTAAACCTCGAGAATTCTCTGGGATTAGTTGTTGTTGCATTTAACATGTTAATTGTTTAGCACCGACATCATGTTTTTCATCCAATTCCCCCCGGGCTTGCAAAAAAACGCGGCTAATATAAACATAACATGACACATGTGAGTATACCCTTATCGATTAATTGCCTGAATATGGTTTTCGTATTCAAATCTACTACAAAAGGTAGTGGACATTTCAGCATTTCGAAATTAAAAAAAAAACTTCTATGCCTTTTCATTTCTGCTTTTCTTTCATTTCATCTTCATCATAATTCACACACACAAAAAGTTATGGCGCTCGTTGAACAGCACGTGTCGGGATTTTCTCCGGATGGAAAACTCTTTGCATTAGTAAATCACCTAGGAATTCTCAAGATATGGGACACTGAAACAAATGAATTAAAGCAAGAGTTTACTCCGAATTTGCATTTAAGCAGCCAATGTAGTGCAATAACATGGTTGGAAATATATGCTCAGAAGAAGGTAAATATTGAAAGCAGTGTCCTTTGTATCGGAAGAAGTTTAAGAAAATTTTTTTTTTCAGTCGAAGAAAGAGCGGAAATCCTTGGAATCATGTGCTGCACTTTACATTGCATTGGCCACAAGCACCGGAGGAGTGTCTCTTTATTCGTATTCTCTGGGAAAGGTAAATAGAGATTAAAAGATATTTTTGTTGTTAACAAAAACTTTGTCGATCAAAACAGATTGAACGCGATTTTAAAGGTGAAGGTCACTCGGGCAGAATCACTTCAATATTCTATGACACGGTAGAAACTTTGTACACCTGTGGTGAAGATTTCCAAGTGATTTCATGGAATATACCAAACGAAAAACAAATGAATGCATTTTCTACTGGCAATGACAAACCCCAAAGCATAGCATACCTTCCCAATTCAAAAAATATAGTAGTTGGAGCAAGACAAATAAAAGTTTTCTCATTGGATAGTCATGAACTGATCCAGACATTCACAGGACACACCTCAGAAGTGACGATTTTGAGTACGTTTGCTGTAGACAACACAGAATATGCGGTTTCTGCTTCCAAAATGGAACGGATTATATGCCTATGGAAGATTGGCAAAAAGGGTAAAAACAAATCGACCTGCTGTACTCTACTGATGGAAGATATAGCTCATTCGTTAACCTGCCAGTTGGATGATGAGGGCAATCTAAAACTGGCCAGTGTAACCAGAAGTGGAGTGATTCATGTTTACTTGATTCCATTGGATAGGCAAGTTTGAATTTTTATTGCATTAACTTTTATGTAAATTACCCCTTGAATTTTAGCATTAAAGCAGAAAAACCAATTAAGCCAAGAGTCACAATCGAGATCGCTTCAGATAGCTCTTCCGTCATTCAACCAATTCCCGCTGTAGGTGCTTCTTTCCAACATGCTATGAAAGGACAAATTCTTTTTTGCTATGGCAATTCGAATTTTTTGACTTTCGAACAGATGGTAATTCTAAAAAATATTTTAGTCTCGACTATTAATTAATAATAAAACTTTTTTATTCCAGTTTCCTAACTATAGCGAGAAGATACAAGTGCTTGTGAGAGCTGACCCAAAAAATCGTTTTTTAAAGAAAAAAAAGACAGAACCAACCCAAATTGCTGCGTCTTTGAAAACACTCACTCCATTTATCGATGAAAAAAATGTGGAATACAATTCGGGAGCAGTGGTGTCAAAGAAAAAACTTAGACCAGTTGAAATGCCTTTCGAATCGAGGCTCCAAAATCTAAATCTGAATGTGGGAGAGAAACCAGAGGCACAGAGTAAAGTGCAACTTCTGATTCAAGCATTGCATAGCAGAGATTCTGGGTTGGTATTTCTAAATATTATTTTAAATCGAGTTGATACTCAATTATGAGTTATTGTTTCTCATCTAGAATGCTACTGATGGTCCTTTCCGAAAGTAATCCAAAAGTAATTGAGATAACTTTGCAAAAACTACCTGTGCAATACGTTGGAAGTCTCGTGAATGAGTTAACCCTAATGATGCAGCAAAAACGAGTAAAGTAAGTTTTTACATACTCGATTTCCCTTTACTTCTGTTTACACAATTTTTGTTTGTTATAAAGTGTTGAAATATCAGCGATGTGGTTAAAAATTCTTGCACAAACACATTCAAGTCAACTAATGGCTTTAGGCGCTGAGGATTTGCTGGACAAATTTGGACCATGTATTGGTATCATTGAGCATAGATCGAACTGTTTAATGGAGATCTCTAAGTATGATTCTATAATGGTTTTATTTTTTTCGAATTAAAATAGATTTTTTTTGTGTTTTCATGTGTTTCTAGACTCAACGGACGGTTGCAATTACTTGTAAGCCAAATAAAGCGCAACAAGGAAGAAGACAATTTAAATAACGAAAATGCATTGCTGTATGCTGATACAGGTAGGATTGCTATTTTTGATTGGTTATTTTATTGAAGACGCAATACATTTGGGATGTTTTCAAAGAATTCACTATTGAAAAATCTATTGTTGGCCAGGTTTTTCAAAAATATCTTATCACAGTTGTAAGTCAGAATTTTTTTAGTGTTTTATTAAAGTTACATAAGTCGTAACTAAAGAACAAACCGTTTTATTACTTCGCCATAGATCTAAAAAACCCCTATCACTTTTGGGACATACTAAAGATTTTATCTTATCGGGTTCCTACACTTGAAATACATTTTTTTTTATTGAAAATGTGTGGGTGAGCCCGAAAAGATAAAAAAATGCAAAACCCATGTTGTGGAAAAGCTGGCTTTTCAATTTATTACTTCATAAGTAGTCATTTCGAGCCACTTTTTCGAAAACTACATTTAAATAAAACTAAATTCTTATATTTTTTTTTTTCAATTCTTGTTTTTTTATTTTAAATCAATTTTACCCTTTATTAAAGAATGGTTGTTTTCTATAATATCTAGAATTGTTAAATACAAAATAAGCTGAACTCGGTCGTTAAAATACATACGTTTTGACAAAATATTATATTTTGGTTGTACATAGCAATGTACATATTTAATATTAAGATTTATGAATTTTTCAAGCATTAGATGTCTTCTAACCTTTTATGGCAGCTTACAAAAGAGAACCTTGAAAAAAGCAGAAATCTGTAGTGACCTTTATAGCCAATAACTTCCCTGAAAGCAAAAAAACTTAAGGAATATATTGTTCGTTGGTCTGGTAATACATTTTTATTTTTTAAATTTCAGATTCATCAAACTCGGATGTAGATGATGGTATGGAAACGAAAAGTGTATCTGACGGTGAATGGGAAGAAGATGATTCAGCTGAAGAAATGGAAAGTTAAAAATAAATTATTTTACCATTTATACCTATTTCATGTTGAATATTACTTTTCAATAAAAAAATGATTACATACAAAAAATGTATTAATGTGTAAAGTTAAATCAAACAGTCCTGTTATAAGTTATACTATATTTCGGATAGAAAAAAAATATCGGTGAGGTGGAAAAAGAAGCGAGAGTCAGTGAGAAAACATTAGCGCCAGCAGTGATGTTTCATATCCGAAATGATCCATTTTATACCATTAGAGGTAAATACAAATTGGAAATGTGTAATTGGTGAAGGGTAGAAGCAAAAAATGGTTATTGAATTGGTGGATTGATAACAGCAAAGATGCTGCAGAAGATTTATGCTAAACTAAAAGCTTCAATTTCTTTCATATTGTGCAACTAATTATTTATTTAATATTCAAACTCGTGCCTACGTTCTGTAACTCACATCGACAAAATGAGTAGAGAAACGATAAAAACTGAAACAAATCGTATAAGTTTTGTTCCATTTTTCAACGTTTCTCAACCAGTTTTATCGATGCGAGAGTTACGCAACGTAGGCACTGAGTTTGAATATTAAAGAAATAATTAGTTGCACAATATGAAAGAAATTGAAGCTTTTAGTTTAGTATAAATCTTCTGCAGCATCTTTGCTGTTACGGAACGTAGGCACATGGTTCATTATGCTCAGAATCCAATGTTTCCATTCCAAAATTCAAATTGTTCCATCAGAGTTGGGTGATACACATGAGTGAAAATTTCAAGTGTAGACATGACTGTTCACTGCGTAGTGAAAAGTCACAATCTAAGCAGGCTTTTAGTGTTTTTGTGGCTATCTCACAACCTTAAAATCCACGTATATCTCACTCACGCAAAAAAAGCCTTCATGTTGAACCCTAGAATATTACTTGAATCTGACGCATCGGTGGATTTTGGGTGGAATTTATCCTTCACGTTTCTACGCACATTAAATCTACCTCTAACTGGATGCGCCTTTCGTTCAGACGACTGTGTAAACAGGCACCTTTTTAATAACAGTGCCACTGAATGCATTCACTTTTAATTATCTTAAAATGCTGTCAAAAGGCAAAATGATGCATGCATACGCATATACTCATCGACATTCGACATCCGTCATTTTGAGCGATTCGTGTTGTTTTAGTTTGAGTTTAATTGCCCAAGTAAAGAAAAAGTACCAAGTTCAAGATTTCTTTCAATTTCGCGAAGAAAAAGATTGGTAAACAAAGCTCCACAAATCATTATATTAACTTTTAAAATATTTGTTTATGTAACATAATTTGCATATTTTCACAGTAAACAAAAAATGCCTGCTCTAGAAGAAAACCCCAAAGCAAATAATAGTCAACAAATAGTTCAAGTTTTTGATAATGAACTACAACATCCTCCACAACAAGAACAGCCAGCTCGAGAAAGAACTCAGACAGATGTGCTCAACAATCGTCTATTGAAATCATTGTTGAGTCGTATGAACACTAGTGATATTACAAACAATTTGAATAATCGATCTGAAGACACGCAAACCGCTAATGAATTCGATGACTAATAAGAGATCTTAAATTTTATTGTTTAGACTTTTTGCCTTAATAAAACCTTTTTCTCTGTTAGTTGAAAAGTTGTTTTATTTGAAATATTTTCTTTCAAGCATTGCAAATTAAAAATGGAGAGTTATCAACAAAAAGTTGAGGTTTAATATTAAACATTGTCGAAAAAAGCCAAGTCTCTGAAATTCCAAATTCAGCTGTTTATCTCAATATTACATTTCAATATGGGAAGTGAAGTGGCACGCTGCTACCACTGTTACAATACGGGTTCTATAAGAAGTTTTTTTTTTAATAATGCAAATTCTATATACCTACTACTGAAATACATCAGCCAAGTAGAAGACTTAGCACTAGTCAACAGATGAGTCCAAGTGAGGTCGCTGGGACGAAACGCCAATTTTTGTAGGACTTAAAGCCGTTAAAAACTATACGGGTTCTTGTTTTATTACAAATCTGAAAAATGACCGAAGTAGTAGGTATACATCAATCCAGCTTTGATAATAAAAGCATTGATAATCCGTTAGATATACATACCTACATAAATTATGTCTGTAGTATAAATTTTATATTACAACTCATATCTATTCTTCATTTTTATGTAATGAGTGCTAGAATATCCCATACAATTTATCACTCCGAACAGATTCGGTGATAGTTTTTTTGTGAATTCGGATAAAAATTCCGATAGCGATGGAATTCATAATAGGGTTCAATATCTAGTGAGGGTTTATGGATATTTTTAGCGATTTTTTAAATCAGCAAAAATCCCTTAATAGGGGTGAACAACACGTGTCGTGTCATTAGATTTTTGACCGTTCGACCGACTAGCTCGGTAGTTCAAATTTTTTGATAATTTGCGCTGTCGAACGACCGTTGTAGTAAAGGTAGAACTAGAATAGGCGGAAGCCAACGTACGTGGTCGTACGAAACCGAGCGAAAACAAGAAATTAATATGACGCGCACATAATTGCGATCTGGAACTTTTCGTTTAGTTTTCGTTAACTTTTGCCGTCGGACGTGAGAGCGCTCACCGACCGCTCTTTCGTACGTGGACTGACAGCTAGCTTGAAAAATCAAAAAAATCACTTCCAACCACTCAAGTGCATTATGGGTGACTTATGAATTTGACGTTTTGGAAAGCAACTTTTCGTTCGCTTTTGACACAAGCTTCCGACAGCTACCGCCTATTCTAGTTCTACCTTAAATGTGAACGACCGAAAATTTTAATTTGTGTAAAAAAGTGCGCGTACATGCATGCGCGGAATCTCATATAATCTATAGTACTCAAAATCGAAAGCAAACTATTTAGTTGTGCGTGACTGGCCTTATATTTACATCAAAGCCCCAACCCATGTTTCAAAAGTTTTTATTTAAAAAAATTCCTACACCTAAAATCGCTACAAAATAAATATAAGTATTGTATATCTTAAATTCAATTAAAATTTCTAGAAGTAGGACCAATGTGTTCACAGTAGGTTTAATCTGAACGATGACTTTCACAGCTTCTAACTAAATGGCGCTAATCAACCAAAATCGGCTGATTAGCGATTACCATGACTAACGCAACTTAAATTATGGATTCCTGGAAAAAAAATTGATTATTATGCACATTCTATGATTTATCAGTTGCGATAATCCTTGATTAAAGATGATCAGCTGTGAACAAACTTCAGAGAAACAGTCTACGAATAAACTTCAGTATGCACCATATTAGCCGCAGTTACGGTGTGCTTTTGAAAGAAATAATCTTATAAAGTCGTGAGGAATGTTTTTATTTTTGTTTTTGGAAAATTCTAATTGAATCATCCTATAAAATATTCTTCCGCATTATCTCATTATAAATGTTTCCCCAAACCAACGCCGATCTGTATAGTGGCGACGACGAAAACAATAATAACAACGTGTCGTTTTCATTGACAACCACGTGTTGCTATTGTTTTCGTCGTCGCCACGACAGATTTGCGTTGGTGTGGGGGAACCTTAAAACACAATAGCTGCATTTTATTATTCACAAAATTCCAGGAATTTCGGATTAATAACTTAATAACCTAAATCATTGAATCTCTGATTAAATTCTAGTGAACTATCACATTCAATGATTATTGCAGGTCGCCCCTTAAAAATATACATAATACATTTTGATTTTAAAATATAATTGTGTGGCAACACTCAACTAGTCAAATCACTCAAATGAAAAACAAACTGAGCAAAAATATCATCGCTGCTCGGTGTCCAAATCAAAGTAGAAAGATGTTGTATTTTGTTTTGAGTTTTGACGTCGAAAAAGTGGAAAGTTGGCTCGAATGCAACAAAAGATTTTACAATTGTTAGATTTTCGATATTTTTTGCCTGAAATTCCATAAATAATGGATTTTGTTTATGTTGGCGGGGACCCAATAGTACAACCAGATGATATCCTATCCATATCAAGTGAGTACCAAAAGAAGCGGCTTCTCTGAAGTTTTGTCAAAATCTTTTCTTGGTGGAGCCTTCTGTCCACCATTGCTGTTGCACTTCCAAACAAAGAAGAGTCAACAAAATGTGTATATACGCTACATACATATATAAATGTTTTCTTTTGAGATGTTTATGATGACCCAAATGGCACGGGACACTATTCCCCGAGCTTTGGTAGCTTCAATGTTGTCTCCTCGGACGTTGATTACGTGGAACTGGTTCCCATACTAGCTGATGGCGGTGAAAACTTTGGGGTTTCAGCGATTGCATTCGATGACTATGAGGAATTGGTTTGGATGGGAAATCAAGGGGTATGTATATGCACATATTGTACAATCCAAACTAGGTCAAGTATTGTTTTCATTTCAAAACTTTCGTTTTGTGTTGATTTTTCTTCGTGGAATTAACAAAGGGACACGTAACATCATACTATGGCGGTAGCTTGCAAAAGTATACATCGTTTCAAGTGCATTCCACAGATATTGTACGACAAATTACAACCAATGATTCGGGTATCTTGGCTCTAACGCAAACATCGCTGCGTCATCAGATTCGACGAGGTATTCCAAAGTTTACACACAGGTAAGTAGGGCTTTATTAAATTCGTATTCAAGTAAGTTTAATTTGTTTTTCTTTTGCTTAGATCTAAGCACATGACAGAGATGGTGTGTATGCAACAAATGTCTCCACATAGGCTTGTCATGGCCGGTCTTCAAGATGTGATGATTGATCTTGATTTAATAACATTGAAAGAAACTAAGCTGGTGCGTACGCTAGACTTTAATTGACTTTACGAAGATTAAATTTAGGAAAGCAAATTTAAAACTAAAATAGAAACAAAACTATTATAAATATTCCACTTCCATGTTAGTTCAAGAACTTAATATTACATAGCTAAACCTATAGCCTGATATGCGTTATATAAAAATCATGCTGTACTAGCCAAGATTTGAGCTTAACATGATTTTTTTTCAAAGTTTGGAAGATTTTCTCAATTATCGTCTTTTTATTGGAGTTTTTCTCATTTGATCAGACTCAGGTCAATTAATGCTTAAATGTACGGTTTTTATTACGACAACAAACAATAATGCTTGTCCCAAGCAGACAATGAAAAAACTTTTTCTTTGAAAACTCGGCAAGAATTAGGCAATGTATTAAAACCGTTTTGTTTTGATTGAGTGCAGAGAAGGCTTGCAGTTTCTTTCCTAAGAATTCGTCGCTACAATGCAGAACTAGTCTAAGTCGAAAATTTCAAAATGATTTTTTGTTTACATCATAAGGAAACTTGTTGTGTTCCGCGCAGTTTCTACATATTCTGAATATTCCTACGTGCAGTAATTCCTTCAGAATTTAAATAATAGAATATAATCATAATGTCGAATGTCAGCATTTTACGCACTAAGGTTCTTCTTGAAAAATGTGACTTAGACTAGTTCTGCATTGTAGTGACGAATTATGATAAATTATTTTTTTTTAACATTCAAGGATTTTTGCTTTTACTTACGCAAATCTTTTCTTTTTTGCCAAAATGTCAGGTTCCCTTATTAAATAGTTATCATATTATTAACTAAATCTTTTAACAAACACTTATCCCATTAAAACATTTTAGCAACATGTTGGAACAGCTGGTTGTACTGTGCTTCGTAAAAGCTCTCGCTATCTCTTCGCCGGTGATCCATTCGGAACGGTAACGCTTCGTGATACAAATTCTCTGAATGTCGAACATACAATTAAAACTCACGCGGGAAGTCTCTCGGACTTCGATGTACAGGGCAATTATTTGATTTCTTGTGGATTTAGTGGTCGACAAGGAACATTAGCTGTCGATCGCTTCCTAATGGTTTTTGATCTAAGAATGCTGCGTTTAGTTTCACCAATTCAAGTTCTTATTGAACCGCAACTCTTGAAATTCCTGCCATCGAAGAGTTCTCGACTAGCAGTGGTGTCTTCATATGGACAGGTTCAATTGGTCGACACAGTTGAATTAAGCGAACCTAAGGTGTGTATGTACCAAGTGAACACCTCCGGAAGTCAATGTCTTTCGTTCGATATCAGTTCATCATCGCAGGCGATGTCGTTTGGTGATCAATCTGGCCACATAAGCATACTTGCTTCGGTCAATAGTCCGCAGCCACAGTTCAATGCTTTTTCGCGCGATACTGAGTTTGCTGACCCAGTTCCCCAGCTGCCTATGGTTCCCATATCCGATACAAATTTTCCTCTGTCGTCAATTGTTTTGCCGCATTTGGTCACCGGGACACGATGGTTCAGCGATTGGCCTGAAGAACTGCTACGTTATCAGTACAGGCGACCCAAGCCCATAGATCAGGATATTCTTGCAACAATGAAAATGCAAGGACCCATTGGCTATTCCCCAAATCCTCGCCTTGTTAGACGTAATCAAATACCATACGTGATGGAGACTAATGGGGGCAGCTCAACTAATGGAAATGGAATTCAGAACTCGAATAAGAATACTGAAAATGGAGTGAAAATTATACCAAGAAGATACCGAAAAGTCGATATGAAGTACACAAAGCTTGGAACTCAAGACTTCGAATTCGAGCAGTACAATCAAACATGCTTTGCTGGTCTGGAAGCAACATTGCCTAATTCGTATTGCAATTCAATGCTGCAGATTTTATATTTCATTCAGCCATTGAGGAAGCGTTTGTTAACGCATTCGTGTGTTAAAGAGTTTTGCCTGTCCTGTGAACTGGGTTTTCTGTTTCACATGCTTGACAAATCAACAGGTGAGTAAAAGAGAAATGGTTGTTGTTTTAAAGGATTAAAGTTATTTTGTTTCTTTTTAAGCTGCATCACCATGTCAAGCCAGTAATTTTCTTCGTTCTTTTCGTACCGTTCCTGAAGCTTCGGCATTGGGATTAATTTTATCCGACCGGTCTTCAAATGTCAATCTTGTTAGTTTAATCCAGGTGAGTGAAATATTGTTGTGTGAGCTGTCATTGAATTATTGTTAAATCTCTTTTCTATTTGTACATTTATTTTTATAGAATTGGAATCGATTCATATTACACCAAATGCATTCAGAAATTCTCGATTCGCATAAGAACAGTCATTTGAATAGTTTACTGTATCCAGCAACTTATGGTTTGATTGACGTTAAAAAATGTTTTCTGTTAATTGAAAGAATTATTTATCTTTACAGATGATTATATAGCATTGAATGAAAATAGCTCAAGAACAACTAGACCTCAGTCTACACAAGAAATGGAAAATCAACCAGGAGAAGTCTCTCAAGTGGCAGGTAAGATAGGAAGTGCATATTTAAATCAAATTACAAATAACTAGCCTGATTACTAAAGCAAAACACATGGAAAGCAAATAATTAATCAATACTGAATAAGCAAATTCAAGTGACTTGCAAAACATTATTTTAAGGTTTAGCCTAAAACCTTTGTATTTGCGCAAGAAAAAGATTCTACTGGATTTTGCAGCAGAGATTTTTGTATGCATTTGAACTCTTTGCTAAGCATATTTTGTGCAATTTTCCCTTTACAAATCTGCCCGCTGCGTGTGGTAACCACATCATTAATTAAATAAATTTATAACCAATTGAACCAAGACTACACTTAATAATAATAGTAATATTTAAACGAGAATAAGATATACATACTATATATACATAAAGATCTTTATGGAGGTTCTTTTTATGATAAACATACATATTTAAATGCAATGCAGGGTGCGAATCAAACATCAATTTTTTATAATGAAAAAATAACTTAAGCGTGGTTTAGTTATACCTATTTTAAACGAGTCTTGCTTAGTCTAGCATTTTAAGCTTAGCACTAGTTAACCTATTTTTTATTATTTATTAGCTCAGTGCAGTTTTGTTATATGTTTTCATATATTAAAAAAAAAGGGTGCATTTGATTTTTAGATTTGTAAGTTAACGTAATAATCACTAAAATAAACATTAAGAAATCACAATTACTTTTTAACGCAGAGGAATCGAAAGAAGACGAACGTGAACGCAGTAAAATTAACGAAGAAACTGATATAAGTAAACTCTTTGGTACTCGTCAAATGTGCACAAATCGCTGTCTGAAATGCAATGAAGAGGTAAATTCAATATAAAAAATATTTATTTATTTTGCTGTAAATTAATTCTATTAATAATATTCTATAGAAATTCAAGTCAAATATACTATTGACATGTAATATATCATATCCGTCAAGCAATAAAGATTTGGAACATTTCAATTTTGGAACAATTCTAAAAGGATCACTTGGTACCGAAAAAAATATTCATGCATTCTGTGAGAGTTGTAAAAAGTTTTCACCAACATTTCAATCAGTTAAGGTAAGAGATGATGATGATAGATATGATATATTAGTATAAATGATTCAAGTATGATGAATCGAGAAATTATCATAATTCCAAATTAAGATTTTTTCAACACTTAATTTTAATTCCTACTTTTTGATTCGTCAAAAGTTGAACAATAGAATCCAAAAATGTTTCCCTAGTATTTGACAACAAAACTCAGAAATTTTACTGAGCAACTGGGAAATCCTGTTCACATTTATGAGATTCCTCTTTAAATTGCATTAACTTGAACTGAATAATTAAATGTTAATTGTATTTTTGTTTAAAACTTTCCTGATTTAAAAAATACTTTTCTATTTGTTTCATTAAAAAAAATTGTAACTTAAGGTAACTGGTCTTCCACAAATTCTTTCTATAAATTGTGGTCTTAGCAACGAGAAAGATTTGTCATTCCTTAAACGACAACTAAATCGGAATTTTGTAACTACACCCTCTGAGAGTCCGGCGATATTGAATACGACCAAACCATGTCGGTATGGAATGAACTGTTCGCGCGGTGATTGTCATTTTGTACATCCAGATAGGTTCGTTAATTCTTTCTTTTCTTTTTGTTTTTCGAATGTGAAAGAAAGAATAAGATTCAAATATTTCCTTTTAAAAATCTAGAAAATCTCCTTCGAACGCGACAAACAATAGTTCACCGAATTCCCGACAAAATTCATGGTTTCCCTTAAACTTTTCAATGGCAGTCGATGCGAACGGCGAGTTGAGTGTTCAAACCGAGAGCAGCAATACTAAACTTGAAGAGGTTAAAAAGTTAATTTCATTTTATTTGTGATTTAAATTAATGATTTTGTATAGTCATATAGCGAAGATGCAGATTCTCCTGTCAAACGTACATCCACTCCAATAGATACTTCCTCAAAAAATGGTAAGACACGAAAAAACATTAAAATTGTTTTAAACAATGTATATTCTTTAATTAGTGAATGATACCTATAAGGAATACGCGCTTAAGGCTGTAGTTTGTCAAATAGATGATGGAACACAGAAGAATCTAGTATCTTTGATTAATGTGGGTACCCGTTATCATGATTCAAAAATTGCAACTGGATCCGACGATCAGAATCAGTGGTACATTTTCAACGATTTTAGGTAATCTATTAGATAATATGAGAGGGATTATTTGTTTGTACTAACTATTTCTTTTGTTACACAGCATTTCACCAGTTTCAACCCAAGAATCAGTTTGGTTTACTTTGGATTGGAAAGTGCCTTGTGTGCTCTTCTATAGTAGTGTCAATTCAGAAAGTGAACTTGATAGTACCAATGAGGAAACTGAACCGGAAATTTCTTTCTTTAACCCATTTATTCAGGTAATTGTTAAATTTAACAGTTTTGTTATAACTAATTTCTTTGAATTCTTCAGGACATGCTTAATCCAATTCACCCATCTGTGAAAAGTGAAACACTCTTCAAGCCACTGCAACCAAATGAAATGCCTCAAGCAAGAGATTTAGTTGCAATGGACGCCGAGTTTGTAACTCTTAATCCAGAAGAAAATGAGATTCGTCCCGATGGCAAAACAGCAACCATTAAACCAGTACACATGAGTGTTGCGAGAATTTCTTGTATTAGAGGGTATGTTCAAGATATTGCCATGTTTATTTGTACAATGGATATTAATTTAAACTCTATTTACAGCCAAGGCCCGGATGAGGGTGTTCCTTTCATGGATGATTATATATCAACACAAGAAAAAGTTGTTGATTATTTAACACAATTTTCCGGAATTAAACCTGGCGATTTAGATGCAAATTTTAGCAACAAACGTCTAACAGCTTTGAAAAACTCTTATCAAAAGCTCAAATATTTAGTTGACATTGGAGTGATATTTGTCGGCCACGGTCTTAAGAATGATTTCAGGTAGGACCTAGCTTGCCAATATCGAACAAATTAATCCTTACAAATTTCTATGCAATTTCAGAGTAATCAATATGATTGTGCCATCGGATCAAATAATCGACACTGTTCACTTATTCTATTTGCCACACCATCGAATGGTGGCGCTGCGATTCCTAGCCTGGCACTTTTTAGGTCTGTTATATCGAAAAACATTAACATAAATGATTAAACAATTTCTTTTTATTTAGGAACAAAAATTCAATCCGAAACTCACGACTCAGTCGAAGATGCTCGCACAACACTGCAACTGTACAAACACTATTTGAAATTACAGGCAGAAAAGAAATTCACAGCAGCCCTTAAAAACTTGTATGATCGTGGTAAACAATTATCTTGGAAAGTCCCAGAAGATTAAAAGGCCAGCGCTATTCAATCCCAACGTTTACAATTTATTTTCTTCCAAGTACATATAAGAAACGAGTACAAACAACAAAGCTGATTTTTGCGTTCGTTATTCCACAATTTTTGAACGTTACTTTTATACACTAAAATAAAAGAATTAAAACAAAATGTGTCATTGGAAAAGATAACAAACATTAAAATGATCCTTTTTGTTCAAACGACGCGATTTATTTGTTAAAAAAAAAGAAACGTATATTTATTTTCATACAGACTTTCCAATGGATGCAAAACAAAAATAAATATTTACAAAATATTGGAAATAGTTTTTATTTGCGTTTACTTTTGAGAATTTACATAATTTCGATTGGACAGGGATTTGTGATAGGGATAATAGTTTTTTTTTTTGTTTAACGTGTTGGCCGACGACTAAGCCAAGCGATTTGATTAAAGTACTTTAAACTATTTATCTGCCAACAATCAGGCAGAATTACCCGGTCCTTAAAACACCCTTATATTTGTATAAAGTTGGAAAAATATTTTTTAAAAACTTAAAATCACGAAAATATAATTTCTATTTCTTTATTACTTCAAAATGATCTTAACAAGTTTCATTGTTTTATCGCACATTTTTTTTACAAGACTTTTTTACTTTAAGTTTCTTATTTTCGTTTAATTACATTCATATAATTAATTATTTCTATGAAAAATAATGATCATGCATCATTTTAAGTTTTTCTATTTTATTATCCATATTTAACCTTTAAATATTGTCATAATCTTCGTCCAATTCTAAATATGAGTTTTTGTTGGTTGTGACTGTTGATACAACTGGTGACGGTGTTGGTAATGAAACCGGACTTATTACACTGGGATGAAGTGACGACGTTGTGAACATATCACTTGTTACAATATTGGATAGATCTATATTTATGACTGGACTTTCTGGTGCTGTAATGTTCGGTGTTTGAAGCTTAACTACTGCTTTATCAATAAAACTCTTACTAGGTTGTTCCACGGTCGGTGAGGACGATGAAGACGATAGTGACTCTGAATAGTTGGTTTCTGAAATATTGGTATGTAAAGCTAAATTACTATAGTCTATTTTTATAACTGGCTTGTTGCAGAAGTCGATACTAACAATCGGCGCAGGAATGACCGTTGTTTGTATCTGTGGTTTGTTTTGATTTATATATGATTCTGCTTTTGGTGTTGCCGTGTCTGTAGAATTGCTCCCTGGTACAGATTTAGCTTGGTGTCTTAGACGGCGGAGATCTGTTGGTAGAATTTGTTGATTTGGTATTTCGTGATGTTGCTCGATCTTTGCGGATGTTATTGTTGTTGAAAATTGTTGGGCTCTGGCTACTCCTGCTGGAGCTGAATCTATTCGAAGGAGTTTTGGTGGTGTGCTTGCTAGTTGTTTGTCTTGTACTTGACTAATACTACGCCCAATGGCATCCCACTGCCGTTTCAATCTATCCCGGTTTTCTTCTGAGGCTGCAAAATCAACAGCAATATTAAAACTAGGTGGAGTTGATTTAAATGTATTGGCGACGATAGTTGTTCCACAACTTCTGGTTACACCATTATTTCGTATTACAGACGAAGATCCCCCATTGGTTGGGTTTAATTTTTGTATTATTGTCTCGGTGTTGCTGTTGCTTGTGGATGGCATACTTAAATCATACGGCATATCCGATGGATCGATTGTCGTGGCTTCTGGGGAACTGTCGTTACTAACCGCTTCTTCGGCTACATTAATATCTGGGATGTTTTTCACAAGTTCGCGCAGAAAGTCAAAGCGATTCTCAGCCATTATGCATTGTTTCATATGGGAGGGTGATAGAGTTTTGGCATTTCGTGAATTTGTGATTTTTAATGTCTTTGTCAGCAATGATTCTACAAAAAGCTCCAATGTTCTAGGTATATTTTAAATTGGGATTACAGTTAAGGAAAATATTTAAAATTCAATGTGTAGATGGTATAAGAACGACAACAATGCTATGTGTTAATTAAATTATTTTTTTTTCAATTGTGAACTCTTACGTACAATTTCTACCCATGAGTTTGTCAGGGTTTATCTTTGCGACTTAAGCCTAGTTTATACAGAAAGTCGAAGTGAATTCAAAATTAAGTTTAACATCAATAGAACTCGCATGGAAAATTTACAACTTAAAAACAAATATTGTCCGTTGAGATACGTCTGTTTTGATAAGAAATAAAATTATCGTTTAGGTAGTATGTATTTTAAAAAACACAATCTTAGATATTTGTACAATATTCCTCAAAAATTCTGTCGATGTTCTTTCGAATTTTGTACCTACTGTTTCTGCTTTGAAACAAGAAACGAGGACAAATTGATACAAAGCGATCCCCATTTATTAACTTGGGTATCTATACATATTAGAATCATGAAATAGAAAAAAACTTTTGATAATATAACTGATTTATACCGAAATTCTTATTTATAAGATGTATCTTATGAGGTTAAATGCACGATTATGTAACTAAAACTCCCTAATTGACTGCGATCAAAAACTTGCTATCTACTAGCCTTAATAGTATATTTAAAAATCACAGATACATAATATTTATTATTATATGGAGCCATCTCATGGTTCAGAGAAAAACTTATCTTTTCAGCTATTCTGTTAAAGGGAGGGAATTCCGTCTATTCTAATTAAAAATCTAATTTTAAGGTTAGCTTTCGAGTTTTCTCACAACCGATTTGCTTGTACAAGATAGTAATTAACTATTATAAATATTTTATATTAATTGAGAACTTGCCTACAGCTTGTATTGTCATCTTAAACAAGAATGTATCTCAAATTATTGAAATCTTTGTTCTTTTTAAATCAACACCATGTTAAATGTTAGAACACTTTTCACACATTCAATCTTATCTTTATCGTTGTTTTTTGCTGACACAATTGAACTTAAAAAAATTCCTAAGTTGAGCTTATTAATGGAGATAACAGAAATTAAATATTTGAATGCCATGAGTACAAACAACATAATAATTTAAAGATCATTGTCAAACTCACCAAGAAGGAAGAGCTATGAACAAATTTAATTTTTAGTAAATTTTACTATAAACATTTGTTATAGATTACCAACTTCGTCCTCCCAACTTTATGAAACTTTGAGGTAAATCTAGAGTCAAGCAAGTAGTTTTTATAATTCTCTACTGCGTAACATTAATCCTAAAAAAATAAAGTTTTAAAAAGGATATAGATTATAACTGGAACTGCTTGGGCCACTTTTCCTATTTCCTCGTCGCTTTGCATTATTTTCTTTATTCTTCCCTGAAAAAAAAAAAAAAACAAATGATTAATAAGAAAACTCCAAGCTTGAAATAACATTAAACCCTACAGCCCCAAAAAAAAAATACACAAAACACCAAAGAAGCACAAAAAGGAATAACAAAGCCATTAGTTTGTTTTGAATTTTAATTCATTTTTTTTGCAATTAATTAACATTCAATGTTTGATCACAAAAAAGGAAAATCAAAAATTGATTAGGTATACATTTCCCCAAACGCCGCCTTCATTTTCGTTGCGATTAATTCAGAAATGGCATCACATACAAATTTTGAAGGTGTTTAATATTGATATCCAAGGAGATTGATTAAAATTTGTAATTTAAACTTACCGCCGGAAATCGAGCGTTGTATTTTTTCTTTTTCGATGGCATTTTTAATTGGTTAGCACTTGATTTAGTATATTTAATAGAGTTTTATGTCTATAAAGTGAAAAATAAAATAGTTTTTGGCAAAAAAAATGACATGGCATTGTCTATTTTGTATGTTGTTTGACTTTTCTTTCTCTATTTGTGGTAGTGAAATTTAAAAAAAATTGTAGAGATCGTAGATTGTTCATTAAAGTGTGGCCGTTGAGTGTAGATGGAGAATGAATTTGTTGGACAGTGCCGTCGTGGTGGTGCTAAGTTTTCATCATCGGCCATATAGCTCCAGACGTTGCAACTTTATACACTCCACCGTAAATTTAGAACAACGAAATCGTATACCTGTTTGGTTACTTGCTCGTTTAAGGTCAGGCGCGCACATGGCATAATAATATGATGTATTGAGAAAATGAGCTGGATCTCGAAGATGCTAGTGAAATTACGTCTTATACTACGTTTTCATTGGGCCAAATGATATAATTTCGTTTAAAATTTCCAAATTAGGTAATTTCAACCAAATTTGTACGAAATTTGGTTTGAAATTACGTAAGAACTTTATGAACACACCCAAGTGGAATGCATCTGTAGTGAAAACCATTGACCCTACTTAAGCCTCAACTACATAAGCCAAAAAAGTGCAAAAGTGAAAATTTTTAAATTGATTTTGTGATAGTTTTTCTGACTAGAAAACTTATAAAAATGATGCAGAAAGCTTAAATTTTGGTTTAAAAACAAATTTGTGTATTCTTTTTCACAAAACAACGGCGCTAGCGGTAAAAAAAGTATTTTTACTTTTGTACTTCAGTACTTTTTGGCTTATGTAGTTAAGCCTTTAGATTGGGAAGATTGAGTCCGAACTGGTGAGTGCCATCGTAGTTACATTTGAAGCTTTGAGTTGCCTCAAAATACATTGTTTTTTATGTTTTCTTCGTGCCTCACCCCACACTTCTCTTGCCTACGAACTGTCGTAATACCGGCCTCAATCTTCCCAATCTAAATAGAGTCATTGAAAATGTCAAAATTTGATGTATAGAACACGGAAAGAGAGAGAGAACACAACAAAAAGAAGCTATTAACTGCAAAATGAAATTGTCTGTCAAACGAAATTATAAAATTTGTAATGAAAACACTTTTTCTATAATTAACGAAATTACCTCAATGGTATTAACACGTAGTATTAACTAGAAAAACAAACCTCATATACTAAAATGAAAATTGTGTTTCGTCGTACGACGTCGCACAACGTTTCGAGTTACCAAACAGACCGTCGCGCCGCACCGTTAGGAGCACTATGTCGGGAATTTCAATTTTGTTGGTTCCTAGAATTTGGAAAACCATTTTCAGAATTTCGAAAACCTTAGTTAATTAGTTAAAGCCCTTCCACACTATCCCACTGAGTATTAACACATGTCAAAAAAGTGGGAAACAAATCATGTATAATAGTGTGGAAACAAAATATGACAGCCCATCTTAAAGCCTCAACTACATAAGCCAAAAAAGTGAAAAAGTGCAAAAGTGAAAATTTTTATATTGATTTTGCGATAGTTTTTCTGACTAGAAAACTTATAAAAATGATGCAGAAAGCTTAAATTTTGGTTTAAAAACAAATTCGTGTATTCTTTTTCACAAAACAACGGCGCTAGCGGTAAAAAAAATATTTTTACTTTTGTACTTCAGTACTTTTTGGCTTATGTAGTTAAGCCACAGCATGATATTTCAGCCTACACGATTTGACATGAGAATTTTTTGAAATGGTTCTAATTCTCACACATTTCATCACATTTTTATTGAGGTTAAATTAAACTGTTGTGTGTGAAAAGGCATTTCTTTCCCACAAATTTGCCAGTAGCATGGAATTCTTTCCCACTTTCAATTTCACATGTATTAATACTCAGTGGGATAGTGTGGAAGGGCTTTAAATAAGAATTAGGTTTGGCGTATAGTTATCAGCACATAGAAACAAAAGTAGGCTTTTTTGGTATCAAACGATCGCGATTGGGTTTCTGAAATTTTTTTAGAATTTGGAAAAGCATAATTTATTAGTGTGAATTTTTATAATTCTGAATGTTTAGAGCTTATGATTGGCCAGCTGTCATAAAAAAGTTAGATGACTTTTAGTTACGTTGAATATAATGCGAGTTGGCAGTTCTCAATGGGATATCGTAAGGATCCCAACCATTTTTTGGTTTAAAATATAAGAAAACCATTTAGTGTCACTTACAACTTTGACATTTATCTCATGTTTTCGAGGTTAGGTGGTGGGATCTCAGAAATTTTTATGTATGAAGTAAAGGAATGAAAGGGTTAGGAAATTTCGGTAAAATCGCTGTTGGTTGGTAAGTTGAAAACTATATTTCTATAAGAAAATGAATAAAAAAATATTTTAATTATTCTTAATAGGAGTATAATAACATTTTCGGGTGTATATGCATTTATTCTGTCAAAAAATTCGATTGATAAGAAACGCGTTGAGAGCATGCAAATTCGAGACCGAATGAAAAAAGCAAATATTGGTGAATACGAAAGAAGCGAAAGAAGATTCACATAAATTTAATCGGGATAACCTTTTAAAACTTAAGTCCATTTAAATTTCCTTTTCGAATAAATATCAATATCAAATATGGCAATGCAACAAATTAGCCAAGTCGATCAGGCTAAACTCCAAATGATGCAAGACATGGAAATCGAAATGATGTCTGATTTATATAACAGGATGACAAATGCTTGTCACAAAAAGTGTATAGCACCAAAATATGGCGATTCGGAGTTAGGTGAGTTGTCTATTTGAAATGAAAATACCTACATAATGCTATACCATTTCCAAAGTATAAGCTTTATTTACGAAATTGAAATTAAAATATAGCGATTTGTATTTAGTACCTACCAAATCCTTATATTCTGGAGTCGGTTTAAAAACAAAATTCAAGAAAATAAGATTTTTTGAATCTAAAATTCCGTGTATTTTGCAAGATATTGAAAAATGTTCCCGGTCATTATATCTCAATATCTTCAAAAAGCGATGGAAAAATTTCCTTCCGAAGTAAATAAGTATGTAGAACAACAACAGAAGATAAAAAATTAAATCTTATGTGGTGTTGGTTACATAATTATTTCTTTAAATCAGGATGCTTCTCAATGTTTAGGTAACAAGGGCGTCCAATTAAATTATCATTTCATTTAATTATAAGTTATATATTCAAAAGCTGGTTTGAGTAGGATCCCAAAAATATAATATGTACCTACTTGTTTTACATCCTAAAGGTGGTCCCTGCGCATTTATTGATTTCAAACAAGTATATCAAAGCATAGTGTCTTTTTTGTTATACATGTACATTTTTGGTTAATGATTTATTTATGTTTCATTAAAAAGTGAATAAAAGTTAAAATAAATATTAAAAAAGCTTAAAAATGGACCTTATGGGAATTTTCAAAAGTTCTGCAGTTGTTAAGTCTTCTCAGGTCGATAGGCAGGAAATTCAAGAGACCCACTTTGTCCACAAAGACAAAGTATTGGGCCATTTATCATAATGAAATTTCACCCAAAACTTAAAAACAAAATTGAATTGAAAAAAATTAAAAAAAAGTTTTAAACATCCGAGCATCATCCCAACCTAAACTGCATCAATTTTTTTTTTAATTGTAGGAAAAGGCGAAATGGTTTGCATTGATCGGTGCGTAGCCAAGTACTTGGATATTCATGAAAAAATTGGGAAAAAGCTAACAGCAATGTCGATGCAAGATGAAGACCTTATGAAGAAGATGTCCTCGTAAATAAGTTCCAAAATTGTTGCTATTATTTTTAAATTAGCTTTAAGTACCTGGTAATTAAATAAAAACAACATAAAAAAGGAAAAGTTGACAAAAAAATTACCACAGACAACCAACTACACAAAAATTTGCATTCATTCATGTCATTTTATGGATTTAAAGGAAACATCTATTTTTTTTTGTTTTTGTTTTTTTTTTTTAACTGGAAAAGTAATTCCAGTTTTAGTTGTATTTAATAAAAATGAAAGTTAATTGACTTGGTTTTTTTAAAAATATATTTTGTTCAAAAAAGTTTTAGCTTATTTTTTTTCAGTTAAAATTGGTAATATATCGAGATAGTTCCGGTATTAAAACAGATATATCCTAAAAAAAGCACGTAAAGAAATATTAATATTTTCACTATTTGTGTGTCCATTTTCATACTTCTATGTCATTTTCTTCGGTGCTTTCGTCAGTTGTGTCAATGTCACTGGTCTCAATACTGTTTTCCCAATCAGATAAATCAGAATCATTATGGATCTCCTCGTCATCGTTTGGATTAACATCTTCGTTGTTATTTGAGTTCACTTCTGCGACGAGGTTGTCTACAACAATGTGTGAGTACTTCTGAAAAAAAGAAAACAAACTTATTTTACGATAAATAATCAGCCTTATTTTGAGTTTAGCCCGAATAATATTTCACCTTAAAATTTGTTGTTCCCCCCGAATTTTAAAAGCTATTGCGAGTTCCACCCGAACGAAATTTCGTTCGCCTACTAAAAATAAGTGAACATTTAAGCTATAAATAACATTACATTCCGCCCGAAATGAATGTTCACAATAAGGGGAATTTTTTTAACAAAAAATTTCGGGTGAAACTCACGATAGGCGAAAAGTGAAATATCAAATTTTCCGCGTGGAAAGTTCGGTTAAGTTGTTTTAACTTACCAACGTATCAATTTTTTCTTGAATCGGGTTGTCATTTAAATTTATCATTTTTATGAAACGTGTTTTTTCTAAAATCTCCTCATCAACTACACCAATGCGATTGCCGTCAAGAAAAACAAATTGTAATTTTTTCATATCTATTAAACAAGCTGGAACATCGGTTAGGTGATTATTTTTCAAATTTAAATGAACCAGCTTGTCCAACCCAATAAAACTTGATGGCAAACTTTTCAGTTTATTATTTTCCAATGTAAGCCATTTAAGCTTGTCCAATGAACCAAAAGTCAATGGTAATAAATCAATTTGGTTTCCACGTGCACCAAATGTTTGTAAACGTACACAATTGGCTATTTCTTCGGGTATTTTTGTGAGACCTGTGTTATTACACCAAAGTGTTTCCAATTCATGCAGACGTCCTATTTCCGGTGGAAGCTCGTCTATTTGATTGCAACTTAAGTTTAATTCACGCAAAGTCGTTAGGTTGCATATCACAGTTGGGAATTGTTGTAAATGGTTGTAGTCAATAGTAAGAACTTGTAAGCGATGGAAACTGTTGAGGTAGTCTGGAAGCTGATCAAAAATTATGAATTATATAAAATTTTCTATAATATTCAGATAATAGTAGACAATCTAAGCAAAAAATGGGGATTACATCACAATAATTTTATTTTTAAATCGTTTTATTTCCACTTGTATTGGTCAGGGAGTAAAATTGCGTAGACAACAAATTTTAAAAATTTGTTATGTTAGGTCGAAATCTCTGCAATTATTATTGTACAGTATTGTACAATTATTGCTTGTAAAGATTGAGAACTATTGTGATAAGTATTACTATCGATATTTCGCGCCCAACGGACAAAAAACCTTAGGTCTGTTTCTTTACTTTTTGGGAAAAGTTTGGGAAAAAGTTCGGGAAAAAGTTTGTGCTCGAGCTTTTGATGTTGTTGTAATTTTTGACCAGAAATGAAAAGTAAGGAAACGCATTTGGGTTGTTTCTGATTTGCTTCTGGATAAACGTCACATTTGAAAACAGAAATTATCAGAAGAAAACAATTTTTTTGAAAATGACCCATTTGGAAGACGTGAAAACGAAAATCAAGGGATTAATAATTCTAATGAATGAAGAAAAAGATAGCAGTGATGACGATAAGTACGAGTACGAGGACTACAATGTTATGAAGCTGTATCAAAAGAACCAGGAGAAATATTTATTGTTATATTTGCTGCGATGCTTCGTATAATTAATTTCTCTTTTAGTTTAGTTTCTTTCTTCAGTTTTTAATTCTTTTAATTTTCAATGACCGTCTCAATGCACACTTATTTGAAAAACTAAAATTGAAATTTTTCGATCAGCTGATTTCTTTTTTGACAACCAAGAAAAGGTAGTAAGTAAAATGTTCGGGTAGATTCTTGCTGGAGGGGAAATTAAATAAATTAAAAAAAAAGTCAAAAGCTCTGGCATTTTCGTGCCAGAAAAAAGTAAAGAAACACATTTTGGGTAGATTTGGGATCCCGTGGGATCCCGCGGGCGAGTAAAGAAACAGACCTCTTATATAGCAATATATTGAATGTACCAAATAGGTTTTCTTCTTAAAATTGGGTATTATGCAGTTTTCCCGCCCAATTATCGTTACTTAACGTATATAGAAAGCTCTTCAGAACTTACAAAGTGATACATTTAGCGCCATATTATTCACTCGATTAATCCAGTTGAAAACTTAAATCCGGATGTAAATTAATATAATTTCAATGTAAATACATCCGAGTTTAAATTTTAAAACGGTTAATCGAGTGAATAATATGGCGGTTAATATATTTTTGTATAAATCCTAGGCTAGGTACTGCAGTGCCTATTATTCTCATATGTTAATTTTTCCTCATTTATTGTAATTAAACTCTTGAATATTAAGTATAAAATATTTTTTTTAGAGTCCACCTACTGGCACACCTAAATACACAAGTAACTTTGTATAAACAAAAAGTGAGGTGAGTGAGTTGCAGTTGAAAGAAAAACGACATTTTTAGCTACATAGAAACTTTTATGTCTTTTTTTTCTCATCATCTTTCATCTTCTTTTTGGTGGAAAAGGTTAAAAAAAATATATATGGGTCAGGCGGTTATCAATCGGTAAAATAATTTCTTCATAACCTACAAAGCTCGAACTTTATTAACAATAAAACGATTTTTTATTTCAACAATTAAATCATAAAATTAAATTATTACTATAATTTATTCCCACATGTACAAAACAAATTATTATTTACTAAAATAACCTCTAATTCGTTACACCTTTAATAACATTTGCACAAAATTCAAATGAATCACTTACATCATATTTTAAAGCACTTAGCCTGTACTACCAACGTTTACACAAATAACAACCACTAATTACTTTAAAACTTATACTCACCTGTATCAAATGATTGTGATTGAGAAATAACTTCATAACAGTCTCACATTTTTTCACCAAATCCGGTACAGCCGACATCTGGAAGCGGGACAAATTCAGCGTGAATGCTTTGTTCTCCAATGCATCTTCGACAACAGCCAGGACATGGTGGTTTCGAAAGAATTCAAAAACACAATTCATTTTTAAAATATGTACTTAAAATCAAATTCCTTTGTACAATGTATATGTGTCTATATAATGTACATAATATATATCACAGACTCAATTAATAACAAATAATTTATTTTAGACTGATTAAAGATTAATACTAGATATGTTTGTGGGTAATTTTTTTATTTTTCACTGTTCAAAGGATGTATTTTTTTAAATTATAATTTAATTTTGTCAAAAAAAATAAATAAATAAAATCAAATCAGAGTTATTTGCCACTTGCCAGCACAATTAATCAGCAAAATAAATTGTTCACTTATGTGCACTCGGCTACAGCAAAGTGTTTCGTTCTCTAGTCTACGACTAAAAGTTATGTTCATACATATCCACCTGAATAGCGTCAAGTAGATCTATATTTGAGGTTCGGACTTTTTCCAATTGGAGTAGGTATGTATGTAGATAAAATTCGTTTATTTCTTTCTATTTAAATTTTGTTTCGCTTGAACAAACTTTTAATACAAAGAACCATGAGGTATGAGAACGATTTTTAAATTCGCAGATGCATTGTGCAAATGCTGTTTTCTAAATTTATAAGTTTCTTTTTGAAGTAGGTATCGATTTTGTTTTGTTTAGTTTCTTAGCTTTTTTTCATCTCTACATAATGCATTTAAAATTGATTTCTACTGTCCGAACCCTGATATCCCAGTTTTCAGAGACAAAATGTGGCACTTTCTTTGGTTTTTGTTTTTGTCTCCAAACGTATTTTCTAATAATAATATATGATTCTGCAAAAAAAATTAATTATATTTGCAGGGTAGGTATGTATACAAGTAGGGAGCAATGCATGTTGACTATGTCAATCCTAGCTGGGATACACATATTTGGTTACATATTATGTATGTATGTACATAATATTTAAAAAATGTTTCCGATAAGTTTTAATAAAAATAAAATATGAGTTTGAAGCGATTAAGTAAGATAACACAAGGAGGAGCTTAAAGCGAGAAAGGTAGATAAGAAAATCAGAGGAGTCAATTTCTGTGATAGGAAAAAGGGACTACGGGGCGTATGAGTATTTTATTATTTAAAGTAATTATAGCGAAGATACAAAATGTTGACAATTATTTTTCCAACTTGAAACAGGTCACTTTTTTTATCTGATGTCAGTGTAAGGGTGTTTGCAGAAACCGGTTAGTCACACATTTAAGAAAACACCCTAATTTTCAGCATGTGACTGGTGCTCAGTCATTTAAACGGCTGCATCAGCTATGGTGAGCTTTCATCATTCGACGCCCTGGTTGTGTAATAGAAGGTCATAGTTTACATGCATATGCATTTTATCCCTTAATTAATGCAAAATCAGTTGCAGAAAATGCGGATCTTTTCAATGGAAAAGATTGATATTCCATATGGAACAGTAGCATTTGGATAAATTCAAGTTGTGGTTTCGAAATTGAGTTAGGTAGACCAGCATAGCTTAAGAACCCTAATGATTGGCCCTAGTCATAATAATCACTTATCCCCAGGCCACTTACCACGACTTTGGAATTCGCAGCAGCTTTCTTAATTACATAACTGAGAACGATGGAAATTTATTTTTCATGTTTCACTTTTCGTTTCCATTCAAGCATTTCTCGTTAACGGACATATTCTATAAACTATTTTACTTAGAAACACATCAAATTAAAACACATAAATCAAAACTGTATTACCTTTTTCACATTTTAACTCTTTAATCTTAATACTTAAAAGAGAATGAAAAAGAATTGTATATTTAATAACTCTTTTTATTATACATATGTATTAGATCGATATTTTACAAAATATTTAGAATACTTTTTTAAATTTAATTTTAAACGATGTAAAACTATAGTATTTTATCAGCCTGCTCAATAAAAAAATATTTATAAGAAAAAAGAACACCGCTTGTCCACCAATCCAATTGAAAGTATTCCACGTTTTGAATTCTAATAAATAGGCTGGCAACAGCCATAAGCCTTGGCCCAACATCCATATCATGAAATACATAGTTGCGGTTCTAATTGGCATAGTTTGAAGATTATTCACACAAATAGGTAACAAGGCAAGATACCAAACGAAATATTGCGATGTTACCACTGAATTATACGTTACCGCAATGAATGTCTGTGCAAAGATACAAAATGGTAATGTTTGACGAAATTGACCGAAGCTTATCGTCAGATAAAGCATCAACAGTAGTTGCGGCAAAATTATGAAAATTTTTTCAATCACCGAAGCTGTTACATTGCCGGATAAATATTGCATAAGAAAATAAAGCGAGAAGTTATGTCGAGCGTCTTTTCGAACGAAATGGTAGATATATGCCTCGTAGATGTATTTCCAGCCGTAGAGATGATAGAAAAATCCAGTAAGTGCAGTCAGACTGATTATAGTGCCAAGAACGAGCAGAATCTGTTGTATGTTCGGCATTAAAATTTGCTTGCAAAATGTTACAACATTAACGATTAATTTTTCGTTCAAGCATAGATATAACGCCAAGCTGAAAAGTATCGGATACAGTCGCAGGTGGATGGCCACACCGTGAGATAAGCCAGCCAGAAAAGAATTCAGATTGGACTTTTCCTCTGACTTGGTAATGAAGTAAATTGTAAGGATGACAAAAAAGCTGGAAAACGAGTCTCCATTGCCTCTCGTAGAGATGACCATTGTCAAAGGATTATAAAGCCACATAAGAACAGAATACTTCGCCAATTCTTCAGGTCGGTTATGGTTGTCTGGCAACTGCTTCCATTGAGAGTTCTTTCCACATTGCATAAGAATCGATTGGACTGCTTTTTTGTATTGCAACCGAAGCTTGTTTGAGACTATTTTATAAATTAAGATTGCAACGAATATATCAAAGAGTGAAAATATGTATTTTCCCAATGACTGATGAAACAAAACACCAGGAATTTGTAAGAATGCCAAGAGAGGGCTATAACGATAAGTGTGTCGATGAAATGGTGATTCTCCGTCCAACAAATGTCGTGCACCATCCGTTACCACTTTGTAATCAACATCTGTGTATGGCACCTCCGAGTTCTTGTCATGTATTTGTCCATAGACAATTAGCACTAGTCTTATTATAATCGATGCAAACAAATGCTGATTGACCGATATTCTACTCAAATTTTCTTTAATTTTCATTTTTTCAATTTTTGTTAAATTTTCAAGTTTAAATTTTATTTTATATCTTAGTTTTCATATCTTTTGCTGCTTTCTGTAGGCATACTTTAAACAATTGGAATTCTTTATCGCATGTGTGATATTTGATATTTAAGTCACGTGAAACACAAGCCGCATAGACAGCAGCACTTTCGGCACATTTTCCTAATAGTATTGGATAATTACGCATCCGCTTATGTGCTTTGCGAACGGATTCCATTTGATTTTATTGATCTATTATTCTTATTCTTTTCAGCTTTTAACGACGATAAGCAGGAACTCGTGGTCCTTCTGGCACTGGATCCGCAATAAATGCGTCGTATAATGGTTTTGAGAAAAACGTTAGCAAAGATGTTGCTATAAAAATAATTTGAAAAGTACGTGGATTACGTTGGACCCAATTGCGTTTTGGTAAAACAGCGGTTTGTCGTCTTTGGAATGGTTGTGATTTTTGTTGTTGGGACAAAAGTTGAGACAGAAGCATTATTTTCTGAAAATTAAAAAAACCCAATGATTAGATAGTTTTAAAATGAACTGTAATAATAATACAAATTAGTAAAACGTTCTCTTTAATATATGAAAAAAGGACATCTTTAGCTTAAGCGTGGTTTCATAAGTGCTCTAGAAAAAGTTATAGTTAAGGGAAAACAAAGCTGTAGGGCTATTGTTTTACATATCCCGGTTGCCTTTCACATCATCTTGTCAACTTGTGAAATAAAAAATAGTCTCGGTTGGCAAGTCAATTTGAAAATTTTCCGTAAATAGTTTGAGAGACCACGCAATTTTTTATCTCTATTTGAGACGTCTCAAACATTTGCGAACACAAGTAACACATAAAACGTAGCATCTCAATTGCTCCTATTTCCCAGACAAAACTCCTAATTTCTGGCTAAAAATCCGTATACATAACAGCAATATGCCGTCGATTTTATGTAATTCCAATTTTTTCTTGATAAATTATGATAGATTAATGCCTGCCCTTTGGCAAAGAAAAATAATTGTTTAGATTATTGAAGCGAAAGGATTTGCCGGCATTTCGCCTTTTAAAATATAAAGGTAAAAAGAACCAAACCGATAACCAATAAGTATTAAGTTAATTTTTAAGCCATTTAAAAAAACAATTCAAAATGTATCAAAATTCAATAATAGTCTGTCTAAAGACCCGACAGCGCTTTCGCGAAATTAAGTGCTTCTGACTTCTATGTTTTATTTGTTTGCTTACATAAATACAGTGCTAGCAAGCAGCATTACGGCGTATAAGCAGTGAGGTATGTATGGGGGGCGTACTGCCACCCTGCAACCCCCCTGCTTTGGAAAATTATAGGATTTGGTGTAGGTGCGAGGTTGGGTGTATGCAGTTTCTTTTGCATTAAAATAATCTGGATTTAAAGCCAACCTCGATCCTACCCCAAATCCAATAGTTTCACGTACGCGGAATCAGTTTCGCGTACGCGCTGCCGGGTCTTTAGACAGATTCTAAATAATATCTTTACATTTTCATAACATACAAGCGTACAAAAAATTCATAATGCACCTGGAAACATACAAAATCCAATTTTCGATTTCATTTAACTTACTTTTTCAGATTACTTTCGCCCTGTTTCAGGAAGATAACTTTGTTCTAATTTAATTCCAGAGCAACACCAAGATTCTTTATGCCACTTCAAACAACAAATTCGCATCTGCTCCAACACTTCAAGGCACTCACTTTCTTGATAATTGTTAGCTTTAATTATTATATAATATATAAGATACATTATTAACAACATTATAGAATTTGGAATATTTCATTTGCATTAATCTATATTACCTTTCAAACAGGCTTGAATTCTACATGCATTCGCTTTACAAGGATCTTTTCTCGTATCGAATTTATTCATTCAAAATATTCAAGCAAAATTGAAACTTGAGCACGATAAAAGTTTTCATGAAATTTTTACAATCGCCATCTGAAAAAATTCTGTCTTGTCAATTTGACAGCCGTCAGTTGTCCTACACTCTACTGCGTTTACATGCGGATTTGAAGCTTACTCCAACCCTTTGTTTAATTGTGTTGAGTTGAAATGTGTTTGGCTCAAATTGGTTGGACAGATTCTCCTAATGTTATAATTTTAACTCAACTCCAAATCGAGTGTTCAACTTGGCTCTAACGAAACTCGATCTTTTGACTCTACATAGAAACGTGGTACGATCGCTTCTATTTTGAGTGATGTGTTGTTCACACATAACTACTAGGTCCATTGGTAATAAGTATGCGTGGTGTGAATCGTAATTCGTATACAAGAATTATCATATTTGTGAGATTTGCGATTTATAGTTATGTTCTACATGGAAAAATATGGATTCGTTGATATTATGCTGATTGAGAAGACGAAAAAGTGGTTTTCGAAGTTCCGTCCATATGTCTGAGTATGTTTGTTTAGCTGCAGCTCTGATTTTTACTTACCGAGTGAAGTTGGTGAATAGCACAAAAATTATTTGAGTTATGACCGAGCGCTTGATGAATACCGCCCAAAAAGTTTTATTGTTGATATAGGTTATGCCTACCTACCAAAATTTTCAAAAAAAAATGGAAGCTTTTTAAAACTTATATTTTTTTTGAAAACTCATAAAACGACTGATCGATTTTTCTTTGCTTCGTAGCGTTATGGTTTTTAAAAATCAATCTTGCCGATTTAAATAGAATTTATTGTATAATCAAAAATAACGGTACCAACCATCAAACTGTAAAAAAAAAACAAAACAAAAATCTTATTTCCTTCTACGATTCTCATGAGCTTAAATGTGTATGATATACATACCTTTGTATGTTCCTTCGAGTACAATCATTTTGACTTTTGATTTTCGACTTTCTCATTATTGGCTGAACCGATTTAAATTAATTTTTGTATACATATGCTTCTTTAAAGTCTAAATATAAAGGGCATTATTCACCGAGCACTCATGAACCAATTAAACATTCAGTTAACTGTTGGAGGAATATATAGGAACATATTTTCGATTTGTCGGAACGAAAAATACTATTTGATGTTTAACTATTGAAAAATTGGTCCTAATTCCTCCGCATTTTAATTGAAACATACGTTATTTTACATTCATTTAAAAATGATTATATTTACCGTTTTAGCTTTCCATTTAATATTCTCAACTTACAAATTTAATTTAATATAGTTTTGTTTTTTATTTCCTGTGAGCTAATTTTTATACTAAACAATAGTTTTTTTTTTTTAATTGTAATTATAATAATTTTTAATCGTGTTTATTAATTTTTATTTTTATGTTTAAATACATATACATTATATTTAAAAATTAAAATCATAAAATTATGATCAAAAACTAGTTAGTATATAAATATATATTTTTTTCGTTTTCTTTTTTATTTTCAATAAAAATTTCATCTCATTTTCACTCAAAATTTGGCTTAAAAATAACTTAATAAGAAAAAGGAATACAATATATAAAATTAGGAAAAAACTAACAGAACGTAATAAATGAATAATATTAAAAGAAACCTACAAAATCTTTGACATCTATTTTTATAGACTTTTTTATTATTATATATTTTACAGAGCTAATTCCATGAATAATTTTTTGTTTGTGATTTTTTATATCGATGACTTAAAACAGAAAGAAGTTTTAAATCCAAATGAAAAAACAATAATTGTCTCATTTCGTCGATGAACCAATACTATAAACTCTCTTATAAATGTACTTTTCCAATAACTTTGTGTAACAAAACAGAAAATATATAAAAAAAATAATATATGTGATGAGTTCACTGTTTGAATTGATTTGCATATGGGGGGAAAGAGATCGATCGGCTTACGGGTCAACTCGCGTCGTTTTCGTTCTTTTTGGCGCTGGTGGATCGTCTTCTGATTTATCACTTTTGATATTATCAAACGTTGAACTGTGATTCTGAAATTTTATTGAATTATAAAAACAAGAAAATAAGACAGTTTTTGTTTTTCTCACTTCATTTTTTGTTGTTGTTAGCTCATCGAAATCGGTTGATTTGTTGTTGTTGGGTGGAAGCGAAGGCTGACGTTTTTGTAAAGGGACTGGTCCCGGTTTCTTTCTTTCATTCGAAATATTTACAAATGTACCAGACTTTGGTCCAGCAGGATAATTATCCAGTATATCCAGGGGGATGTAGATCTTATGGTTTTGAAAGTCAGTTACGGACTTATAGTACATTTCTGGCAGGTGAATGGTAGATGAAAATTCTCGACCTTCGCAAACTCCAACTTTGGAATTGATAATGTGCATTGCAAGATCGCATGTCGCCCACATTTTCTGAAAAGAAAACAAAGATTCAAAAATATCAACATATCGCCAATCGATTCTATTTTGTGGAAATCGAATAATTTTATTGAACGAAAGCAAAGGAAATGGAATGAAACGAATATATCAAGAAGGGAACAAAATAAAACAAATTCAAATGTACTTTTGTGCGGAAGGATGAAGTTAGTATAAAAATAAAAAATAATGTTACTTTGTGTGTGGCTTATAGACTTGAAAACTCCTGAAACTATTTCAGAGAAGATTTCAGATTTTGTTCTTATTAGTGATAGGAAAATTCGGAAAGACTTTTAAAACAAACCCACCCAATGCCACATTCACTTTTATCAGATATACTTACAAAATTATAAGAATTATCATCTGCATTTGGTGTAGTATCTTCGTGGTTTTTAATTTCTTCAATAAGATTTTTATAAAATCCATATGAAAATGACTCTTTGTTGGCCAGTAGGGGTTCTAAAGTAAATCGCAGACATTTTTCGACTTCTTTTAACTGTGTTCGATCTTCATGATTTGTAAATTGGGGATCATGAGCTAAGACTGGAATTGCAAACGACAGCATGTAGTCAGGTAAAATTTTCGTCGCTGCACAATCTTGTGGTGCTTTATGGGTTGGAAAAGAAATTAATAATACTATCAGATATAATAACGACTATACAAATATTTACTTGATGTGGCAATGGTTTTCATGTATTCCTTTCTTCTGCTAACGTCAGAATCAATGTAATGCTTCATTTGTTCTAAAAGTCTGCAAAAATATTTAAATAAAATTTAGAATAGCACTGGAAAATAGTCATAATTGTGCAATGTGATACATACTTCTTGTCTTTCTCGTGTCCACACAGGGCATAGAATCCCATAAAATCAAGAGGCAAACATTTATTTGGCAGTCCTTTGTTTAGACCTTTGTGCAGTTTTTTAACAAAGATTTCTCTTACTTCTCGGACTGGATCAAACTAACAATGAAGTAAATAGGTCATCTCCAAAAACACTGCACACTTTGCAAAAAACTTACCATTAATTGTGACAAATTAAAGTACTGTTCACTACTGTACTGATCTCCAACACCTTTCTGCTCACAAATCTTCAACATTGAACAAGCTGCAGTTAATCGCAACCATGATTTTTCAGCTGGGCACAATCTGTTTTGTTCTAGTAAATCACCTCGCTGATTTATAAACGCGCTTAGCATCCGGAATGTCTTCTGGGCCGAGTGTTCATCTGTCTTTAAACCCAAAAGCCAACGGGCCATCGTTTTCAGTGCATCTAATTTGCATAAGGTGTCAGCAGGAAGTTCTGATTCTTCACACCATTCTTCAGTTGGTAAAACATATGGACGATTTTCGGGTATTCCTTGAATGAGCAGCTCTTTTACAACACGTCTTGCAATCATATTTTTGATTTGTGTTTGGAAGGCAGATGGCATATTGTAAGCAATATGACCTAAGCACACAACCTTAGTTCCATAGTGTTCACAATTCGGACCAAATGTTGATTTAAGAACATCGATAATTTGTGTAAACATTGGATGTACTATTGGTGGTTGATCTGGTTCAGATGCAGTAGTTTGTGTATTTATAAAAATACAACGAACAGCATGTTTGGCTTGTTTAACAGTTCCGGATAAAGCAAATTCCCGACAAATTGGCACCATTTCATTGAGAACTGTATTATCAACATCGCAAAGTGGCTTATAACGTCCTAAATGAGTGAATGCTTTAAGGATTAGTGGAGCTGCATAATCAACTTCGTAGCTCATTAAGGCAATCATGTGGCGCATTGTGGACTTATTAAGAAAATGTGCAGAGAATATATAGGAAAGAACCTAAGCAAAAAATATAAAATAGCGGAGTTAGAAAAATAAATTTCTCTAAATTTTACTAATTGTTGCTAAAATTCTGTTTTCTAGAACATATATGTACATATTATGTTCCTATGTTTCGATTTATTAATTTTGTTTGTTTTTAACTGACATACTTACGGTTAATAGTTTTAAGCCACGTATACCGGCCTCTTCACGTCTAATACCAACTTCATCAACCATTTCCCCATTTTGCATACAGTTTTCAACAAGTCTACAAAATTATCAAATCCTTTCAATCGACTTTATTATTAGTCAAACAAAAAAAGAACACTTACCCAACTAAGATACCAATTGATTCCCTATCAACCATAACGGAAGCTATTCTTTCCAACAGCATTTTAACTGTGTTGTAATACAAGTTGGTCATAATGGGATTACCCAACTTTTTTAACAAAGTTGACATTGTATCAGCGCATTCTTTGCACGAAACATCACGTTTAAGAATAGTCTCCATGCAACGGAGTAACAGTGGTTCTTTTCGCATGTTCATACTGAATCTTGTTAGATATTCACTTGCCTTGAGTGGATCGGGCAGTAATCTAAAAAAAAAAATAAACAAACAAACATTTGAAGAAAAATATTTACTATTAAATTACTTACTTGGTAATAGCGGTTAGTTTAGCATTAAGCTCTTTCTGCAGCTTTGTTGTCATATCCTTTTGATGGTGTAATTTCACCCAATCACTTACAGTCTTACGAATTTTCATTTGACTCTTTTGTAATTCAATAAAAGCTTTGGTTGCATTTTCATCCAAAGTCCCCAATAGGTGGTATAACTTTTTCATTCGATCATTTGCATCCAATTTATAGGGCACCAAGCAAGTTATCAAAAGTCGCTCTACCAATAAACGGTCTTCTATGCCAGGCATGTAATAACCATGTAGAATTTTATTTTTTATCCAATCGACTGCATTCTTAGTTGCTTCTGGGATATCATTTGGCTCGCAAAGAGTTTGTTTATAGATCATTGCTAAGCCATTCATGGCTTCTTTGCGAATCTTAAATTTCTTATCGAGCGTCCGTTCTTTCACGAATTCTAGTAAGTCCTCTGACTCACACACAATTTTAAAATCCCGTTTTGCGGTTTCAACAATAGCCATAACAACTTCATAGCGAACTGTTTCATCAGAATCATGTTGGCGAATTTTCAAATTATCAATTATATCACCTCGTAGATGCGGATGATTGAGAAGGAAGTGCATAGAGCTTTGAACGCATTTGATGCGTATCGATACAGCTATGTCACAAAATCGTCCAAAGAACATACGAAGCAATGAGGGGTGTTTCTTTGAAAGTGTAGAATTTTTCTCGGAAAACATTCGAGCTAATAGAGAAACAGCCTCTGTTAAAAAAATAAACATATAAAGTTATTTATAAAAATCATGTAATTGAAATGGTCAATTAGATAAGAGAGCATTTTTGAAATCTTTTAAGAAACACTTACTATGTCGTTCAGTTTCATTGGTAGACTTGAGCTTGCATTCTAATTGTGGCAAAATTGAACACAATATTTGTGGATTAATGACATTAAGCTCGTAGATGAGATCATAGATTTTAAAGGATATCTGATAGTTTTTATCAATTTTGTCCATTATAAGGACTTGATTGAAAAACTGAAACAAGCAAAAATTACGTTATCAAAAAAAAAAAAAAACTACAATTACATGCTAACAAAATTTTTTTGCAAACTTACTATTTTAATTACTGATTCAAGTGAATCACTGGTCTTAACAATCAACTCCCTGGCTAGATGATAAGCATTTTTATTTTGCGTTTTTAATGGCTCAACGATATTGATTAAAATCATATCTAATAGATCGGTGGTAAAATTATCAGCCTCGGTAATTAATGGACTCAGTATATCAACGATGAAGTTCTTAACTTTTCCACTATGTTCATCACTGTAAGAATATTAAAAAAAAAAATATGTACATTAAATTTGTATTCTTTCCTTTCATTTTATATTTTACTTACTTTATAATTTTAAACATCATGGAAAACAATTGCCCAAAGATCTCCTGACAGTCTTCTATTTCAAAGCACATATTAAATGATTTAACATAGGCTAAATTCTCCAAGAGATAGAAATATCTTTTGAATGATGGATCTTTAGGATCTTTGAGACCGTGCAATTGCTTGATGAAGAATAAAAAAATTAATTTGATTTGTTCTTGGTCTTTGTATGGCGCCTCGGGCGCATATACACGTAAAACATCAGCAATACAGCATGCTACCAGTAGTTGAACGTCACGTGATGAGTGCTGAAGAAAAAACTCATCGACTAGGTGTAAAGCTAATGGGATATATTGTTGATAGAGTCCATCATCTTGTCCCATTGCTTGAAGTGTATGGGCTAAGGTCTGCAAGACAATTGAAACATTTAAATGAAAAATAAAGAATGTTTTTTTTGGAAATTTACCTTAAGTCTTCTAATAAGTTCATCAGTACCCAGATCCTCGGTAAGAGGTCTACACCCTTGCGGGTAAATTATATCCGTCATTTTTATTTATGTATCGCCTTTTTGTATTTATTTGATACTGAAAACAATAAAAAACAAGATAGGTATAATAATGAGATGGCAAAATTTCCTTTATATTAGTATACTTAATTTGTATTTACGCATTTACTAAATATTTAGTAAGTATTCTAACGAAGTGAGGAGCAAAAAATCCAAGACATTTGCTATCTTCAGAACTAAAGAACAGACAAATATGTACCCATATGTACGAATTATCTACCTATTTAAACCTGATTCGCAACTGTCTTTACTTTTTCGTGTGTTTTGATTTTGTTTTAACTATACAATATTAAGTCGAAACATTTAAAAGTCTCACAAAAATTCTTCTCCATTCATGCCGACAACACGCGATCAAGAATGGTTAAAAGTTGTTGATTTTTTAAAAACTCTTCAAATAATCAGTCTAACATTGAGTGACTCTACTGAGAGAAAATTTAGTACCGGTAAAGCGTTTGTAAAACTATTGTAATTTTTCAGTCAAAATTGTTAAATTCATTTTTTGCATCTCCGTCTTTTCATTTAAATGTGAATTTAGTCATTTTTGAGCCTTAAGAAGTTTGCAAACGGAAACCAATTGGATGGATACATTTAATTGCGTCCGAGAAACTATCATTTAAGCATCAACATATCCCAAAAATTTTCTGATACGTCGTGTTGTTGTTGCACCAAACAAACCGATCCGGATACTTTGAATAGATCCCTGAACGCGAGCATAATATGTTCCAATCTTTTTGGTCATTTGGATCGGTCATTAAGACAGTTCTTCTTCTGAAAAGAAAATGTTTCTGGACCTGATTTAACAATCGAAATCAGAACACGAATTAAAGTTCTTCCGCGTAGTCAATTAATTAAAATGCCAATGAACACAAACTGGCAGGTTAAGTATGATATTGCTTTGTAACTCCTTGAGTTGACCAGAATAAATGTAATTTATTGTTTTTGATTTATTCGAATATTAAACAAAGAAAAATAAAAGTTAAACTTCAATCAATTATGTTTTATAAAAACCTAAATAACATTTCTCCAATTTGTTTCGTTTAATTTATTTTGTTGAACATACAAATTGCATGCGAAATAAAAGAAAAAGTAAATAAACAAATCTTATTATTTATTATAAATAACGAGCTAAGAGCGAAGAAATAAACTATCATCAACCCTTGGTTCCTCACTCATCGTTCAACGTTTTCCTATCGGAATTTGCGCCAAACGCACTTCGATGGATGGTCAAGTTAAAGGATTAAAATATGAAAACCCTACCGATAATAATGTCGATTGTTGCGCGTTAGAAAATCACATAAAATTCATGAAAAAATGCATCTATCCCAAAGAACAACATATTTACATAGAATACTAAAAACTCCGACTTAAAACAGGAGGAAGGAATAAAATGTGAATTAGAAAAAGACAAACAGTAACCACACTCGGCTTTTTATGTTTTATTTTCCTGCCATAGCCGCTGCTTCCATTGCTGACTGCCGTGTGCCTCCACCACAGACCCCCTTGTCCATTTCCAAAAAAAAGTGTCCACACATCACACAACTATACGATCAAATATACGAATACGAACCTTTTTTCTGTTTGCAGGTGCAAATTTTCAATCAGGAATTCACCGAAAAAAAAACTTAACAAGTTTTCCCAATAAAAATTGGGATAATTGAATCTTTTTTTTTTGGACAAAAATTGCTCTTCATATAAATAATATTTCTAATTTCACAAGGGGAGATGTGGAATAATTTTTGCGAGGTCTTTCTCTCGCAAATTGTATATTTTTCCTTCTTTGATTTTTTTTTTTCGGTCACTCACTACTGCATTGTGAATTCTTTTTTTGGTAATGAGGAAAACTTTGCTTAAACCAACACACAAATGTTCATGATTTATTTTAAATTATTTATCAAATATTGGTTAATTAAATGCACTTTTGCATTTTTGTTTTCGATACGTTTTTGAGGGAAATATTTATCAAAAATAATCGCAGTGGTAGTTGGCGTGGTGTTTTGTCAAAAATACGCCATCTTTTGAGGCGTCTTCTTCCTACAGAGGGACAACTAGAGCGAGAGTTTCATAATTGTTTGATTTCCGGCTTAGATGGCGCCATCTGTTCCAGTTAAATTTATTGAAATACAGATGGCATCTGTTTGGTTAAAAAAATTAATTTTTGTTGATTATTCTAATTTTGAATAGATGGGAAATTTACATTTAAAATATGTGTTTTTATTAGTTACTTAGTTATTTGCAGTGTTATTTGCTAAAATAAATAAAATTAATTTAACTGTTATATTTCTGATTTCAAGAAATATTTCCTGTTGCATGTTAATAGGCGTTCTTGCTAAAGGTATACATATTTGAGAGGTGACGGAGTGTACTTAGCACATTTTAATTAATGTGGGTCTTAATAAACTATGTAGATGCCTGTAAGACGCTTGAATTGCATGGCACAATTTAGGAGGAATAGAAGGATAGGCAAAAATTTTTGTTGGTACGGTGGGTTGAAAATAAGTAGCAGCATTTATTTGATTTTGTTTTATTAATTAAATAATATATCATTGTTTAGACAATTACTGGATTCGTTGTCTTGTATGACAACCCATTAAAAATGTTTATTTATAACTTGGATTGCTGTTTAAAGTAAGAGAAATGTAACTATTTATAAAGGTTAACAGCTCAACTAATTTGAGTTTTCCCTGCCCAACTTAAATTTAAATGTCTCTACGACAGCAGGGTTCTTTAGAAAACCACAAAAACTTGTTTACCATATATTATGGAAGACACGTAATTTCAGTTGAGTATTTATTTTATGTCAAAATATTGTGGAGGATGTTGTCTCTATAAACGGCACAAACGTTTAATATAAATACGTCTAAAGATTTTCATGAAATCCAATGAGTAAAATTCTGTTGAAACTGGGGGTTTATAGAAAAGAATGTCATGCTTACGTTTTGTTACTCGGCGGAACTGCACTTCAGCGACAACGCGCGCGCTTTCGCACAAAACTTCATGTCGCGACAAAGTTGGTCTGATTATCAACTTTGTCGCATAGTGCAGTTGTCGCTTAAAGCCCTTCCACACTATCCCACTGAGTATTAACACATGTAAAAAAAGTCATGAATAATAGTGTGGAAACAAAATATGAATGCCCATCTTACACAGCATGATATTCCAGCCTACACGATTTGACATGTGTTAATACTTGAGAATTTTTAGAAATGGTTCTAATTCTATCACACATTTCATCAAATTTTTATTGAGTTTAAATTAAACTGTTGTGTGTAGTCAAAAAATGAAAAAAGTCCACTGATCTCCATATAGAGATCAGTGAAAAAGTCTTCTCTCCCACAAATAAGGCAGTAGCGGAATTCTTTCCCACTTTCAATTTGACATGTATTAATACTCAGTGGGATAGTGCGGAAGGGCTTTTAGTGCGATATAGCTCATACAATTTCCTACAAATAAGTCATGAAGTTCAGTTCCGCCGGATGCGGTCTTACCTTTACATCGATAAATGAAGGCTTTGGCTTTATTTTATTTTACTTTATTTTTCCACCTATGCACCTAGGCATTTTTTTTGACGTTTAAAAATTGGGGACATACTTGTACAACGCCTTTTTTGACGAAAATTTAAAGGTAGAACTAGAATAGGCGGAAGCCAACGAACATGGTCGTACGAAACGGAGCGAAAACAAGAAATTCATATGACGCGCACATAATTGCGAAGTGGAACTTTTCGTTTAGTTCTCGTTAACTTTTGCCGTCGGACGTGATAGCGCTCAGCGACCGCTCTTTCGTATGGAGACTGACAGCTATCTTCAAAAATCAAAAAAATCACTTCCAACCACTCAAGTGCAATATGCGCGACTTATGAATTTTACGTTTTGGAAAGCAACTTTTCGTTCGGTTTTGACACTAGCTTCCGACAGCTACCGCCTATTCTAGTTCTACCTTTAGGATATACAACGCCTTTTTTTGCTTTTGCATATTTTTTTCTCCGAGAGAATGTTATCCCCATCTCCTTAAAACTTGAAAGATATAGCCCTATTCTGCTATCCGATCCAAGTGAATTGTTCACTCAAATTTCACAAATTATTCTTTAAACTCTTCACTCTTTCGAGTTCAAAGCTCTATCAATAATTATTTTTGAAATTCTTGTGAGAATTTAATTGTTAAAATTTTATTTTTATCTCAATTTATATGCTTTTTGGGATATTCGTTTTGCGACGGATAGCAGAATATAATCATTCACGCGAACGTTTAACAGAATAGGGCTGTATATTATCAGAAATAATATTTTAAGTTTTTAAATTTTATTTGTAACAAGAATTTTTCTATTTAAATTTGATATACAATATTTTCGTTAAGTTTTACTTTTTTCTTAAAAATAAAATACATTTTATGCAAAAGAATGTTAAGATTTTAGATAAGAGAGAGTACAATCAATAAAACAACCAATCAATTTCTATAAAATACATTTCAATCGATGGTTATAAGCTCGATATAATGTACTTAATTGGCTACTTTAACTTAATTTGCTGTTAATTTTGTGACCAATAAGAGATCAAAATAGTAACAGTATCTTTTTTCACAAACTTTGTATTTGAAATTTCAGATTATAGTAAAATATGTATGTATGTCAATAAATTTTCTAGTTACATAACATATGAGCATATAGGTATATTTATGTGTAAACGTTTCGCTAAAAGGAGCGATTAAGTGGGAAATGGTAGTCTTTTTTTTTAATTGATATATGTATAAGTGGTTTATCTCTGTGGGAATTGGGGAAGAACTTTTTTTTATACGAATATACGATATGATTATCTATGTTCTACACAAAGTCGTCTTAAATCTACATAAGCCTAATTAATATTAAACACAGGTTTGTTCTATTCGAGATTCGTCGAGAACACGATATGATTAGACAAGAATCTAAAATTGAGGTATAGCTGAGTATCTTTGTTGTGTATGTCGTTTGGCAACTCGGAAAGGACAACGTGTCATCATGTTAACAAGGATATAAATCGTGGTCGCACAAACTGTCCAGATAACGTAAATTATAAGACATATAAATCGATTATTACCCCAGAGGACAGTATAGTAAAGCATATTGTTTTCTAAAACGGCAAAGCCATAGCCCATTTGAGGTTTACCCATGCGATAAGATGATGTTGGTATCATTATTTCGAGATATGTATGTTCATTTTTTAATTCATTCAGATCGAATGTACGAATTTCATTCTGATAGAAATGAATTGAATTTGTTGAGGGATATAAAAATATTCGAGATTCATGCCAATGGGCGGAGAACATAACGTGTGGATCTATATCGGAGAGAACTCCACGCAGCAATGGTCCACCGGACATCAGTAAGGGCATATGCGATAGCCCGATTCGAGTTCGATCCATATTATTGTCTCGATCAGGATTGGTAAAATCCATTACCATGCGATTTATTTTAAAGAAGCGCAAACGATTATCATAGTCAAAGAGATCTTGGTACATGAATTCGATTTCGAAACGACGTATGTTCGAATTAGATATGTAGTCGCCATTTTCTCCACCAATATCGTTGTCACCGGGAATGTGTATTCGCTAGAAAATATTTTTGTCAGTTAAAATTAAAATGGCATTATAAATTATGTATTTGTTGAAAAAATACTTACTTGAACATTTTGGTTAGCATGAAAGATATTTTTGAATCGTCTTACATAAGCAGAATAGAGCTGTGGGGTTGCAATGTTGCCTTCGTCTAGTAAGTCTCCCATAAAGCAAACAATATCTGGCTTTGTAAATGCACTAGCGTGTTCAAATGTTTTCCTGAGGTATCTTTGAAAAAAAAAATTGTTTTTTTTTATAGAGCATATAGTTTTAGGCCTACAGCTTATGCAAATACCATTTGAATCCCTTTTATTATTATTATTTTAATAAAGTACACCCATACAAAAAATACAATTTTTTTTTTATTTATAGACATCGCATAGGTTTTAAGACCATGTGTAATTTAAATGCACAGTACATAACCTTAGGTATTGAGTTTAAAGTGCGATTTAATTTGCAGGGTACTTCCTAGCTTCCGGAAAATTATATTACTAAGTTAGTAGTGATAAACATCCCTCAATTAATTGATTGGATATATTTATTTATTTGAAAATAAATACATAAATATATAAATTGTTAATTTTCTAAACAGAATAGTTGGTAAATTTAAGCAACAAAAATAACACACAAAGTTTTGTCCTTAAAATAATGTTATCGGTGGAAGAGGCGGTATAGTTTTGCATTATGTCGGTATTTAGCGTTTCCTTTACTAACTCAAATAATGCGTTCATTTAAAATAATACATAACGTAAATCTTATGTAGTTGAACAGATGATAATTAATTTAATTCATTGATAAGAATATATATTTAAAATTTCATTAAGAGTGCAAAAACATGATGTACCTACTCAACCAACTACAGACAACAAAATACGAATTTAACTCAATCGTACACACAAGTCCATAAGAAATATGTATATTTACAGATAACATTTTTTATTCTAAATTTAATTATTTGCACTCGTTATTTTTTTTAAGTTTTTAACTCACCTATCAGCATCGTTTCTTGCTATGGAACTATACCACGAGGTATCGAATGTTTTGCCCAGCAATTGTGGGTCTGCCACAAATAATATTCGCGTGCAATTTTCTAAAAATAAAAAATAAATTACATAAGAATTTATACCTTGATGCATTTACCTACGTACCTAAAAATATTTAATATATTTTTGTATCTTACCATGTCTGCAGTAAATTTGCTTCCACGACCATTCATTTACGTGATAGATAAGGACTTCGCTAAAGCAAACGAGGGTGAGCGTAGCTAGAAGTAGTGCCCGAGCAACTAATCTGAAATATTGTAACGAGCATTACTTTTGTCGACTGTAAATTTTAATATGTATCCAATAATCTTACCGATGCATCAATCTTTTTGATGCCATAGCATCGCCATAATCTTACAAGTTAAATTATTTTATTGTTTGGCTTTATTTAGTTTGACTAGACAGAGCACCTCCTCTACAACGACACAACGCGAGCCAACTCACAATTGTTTGTTATAATCAATAGATCGACGATTTTCATTTCTATAATTAAATTATAGAACTTTAACATTGCTTAATTACAGCTAGCGCTACACAGAGCAGAGAACCCATGGACTGGCATTTTTGCTATAGCTTGAGTAGTGGCGGTAGGTTATGTACCTACACTAGTCTCTAGTGTTGATAATGACACAGACGTAACTAGGAATTCTAGTTATGTACTTATTTTGGTTATTGGTGTCGACGGAAGCTAGTTGGTTTGGTTGTTACTAATTATTTCTGGTATATTTTTTGTTTACTTTATTTTCTTTGTTTGGTGTGCGTAAAATGCGTTTGTATTAATAAAATACAAATTAAATTAAAGCGCGAAGAAGTTGCTCTATTTTTTTGCACTGCCTTGTCTCATGTCTCTTTTCTGGGATGGGATGTGTTTTTATTATTTATAAATAAATAAAATACATAGCAAAGCAAATAAATGCACGCGCTAAAGAAAAGAAACAAATATGTAAATTATGTTTGGCTGTCAAAATAAAGAATTGATTGTAAACAAAAATTTGTCTATCAAACGTTCACAGAGCCATCTGTTGCACAGAAAAAGTACAATATAAATTAAGGCTAGCCGTTGTGCGTAGCCAGCGGTAAAAAATCTCTGCAGGGATGAAAATTGTTTTACAAATAGTACCATTAGGTAGGTATTGATGAATAATTTATATTATGTATTAAAAAAAAGTGATTATAGCGCGATGTGTGTAGGAAATGATCTATTTGTCCGCACTGTTTTGTCTTGTATATGTTAATAAATAAATAAAAAAGTGTGAGTGCCGGGACTCACGGTTAAGATGTGTAAACATACGTAACGTAACGTGAATCACAATCACAGAATCACAATCACAAGATACGTTACGTTTTTTTTACCCTACCACCAGTATAGATGTTTACACATCAAAAATATGTAGCGACAAAATGAACACAATGCTTAAGAAATGAAACAAGAAAATGTCTGTTTAGTAATTTAAATTTTCAGCAAGTTTTCAAAAACTTGCTTTGACAGCAAATGAAATTTCACGTTACCAAACAATCCTATTGATGTTAGGCTGTTAAAATAAAATATTGCTTCCCAAAAATTCCAATATCCAATTTTAGTTCAAGATTTGTCAAAGTTCATATAAAAAAAAAGTCTTAGTGCCGGGTCTCACGGTTACCCTGCGGCTCCACTAGAAATGAACCATTGCAAAATATGTGTTATGTCGTCAAAATTTCTTGTGGAGGCCACTTATGCCAAGAAGTTTTTTATTTTAAGGCATAAATATCTATATTTATATCTTGTCTTCGCAGAAGAAATAAATGTGGACATAAATTAATTTTTAGTACGGTAATAGCGCGAATAATGCGGTGCTTGCTCGGCGGGGACATGATTCCCACTCAACGAAGAAATCATTACTTCTGAAATTATTTCTGAAATAAAATTAGAAATAAAAATAGCTTGTGGAGCCAGGGGGTTAAGATGTGTAAACACACGTAACGTAACGTGAGGCTCATAATCACAATCACAAGATACGTCACGTTTTCAAAAATCAAATTGGACATTTTTCGAAATTTTGGCAGTATTTGAAAATAAACGAACCGACTACAAATATTTCTATCAAACGTTTACAGGGACATCTGTTATGCGAGGAACAGATTGACATAGCAACTTTTTCTTATTTTCTATTTTATTGAGACTTCAAATTAAGATTTACAGAGTAGGATATACATTTAGATATTTGTTTCACTGCGGCTATAGTGAATTGCCAGCTCTTTCGGTTAAATATATGTTTGCCTTATGGCGCAAGTGTTGTGAGAGAAACTGCTCTTTTTCAGGAGCTAGAAATGACATTACTAGGCGACGCAAAGACACCTATGAGAATATACAATACTATAGTATAAAGATGCAACCAGTCGTATTTATTAGATTTTTGTCTACTTAGACACTGTCTAACTTTTTTCAAATTGGTAGAAATATGCATTATTTAAAAAAAATAAATATCACATTATTCACGACAATACTACGTTTTCATTGGAGCCGAAATGAGGTGATTTAGTTAATTACAGAAAAAGTGTTTTCATTGCAAATTTGCTAATTTCGTTTCACAGATTTCACTTTGAATTTGATTTGTCAGTTAGTTCTTTTTGTTGTGTTCTCTTTTTGTGTTCTATACATCAAATTTTGACATTTTCAATGATTTCCAATGGGTTCCACTACGGATGCATTCCACTTGGGTGTGTTCTTACGTAATTTCCTAACTAATTTCGTTAAAATTTGGTTGAAATTACCTCATTAAGAAATGTGAATTTGTATGGGATATGAGATAATTTAGAATCGACTTTGGAAATTTTTAACGAAATTACCTTATTTGCCCCAATGAAAACGTAGTATAAAGACAATCTACACTTCTGTCTAAGTTAAGCACCTATAAGACAACAATAAACAAGGTTTTTGAACACATTTTCCAAAGTTGGACAGTTGTCTAAAGTTTGACAACGTGTTTTTTTGTTAAATAGAACTAACAATTTTGTTATAAAACCATATTTACAAAATATACATCTGAAAATGAAGTTAAAAATAACGTATGTATACTTTTTTTGTTAAATAAATTTAATTAGTGTTATTAAAGCCCGTATGACACTACAGTTTTTTCTTAATTTATAGCTCATTAAATCATACTAAAGTGTCAGCCAAGAGTAAAAAGGAAACATGTTGTTCTTATGAAAGGAAAAGCACATATCTGGCAAAAAAATAATATGAATTGTCAACATATTTTAAAAATCCTTTTCTTGTTTTCTCTTCTAATGATTCAATATTTGATTAATTTATATTGACGGCAACACAAACTATATCCGATTGATTTTTGTCCGAAATGTTTATTAATAATTAGTTTTATAATTAGCCAGTTCACGTTTCTGAGATCTCACTGAGCAAACATCTGTCAGCTCCACTGAGGAGAAGGAGAAACCTGAACAAAATTTCTCCTTAGAAGTCAAAAGCACTCTCCATCTCGTTTTTATAAATTGATCAACTGCGACAAAAAATAATTGAGCAAACGAATCCAAAAAATTTCAGTCTCAGCTTTTTGACAGCAAAAGTGAGGAATCTCACTGAGGAATTACGTTCAGATTTCTGAGATTGTTGAGATCTCTGAGATCTCAGATATCTCAAGAAACCTGAACTGGCTAAATGTTTTTTGAAATATGTTTTAATTTTCAATTCTGAACTGTCAAAAAAAAGCTGCTAGAAGCTGAAAAATGTAAATCGAATCACATTTTTAATACATTTTTTCAGACATTTCACATTTTTTCTGACATTTTCACATTTTTTTGTAACATTTTCACATTTTTAGGGTTTGATGTGTCGATCATATGGGAATTTTCAATAATGAATCCTTCGTGTTGCTTTAGTTTCATTTTCAATGAATTAAAAATGAGAAAAAAATGTAGTATCATACGGGCTTAAACAATATTATATGTTAATATGAGGTCTGAGAGTCAGTCAGCAATAACCGTTAAAAATATTTTTGTTTTTTTTTCAGCTGGCATAGGCTGGAAATCGATACCCACTAACTATTTATACCAAAGCTACTACATTGCATATACATACATATGAATATTATTTTGTATTAATTTGTATATTCATGTCCGTCGACAATTTTTCTATGAACAGAACAAAAATGTATTCTCCCAGATTTTTTAAATGCAGTTTACAAGTTTCTCAAAAATATTGTTTTATAAATAAAAAAAATGTTTGTTTTTTTTGTTAATTGTTCTCAATCTTTTAAACATAATCATCACATACAGAGTATTCGTTTAAATTTTTCAAATTATAATAATAATCTAGGCCAAGTGACATAATTTATGTCTATTCTTTGTGAGGTGAGTAGAGTATTTTAATGCATATCTACATGTAACCCCAGGGAGTGTAATAAACTCATTATAAAATTCAAATTGCATTTCTACATTGAAATTCCAAAATATTGTGATATTTTAAGAAGACTTATCAAAATAAAACAAACAAAAAATTAAACACGAAGGAGATCTTTTTTTTTTTTTTTTTTTTTCAAAATTTGACTTCCAATTTGTGTGGCCAGGCCTAGTCTATAATATAATCATGCAGTCTTATGATAGGATTTTTTGGTGCTGGCAAGCAAATGAGTTTTCCAAAAAATCTTACCGTTTGTTCTTAAAATATCTAAAGTGCTCATCATAATTTCTATAATGGAAATGTTGACAGAAAGTGACAACGGCTTTTCGAGACAAATTATTCGCGGTACACGAGGCGTATGAGTAATATTTTTCGTTTTAATTTTATTATTTGTCATTGTAGTTTTCAAATTACTTTATTGCCTTAGATGTTATTTATGTATATTGCCTACAATTTATGTTTAAATGGAAACCTATTAACTTGGGATTCAGCCAGTGGATGATTTCGCGGTAGTATAAATATAATTTTGATTTTCATTCTTTATTTAAAACAAAAAATAAAAAAAATAAGTCAGAGTCAGAGCAAAAATAATATGTGAATAATTTGTAAGTTTTTGGAGTTTAAAAAATATTTATTTTTAATTATATTTACCGTATGTAATTTTCATAATACCCGTATACTATTACGCAGGATATAGTGGAATAGTTGAATTTAGGAAAGTTTTAAATATATATTGAAGGTAGGCTTGCTAGTTCAGCGGTTTTTACCCCAGATTTTAGGTTTTTTTTTTCTGTTGGGAAGAAATGTGGAGGGAATTCTGAGGGTATTTTCTTTAAAGTTTTAAGAAATGTAAATTTGTATACCTGTTTAATTCTTCTTCTAAGAGTAGTTACTATGATAATTAAAATAAATAAATCTAGTACAAATTTGTACATAATCAATAATTGCGGTGTTTTTGTTACTTATATTGTGCACATCGGCAGTTGCTGATAAGATAACTAATAAACCAAACTAATATAGGAATCATTTTTTAAAAAAATTTTTACTGTTTCGTTAGATATTGTCACAATTTGTCCATGTAGCAACTTGAGTTTGTTTTTCAAAGGGGTTTTGACAGCAAAATGTGAAAATTTTCAAGTTTGACCAAAGCTATTGTTCTTGTTTTTTGCTGTTTGCTATCTGAAGGTTGGGCTTTTCGTTTTATAAAATTAAAATAATTTAAACTTTTACAAAGTGCCACAATAGACAAGGTTTTTTTTCTGAGGAAGATTTTCTTTCTTCTGGTAGCACTGATTAAATTATTATTATGAGTAATAATTTTCAAGTGCTATTAGAACTGTCAACTTTTTCTTTAATACTACATATTATGTTACTTGTGCAGTTAGTGACGTTATATGAGGAGCATCAGAATATTCAGAACAAAACTAAATAACGAAAATGAAGAAAATTAGAAAACTACTTCTGTTTTAGGTAGTTTCCTGGTTTTATTCATTTCCGTCTAAAAGCCAGACCACGGGCTTCTAATTTTCAAAGTTTCTGAATTTAATCAAATTTACTAATAAATATAAATTCATAGTATATAATTCAAATGAACATTGCTTGCCTTAACGTCTACATACATTAATTTTTTATCTGTGAACATCTATGGGATAAAACCTTTCCAACGAAATATAGTTTGTTTTGTTTTTCGCTTCCAAAAACTTAAAACATGATATCAAAAGTTTTTCGTCCATGTATTAATATAATGATACTCATTTCATTTTGTTTCTGAGTTTAATTCCGGAGAACAGGTTAACAAAAGTGGGGTCTTGAAATTTTTTTTTTAATTTTAAGGTTTTTGTTGTAGTATAGTTTCGATATGCATATTTTCTTTGTGTGAATAGAATTTTTATAAATAAAATCTTAGTTTTACTAATAATATATTTGATTTAAGAAAAAAAATAACAAATAACATATAAATCAATGATTTACGCAAAAAATTACGTGATGTAAATTTAAATTTTATGAATAAATAAAACAAATTCCGTAGAAATATTTTGTCTATTATTTAATGTTTTCAAGAATTTCAATTCTCATCGTCAGATTATTTAAAGCAAAACTAAAATTTATTAAAAAAACTTTTTTATAATTTAAAACTATAACACAAAATTTTAAACAGCCTGATATATGTACATATTATGATATTATAGCATCATATAGTATTTAAAAAAATTTTAACTTATTTAATCTTTTTACTAAAATTAACTTATCGCCATATTATTTACTCTATTCATCCAGATTAAAACTTTAATCCGGATGTACGTATTTACATTAAATTTATATTAATTTAATCTGGATTAATCGCGTCAATAACATGGCAGTCTAAAACACTTTTTAAACAAGTATAGTGACAGTTCGTTCAAAAAACTGAAAACAAACATATTATCATTTTTGAGATTTATAAATGTGAAAGTGGGATATGGAGTAAGTTTTAACTTAAATAAAATGTCAAAAAGATTTGTTTGAAATTAGCTAAATGCTCTTTTCAAGTATCTAAATGCTCTTTTCAAGTATCTATAGTATCATACTCAAAATGCTTTTCGCATACATGTAGGTACATATACGTTTAATTACAAATAACAAACAAAATTGAAAGTAATAAGAGGAAAAACTTATTAGAAGAAGAATGATTAAAGTTAATAATTGCATTATGGAATTTAGTCTCAAATATGTCTGAAGGCGAAAGCGGTTTCAAAAATGTATTTAATTCATGTCATTTTTTTTTATTTTCAGACCATTCTACTCCTTTTTTTTTAATTCCAATCGAATATAAAAATATCGACTTCTCAAATGTATACTACCTAATGGCACCATTTAACAATTAGCAATAGGTGTGACAAAAAGCTAGGGCGTGTAGGTTGAACTTAGACAAGAAAAAAATGGTATAGGAGGGGGTCTATTTCCCCCCTTTTAGGCAGGATGGAATATTTAAAAAAATCACTTTAAACAGAAAACAGAAATATTAAAAAATAACGGTAACACTTACAGAGTCATGATATAGCATTATGAAAAGCCAGAAATCAATTCTTTAATTTTATTTTCAAATCAAGTTGTTCGAGTAAATAGTTTTTGAAAAATTAATTTTCAAAGTAAAAATTTTGAAAAAAAAATAAATTTTTTTTTTAAACTATTTTTTTTTTTCAAAATTGTACGTAATTTAGTATTATTTTTTTTTTCTAATATTCAATGAAAAAATGTGTGAAATATACTTTGTCACTTTATTGTATGCTTATAATAAGTAGTAAAAAGAAAGTTAATACTTTCTTTCGTAAATTCACCTAATAATCCAATAACGTAAAAACTAAAATAAAAGGTTTTTCTTAGAAAAAATTAGTTTTTGTTATTTTTGATTTTCTCAAAAACTACAAATCATTCCGATATCCAGTTTTTTTGTGTTTGATTAAAAATTAAAAAGAGCATTGAATATTTGAAAAAAAAAAAAATAATAAAAAATTCATTTTTTTATCAAAATTTTGACTTTGAAAATTAATTTTTCAAAATACATATTCACTGAACAACTTGATTTAGAAATAAAATTAAAGAATATCATGACTCTGTCCGTGTTACCGTTTTTTTTTTTAATGTTTTAAGTTATTTTTTTTTAAACTAAACGGGGAGAAATAGACCCTCCCCCTCCCATACGATTTTTTTTCTTGTCTAAGTCCAATCTACACGCCCTAGTTTTTTTGTCACAACTTATGCAAATCACCCTGTATAATGTATGTATTATGTAGATACCAACATTTCTTTAAAAAAATGCATTTAATGGTATAGTTTTGTTAAAAAAAAACGAAAACCGGCTTTTTTAGAATATATTATACAGACTTATATTGTTCTTGTTTTTGTAGTTATTCTTGTTTGACCAATCTCCATTAAAATCCTAACAAAAAAGGGAATACATATTCCGGACTTATCAAGTATTTCGGATTTATCTTTTATTTATCTAATTAGACTTTTTATTTATGTATATTATTATTTTTTTCGTAGCGCAAATAAAATAAAAAATGATCAGATAAACTAAAAACAAAACAGAAATACTTGATAGGATCCGGAATATGTATCTATTGTTAGTTTATATTGGTCAAACAAGAAAAGTTTTCAGTCAGAATTTTTTAAGTCAATTATTTTATTACTTTTTTATCTTATACTTTCAATATTTTTTAAATTTGTAAATGAAAAAAAAAATTGAATTTTTTTGTTTTACTTAAATAAAACATTTATATGATTATAAGAAGTTTCTTTTACTAATTCCTAATAATTTAACATTATTATGTAGTACGTAATTTAAATTTATTTACTAGTTAACTACTTACTTCGGTGATTTACCTTATTAACATCAATTAACTTGAATATTGTTGAATTGATACAATTTTGCACTAAATTTACCATAAGATATTAGCTGCATTTTATTATCCACATATATGATTTGATCCGGATCAAATTTCAACACCTAAATACAAAAACAATATGTAATCCTGCTTTTTAGTTTAGTTTTAGTAAAAATATACAAACACAATGCAAAAATAGATGGTTCTATACCTACCCAGCCATGTCCCTGTGACCGTGTTTGTTTTATAATGAGGATCTGATCCAGATCAGATCATGCTGCGATAATAAAATGCAGCTAATAAAATTCATGTTTAATTCGCTTTTGTAAAAAAAGCATCTTATTGTTTTTTTATCAAAAAGTTCTATAGATACATATATAGTTCTAAAATCTTGTGGCATTTCAATTAGTTTTCTACATTTTGTAACTTTTACTTTGCAATTTATTTGTAATTATACATATTTCTAGATTTGCTTATTTTTAATATTCACTTCGGTTTATATATTACATGAATTAACATAACTTTACTATATCTTACAACATTTAGTATAATAAACGAGAGAATTAGCTTTAAAATGACATCATTGTTTTCTACAAGACAAAAATAATAATAAAATATTAATAACAAAAAATTCTAGTTTTATGACCCTAAGGCAACTTTAAATCTCTTGACAATTATGATTTCTGACCAAAAAAATTTTTTTTTATTAAATTCATCTATGCGCATATGTAAATTAACCAAGGCTAGACACCTAATTTAAAATTGAAATTTTCTTTTAATAATAATAAAAATAATAATTCTTAAGTCACACTTCGTGTCGTGTCGTATCGTCAGTAAAAATTCAAAATAAAATCATCACAACCGCATTTATTAAAAAAACTCTAACAGTTTATAATTTTTATATTTAACCACAAGCCACAGAAAGAAAGAACATAGAATTAAAATAAAATATTCGTAAGATTCACTTTCTCTGATTAAATATTTTTTGTTTGCCAAAATATTGACTTTTTAAAACTTTTTTTTTCAATTTCCCTTTCTATCTCTTGTCTATTGCTTTTTTTTCTTGAGATTTATAGGAACTATATAAAGGCAATGTTATGGATTTAAAAAAAAAGTTTCAATTATTGCTTTTAAAATCTGTGGAATGTATTTGAGTATGTTAGGTATTTATTTTTTTTATGCGTTAATTGAATTCCACCATATTTTATAGGCCATATTTTGTGTAGATATGGGGTATCAAGGAAAAAGATGGATGCACATTAGGGTGGAGCGTCAAATTTTTTTTCCGATTTAGCTATTCGTAAAAAATAAAAAAAAAATAAAAATTGTTTTTCTTAGCCCTCTACCTACAGGTCAAAGTTTTGCAAAATTGGAAAAAAAAGTCATAAATTTGTTTGCTTTATTCTGTATTTCCGAAAGTATAAATTCTACAAAATAATATTTGTACTAAAAAGAAAGATAATTAAATTTCCTATAAAAAATGTACACGAACTTATATTATATGATTAGCCGTTCTCGAGATATATGTTAAAAGGCGCTACATAATCAATTTTTTCATATATTTGCGCTATGGAAATCTTTTTTAGCTGGAGCGAGTCACAAGTTACATCAACCCCTTTGTTGGATAGAACTAGCGATCAGGATTTGGAAGAATTTCTAAAAAAAAACCTCTTATTGGAATGTCATTTTCTGACTTCCTTTGTCACACTCAAGCTGTTGAGCGCTGTGTGAAGATGGTGACCGAAGCTTCAATAACAGTAGCTGGTGAAAAGGCCAGAGACGGGCTAATAAAAAATAAGATGTATTCTCGAAATATATTGCCATTTTTCCACACAAAAATAAATTACAAGTTGAAAAATACAAAGTTTAATTGGGTTAGTTTCTGAATGGCGTATTTTGAATTTTTAAGTTTTTATTTTCAAGCTTGTGTTAATTTATTTCTCTAAATAAAGTTAATATATTATAATTTGTGTTTTCTTTTTTCATGAATTATCATATAATTTATTTCGAAATTGTGAAATAATTTTAAAGTTTCCGAAAAAAAATTTTTTTGTTCCAAAAAGTCGAAACTTTGAGCTAAGGTAGAGGGCTAAAGACTTAATCCAAACTTTTTTTTTTTAATGTCAAATTATTCTACTCATCGAAACGCAAAAAAATGGAGGTGTTCGAAATTGATACAACAACTTTTATTTTTCTCCATACATCGACGCTCCACCCTAATGTACATGGTGTAGTGTGTAGAGTTAAAACGTTTGACAATCAATTAACTTTAATTTCAAGAACTTTTTTACTCCAAGAACGAACATTCGCCCATTTTGACATTTCGTTCACATATAATTTTTTTAATTCGTCGCGAATGACGTTTTCAATATTTGTTTCAGCCATGATTAATGACAAAGTAAACAAAACGAGAATAAGTTTGAGGTTATTCGCACGTGAACAATTAAGCTACGCGCAAACCGACGCGATGGCGGTGGCGATGGAGGGGCACACATCGACGCGATATGGGGATTGCGTTCACGTTCCACTGCTGCGTTCAGTTACGAGACTTTTCTTGAACGCAGCAAGCACCATTTGATAGCGATCAAAGAAAAATGACTAGTGTAAACAAGAAAATTTGAAATGACTTCAAATACTGAAAAATGAATAGAAACAATTTGGGGGAATTCCATTTTATATGATTTTTTTACTAAACTTCAAAAATTAAACGCTTGTATTTTCGCTGACAACTTAGCCCGCTACACAATATATCGCGTTAATGTGAGCAGGTTTTTGAACGCATCTATATCGCGCGATAAAAGGTATTGCGATCGCCACCGCCATCGTGTCGGTTTGCGCATAGCTTTAATTCATTGCAGTGTGGATGGTATGTGGAACGCGAATATTGTTTGACAGTTCGTAACAATCAGTATTTTAACAATAATTTAAATAAGTTTTCTAAGAATCTAGTCTAGTTTTTGTGAAGAATTTAGGCTTATTAAATGTTTAAAATCCCATTTGTTCTTTTGTTTGTCGATCGATGATCACTTTCATGTGAATAGTCCTGTAGAATGCAAGTAATTTTTACGCTGATAAATTTTTATAAATATTTCATTTGCACTCTAAATTACTAGAAATCTAATGAAAAATTCAAATTATCTCTATAAGAACTGGTGAACTTATGGGAAAATTAAAAAAACTAGACATAATTATGAATGCATGGTCGTAGAGTTAATGTTTTTGAAAGTGAATAAAGGCAAGAAATTATTTATCTCGATTTATTCGGGAAAATATGCGTCAAGACAAGATGTAATGGTCATCTTCTGATGAGCCCAACCATTACATCGGGGCGAAACGCATATATAAACACTTTTATGCTGGTTTATATTTATTTTCGTGATTTTAAATCATATTTATTAAAATAAACGGTGTTCAGGAAAAAACAATTCGACTGTTAACTGTTGAAATAATCGTTTTCTTTTTGCTCTTAATGTATAATAAGAAACTTGTTTTGTACTGTACTCTCATATTGACAAGTCTTACATGGCTTTACATATAGATATATAACCTGTCATTTTTGTAAAGCTTATTCTTTCCTTTTAATAAAATTCTTACATCTAACAGGTTATGGGCCCAGGGTTCTCTGTCTTATTATAATAATTATTTTATTAAATTTTTATTTTTTATGTATAAGAAAGATTTAGCTGCTGAGAGTTTTTCTGATTCTTCCATTGATACGCATTCAGAAGTTCCAGGAAGAGAAATTAAAGAAGGTATTATTGAGACTCCTGCAATTCCGGCTGAAACACACGTGACTATGTCTGATCACAAGGTATATCACATTCATCGATTCAATGGGCAGGATTATCATCTATGGCGAAGGCAGATGGAGATTTATATGAACGAGAACAAACTCAAGCAATATATTTTAGGAACCCTGACTCGGCCGAATTCCGATTTTGCGGCCTGGGATGAAAAGGACGCAGAGGCGCAGGCTTTTCTGATGCGTGGTCTGGAATTGGGCCAGCTAAAATATTTGTCTGACTGCATAACGTCGGCTCAAATGTGGTCTAGATTAAGAACAGTGCACGCAGAAAAGAGTGATCAATCTGTACAGGTGCTTTTGGATAGGTTCATCAACTGCAGGATGGAAGAAGAAGAAAGCATGGCCGATTACGTTGCTAGGGTTATGTCGCTTGCTCAGCGTTTGAAAGACATGGACCTGGAGCAGAAGGAGCAAGTTGTAATAGCTAAAATTTTAGGTAGTCTACCATCGAAATTCGACAATGTTAGAACTGCATGGTATGCTGTGCCACGGACAGCTCAAACGATCGAGAAGCTAACTGACCATTTGGTTAACGAAGAGGCTCTTCTTAAGTCAAGGTCAAATGGAAGTGAACGTGCTAGTTCATCTGAAGCTGCATACATGGCAAGCAGTAGCTGGAAGAAATCAAAAAGAAACGTGAGCAACAACAAAAACGTGGATGGTACTTCAAAGCGCAGAGGTAAATGCAATTATTGTTCCAAAGAAGGCCATTGGGCTAGAGAGTGTCTCAAAAAACAACGAGATCAGCAGGGGAGAAACAATGCTCAATCGTTTATAGTCGAATCTGGACCAAAGGCTAAATCATCCTCATCTTTTACCGATAGAGCAGAGTTGTTTACGTTGGGTACATTGGGAGCTTCTAATAAAATGCATGATGTCTGGTTTGCTGACTCAGGAGCCACAGACCACATGTCTTTTCAGAGGGAGTGTTTTAAAAACTTCGTATCATTTGACAACAAGAATTTTCACGTTCGAGTTGGTGATGGCTTCTCATTGAATGCAGAAGGCATGGGTGATGTAGATGTACAGGTAATCAATCATGAAGGGTCATCTCCAATACATACCATCAAAGACGTACTTTATGTACCACAGTTGGACAAGAATTTTATATCTGTGCTTAAGGCAACAGAGAAAGGTTTTAGGGTCATCTTTGAGGAAGGTGCCAACCGAGTGATTTTTCTAAAGAGTGGCCAGCTGGTTGTGGACGGTTTCAGAGATCGAAAGCTTTATAAAATGAATTTGAAGCCAATCAAGAAAATGGAAGTTAATTCCTTGTGTTCTGAATCATCCATTATGCTGTGGCACGAGCGTTTTGGACATGCAAACTTCAACATATTGAGGGAGATGTATAGAAATGACGTCGTCGAAGGTTTGAACATCAAACACAACACCGAGAAGGATCCGTTCTGCGAAGGGTGTGCATATGGCAAATTACATCGTTCGAGTTTTGCAAAAGAAGGTGCAAGACGTGCTACGATTCCTGGTGAAACTTTTCATGCCGATTTATGTGGAAAAATGAGTATCGCTTCCATTGGTGGAGCCAATTATTTCATGCTCTTGAAGGATGATTGTTCCAGATTCTGTTTTGTGTTCTTCTTAAAGAACAAATCAGATGTTTTGGAGAATCTGATGCAATTTTATGCCGAAGTTCAAGCAGATGGATACCTTATCAAGAGATTGAGAACTGACGGAGGCCTTGAATTCTGTAATGAGGAAGTAAAAAAATTTCTGTTATCTAAGGGAATCAAGCATGAATTATCAACACCCAGAGCTCCAGAACAAAACGGATTTATAGAGAGACAAAACAGGACCGTTGTAGAAAGTGCTAAGGCGATGCTACATGCTCGGAATTTGCCACAATATCTTTGGAGTGAAGCTACAAATACCTCTGTTTACTTGAGAAATAGAACGGCATCGCGAACTCTTAATGGTGTCACTCCTTATGAGAAATGGTATGGAGTAAAACCTTTGGTGGCACATCTCAGAGTTTTTGGAAGTGAGTGCTATGTGCATGTCCCAAAAGAACAGCGGACAAAATGGGAGATGAATGCTGTAAAGTGTCAGATGGTTGGTTATAGTGAAGGTAACAAGGCATATAGAGTGTATGAAGCAGCAGGTAGAAAGATTTTCATTAGAAGAGACGTCATATTTAATGAAATATCTACAATGCCTCACGTTGTGATTGAGAAAGCATCTAGTTCAATAAAACCTGTTCACGAAGACCAGAGTGATGACGAACGGCTAAAGGGTGCAGAAGAAGGTAAGCAAGGTGACGCAAACAAACCTAAGTGGAAAAATCCAAGGCTACCAATTCCAAGGGACCCATATCCAAAGCGGAATAAAAAGGTTTCTGACACGGAAGTAACAATGGCTGAGTTGTGCGTGGTGCAGTTAGATCCATTTGATCTGGAAGAAGCCATGGAGGCTGAAGATTCAGTGAAATGGTTGGAGGCAATCAATGATGAGCTGGAGGCTCTTCAAGAGAACGATACTTGGGTTTTGGTTCCTAGACCAGTTGATAAAAATGTCATCACGAATCGTTGGATTTTCAAGAAGAAGTATAAGGCTGATGGACAGATCGATAAATACAAGGCTCGATTGGTAGCAAGGGGCTGCACTCAAAAGCGTGGAGTCGATTATGAGGAAACTTTTGCACCTGTTGTCAGATATGAATCGGTACGAACTCTCATTGCGGTTGCAGCCGCTTTTGATCTGAGCATTTACCAGTTTGACGTGAAGACTGCATTTTTACACGGAGATATCGAGAATGAAATTTTTATGGAACAGCCGTATGGTTTTTCAGAGGACGATCGTGTATGTCTGATGAAAAGAAGTCTTTATGGACTGAAACAAGCATCACGCCAGTGGAACAAGAAGGTGGTGCAGTTTTTGTTGGAGTTTGGACTACAACAATCAAATATGGATTCATGCGTTTTTTACAAAGAGTCAAGTCGTTTTTATCTTGCGTTATATGTGGACGATGGACTTGTCTGCGGTGATGATATGACTGTTATTCGAGAGCTTTTGAAGCAGTTACATAACAAGTTCAAGATAACTTATAAAGAAGCAGAGTTCTTTGTTGGAATGCAGATCGAGAGAGACAGAGAGAAAGGTAAAATCAAAATACACCAAAGTGCTTATGCGAAGAGGGTACTAGAACGTTTTCACCATAGCGAAAGTATACCTGCCTCAATTCCTGCCGATCCAGGTATGAAGTTTACAAAAACAGGTAATGGTTCTGATGGTGAAGAAACTAATTTATTTCCTTATCGAGAAGCGATCGGTTCTTTGATGTTTTTAATGATTTCTACCCGACCGGATTTAACTTTCATCATCGGAGTTCTAAGTCGCTACATGGAGGATCCAAAACAAATGCATTGGCAAGGGATAAAACGAGTTCTCAAATATTTGAAGGGAACTTTGTCAAATGGAATAACCTATGGAGTGGGATCCAACGAGGCAACGCTGACTGTTTATTCTGATGCTGACTGGGCAGGTGATGTTGACACCAGATGCAGTACAACTGGATGGGTTTGTTTTCTCAACGGGGGACCTGTAGCTTGGAGTTCCAGAAAACAAAGTGTCATAGCAACATCGACCACCGAGGCAGAATTTGTGGCATTATGTTCAGCAACAAAGGCTACCGTATGTCTGAGACGAATTTTAAAAGATTTCGGATGCCAGCAGACTAATCCAACACAGATGTTTTGCGACAATCAGAGGGCGATAACAATTGTTAAGAACCCGGAATCTTCGAAGAGAACTAAACATATTGATACGCAGTTCTTTTACACATGCGATCAACAAAACAGAGGAGAGATAAATGTACAGTTCGTTTCTACAAATGAACAATTAGCTGACCCCTTAACGAAACCGTTGGCTAAAGAGAAATTTTTAAGATTGAGAGAACTTTATGGAATTTGCTAATTTTATTTACATTAAATATTGAATTAAAAAAAAAAAAAACGAGAGGGAGTGTTGAAATAATCGTTTTCTTTTTGCTCTTAATGTATAATAAGAAACTTGTTTTGTACTGTACTCTCATATTGACAAGTCTTACATGGCTTTACATATAGATATATAACCTGTCATTTTTGTAAAGCTTATTCTTTCCTTTTAATAAAATTCTTACATCTTACATCAAATATTTCTTCTTAAAAATAAAAGCTTTGCAAAGTTAAGTGTATATTTTAATGCGTATCTTACACAGATTAAACCAAGAGAAGTTTATTGAATACGTTCCTTAATTTTTTGAACACTGTATTTAAATTTTCACTTTTTATTTCACCACGAACAGAGGGAAACAAAAGTTTCAAATTTGTGGAATGCAAAGTAGAAAATATAAATTTAAATTACACTTTTATAGATACAACGACACGCACCTGTTTATTTTTTAATTTGCCCCTCTCACCTTAAGGGGTGGACAAATAGAGTGGACCGATATCTTAAAATCATGTCTATATAATGTACCAACAATACAAATAAAATTGATGCTTTAATCACAAAATGCACAATTTTGGAATTAATTCGCCCAACTACATAGAAAAGTAAAACCCTTAACTCTTCTGATTGGTTTATTTCAAAAACCGTTATTTGTATGAAAAAAATATGTTAATATATTTTGTAGGAAATATTTCAAGCTAAAAATTAGTCTTTGACACTTTTTTTGTACAACTTACCATTTGGGTGTTATTTCTGAAAAAGCATTTTGGGGGGCCTTCAACCCCCATAAAATTTTTAGCGGCGCTCATATCGATGAGGACTTTTGGCAGTTTCTTAAGAACGCTATGAGGAAGCTTTATACCAAAATCCAGCTTTCCGGCGATTTTTTCCGATTCAAATGCTTTATTGACTGGACTATTAAGTGAATTTATCTCTACGAGTACATCCAAGTCCATCAACAAGAACATGCGACACAGATGTGGTTTCTATTGATTATTTATGTGCGATAAGCTTTTTTCAGCTCTGCTCTGTGTGTTGTGTATCGTAGACCTGAGTATACTATCTGGTGTGTCAGTGGTGTATTTTGGTTTTATTTTCAGTTTGATTCGCATCGTATCGCAAAACTCACTCGAGTCGGGATGAATGAAATAGATGAATCGGGATTTTATATTTCTTAAAATATTTCTTGAATTTGGAGATTTTCATCTCATACGTTCTCCACGATTATAGCTTTGGCTGAGGTTGGTATCGGCCAAAGTAACATTCAGTATGAAATGAGACTAAGACCGGAACGGTTTGTATATAAAGTAACATTATTGGTTCGAACTTAAAGTCGACGCGGCGGCATTTCGTAAATTATGTACATATAATATTCTTCGAAAAGATTTATTATATTCTCCAGAATAAATGTATTCATTTGAAAAAATAAAACTGTGACAGTGCAATGTGACACAAGAGAATAAAACTTATATATAGTTGTGCAACATATATATCCTATATTCTTGTATCTAAATAAATAATCTTAATTAGTTAAAATACGAATCATGAATCAATCAAAAATATCCTACAATCCATCATCGCCGGCTCCTTCGGTGACAGTGACGGCACCTGGAATACCTGGTGGTCGTCCTCGGGCTCCAAGACCACCACGGATACAAATTTATGGAAATGGCTCTTACAAAGGTTCGATGCCACCAACTGCACCAATTCCTTTCACAGCCCAAACCAATATAACTCATAATGGGTCACAAGGTCAGCCCTATTGGCCAGCATACGCGAATCCCTTCGGTGCTGGTAATTTCATGTCAAAAGGATTTGATGGATTTGTCGATATTACAAAATCTGGATTAAGTTTTGGAGAGACATTCACCTTTAAATTGTACCAGAAATTCACTAAATGGTCCAAAAAGTGGTTTACACATATTTTCTTGTGTTTGGTAATGCTTCTTTATAGTGTCGGTGGTGCAGTGTTATTTCAAACTATTGAAGGTGAGTGGATATAGAATGGAGGTATTAGTATTGTCCTTTAATACCGCAACGATGATGTCATTTTGGCAAACGTATTTCCATACAAATTGTTTTTGGTTCAGAATCACTTCAATTTGTGTTTGGCATTTTTGTAGAGAAAGTTTGTTTTTAAAGTTCGAAGAGGATATTATTAGCAATTGCAGCACTGACGAGGGCAAATAAAGGATGCGCGTTCCAATTTTCTGGGGTAAACAAGTGCAACGGGGTGTTTATAACTGTTTTAAATGGAAATTAAAACGCATAATATCAACTGTTAAATGTGTAGGGGAAAAGAGGTAAAAGCCGGTAGCTGAATAAAGAGTTTCAAATTAATCTTTAGGAATATTAATATTAGGCAGTTTATCAATCATTAATTATATTAAACGTTGAGTTAACTAGGTATCAGGAGAATAATTAAGAACAGTAGTTCACACTAGATATTCGTTATCAAATCTATGTAAGATGAACCGAACTAAACAAAAATAGCGTATTTTGACGAGAACCTCACTAGTCAACTGTTGAGTCCAAGTGAGATTGCCCAGATGAAAGGCCAATTTTTGCGGCCGTTAAAAGCTATTTTGAAACTGAACAAATTTTGTCTTTATCTGAAAAATAACTAGGTATGCTTTTTGATACTTCACTGGCTTTAGAAAAATGGGAAAATAGATTTTAGTGAGCGTGGGTTGTTTTTGAAATTGCTGCCAAGTTGAATGAAAACAATTTCATTCATATATCTAAACTTCATTTGGGAAGCACGATTTCTATTGATAATAATGAAATTTTCTAATTATTTTTTTCTTTTTTCCAATTCGTAAGCTAACAACATGAGGCGTATTGGAATTTGTTGAAATACATAGCTTCATGATAAATTAGGCTCAATAATAATTTTATTTTCAAAAAATAATTTTGATCAGAATAATGTACCAAATACCCCAATGTGCAACGCAAGTAAAATTGTTTGTCAACATTTTTCGAAAATGTTTTTTTTTTTAAGAAATTTAATGTACACAGTAGGACCTTACTAATTTCAACTATTAGGAGTCTACCCTAATTAATTCGAATTACTGGATACTTTTTTCGTTCGTTGGACAAAAATGCTTAAAATTCGACTTACAAAATGTAATTTTTTACAAAAACAAAACATTCCTAAATCCATTTGACACAAAAATGCCTATTGCACGTAAAACTTCAACCTTATTGTCTTAACAAAAGAATCAACTAAGTCTTAATTGAATTATAGAAACGATCTTTTCTCTAACCGCCATATTAATTAACTCGATTAATCCAGGTTAAAACTTTAATCCGGATGTAAATTAATTGAATTTAAATAAAGTTACACCTGGATGTAAGTTTTAATCTAGATTAATCGAGTTAAGAATATATGGCCGTAAATATTTATAGGAAAACGCTTTTATTTATAAAAGCACTCAGAATAACAGTTTACAAATTTCGACAAGGTGTTCGAATTACAAGATACCTTATTGAATAAATAGTTGGTGTTGGAATTTGTAACCTATTCTTCGAATCAGAAAAATTGTACATCAATGTAGAAATCAATTTTTTGTAGGTAATTCTATTTTCATATACTTTTTTCATTAATTATATCAATAAGCTGATAAATTAATACCATTTGCTTTTAATTTTATTTTTGCAAACCTATAACTTACATAACTTAGAAATAACTAAATTGAAACGAAATTTCTGGTTTATAGAAAAGCACTCAAATTTTTATTAAATTCTTTAAATAAAATATTAATTTAAAATAAAATTTATATGTGGAGAGTTTTGTGAATAAATATTCTGCTAAACCCATGCAGTATAACTGGTATTCAAAATATTGAAATGTATGTAGGTATATCAGCTTCTGTCAGATTAAAAAAAAAATCACCTTTTTTACTGACCGAAATTCTTTGAACGCGAAAAACTGGTTGCCATTAATTAAAAAAAAAATACAATTTCTCTGATGGTATCTGAATTACTAGTTTAAATAAACAGTTTATAAATCTCTTGATTATTTATCTTCTCTATTTTATTCTCTACTCATCAAAATTCAATTATTATGCTTCAAACTTACTGTATATGGAGTCACTAAACCTATGAATATAAAAATGACTGGATGTGCCATTATAAAATGGTTGATTTTGTGATTATAATTTTTTAAATTTTCTTTACATTTTTAATAATATAAATACATAATTATGTTACTGGTTTTGCAGTCTTTAATTAATTAAATTAATTGATTTTTAAATGTTTCTTAAGAAGTGTTTGTAATCTATGAAGATTATACCTTCATATACATATATAGTTTTTGTTTTTTTATTTTTATGACTTCAATAAAAAACATTGTAGAAATTTGTGGGGGTTTATTGGGATTGCCAAAAGTAAATGTATAACCGCCATATTATTCACTCGATTAATCCAGTTCAAAACTTAAATACGGGTGTAAATTAATATAAATACAATGTAATTACATCCAGATTTAATTTTTTAACTAGATTAATTGAGTGAAAAATTTACCCGATTTGCCATTCCAGCATAGTTGAGGTACATTAGAAATGAAAAATGCATTTATGTATTTTAAAACTTTGAATAAATTCTTTTTTAAATTTGCTCTTCTTCACATACAAATCTGGAAAGTCTACGAACAGGGTTGGCTGAATTTACTACACTACATTTTCTACATCATTAACTACGCGTATAGTTAATTTAATAAACTATACGTCTTATTTTCTACAAATTGTTACATTTTCATATATGTACATATAAAGTAAATTTAGAGAAATAATAATATTTCAATAAAAATTTGAACATTTTAAATCAAAATTCAAGATTCAAAGTTACAACTGACAGATCATTTCATATTTGAAACTAAGTTTGCTACAATTTGTTTCATTAACTACATTTAACTACGTTTAACTACATAAACAACGTAGAAAATGTGAAAAATGTAGTGGCCATCCCTGTCTACGAACACTTCTCCTGTTTTTGGTGTCCGTTTTATCATCTTCTTCGTATTCTGTTTCCTCAGACCAGTAAGAACATAGCATGAACGCAATAATTTTGTCTATTCCCCTGACGTTTCGCCCTCTTTCTCTACTCGGCGTTACAGTTTTTTGAAATTCTGTTGATTTTTTCGCATGGTTAGTAGGTATGCCTCCGCTTAAACATTTCTAATGTTAAAATATGGCGGTAAGAGTTGGTATAGATATGTACGCTGACGTGCAAGTTTCAATTGGTATTCGAATATATACACATTATTGAAAAAATGTGAAACAAAATAAATAAATCTTTGTATCTATATTTTTTGTATGATACATATTAAATATAAGTTTGCTACAATTTGTTTCATTAACTACATTTAACTACGTTTAACTACATAAACAACGTAGCAAATGTGAAAAATGTAGTGGCCATCCCTGTCTACGAACACTTCTCCTGTTTTTGGTGTCCGTTTTATCATCTTCTTCGTATTCTGTTTCCTCAGACCAGTAAGAACATAGCATGAACGCAATAATTTTGTCTATTCCCCTGACGTTTCGCCCTCTTTCTCTACTCGGCGTTACAGTTTTTTGAAATTCTGTTGATTTTTTCGCATGGTTAGTAGGTATGCCTCCGCTTAAACATTTCTAATGTTAAAATATGGCGGTAAGAGTTGGTATAGATATGTACGCTGACGTGCAAGTTTCAATTGGTATTCGAATATATACACATTATTGAAAAAATGTGAAACAAAATAAATAAATCTTTGTATCTATATTTTTTGTATGATACATATTAAATATAAGTTTGCTACAATTTGTTTCATTAACTACGTTTAACTACATAAACAACGTAGCAAATGTGAAAAATGTAGTGGCCATCCCTGTCTACGAACACTTCTCCTGTTTTTGGTGTCCGTTTTATCATCTTCTTCGTATTCTGTTTCCTCAGACCAGTAAGAACATAGCATGAACGCAATAATTTTGTCTATTCCCCTGACGTTTCGCCCTCTTTCTCTACTCGGCGTTACAGTTTTTTGAAATTCTGTTGATTTTTTCGCATGGTTAGTAGGTATGCCTCCGCTTAAACATTTCTAATGTTAAAATATGGCGGTAAGAGTTGGTATAGATATGTACGCTGACGTGCAAGTTTCAATTGGTATTCGAATATATACACATTATTGAAAAAATGTGAAACAAAATAAATAAATCTTTGTATCTATATTTTTTGTATGATATATATTAAATATAAGTTTGCTACAATTTGTTTCATTAACTACATTTAACTACGTTTAACTACATAAACAACGTAGCAAATGTGAAAAATGTAGTGGCCATCCCTGTCTACGAACACTTCTCCTGTTTTTGGTGTCCGTTTTATCATCTTCTTCGTATTCTGTTTCCTCAGACCAGTAAGAACATAGCATGAACGCAATAATTTTGTCTATTCCCCTGACGTTTCGCCCTCTTTCTCTACTCGGCGTTACAGTTTTTTGAAATTCTGTTGATTTTTTCGCATGGTTAGTAGGTATGCCTCCGCTTAAACATTTCTAATGTTAAAATATGGCGGTAAGAGTTGGTATAGATATGTACGCTGACGTGCAAGTTTCAGTTGGTATTCGAATATATACAAATTATTGAAAAAATGTGAAACAAAATAAATAAATCTTTGTATCTATATTTTTTGTATGATACATATTAAATACCTACAAATACAATATACATACATACGTAATATAAGTATATATATGCGGGTATGTACATATTGTATGTATATATACATTAACAAAGTTTTCCTGTTGTGTATCACATGTATACTCAAAAAATACTGAACTTGTTTTGCTAAAATGTTTACAGCCAAATTAATAAAAAACGCTTAATCCACCTTTATTCAACGAGTAAACTGCCTAGTACGCTGCTGATGCGAAACGAAAAATCCCATACAAAAATGACACAACGAAATCAGAAACGGAAAATTTCGTTTTGCTTTTCGTTTTGCAGTACGCTGTTCGAAGAGCGAAATTTTATGTGTTTTGGCAAGCGTTTCGTTGTCTGTTTGGAAATCACAGAAAAATTTCGTTTCGCATCAGCAGCATAGAGCACAGTACAAATATTAAAGGTAATATATTGCGCAGGTTGTCAAAGTTGGAAGTGTCAAAAAATTAAAAATGGCTGTTCCAGTGCCCACAGGAACTCAGCACGCATCATTACAAACAACAACAAAATATTGAGATTAGACAAGTAAAGAGGCACTGGATCCACCATTTTACCACCATAATACCTCAATTTTGACAGATGCGCAGAACTGAACAAAAATGAAAACGCTAATGATATTACCTTTAATATGTGTACTGTGGCATAGAGTACGTATATTATCTAGAGAACCGACTTAAGGGGTTTGTTCTCTTTCGAGTTTCGACCTACAAGCTGCTAGAACACTGAAATCTACTTTTTCATAAGCATGCATTAGTGGTCCCGTGCATTTTAAATGGGAGCCCATGCCAACACTTCTTTGAGCAAAAGTAGACACGCTCAGTTTGAAATATGGAGGATTATGCGCTCAGATATTCAAAATAAGAGTTCGTTAAATTCAAAAAATAAAAATTAAATTAATTTTTTGCTTTTTGATTTTTATCTTTTTGACGGATGCTTAAAAAAATCTCAAAATCATACAGATGATAGATATTGGTTATCTTATTGTTTTGTAAAATTTTTAGATTTTTCAATTTTTTTTTAACCGAGATATAGACATACTTCTGTTGTTTTATTTATCACCTCATAACTCTTAAGTTATTGCATCCATAGGATTAGTTTTTTTTTAATTCGCATCTAGAAAAATAGACAATTAATTTGATATATAATACATAACTGTACACCCTACACGACCTTCACAATAGTTAAATAGGAAACCAAAAAAATCTCGGAAAAATTGAAAAAAAAATGGGGTTGTTGTTCATTGCCAACCGACGTGTTTCAGTGGGAATTGCCCAATTTTTTCTAAAATTGAAAAACACCCGATTTGCGGTCACTTAAAAGCTTATATCTTTGGATCCAATTGTCGGATTTTCAAAATTTAAAATTCAAATTAAAGCCAGAATGATAGTCGAGTACCAGCTATAAAAAAAATTTCAAAACCGTCAAAAATTCTTTACTAAAAAAATTTATTTAATTTTTGGAGAATAATTTTCATCGAGGCAAACGTAACGAAGAAGAGGAATACACAAGAAAAAAAATAAAAAAAAGTTTGCTATTAAGAATATACTGGTTGGAGGGAGATAGTTATTCTAAAGACGGTGGAGTGTGTGCAACAAAACAGCATAACCTTGGCAAATTGGGTTCGCATCGGGAAAAAATTTGCTATACATATGTAGGTATCCATGTTTGTGGTAGGTATTTTTCATTCATTATTTGTTAAGGTGCCTTCATATGCTTAGTTTGGTTGGCTGATAACTTTTATTCTAATAGTCGGATCGTTAAGGTTGAGGTCTTAAAATTCAGGTTGAATATCAGGCTACATATTTCTTACAAAATCATTGCAGAGTAACACAAAAGTATGTTTACAATACAATATGTGTAAGATACAATATATAATTAATTATCATTAATCATTAATTTTGTCTAAAAATTCAGGTTGAATATCAGGCTACATATTTTTTACAAAATCATTGCAGAGTGACATAAAAGTATGTTTACAATACACATACAGTATGTGTAAGATCCAATTGATTATTAACTATAGTCAATAGCTTTAAAGATTGTAAAAGAAAGAAAAAGAAATGGCTACCTTAATAGACAAAATTAATGATTAATGATAATTATTAATATATTGTACCTATCTTACACATATTGTATTGTAAACATATGTACTTTTATGTTACTCTGCAATGATTTTGTAAAAAATATGTAGCCTGATATTCATCCTGAATTTTAAGACCTCAACCTTAACGATCCGACTATTAGAATAAAAGTTATCAGCCAACCAAACTAAGCATATGAAGGCACCTTAACAAATAATGAATGAAAAATACCTACCACAAACGTGCATACTTACATATGTATAGCAAATTTTTTCCCGATGCGAACCCAATTTGCCAAGGTTATGCTGTTTTGTTTCACGCACTCCACCGTCTTTAGAATTACTATCTCCCTCCAACCAGTATATTCTTAGTAGCAAACTTTTTTTTTTTTTTTTTCTTGTGTATTCCTCTTCTTCGTTACGTTTGCCTCGACGAAAATTATTCTCCAAAAATTAATTAAATTTTTTTAGTGAGAAATTTTTAACGGTTTTGAAATTTTTTTTATAGCTGGTACTCGACTGTCATTCTGGCTTTAATTTGAATTTTAAATTTTGAAAATCCGACAATTGGATCCAATGATATAAGCTTTTAAGTGACCGCAAATCGGGTGTTTTTCAATTTTAGCAAAAATTGGGCAATTCCCACTGAAACACGTCGGTTGGCAATGAACAACCCCATTTTTTTTTCAATTTTTCCGAGATTTTTTTGGTTTCCTATTTAACTATTGTGAAGGTCGTGTAGGGTGTACAGTTATGTATTATATATCAAATTAATTGTCTATTTTTCTAGATGCGAATTAAAAAAAAACTAATCCTATGGATGCAATAACTTAAGAGTTATGAGGTGATAAATAAAACAACAGAAGTATGTCTATATCTCGGTTAAAAAAAAATTGAAAAATCTAAAAGTTTTACGAAACAATTAGATAACCAATATCTATCATCTGTATGATTTTGAGATTTTTTTAAGCATCCGTCAAAAAGATAAAAATCAAAAAGCAAAAAATTAATTTAATTTTTATTTTTTGAATTTAACGGACTCTTATTTTGAATATCTGAGCGCATAATCTTCCATATTTCAAACTGAGCGTGTCTACTTTTGCTCAAAGAAGTGTTGGCATGGGCTCCCATTTAAAATGCACGGGACCACTAATACATGCTTATGAAAAAGTAGATTTCAGTGTTCTAGCAGCTTGTAGGTCGAAAGAGAACAAACCCCTTAAGTCGGTTCTCTAGATAATATAGGTACTCTATGGTGCTAGGCTTTACCAGAAATCCCTTAAGAAAATCTACTACAATAAATAAGATGCCTGTTTGGTCACTTGAAATTTTCCCCAAGTTTCGCAAACTTGGGTATTTGTCGTATGGGTTCTGACAGAAAATTGTGATAATTTGTAAAAAAAAAGTTCAAGTTACCAAACACACCTAAGAATTCTCTTGTTAATATACATATTTGGCGTTTTTCTTTTTTGGCTCTGAGCAAAGCTCTGAGCAGAGGTTGAGCGATCAGAGCTAAGCTCTGAGGAGATTACGATCAGAGCCCTCAGATTTAATTATGAAACACACTTGAGCACTGAACATGTCTTATGCATAGTAATCTGTCAAATTACATAAAAATTGTATGAAGTTGGCTTTGCTCAGCGTTTTGCTCGATTTGCTCGGTCATTTTATTCTGAGCATACAGATCATGCTCCGAGCTAGCTCAGATGGAAAAAAGAAACACGACTTATTTGCTCTGATTTGTCTGAGGTAAAAAAGAAACATAGAATAAATTTTTGACAGGTCGGTGATCTGCTCTGAGGTAAAAAAGAAAAACGCCAATTGTCAAAATTATTATCATTTTCAATTGGCTGTGTTGTGTCTGTTTTCTGTTTTGTTTTGTTTTTATTTATTTAAATGGAATGTATCTGATGGAAGCCATAACTTGCAAACCAACAGAAATATGTCCACCTGTTGGGTCCCCATTTATAGGTCATCGTCAACAACCGCAATAAGTTTTCTCATATTTTACTTGGAAAATCTGCATATATTTCTTCCTGAAATCCTCCTCACTTAGCACTTCCATTAGATCATATTGGTACATGTTTGTATTTTTGTTTAGTTTTCTTTTATGTGGTGGTGGTTGATGGGTGATTGTCCAATAATTAGAATTAATGGTTTAAAAACTCGATAAAGCTAGCAGACATTATTAATTCTATTCAAAGTTAAATTATCAATCTTCACTTAGGTATTTCTTTTTATTTCAGAATAAATTTGACACATGTGGTTCTTATTCCTTCGCTAAACCACCTTCTCCGGTGAAGTGGTTTAACTTAGTACACGTCACTTTTTAGAAATTTTATTTTATTCATAACATTTTGCACTTAGTCTACGGAATAAGACCTAACCCTTCGCTTTTCTACGTTTATTAATTTGGCTGGATGAATTTAATTAAACAATGAATAAAAAACAAAAAAGCAATGGCTCAGTAGTGCTTAGAGGTGTGGGTTCGAGCCCCACTCTAGGCAACATTCTTTTATTTATTCCCTCAGTTTCAACTGATTGCCACCCGTGGGATTTAATGAAATAAATAAACACCTTATTTCCCAGTCCACTCTGGCAACAAAAATTCTTTCCTGTTCTTCTACTCCTTCTAACAAGTGCCGTGGAATTCGGGTTGCAATGAAAAGACCTTAGGCCTCACAGGTATATAGTTAAAATTATTTTATTATTATAAATTAGAAAATTGCCCCTCCCACCAAAACGTGGTGAAATATACCACCCACCATACGATTTTTTTCCTGTCTTGACTTAACCTACACGCCCTAGTTTTTCGTCGCATATTATTCAATAAAACCTTAATTTGTGAATTAAATATGTTAATTTAATAAAAATAAAGTCATAATTCAGTAAAAAGTGAAACACTATTTTTTTGTAAGTCGTACCGCGTTTTCGTGTTAGTCTCTTTGGGTCTAAAATTAAAAATTATTTGACGTTCATTGAACGAAATGGAACTACTTTTATACTCTGAATCTATTTTTCCTGGTCTATATGCATAATTAGGTGCATTTTGAAAAATGTTTTGTTTATAATAAGATATTTTTTGATTGAGAACATTTAATTTTATATGTAATCAAAGGTAATGAAATAAGCTTTTCACTTGTGCTTAACAAAATGTATGTCATCACTGAATTTTATAATATAACGGCTTGCCAAAGACCGCGCAAAAAGAGTTACTTTTCCAGAAGTAAAAAATAATACATATCCCCAAATGTATTTAACATAGCAAAATAATTTTGATATTATTTCATGCCTTTCATTTTTATAATTATCATTTTTCTACGTAAAATAAAATGGGGATTCCCTTTGTTTTGCAAAAAATGAAAATCTTATTGCGTGAACGAATCCAAACAAAATTTTTACGGGAATGGGTTCACCGCTTGCAGTGAAAGAAAACTCTCCCACACGGCTTCACGAGCACGTTCGCGGGTGAACAAAAATATAAATTTACACGGATTCACGACATTTCATTTTAATTTCATTTCGGTGCGATTCTGTCATTCCCGTGACAGAAAAAACAATTAAAAATAATGAAATAGGGTGGCTTACATAGCTTAAAATGATAAATAATGTTTTTTGACTGCAGAAAAGACACAAAAAATTATTAAATATGTTTACTTTAATAAATGTCCGTTTTGAGGTGCAAAATATTAATGTTTTGAAATATTGACTCAATGATATAATAAAGAAATTAGCACTCGAATTTAAAGAGCTGGAGCTTCCTAGTTTGTATTAAAAGCACAAAGCATTTAATCATTATTTATGTTAATTTATGTACATAGTTGAAGCTCCACTCTCCTTTATTGATGTCTAATTAGAAATAATAGTCAAGTTTATCATCGTTTGCTTGTTTTTTTTTGAAACCAATATATATATATTGTAATGTTTTTAAAAAATAAACATAAATACATTTTATTTTTTTGCCCACAGGACGTCATGTCGAGAAAAAATTTTATGATACGCATGCTATACAAAAGAATTTATTCAAGGCCGTCCATCATCTGTCACAGGATCTTGAGCTTCGAAAGGTAATAAAAAAAATGTAATGCATTAATTTATAAGAATAATAACAATAACTATTTAAAATTTATATAAATTTAGTTGCATCCGGATGAATTCAATGGAAAACTTATTTTAACTCTTCGACAACACAAAGATGCTATTGAATCTTTTATAAATTCAAATAAAACCTTCGAAGAAATGGAAACATTTGAAAATCCATGGAGATTTTGGAATGCAATGTTTTACTGTGGTACAATTTATACAACGATTGGTGAGTTTATTTATAATCAAAATATTTATATGTTTTTAAATTCAATTTAATATAAAAAAAATATTTAAAATTCTATTTAAAGAATTTTTGAATTTATTTAGCTTCTTGATGATTAATTCGTTTTGGTTGATATAAAACATTTAAAAACAACTTTGGTGGTTAACACCCTCTCTGATTTTATTATATGTATTTATTATCAAATATATGTACGAGTACCTACATATGTACGTATTTATAAAATGATTTATATGATTCAATGATAAAACTAATAAATATATGGTTTATAAATTTTAAACTGGTAATAAATCATACACAAATATATCACATATTCTATCCCCAAGAATGAATAAGGTTCTATTAGGTTCAAAATTATTTTTATTTTTTTGAAAAGATGATTGTAAAATCTATTTTAAAATAAATGGTAAAATATCATTAGTCAACAAAAAATGCCTCCCTCAAAAGCCAGACGATAAAACAACTATTTACCTACCTGTCAAAAATATAAATTATTTTTTGAAAATAATAATTTTATTTTTAGAAATTTCACTTTGCATTTTTGGGAAAATTCGTGTTTTCCCCAAACTAAAACTTATCATTTAACACTTTTGTTACGGTCTGTAAAATTTTAATTAATTCGAATTCGCTTGCGTTTCAAGTTTTTAAATATAGAACAATATCACTATGACGATCAAATCAGAATGAATTTTTTTTATCTTTATGATTCTGTCAAACGTTTAGGGAAATTTTAAGAAAATTCTTTTAGTATGACGAATATAAGACAGACAGATAGGCTTTTCTGTTTGTGTGACACCAATTTTATGATAAACACGGTTTTCCGAAATATTTCAAATGAAAACGTGTGTCTTGTTTTTTTTTATATTCATGTTTGTAATAAAAAATAAAATGTTTATTTTGATCATAATGTATAAAAAACAACGTGCTAAAAAAGTATATACAAAAGAAATGTGCTAAAAAAAAGTAATAAAAAGTTTTAAAAACAATGAGTGTGAGGCAAGTGATTGTGATTAGAATCATATGGAAGCATACAAAGTGTTGAAAGTGTAACAGAATAAACATTTTTTTATTTAAAAATGATCATGCAACACTAATTTATATAATTTATAATTATCTGATAGATAATTTTGTGCGTTGAAGTCTTTGAAAACTTTATTTTTACTTGGAGTATAGCGTACCTATATAGGTTATTTAGATTTATTAAGTAAAATTTTCGAACTCGAGATTCGAATTCGAAAGTTCCATCATACGTCACTCGTCATGTGTGTACAAAGGAAAACAAATATTAGTGTGTAAAATAAACACCTTTTCAAGGGAGCGTCTATAGTGAACATTGTGATTTGAAGTTGTAGTTATACGTATAATAATATTGTTTGTATTGCATTGTTTTCTCTCCATGTAGAACTATCAAATTAAACAGTGAGAAAAAAAAAATAGTTTCTGGAAAAGCACAATTATTTTAGAATTAATGTGTTATGAAAAAAAAAATGATTTTTTTGGTAAACTAAAGGTTAGTTAAAAAATGTTTTTCTTGTATCTATATCGTGACGTTTATGGTAAATGTTGCTTAAAATAAAATGCACGACTGGATCGTACGAATTTCTTCTTGTGTTTTTCAGTGCGTGATCGTACCATAGTTTCGGAGTTAAACCAGAGTTGTTTCCTTAAAAATCGTGTTTAAGTCAATTTACACCCGAGTTAACAAGGATTTAGTTCATTAACTCAGGATTAACTAAAAAGATATGTGTCAAAACACCATCAAAATATAGAGGGCGACACTGTCGGAATCGTAAGTCAGAGTAAGTTAATCCTGCTAATAAATAATAAATCCGAGTTAACTCAGAAGCAGTTTTTCAGTGTATAGGTTTAACAAAACTTTCATTTGTCAAAAGTTTATATCGAAATCAAAAAAGAAACTATGGAAATGCGCGAAACAGATAGGGTGACACTATGCGGCAATATAAAAAGGGTGACTTCTATAGTGTCGCCCTCTCTCTATTTCGATAGTGTTTTAACACACATTTGTTAGAAATTTGTAAAAAATTCGAAGTTAACTCGAGATCTTAATTAACTGAAAAACATTTTTCAAGAGTTAACTCGGATTAAGCACTGTGAAACTGGGATAATCTTGCACTGTAAAACTGCTCCTAAAAGACATTAAGGACTGCTTTTGTTATTTATTCAATTTATTTTTAGTAATTTAATTATTAAATTTTTACACAACTCACTTTCTTCTCTCTATAAAATTATTGTCAACAAAATATTGTCTATTACTGTAAAGATTAAAATTAAATCAACCAACACAATCCCATAAAAATCAATTTCCCCAAACATTGAATATTATGTATTTCCATTCGAAAAATTTCTATATGAATAAGAAATATACATTTTGGTACGCTAGACTAGGTACAGGTTTGAAATTGCATCAAATTTGTAGTACCTGAACAATAATTTAAAAGAAAATTTACATATGTAGTAAACGCATTTTCTAAACTTCAGCTTAAACAGTGACATTTCATGCTACAAAACGAAATAACCAAACATTTTTGACATATATAATTTATAAATGTCAAAGCGGAAGTATGATAATAAAAATATTAAAAACCTTGTTCGTTTACTTGCTAAAACAGCATATTTCTACAATTTTTAATCCAAAAGACTGTTCATATTACAAAAAACAAAACTACTTTTTACTACTTTTCTTAAAACACCGTGACATTCAATTTGACATTTTAGAGATTTCAAATCTTGCAAGTGTGTGTGCAAATCGGTGTAAAATCTTTCTTGAATCTTGCAAAATTAGCAAGATATGTTTTGACAAATAAAATTCTAATTGTTCAGAAAAAAATCGATTCGATATTTCTAAAATGTCAAATTGAATGTCGCGGCGTGGTTTAAGAAAACAAATTTTTTTATGAAAACAAATTGTTTTTGGTTGCAACGAATTTTCGGTGAATTTTATAGTAACGCACAATTAATAATAATAATAATTTCTAAATTCAATATTTTTTGGACATTTTACTTCAAAATTGCTGCTGTCAAGTTCCACACATTTTATAGTAACGCACAATGTGTTGTTTTTCAATTAATAATAATAATAATTTCCAAATTGAATATTTTCTGGACATTTTACTTCAAAATTGCTGCTGTCAAGTTCCACACACACAATCACAAAAAATTGATTCTTTTCGTCTTTTCGTATTCCTTTGATTCTTTTTAGAAAAAAATTCGATTCTTTGGTTGATAGGAATTCGACATAAGCCTTCACACTTTAGACGGTGTTCACATTAGACTGCCGCTGCCGACTTTTTTTTGACGTCGGCAGAGATGGCGTTCTTCACCACCTCTTTCTCGCCATGAAGTGGGGGTGAGATAAATTAACAGAGACATCAAAAAAATTCGGAGGAGAAAATTCAACGTGAACACCGTCTTAAGCTTAAAAAAAAGATCTTATTCAGTAAACCACACTGTTACTCAACCAATGTAATATTTAAAAGAAATATCGACTCAATAAAAATATCCAGTGTGTACATAGGTTTGTAGGTATATTTACTGCCAAAATTATAAACACACAAGTGCCAGAATCATTTACCACCCGTCATCTTAAATAGTTTTTAATGCATTTTCAATGCTCACCGCCCGATTGAATATTTATTTCCCTTTCCATTTTTATTTGTTTACAAATCAATGCCAAACCAAAACAAAGCGGCCTCTTTCCGATTTTGAAAACCGCACTAAATCTGCACGTCTAAAATGAGCTTACTCGAAATCGTTGCGTCTCGTCGCTTTGTGAAAAAAAAAACTCTTTTTTAAACGTCATAGTTTTTCTAAAGAAAAAATAATCTTGGTCATAATTCGTGACGGTATAAAGTGAGGATTGTTGATTTTTAAATTGTTTTTTTTTTTTTTTTTTTAATTTTATGTTGTAAATAAATTGTATTGAATCGTTGAGTATTTCAGCGACTCATCAAAATAAACTACGAGTATTTTCCCCCCAAAGTGGTGAAATAGCTATAAGTAAATGGGATAGTTCTTAAAATAATATACAAAGTTCGCATATACTAAAAACAAAACACGACGACTTATGCTTGGTATTTTTAGTTCTATACCAACAAAGTTGATTTATTTATAAATCAATTGGCACTTTTGGTTTTCATACCAATAAACATTGATGGAAAAACTTAAACAGACATTTCTAGCAGTATTGTGATTGATTTTTTCCTGATTGATTCATCATGATACTTTGACAGACTGGGTTAAGCATAATCATATTATAACTAAGTGACATGCGGACGTTTGTTTTGTTTTTATTTTCGAACGAATAAATTGCTTTGAGGAATAGTTAGTTGTGAAAAGGAATTTAGAATTTATTTAAGTTATTTAAAATGACAAAAGTGAAATAAAAAAAAAACCGATGAACTGTCAAAAAACAGATATTCACAATATTTTAGGAATTTATTGACAATGAAGAATTTAGATTTTGTTTAACATGACAAAGTGAAATTAAAAAGAAAAACCGATAAACTGTCAAATTATATTCACAATGTTCGATGAATTTATTCACAATAGATAATTGGTCAATTGATTGCGTTACAGAATAAGGATATTCATGCAACGTCGGAAACTTTCCGACGCACGTCTTAAAATCGTAAAGTTTCCTACACATGTTTCATGAACGCCCCATAAAATATATTAGTCATATTTACAGCGTTTTATTATCTACGGATCTGGATCGGGATCATCTTTTAACACAGTATTTACATGAAAAATAAACAACCATAAGAACAAAAGAGATAAGCATACCGCACTGTTGTCATTAGGATCCGATCGTTTTATTTTCATGGGATGATCTTGATCCAGATCCGTAGATAATAAAACGCGGCTAATCTTATAATATACAATTAAAAAAATTTTACCACGTTCACCATTTTCATTTACGAAGTTTACGACACAAATTCTTGTCGTAAAGTTTACGATTTGTTGGAAAAGATTTCCTTTACAAATTTTGACAGGTCGTTTACGACCGTCGTGGACGTTAACTTTCTGACGTTTACCACACTTTACGATGGTTTTCCGACGTTACATGAACACCCTTAATGACAAATATGACAATTTATCGCTGCTAAAAATAGATTCTTTATTCATGATTCAACAAAAAAAATTAAATATACGAAAAAATGGCCTTAAACATTCTTATAAAAAAAAAGAATATTTTACAACAAATTCCAAGTAAAAGAGTTCAATACTTTCTGAGATTACACGTGACAAACTTAATAATTCTTTCGTTTTTATACTTATTAATATTAATAACAATATTAGTTGTAAAATAATAAATAGCGAATGGTTGTTGTATGTTGTTTTTATGGTTCCGTTAAGGTTTTTTTCCAAATAAACAAGATACAGAAAGTGCGTCATCACACTATCTGCCGCTGTCAATATTTTTATATTGCTATGTATTTAAAATATTTATATACTTTGATCGTTAATCCTCTTTTACAAAGCCTACAAGATACTATCAATTCATGAGAAAAGTATCTCATCTTACAATATGAGATATTCGGTGCCAATTTTTCGTTTCTAAAATTTAAAAGAAATAAATAAAAAAAGTTAAATGAATGTTTTTCCCACCAAAAAATTATATGAAAACAAAATAACTCTGACTTTTTAAATGACATATTTTTGTTTCGTGGAATTTTATTTATTTTTATCTAATTTTTTTGTCGATAATATAAAATATAGAAATACTTTTTTCAATGTCAGTGACGATATAAATGAAATCAAAATCTAGTATTTCGACGTCATTAACTGTGTGGTGAAGATTTGTGTTTCGTTTTAAGTTGAAAATAATTACAAATTAGAGAAGAAAAGTATAAATAATTTAAATTCATAAATCGTTATAACATAAATTTAAATCTATTTAAATTTTGCTAAACTTGCAAAACAAAAATAATAATTTTCTTATTATTTGTGTTTCTCTTCTTCTTATTAAACTTGCAATATACAAAGAAAAAATTTGATTTATTGGCCCAAATAGCTACTTTCGATTTTTATTTCTAAGAAATATTCTATCAAATTGAATTAATTAAATTTAAATCAAATTAAAAACACTATGTATGTACATGCAAAGGTTGGCTATATAGTTTTCATTTTTATAAAAAAATATTTTTTTATATGCCTATAATTTTAGTTTAAAAAATAATGCTTATATTTTTTTAGTACTTGTGTACTTTATTTAAACTTTTCCGTCGAAATATTAACATTCTATATAGACTTTGGCAATTGCTTGAGAATTTTTGTCTGTTTATTTTCGTCAATTTCATTTCTTGAATTCTTTGTTGTGATTTAATTTTAATTTACATATATATTTTGATTTGCAATTCAAGCACCCACATTTGAGTAGGTATACTTATATTATCAATTGTGTGGGATGTTATCTCTCAAGACAAAACATATTTAAATATAAAATATTTAGGTAAATTGTTTAAGTATCAATATGAATGTTTGTATTTATATGTTTATATTAAAAAAAAAAAAAACGGATTCGCGTTTTGGCATGGACAAAATAATCATCAAACAAAAAAGTCAGCTGCTGAAAAATGGGTTTTGGAGATTAAAGTCAAATAAAAATTAATTCTTAAATAACCAATGTGGACTATAAATTATATATGGCCTTGAATACCATAAAATAGTATACATAAAAATAGTAAAGACAAGTGATAATATGGGGCCACCTGACATGCTATAATTCAAGCCACCCGAACCACTACCAGATGTTTCTATATCTTGTACCATATGGGTGTCCATTATCTCGTTTTTTCGATATACATAGGTTATTTCGTTTTAGTCAATATTTTTGGTTTTCTTCGCAAAAGTTTATTTTGTTTTGCATCTTGATCTATTGTTTCGATGATAATTGTTTCGTTTCCTTAAAAAAAAGCTGTTTACATTGGCGCCTGTCTGGCGACTGAACATAAACTAAGCGAAAAAACAATTTAAAGGCAAATAGATTCTATTTAACAAAATAACTGAATGCAAAAGGAATTTAAAACCATAGTATCTACACAAATCTTAGGTAATATATTGCGCGGGTGTTCAAAGTTGAAAGTGTCAGAAATTAAAAACGGATGTTCGAGTGCCCACAGGAACTACTTACCGTATCATTAGAAACAACAAAAACAAAATTGAAATTAGAAAAGTAAAAGGGCACTCGATTGGATCCACCATTTTCCTCGATTTTGACAGATGCTCGCCAGAACTGAACAAAAATAAACGCTAACGATATTACTTTTCATATAAATATATAGATTATATATTTTTACATAGGTACAGGTACTGTGATTTAAATGAAATAAAATATCTAATCGAAGTTAACAAGATGTGAGTTGTTTACCTAGCGAAACAAAAAAAATTTACAATGGTAAAGACGAACAATCGTAATTATTAGATTTCCTTAGAAGATTCTTGGACAGTTGTTCAGCTAGCCTCTGTCTAAATAGCTTGACATCTCCTTATTTATCATGTACTCACTGACATCCTTGTAATCTGTCAATTTTGTGAACATTTGGATAAGTTCAATGAACATTTCATTTATTTCGAGATAACTTTTCAATTTCTTGTTCCTTGAACAGACCCACTTTAGAATAGGTTTGGATAGCCAATTGCAATGTCTCGGTTAGACAATCGATGGAACATATATTATAATTAAGCTTTTGGAGTTGAATAGGTTAGAGTCTAACCTATTCAACTCATACTTTGGATTGTGTTTATAAATAAGACTGGAAGTGATTAAAAATTGAAATAAAAATGACAACAAAGATAGAATTTTTTGAAATTGGAATTAAAAGTTAGTAAGCGATTTCTTAAATATGTTTATAAAAAAAATATACGAACTTTCTCTTGTATTTAACCTTTGAGGAAACAAATGTTGAAAAGTCAAAGGACCTTAAAAATATTTTTTTTTTTTATTTTATTTAAAAATAAAAATAATTTTTTTTGTTCATTTTATTTTAAAAAAATTTAAATTTTTAAATGCAACTTTGTTTGAACTATTTAAGCTCCAGATTGCAAAATTGTAACAAAAACGGTTAAGCCATTGAAAAGTTATAGTAAAATAACTAAAAGACAAAACCCTAATTCCGTAAGATGATTTTTTTCGCGAAAACCAGTTTTCTTGTTCTTTGGTCGTTACAGGTACCATGTTTAATCAAAAGCGTTAGAGCCGTTACCGAAAAAAAAAAATTGAGAAAGTCAAAAAAACGAGTTATAGTATTTAACTATTTTTTTCACATTCTATTATTAAAGTTAAAATCACCAAATGTCTATTTGATGTTTTTAGTACCATACTATAACTTCAAATGTCACTTTGACAATTAAAAATAAGAAAGTGGTACGTTTGCTTACTTTTTTTGCACGAACTAACACTGTTTTAAGCGTGTTCAGCTGAAGTTTATTCAAAAAATAGGTTCTGTTTGATGGTACTTGTTTTTTAACTAAGAACATTTTAGTAAAGACCTTTAAAGTAAAAGTATCACACTAATAACCTTAAAATAAGGTGATTACAATTTTGCGCCATTATATTTTAAAACAAAATTAATTAACTAATATCTTCATACAATAGATAAAATCAGACAAATTAACTAATAAAAGCTGACAGATCACACACCCCACAGCTGAATTTGTTGTTTGCTGTAAATAAATTAAAGTAATTGTTGTTCCACGAAATATTTAATTATAATTATTGGAAAAATAAAGGAAAACTGGGAAAATTCCACACCTTAAATGAATTTTGCGATTAATTTTTGGCGAATAATACATTGGCTTACTGTTATACGGAATTGCTGGCCATTTGCGAAAGTTTGATTCACGAACCACTGTTTGGTTATTCAAATTTTCAACAAATTTACCAAAACCGTTTTTTTCTATGGACTCTGATTAAATTCGCTTGAAATTTCACACCAAACCGACCTATAATATGTCTACATTTCCGTTTCCCTTATACATTATAGTATTATGGTTCAAAACATTACTTTCCACAGACACCAACCGCTCAAAAAAGCTCAAGCTTTCAAGCTTTCTAACAGAAAAAAAAACTATTTAAAAATCAAACGAAAAGAAAATCTTTTAATGACGTCACATATTCGTCTGCTGTAAATATCTGTCGTTGATGATGTGATTTTCTTTTAGAACTTTCTAATTAATTTATTTCCATATGCTCGCATTAATCATCAGCTGTTTTGTGTATCTTCCACTCACCCAATTGCCACCCGAAATTCATTGCCATATACATTTCCGAGGAAAAGAAAAATCGAAAAAAATCCCTCACAGAACGATGACAAAAACAATCCCCCAGTAGTATATTTCTAGCGACGAAGACTCGAGCAATGGGTCAACAACTGTGGTTCTGCGATTTCGAAAATATTTTCTAAATTTTATTTCATCCGATTGTTTTTTTTTATAACAATTTTTTTTTATTCGACTTTTTTAATATTTAAGCTTATTATAAGTTTATTTTTGTTTTTGAAAGGGATTTTTATCTAAAACGGTCAGAAGTTATAAATCTTTTTGTATTAAAATACATATATTTTTTAAATAAGAGTAAATTTCAAAGTTTCACTCGGAATGCGAGTATAGTACGTGATATAATTATATTTTAATTTTGGCAGATAAATAATCCGTATTAATATTTTCGTGTATCTATCGTGACGCTTTGAGAGTCTATGTATATATAGAATAGACAGCGGGCGCAACGACGAGGAAGACTTCTCAAAGACATTGCAAAATTCTATTTTTAACTTCGGCGTGTTATTGCGAGAGAATATAAAAAACGCTAAAAGGGGTTTAGGTAGAATTTTTGTTTGATTGTCAACTTAAACAATAATGGAACCCAGTCAGGAGTCATCGGATTCAGCTGTTGTCCGACGTCGCCGAAGGGTAGCTCGACCTACAAGGGAACAAACTCCAGAACCTGGACTAGCTGTGCGACGAAACTATTCCGATGAGAGTAGCAGTAATTTTGAACAGCAGCCAGTGCAGACGGTTCGAATGCAAATTCGTCCCCCTGGTACTATATCAGCGCACGAAAGTAAGATTTTGAGAAGACGTGACAAGACTTTCGCCAGTGCAGCAGCACGAAGTCATTCACAGCCCCGACAGGCAGAGAGGCTTTCATCTCCAGAAGCTTTTGAATTAATCAGAACTGTGGAGAAAAGAAGCCTTTCTTCACCAAGGCACAAGGAAGAATCTAGTGAAGGAGAACGTTATGCCACAAGTCCGGAGATTCACGAGAACAATCCCAGATCACCAAGTCGGCAGCCTTCTGCACGTCAGGCCCCGAATGAAGATGAGAATCTTAGCCGTTTAGAACTGAATCTTCGGAGGTTTGAGGACGAAAGAAGAAGATTTGAATTAGAGAAGAGAATCTTTGAGAAAGAGAAACGTGAGCATAAGGTTCGATACAAGCAGTATATGGACAATGAAGAACGAAAACGACTAATGGAAAACTATCGGAAAATGAGTGATCGGATGCAGGTTCCCAATGATCCTGAAGATCGTCGAAGAGTGGTGCAGAGTTTGAGACTATCGAGGAATGAGGCTGCGGTAAGACAAAAGCAAGTAAGACCATCTAGGTATGAATCTTCTACACCGGTGTCATCATCTGAATCTGAAACTGTGCATGTTGAAGAGCATAGGAACAAACATAGGTCACCACCTCCACCTTCCTCTCAAAATAACCGACCCAAAGATGCTTCCCCACCCATCAGTGCTAATTCACAAGCCCCACCAGTTCCAGTTCGTCGAAGTGTGAGTCGTAATAGCTCATTGTCTCCGATTCGGCCTGCACGAAGGTCAAAGACTCCCGATAATGATAACAATGTATCTTCTCGAAAGTCTTCAATCGAAGAAGTTGCTGCCGAAAATTTAGAACGGAAGAGAAGTTTTAGAAACGCAAACTACGAAAGTGAACTTCAACAGAAAGCACTTGAGGATATTTATCGTAAAGCAGCTTCAGAAGAAACAAAAACACAGAGTCTTGGACGTAAAAAGACTTCAATCAGAAGCTCTGAAAAAAGAAATAGTTCAATTGAAGATGATGAAGCTATACAAAAAAATGGATGCCGAAAATCTTCATTCGAACTGAGCTTAGAAAGAAAACGAAGCTCTATAGAAGAAAGCTTAGAAAAAGCCCGAAAATTGTCTCTAGAAAAATCTGAAGCCTTACAACTTGTAAGAAAACGCAGTCTCGAAAAAGCTGAAGCTTTACGAATAATTCGAAAGCGTAGTCTTGAGTCGTCGTCTTTGATTCAACCAAAAGAGGATGTAATTTCTGAGAAGGCAGTGAAAAAAATTAAAAAACCCTCCTTGATTTCAAGATTAATTGCTTACTTAAAACGACCAAAAACTCCATCCAAAGATGAGTTTCGTCCACCAGCAGAAAAGCTTCTAACGAAAGTATTCTTTCGTGAAATGTTTCGTGAATTTCGATATGAATGGCTTAAACTCAAGTCCGATTATCCTCGAGAACTTGATGCAATGTGCCTTGATCGAAACAAATGTGTGGTGAATTTTATAATTCTTATACTTCTGTGTGGTTTCGGAGGTCTTATGTTCCGGTACACTGAAGGTTCTTTGGAAAATATCTACAAATGTGAAGTACGAAAGGTTAGGCGAGATTTTATCGATCACTTATGGACTGTGAGTCATAATATGAGGTGAGGCAGTCGGCAAAAGAAGTTAAGATGAATGATACAATTATTATAATTTTGTACTTTTTACAGAGAAGACGATTGGAAATCTGCTGCTCGAACAAAATTAAGAAAATTCGAAGAAGAATTACATACTATGCAAGAACTTGGAATTCGTCGATATCCTGGAATGAAATCGTGGAATTTTGTTAATTGTGTTTTGTATTGCTGGACCGTGATAACGACAATAGGTAACTGGTATTTAAAAAAGAAAAGTTAAATACCCCTTGACGTTAAGCATAACAAATTTTAACGAAAAACTACTACATTCAACAAGAACTCTGCTGTCACCAAAGAGTATTATTTAATCTGCACACACACTGTTTCTTACTTAGTGTGAACTTTTGCAAACATACTTTCCATTCGAACTTGTAAATAACATATGTTACACTAGCGTTTGTTTTCTTTTCATCTCTAGTCGTTGGTAAACATATCTTAGGTATTTATGGTGAATTAGCTAATTAACATACATTAAAGATAATTCATGTCTCGTTTCAGTTTAATAGGATTTTTTTTTAATCCCCTTTCACACGAGAAAACTGTGTTTTCACCAACTTTCAGTTTTAGGCGAAACCTTTCGGTCAAGAAACTAATTTCCTCTTGTGAAAGGGGACTACGAAGTTATTATTTGATCTAAAAGCAAAAGAAGTCAGGTATTTCTTTAAGTTAAAAAAAATTATAAAGGCATATGATTTTGAATAACTACCAAAATTCGTATGAGATAATTTTGTCAAATAATTAATTATTATAATACGCTGCTGATGCGGAACTTTAATACAAAAAAATTAATACAAAAATTACTCAACGGAATCATAAACAAAACATTTCATTCTGCGCTTCGTTCTGCAGTATAAGCTGTTCGATGAGCGAAGTTGATAATTGTAGCAGATTATTAGGAAATGTCTACACTTTTTTTTCGAAATCCGCAGTGATTTGCAGTAAAGTATTCTCTTTTCTTTAAACGAGAAACGAATAAAAAGAGAAAAGAGAGCATTGCACTGCGAATCATTCCGTATGCAGTTGTTTTGCGAATTCCATAATCGACATTTTTCAATGAAACGACTTTGGAGTCGTTTTTTGATAAAAATAAAATCAGTTCTTTCTATAACGGTTTTTAATTGATGAGTTTTTGGAACATATCGTTTCCACGCAAAAAATGTACTCAAATATTCTTTCTATAATTATTTTGATAAATCCTAAATAATTCATATTATTCTCCTTTTACTATCTTTTCAGGTTATGGCCATATTACACCTAAAACTGTACTCGGGCGATCGTTGACAGTTATATACGCCATCATAGGCATCCCGATGTTTTTGATATTACTAGCTGATTTCGGTAAACTTTTTACTCGAGCAATCAAATTTGTTTGGGCCTATGTTAGACGTATCTACTATACAGGAACTTGTCGAAAAGTTCGAAAACAACAACAAGTAATGGATGTTCTTAGTGGATTCAATACAGTGTACGATTATGCTGTCCGACGACCAAGTCACTTCTTAGGATATCCCACTGACGAAGAATCAGCACAGGCAGAAACTCAATCAGAGCATCCTGCACCATTATCTAACCAACAATTTCCCAATTCTCAGGCGCCATCTTATTTAGAAACACCAACTACCCCGTATCCTGAAACGTTTGAAATCGACGACGAATTCAATTTGCCCATTTCTCTAGCCAGTGTCATTTTAGTTTCTTACATTCTCGTCGGAGCATTTGTATACACTTCATGGGAGCAATGGTCATACTTCGAGGCTTTCTACTTTGTTTTTGTGTCCATGTCGACAATTGGCTTTGGTGATTTAGTCCCAGATCATCCCATCTTCATGATGGCCAGCATCGTCTATCTGATTTTCGGTCTCGCTCTGACTTCTATGTTCGTCAATGTGGTACAAATAAAATTGAGCAATACTTTCAAAGATGCAAGTGCAAAAATCGGTGCAACAATGGGTCTCACATCGGTGGGAGGAAGTGAGGCAGTTTTATCAACACCATCGGATATAGCTTCTGTTCATGTCCATAAGTTGGGTACAATTGGTGAAGTTACAAGTGAGGAATTATCTCCAAATGATATTATAAATTTGCCATCAACTAATTCTGAGCATGGACTACCACCACCACTTCTACCCAAAAAAGGAACATCCACTGAACCTGAAGAGAAGCCAACAAAAAAAAAGGGTTTCTTTAAAAAATAAATGAAAAAAAAGTCCAGCCGTCATTTAACAAATTCTTAAACTAGTCAGCTTATTTTTTTTTTGTTTTTGAGGTAAAGATAGGATTTTTTGTATGCGAGTGCCTTTTTGATTTTACGTTTTTTATAAGCTTTAAGCTCCAAGAGAAATATCAAGTTTTCAACTAAAAATAAAAAAAATATTTATGAACCACACATTTATACATAAGAAAAAAACAAAAGTTTTGAGAGTTTTAAAGACCTGAAGAAGATACATGAGCTTCGATTTGTTTTTAAATAAGTGAAATATTTAAGCATATACTTTAATAATTTAAATTTAATAAATTTATTATATAAACACGAAAATAATTAAATTAAATTATATAAACACATAAAATAAGTTATATTTATATTCTGATGATACGATTTTATATTTATTTTATTTTGTTTTGTTTGCTAAATATATACTATATACATAAGTGCTGGAGGTCTAAGCCTAAAATATTTGTTATTATAAACTTTTATGGGCGCAATGAAAATGTTTACCAAATAAAATTGGACTGGGGTCAAAATCTCCAAAAGATCAAACATTCAGTTTTATATAACTAATTCAGTTTTTAATAATTAAAAAAAAAACGATAGTAAAACAAGTTTTCTTGTTTGTTTAATTCTTAATGTAAAGATAAAATTTTATACAAAATGTCGCAATACTGAATCTTTAAATAAAAAATAATATAAGTATACCTAAAAGATTTCAGGAAAACAAAATTATTTTGTAACACGATATGTTGACTTTACGTGAAGAAGTATGCTTATAATCATACAGAATCTTCGATTTTAGTATAACTCGACCCAGAAAAATATCATCAGCCTTAATTTTCAATCCATCATAATTTCCTCCAGCAGGTGATCTATATACAATATAGATACATATTATTTGTTTTAAGTTGTAATGATACAAATTGTATTCCTGAGTTTTTTTTTGTTAAAATAAATTAAAATGTTTAAATATATTTTTCCAAAAATTCTGTTTCAATATAAAATATTTTCCACTAAAATTCGTAGTTTGTCAAAATTTTTTAAAAAAATAAATAAAATTTGCCACAGATCTTTAAGAAACTATAACTAAAAAAAGCCTCTTTTTATTTAAATTGAATGTATTTTTTTTATAAGATATAAATTTTAATACAAGAAGTACAGCGAGTTATTAATATTTTCAACTTTAGAAATTATTTAATTATGTAAGAGAAAATTAAAATTTATGATACAATTATTAAAAATAAAAATTAAGTTTAATAAAACTGAAATAAAAATACAAATTTTACATAAACTGAGGTACTCACATTGTGGTTTTCAACTAGCAACTAATTTTTTTTTTATAGACAACGGTGGAAAATCTCCCAAAAAGACGATAAGTAAAATAACACATTGAATGCAACCCCAAAATGTGGGAAATTCTAGGATTTTTCTGGTGAAACATACAAAAGTTTCGTTTTTATAATTTATCTCGGTCATTTACCACCATGCATTATTAGGTTTGTTCGATGATCTCTGCCCCAGGGTGACCTGGGTAATTATCAAAAAAAGAACGCCCCAGTGCTATAAGTTTTAACGTCTGATTATTTTGTTAATTTCCCTTTTTCATAGATCATCGTATATTTTGGAATTTCGTTTATAATAATGGAACAAATATAAAACAAAACCATCAACAACAATCTCATATATTTAACATCTAAAATCATCAACATTCAATATACACTTTTTTGCCAAAATTAGTACAACAGGTGATTTGAATTTTAACAGCTCTGAGGTCTTACCCTGAGAAAAACCTGGGTTTCGTTAGATTCATTCAGAGCTCGACCCGAACACAGTGCAAAAAACCTAGGGCGACAAAAAGTGCTACATATATAGAGCGAGTTCAGGGCAACTCAGTGTTGGTGTCCAAATATAATATAAATATACAGAAGTCCAGAATGAATTATGAATTTTTATTGAAAAAGGTTTAGGTTAGGTTTTATTTAAGGAAGGTTTTCCCTATCAAATAGATTTTTACACGAAAGTTGCACTCTCTCGCACACTTGTAAACACACCTGTGCCTGTCAAATTGAAAATATTAGGTGTGTTTTCCTTTACTTTGAAACTCTGTGTATTTTGTGTATACACATTTTTTTTTTTTTTTTTTCATATAAACTTCGACTAACTTTTGTGTAGAAATTCACACAAATGCACAGAGTTTCAAAGTTAAGGCACTAGGCTATTATCTTTGTTCACTGATCTGTTCAATGAATTTTGGTAGGTATTCTGTTTGTCTACCTTCAAGAGTTTTCTGCACTTGTTTTCAACAAACAGTTTTATTTTTACTATCAAATTGTTTTGTTTTTGTGATTCACAAAAGTGCATTTTAATGAATTTTGTGTTCTTACTTGTTCTGACATTAAACATGTGCAGTCGTTCCATTTTATCTATGATATTCTTACCTTGTACTCATTGAACATATACGTTTGCACAGTAGCCGAATTTCTAAACGCAAAACTTGTTAAAATTATGCCATGCAAACAGTTTCAAAATGCAAACGTTACATCCCTGCAAAGTAGATTATCCCAAAACGTATAGTTATAGATTTTGGAGGCTTGAATGAAACAACGAACACTTGGGTAAGCTTCCACCAAGGTTTTATACAGGCTGGAGTTATAACTTGGTCTTTTATTGTTCAATTTAATTTAGGTTTTATTGTTTGACAACTGCATTTAAATTAATCAACATTTTTACTAGCCAAACACAAGAGGTCTGTTTGTTTACTTCCCAAAACTGCCAATTTTGACCAATTCTAGTCCAGTTTTATTTTTTTTTATATGGAATGTGACAGAAATTTGAACTAAAATGTGCAGAAAGTGGCAGTTTTGGGAAGTAAAGAAATATGTAGATCTAAGTTGTTTGTTGAACAGTTCATTATAGTAGAATTTTGTTTTCTTGAGCAAATGCAAATGCAAATGTATGCAATGCAAACATATGACTTTGGCATTTTAAACTTGCTTTTTGGTTTTTGATTTGCAAATATTACGTTTACGAATTTGGCCTGTGTTTTTGTGAATTGTACCGTTACCGATCCTGTTGAAAATCTGCTAACATGTTTTATTAAAAAAAAAAAAAAAATTCTTGATTTTCCTTTTTAAAACATTTCAATTTTCAATCAAAAATGTATAATCGCAATTCCAAAAATGACATTTCATGATGATGACATTTAACGTGTGTGCATGTGTGAATTCTTCTGATTTTCTCTTCTTTTCAGTAATGTAGTACAAAACGAACGCTTTCGGCAACATTAGGAAAATCAGATCTCGGAGATCTGATGAACACAATTTACCAGCAAAATTTCTCGATTTTTATGTAAATAAATTTTGAGGAAACAAACTCTTGGATTCGCTTTTGCTCACTTTTTGTGTGAGAAAAATTTCTGAGATCTCATTTTCTGAACGCTCCAATTATATTGTGAGTAGGTACGGTACGGTTAGTGCTCCAATTTAAAAAATTGAAAAGAAAGATGGAATCCCATCAACAAATATAACATAAGACCTGCATTTGAGTAGACTAAAGCGTATATCCAGCGTTTTCCTCGTTTTTTGAAGAAATAAAAGTTACCAGTTCATTTTTGAATTTTTTTTCGATTTGAATTCTTCCTTTTTCAACTGTCAAAATATCCTTAAAGTATGCAGTGTATATTCCAATTATATTTCACCACGAAGTATCCCAACACAACATAAAAAGGAAACAAAATAACTTAACTAAAATCCGACTTTCATTTCTACTCACACAATCACAAACACTTTATATTCACCACAGAAAAACATTATTCTTGCTCTGCGTCTCCTCGCAGCAATATAGCAGCTGTCAAGTTAAGTCAATTGCAGTCTGTCTGTCGCCTTGAAGAGGTCGATTGTGTTTTGTAACGGTACTTACCCAATATAGTGTCGTGTCATCATCCCTTACGCGAGATAAAAAAAAATAAAATAATATCCACCCTTCTGTTATAATATGTGTGTATATATTTAAATAAGTAGGTACGCACCTCGTGCATTAATTTGTACATGTGTTTGTCGTTATTGTTGTGGAAAGTGAAAGAAGGGTGCTGTGGTTTATTTTAAGTTCATCTTTTTACTACCGGTGAGTTACGTCTTTGGGACACATTTCATCGGGTAAATATCGGTAAGTTCACGGAGCAAGGTGAGGTTCTTTATAGTGCGAAACGTAGCGTGAATGAATCACAATAGCTACCTCGAAAGGTAAAACAAAAAAGTGAAAAAATTGTGCTCTGTCGTTGTGGTTTTTGTTTTGTTGTGCCATCGGTTTTTCATTTTTTTTTTCTTTCCCTCTCGCGAGACTTCTTTCACCTTTTTTATTTATCATGAGTTTGTGAAAAGTTTCACATTTTGATTACGAAAATAGTGTGAAGGGCAGTTTGCAAAAATTTAAAAAGTGCAGCAGCAACAAACATAATATTAATCAGCTCTCGTTTAGACGAAGAGGCAGCGCAGCAGAGGCAGAGACGACAGCTAAAGTAGCAATAAGAAAAGAAAAAAAAAACAAAAAAATGTCAGCACTCAGCAGTCGTCATCAAAAGATGGAACAACAGGTAAGATGAGAAGATTTGTTGCGGTTAGATGGATTAGTTGAACCTACTTCCCGGATACGTGCTTACTATTAAATATTTTAACGACAACCCTTTTGCAATTTATATTTTTGTTGGTTAATTTATGTGTGTTTGCTCCTAGTGCTAATGAATTATAATTTCTATGCGAGAAATCGATGAAATTAAGATATTTTATTGGAATAATTCTGCTATTTTGTTCTTGTTAGACAAAATATGGGTAGGTAGGGAACCTTAAAACAAATGGTCAAAGAATATACATACCGAAAAAGATGTGTGCAAAGATGGAAAGAAAGAAAAAAATTCAATTTGTTTGTGTTTCGGCAATAAACGACAACGACAGCTGCTGCCAGGGGCAACGTGGTTTCTAGTGTGTTATTATTTTTTTTTTTCTATTTTCCTATACATGTATGTGTGCAGGTAGATACTCAAAAATCCACATAACGAAGTAAACTTGAATACATATCCCCTTGCATAAAGAGAGCTACTTTTTAGAAGATTGGCAAATCATTATTAGATTTCAGATTTTATTGAGAATTGAGTCCATACCTATGTACTGTAGGTAAGGTACATCAATTCAATAACATTGAACATAGCTGCATATATTGGCATTTTTTACTATCTGCTCCCGATGGCCATTAAACGCCTGATCAAATAGAACAGGGTCTTGATAGCTGCTGATGGGTTGCCAAAGTCACATCATTATATACATATAGGTATGGTTGTTAACAAACAAAATTTAAACAAACTAGCAAGTGATAGTGAGGTGCTGGTCTCATCTTAGTAACAAGAGTAACAAACCTTACCTATTGACATTCCAAGAGATGAAACTTTCAGACGAAGTTGAGAGGTGAAACAGGGATTGTAGGGATGAATTTTTGGATCTAGAAACAAACTTTTCATAGCGATGGGACAGTGTACTAGCATTTCCCAAACCGAAGTAAGTGTGATATGAAAATGTGCAGATCGAAATCTCGAAAGAAATTACCGAAAAAAAAAAAAAAATGCCAGATAGTCAAGCAGCACTCAAACCACTGAGCATTCTTAAAAAGTGTGGTAGTCTGTAGGCAGGCTAAATGAACTTTGCAAAAACAATAATGTCACGGTTTATTGGGTACCTGGGAACGTTTGCGTTCAGGGTAATGAGGAGGCAGACTCCTCAAAAAAAATAGAAGCAACGATCTTGTTAAAGAACACTAAGACAATCTAATGTGGTGTAGGAGAGAATGTGATTAAAAATAAAATCAAAAAAGAAGAGGATGACTCCCCAGGAGAACAGCCCAAATTCCTACTTGCTCTGTACCAGCTAGGAGCAAGGTAGGAACAACCTGAGAACAATAACGAACCTCTTATGCCGGCCACTGTAAGCTAAGAAAAGGATTTAAATATTCTAGTCCTATAGTGTCATATGATTCTGTTATATTCATGAGGAAACACCGAACCACGTACTATGCAGTTGCGCTGAACTTGTACACCAAAGAAATAAAAACCTTGGAGAAAAGATCAACTTATCCTTTCTGTTAATACCCTAAATAATCAAATCCCCAAAAAAAAAATTGGTTTGGAGGAAGAGTTGTAAGATAAGAAATCTCATCCAGCTCTAGATGGAGATACAATAGATCTTTATGTCGTATGTATTAATAGGTTTTTATTTTTAGGAGAATATGAAAAATTATTTTCGGAAAAGCATACAATTACAAAAAGTTTTTTCTTCTAAATAAAATAAATTCTTTCACATTGCACCTTAACTGAACTTATTGAAGCCATAAAACCAAGAAATTATAGCCAACATTAGATCGCAATACCTAACTCCGTACATAAACCTTTGAAACATTACATTCTTTTACTCAAGGTGAGACCTAACAGTTTTCCCTTATGCATATACCTACATGCATATATTATTAGCTTATCTGCGACTTATAGCTTATATTATAGCCCTTTCAACATACATAATACAATGTTATACTGTTTTATCTTCACAAAATAAAGCTATGAAAAAAAAACAGAATCCCATTAACCACCTTGTGTCCTCAATTCAACACACGTTATGTTTGTCGAAGTAAAGGTGCACATAAATTTTCTTGCCTACTTTACTCTAAATATTCGACTTATCGTTGTTGTCATCAATAAAATATGTTTGAAAAAAAACAAAAATAACACACTGCCATTTAACGCCTCACAAATCATCATTTCGACCTCATAAAAGCGTCCTCAAGGACTCATTATTACAATTATATTTGGTTTTATTTAAAAAGTCTTCACCACTCACACCAAGTGTAACGAAAATACACGTGTCGATATTTCTATTATTTAGCAAGGATTTTTTCGAACGTCAATTACTACAAGCTTTGTTAATTTTCTACGTACAACAATGGCGTCTTAATTCAAATGAAGTTTCAAAGGTTTAATATACATATTAACCGTGTCCAAAAAATTAGAATCATTGAAACAACTATGAAAAAAAGGACAACAAACTAAATTGAGGCCATCCAACCTAATGGCTATGTAAGTAGTAACGTCGTCTGCGTCCCACGTCGTCGTCGTTGTTGCTTTGAGCTTCTGTGACTCTTATTGCTGCTACCGACGACCGTGTCGTTGGACTCTCTATAGAGACGATTAATATAAAAAGGACACGGATTTGTCGATTAGCTCCATCAGCAGCGGCAGGAAACTATAGCCAGAGTGCGGTGGTGGTGAGCAACAAAGCACAGCAAAAAGAAAATCGATTTCGAGTTAAATAAAATTCCTTTCTGTTACCAAGGAAAGGTGTTGTGGGGCGCGTCCTCGTGGTCGTAACGTATAACCAAAACCTTTAAAGTTTTCGCTTGTGAGTTGATAGCTTTGGGATTTCACAACTTAATTTTCTGTATAGCTTGGGTAAATATAATTTCATAAAAAAGGAAATATGTATTATTTTGTATGGGGAGCTTTTTGGTGGGTAATAAGAGTTTGGTGAATGAACTTCAACCAAAATGAAAATACCACTTAAAACGAGTTAACGTGTTAGATACACGCTACATACATACATATGTATGCTTGGGAAGTTTAACTTCAACGCAAAATTAACATTCATTTGCTACAGAAAAAATACCTAGGAAATTGATCATAATTGTTAAAAAAAAGTCAACGAACTAAAAATGGGAAAGCATTGATTTTTTTATTCCAGAAAAATTAGACGTACCTTCATACATTTATGTATCTATTCCTGGGCTAGATGCCAGGTTGACTTCTGTCAGGTCAAATCGTGTTGTCAGTTGAGTTCAAATATCAATGTCGACCAAGTGTTAATTATATTTTTTATTTTAGTTTTGATAGATAATCATATTTTTTTATTATATTTATTATATGTAATTTATTAATCATTTAACTTATCAACTAATAAAAAAAATGTGTGTATGTCATTTAGCAAAACAATTTTTAAGAAAAAATTTATAATTGACAATTGAGTATTTCTTAATATATAATATAGTGCTGTTGAAGAAAAACATAATTTAATGCATAGTTAAAGATTTGTTTGTTTTAATATTACTAAACTTGAAATAAGTTGGTACCTTTACTCTCTGTCAACATTCTTTTTCTTGGGTTGTGATTCTCGAAAAGTTTGATTAAGATTTATCACTCCAGTCGAATATATTTTTTGACGTTTGAATAGTGGTCCGAATTAATTCGAAAACCATATTACCGACATTTTGTTAGTTTTCCTTCTCTTTGAGAGCACTTCTTAAATTTGACATTTAACCACGTTTTAGTGCCAGAAATGTTGGGAACAGAGCTATTATTAGGAGAAAAAAATAACTCAAATTATGAGTGCCTGTTTACATAGGCATTTTACTGAAAGGCGCAACCAGTGAGACAGGTAGATTTATGTGTGCATAGAAACGAGAAGGGTAAATTCCATACCAAAATCCTTCTCGTTTCTACGCACATCAAATCTACCTGTCTCACTGGATACGCCCTTCAGTAAAATGCCTATGTAAACAGGCACTGAGACTCGACAAAAACGTTTCACTTGCGAGCATAATGAATAAGCAAGTTTTTTTTAATTTATGATGGAGGATGGCGAGGGATGGGAAGGGGTTACCTAGTACTATGTATATTTTTAAAACTGATTTTTAGATTGTAACGGATGTAATACTAATATTCACGATTATATAGATAGAGACAAAATTTAACTTTGAAATTGTTAGGTACGCGTGGGACTTATATAATATGTAAAAAGATACGGGTGTGTATCTTATTATATAACTCTATAAGAATAAAAATATGGATATGTGACAAAGTATTCTAATAGCAAATTAATGTCACCATAAGTGAAACTATACACTTCTGGACAAAATTAAAGGAACACACGAAAAAAAAGTTGGTCTCGCAATTCTGTCTATGTGTCCTGTCCTTTCGGGTGCGTCGGTTTTCTTTAAACTTGGTGCCTATGTAGCTTTTTTTTTGGGCATTCCTCTGACAAAAATAATGGCCTGCCGTACAACTTTTTTTAAGCAAATAATGAAAATCTTAAAAACGTGCACTCATTTTTTTTTAGAACTTAGGTAGGTAATAATTCGAAAACGGCTCGCTCGATTGTAATTAGATTTTCTTATTAGATTTTAAATAAAAATTTATCTTATAACCAAAAATAACGGTAAAAAATCTCATTCTTCTCAAAAACCGCTCCTACGATTTTGATTAAAATTTGTATGTGAGCTAATACGATCAGTACGATCTACCATATTATTGAAAAAAAAAATATCTACCTACCGATTAAAAATGGCATCTCTCATAGAATACATTTTTTTGGTTTTCGACTATCTCATTATGTGTTTACTCGATTTTAAAAAAATTTCAATAACACAAATTTTGGATTTTCAAAAATTTTTTTAAAATTCGATGTTTCGAAAATGTGTAAATTTTTTTTTCAAAATTATATTTTTAACTCCACATTAATAAATGCTTAAAAATTGCGTAGCATTTTTTTTCTTAAAAATGCAAAATTTTATATAAAAAAAACTGCTCCAACGATTTTTAAGATTTTTTTCTCATAAATTGATATTTGTTTAAGAAATCAGATGGAATCCATCGCATTGATGTCAGTAGCTGTGTGAAGTCAGAACCCCGACCTCAAAATTTTGGATCCAAATATATCAGAATCGTTTGTCCATCGTTTGTCCACGTTTGTCCAGGCAAAATTTTCGTTTGTCCACCCCCAGGAAAAAAGTTATTAAGCTTTTCTTTTTTATAGGAACACCCCCACAAATTAAAAATTGACCTCATGCCCGCAAATGATAACTTATATGGATGGGACATGGTGCATTCGTTTGTCCAGCAGCCGATACTGATTGTCCACCAAAAATTTTTACTTTCCCACCCTTAGTTCAAAAGTTATTCAACATTTCTTTTTTATAGGAACACCCCCACAAATTTAAAAGTCGTCTACCACCCACAATTCACAACTTAGGAGTATGGGACCAATTGCATTCGTTTGTCCACCGGCTGATTATGATTGTCCACCAAAAATTTTCGTTTGTCCACCCTTAGTTCAAAAGTTATTTAACATTTCTTTTTTATAGCAACTATCACAACCCTAAAAACCTTAAAAGTCGTCTACCACCCACAATTTTCAACTTAGAACGTCGAAACAAAAAGCCTTCGTTTGTCCAGCGGCCCATACTGATTGTCCACCAAAAATTTTCGTTTGTCCACCCTTAGGTCAAAAATTATTCAACTTTTCTATTTTATGGCACCCAACCCCAAAATTGAAAATTTCACTTAGCCGAATCGAACCTTTTGCAATCGTTTGTCCATCGTTTGTCCAGGCTAGAAAAAAAATAAAAAAAATTTTTCGACCCCCCCTTCAAAAGTTATTCAACTTTTCTATTTTATAGCAACACCCCCAAAACTAAAAATTGACCGCATTCCCACAATTTTCAACTTAGAACGTCGAAACAAAAAGCCTTCGTTTGTCCAGCGGCCCATACTGATTGTCCACCAAAAATTTTCGTTTGTCCACCCCAATGTCAAAAACTATTCAACCTTTATATTTTATTATCAAGATTTTAGTTCAGACACAAACCATTTCATATAGTTCGCACATTTAATGCAAAAAATTTTCGAATTAAATTTCCATTTTATTAATGCAAAAAATGTTCGAACAAAATTTGCATTTTTTTTTTCAACACAAAAAATGTTCGAACGAAAGGACCATGGGCATTTTGGCATATGGAGAGCACTTTATTTAATTATATAGCAGCTAAATTGAAATCGAGCGCAAAAGTTGTTTTTTGGCACATTTTATAAAAAAAGTATTTAAATTACAAAAAAAATTATTTGAAAAAAATGGCACTACTTACTAAAAAGTCTTTCACTTTTTCTGAAAGCCTGAAGTCCGTTCTTTCATTTTATTTTTAAATCAACTTATTTTTCGAAAAATTTTCTTTCAAAAAGCTGAAAAAGAAAGTTACTGTCAACCCGGGTCACTTTGGCACTTTTTCAAATTAAAATGTGAATAACTTTTGCAATAATTTTTTTTTTTAAAGGAAAATTCAGCCATTTTACCTTCTTTGCTCACTCTATTAGGTTTGACAAGTCTTGAAAAAACTAATGAACAGTTTTATATATGCATGCTAAAATATGGGTAGCCAAAGTCACCATCCCATTTAGGGTGAATTTGGCCGGACGGACGTTTTCCTCATTTTCAGATGAACTACAGGCAGCAAGTCAATCTCACCCAACCCAAGTGAAAGAAGAGAATTTTTTTATATATGTATTAAGTATTTTTTGTTATTAGTTTACTCCATCTGGTCTGTTTTTAATATTTTTTTTGAAAATACAAATAAATATTAATTCGAATTTTCATATACTTGAAAGGATATTTGAAAAAAGAATCTCTCTCGGCGATCCACATTTAGAACAGTAAGTTTTTTTCTGCAGATCAGTCTTGTTCACGTGTGCAACGTCTTTTTTTCTGAATATATTAAGCTATACCCAACATCTCTTCGTAAGAATAGGCGTGTTTTGGTGAGAAACTGCAACAGTCAAAATTTATTTAGAGAAACAACAAAAAAAATCTACTGGCATTTACACTAACTTTTTTCTCCAGTCAAATTTTACTGGATAAAAGTAGTTTCTCTTACTCAAACTCAGTGGAAACTGAGCTATATTCTCACCAATACACGGCTATTAAGATTGTTAACTCGTCGTTCTCTACATTTAAGATGAAGCCGAAGTAAAATTTTATGTTTCTTTACTGCAAACCTGACCTTCGTCACTCATGATTTCTTGTTCTTGCCACCCAGCCAAAGTCACCCAAAATGAATGTCAAAGTCACCCCACCATTTGGCATTTATTATAAAAAAAATAAAATTTATTGTTTATAAAATAGTTACAAAGGGTAGAATAAAGGGAATTAAATTTAAAAAAAAAATACATATATCGGAGTTAAAATCATTTTACAATCATATTTCTGCAACATATTAAAACCATCCAACAACAAATAAATTTTATTATATTTTATTTACTAATTTTAATTAAATAAAGCTAGTATGATCATTTTTTAATTCATTGAATTATACAAATTTACAAAGAAGTTTGAAAAAAATTAAAAACTCCTTCATATTTAAAATTTTTTTTTTAAAGTATCCATTCAAAACCCAACCAGGCCACAAACACCCGGGTTGACGGTACTGCTTTTCTGTATTAAGGGTGTCCCATAAACAATGGTCCAAACTGAAACTGGTGATAGGGCAGGTCATGACTATTCAGAATTTAACTTGTCCGTACCCCATCATAACGGTTTTCGAATAACGGCAGTTTTTTGGAAATTTTGAAAAACCCATACTTTGAACCAGTTATTTGGTTACCCTATCCATAACTGATTTTTGGTTTTCTTAATTTGTTTCACATAAATATTGTATGATAGTAAGATTAATTTTCTGCATTAAAATATTTTTGATATCCTGCACCATTTTGCTCAAAATTAATTGATAATACGACATTTTGATCAAACCTTTTTCTTACTTCAGTTTTTAAAAGAGCATCCTGAAAACATATCATGTGACTCAACACTGATTTTTAGATTTAAAAATTTGCCATGATATTGAAGTTTCTTAAAAGGTATAAAACTCACCAATGACAGTCTTCGATTAAAAGTTATAAGAATTTTAACTCAAACAAACAGGTTTGTTAAATAAATAAAAATAAATCTTTTTTTGAGTTTGAAAGAAAATTTTTCGAAAACTATTTATACAAATAAGTTGATTTAAAAATAAAATGAAAGAAAAGACTTCAGGCTTTCAGAAAAGGTGAAACACTTTTTAGTAAGTGTTGCCATTTTTTTGCAATTTAAATACTTTTTTTATAAAATGTGCCAAAAAACAACTTTTGCGCTCGATTTCAATTTAGCTGCTATATAATTAAATAAAGTGCTCTCCATATGCCAAAATGCCCATGGTCCTTTCGTTCGAACATTTTTTGTGTTGAAAAAAAAAATGCAAATTTTGTTCGAACATTTTTTGCATTAATAAAATGGAAATTTAATTCGAAAATTTTTTGCATTAAATGTGCGAACTATATGAAATGGTTTGTGTCTGAACTAAAATCTTGATAATAAAATATAAAGGTTGAATAGTTTTTGACATTGGGGTGGACAAACGAAAATTTTTGGTGGACAATCAGTATGGGCCGCTGGACAAACGAAGGCTTTTTGTTTCGACGTTCTAAGTTGAAAATTGTTGGAATGCGGTCAATTTTTAGTTTTGGGGGTGTTGCTATAAAATAGAAAAGTTGAATAACTTTTGAAGGGGGGGTCGAAAAATTTTTTTTATTTTTTTTCTAGCCTGGACAAACGATGGACAAACGATTGCAAAAGGTTCGATTCGGCTAAGTGAAATTTTCAATTTTGGGGTTGGGTGCCATAAAATAGAAAAGTTGAATAATTTTTGACCTAAGGGTGGACAAACGAAAATTTTTGGTGGACAATCAGTATGGGCCGCTGGACAAACGAAGGCTTTTTGTTTCGACGTTCTAAGTTGAAAATTGTGGGTGGTAGACGACTTTTAAGGTTTTTAGGGTTGTGATAGTTGCTATAAAAAAGAAATGTTAAATAACTTTTGAACTAAGGGTGGACAAACGAAAATTTTTGGTGGACAATCATAATCAGCCGGTGGACAAACGAATGCAATTGGTCCCATACTCCTAAGTTGTGAATTGTGGGTGGTAGACGACTTTTAAATTTGTGGGGGTGTTCCTATAAAAAAGAAATGTTGAATAACTTTTGAACTAAGGGTGGGAAAGTAAAAATTTTTGGTGGACAATCAGTATCGGCTGCTGGACAAACGAATGCACCATGTCCCATCCATATAAGTTATCATTTGCGGGCATGGGGTCAATTTTTAATTTGTGGGGGTGTTCCTATAAAAAAGAAAAGCTTAATAACTTTTTTCCTGGGGGTGGACAAACGAAAATTTTGCCTGGACAAACGTGGACAAACGATGGACAAACGATTCTGATACATTTGGACCCAAAATTTTGAGCTCGGGGTTCTGGCTTCACACAGCTGATGTCAGTGGTTGTTTAATCAATTTATTTCTAATTATATTGATTTTTTAACAATTTTTCCGTCCAAACTGTAAGTTCGATATGCATATGTGCAACTTAACAACGTTTTAAGCAGGTGGCATAAAATATATGCTCCAATGACTAATTATTTCTTTTAAAATGGGATGAATAGATCTTAACTATTCACGACAAATTTAAGACAAATTCACGATAGTTAATCCAATTATTAGAATCGAAAAAATTTTGAATTGGTAAAGCTATTTGATGGACATAGAGAAAATTACTTGAGAATTTTCTTTCACATATTCTAAAATAAATAGTTTAGTAGGTACTTATGTTTGTTCTTTATTTGGACATAAAACAAAAATATATTCAAGACTAGAAGGGCAGATATAAATCCTATTAAAAATGATTACAAATTCAACTTACGTACATTACATTCATACATAAGAACATTCACATGTTTGTGTAAATTAAAACAAAAGCTGCAATTTCTCAAAATTAATTCCTAGAATTCATTTAAGCTACATTTCCATTTGCAAATATGTGTAGATCCTTGTAAAATTATATAAAATAATACATGAGTATATATTCTCCTAACATCACAATCACAAACAAAAACAATAATTTCATTTAGCTTCAATTAATTTAAGCCTTAATAATTTGTATTCCTTTTTTTTTTAATTTTAAATCAATTATACTTCTGCTTGTGTAAATAAAAATTGATAAAATTCCCATAACAATTAGAATTGCCTAAAGGTTTAGTTAAATACTTTTAACATTTACAAAGTATATACAGATATTCGCAATTCATATTTGTTATGATAATGAGTTTATGAATATTTTATCTGAAAAAAAAAAACACACATATGTAGGAACTCAGCATGAAAATTGATTTTACATACCTACACATTACATATTATTCTTTTTTTGTCATCTATTTTTATTTACAAATGAAAGGATTTTTTACAATTTATTATCTCTGTTCAAACCTAAATAGAACCTTGAACCTTTTTTGTTTGTTTAAAATGATTTTCTCTCTCAATCCTGGGATTTTTCTATTTCAAGTTTTTATACCTATACAGTAATTTTTTTGTTTAATATTTCCAACAAAAAAATTATTTTTCTTACTCTTCAAAAGGTTATCTCCTAAGAGACTATCCGCATTAATTAAAATTTAAACCAGCAAGGATGTCTGAAATTTAGAAATTTTTTGAAACTCAATACAGTGTAAAAGTAAAAGTAAAATTAAATTTCTTTTTATCCTCTGTTAATAATATCCTTTATCCTAAATAAATACGATATGGTTAACTTTTATATACTTATATACATATAAACAATGTGAATCCTTACGTATAAGTATCACACAAGCAACAAATTCTCAATCTTAAAAATAATATAGGTACATACATACCTCATACCTATATATATTTTTTTTTAATACCCTTGGTAGCATCTTTCGATTATTATTATTCATCTGACAAGAAGATAACATCAGAAGTAAAAAAAAAATATTCATTAAAATTCGTATTAAAAATAAGCGTAAACAAAAAAATAAAGATGAACAAGGTAATATGTGGGTACAGGGTGCGATGATTTTAGGATGAAACAAAAAGGTAATGGTTCTTAATCATTTAAGCCTAGATTAATGTCTTTATATTGAACCTTATTTAATTAAGTTAAAAAAGTCAAATTTGTATTTTATACACGTATCTAACTAACGAGATAGGACATACCCCATATTTTGGAGATTATAAAGATAAACAAAATAATCTCATTTTCGAATATATATTTGTTTAGACTTACGAGTTACGAGCATTTAATTTACAATAAGGGAAGACAATAATTTTTTTGGGGAAAATTTTTGTATTAAAGCGTCTGACAATACTGATTTTTATTTTGTTTATATGGTGATTTATTAAGAGCGGTTACTATTGATTACAAAGCAAAATCACCAAAACTAATTCTCGCATTTTTAATTTAATTCCGCACAACAAAATATCGAAATCTCACATTATCGACTTTTCACAATGGCGAAATCTCGCATTTAAAAATCATGACGTTTGATGAAGTGCAAAAAAAATGTTCCTTTTCGCTTTTCAATTTGGAGAAAGTAGTTAATAAAAATCGAGATTATAAATTTTAATATTTCGGTTTGGAGGATTTAAATCCTCCAAATTTTGTAATTATGAAATAAGATCGATAATGAGAGATCTTTATAGGTCGCGATATTAATACTCTGCGAGATTTCGTTACGTCAAATTTTCAAAGCAATATTTATTTCTGGCGCGGTACGATTTACCGCAAACCAAAATGTCTGATAGCGAACTCTCGCAATATCACAATCTCGTATAATCAACATTTTGATAAATATTACATTTTAAAAATCTCAAAGATGAAATTCAAAAAGAAGAGATTATAAATTTCAAGAATTAAGGTTGTAAAATTTAAATTAAGCGCGATTTTGTATAATTGCGAAATCCCGATATTTATAGATTTCATAATCCACAGTTTAATGAAATTTTGCTTTTTAAAATTTTGTTCTGAAAAATTAAAATTTAGTACCTAATTACAGAAAATTCTCACTATCAATTTTTTTTCTTAAAGCGATGTACGCTTTAATACAAAATTTAGGTTTTATGAACTATTGCAACCTGTGCTCCAGATTATTGTTGCCATATTAAAATCCTAATTTTTTTGGATCTCAGCAAAATTCGCAACTTTCACTACACACAATTTTTTTTATTCGAACCACCCTATAATTATTGATTTATTTTTTTAAATTTATTTTTTGTTACCTTATTTTTTTGTTTTTGATAAAAAATTCAAAGAATGTCTTCAATCTCCTTAAAGATAAAGATTTAAAAATCTTACGAAATTAGCATTCTTTCTCCTTATAAATACAGAGGATTAATTTGTTGCGGTTAATTTTAAAGCTTTACCTATAGAAAGTACTTAACAGAATACAGATATACCTGTGCGAATATTAATTAGACTTAATGACACAGTAAAAGCAGCAAGTGTTTAAAAAGTTCGTCTATAGGTACCTTTTGTATACAAATTATAATTCAAGTCATTATATAGTAGAGAGTGAGATGTATTTAACCTTCTTTAAAGAAACTAGAAAATTAGGGCAATTTAAGATGATTGTTTTCAATTTTAAGATATTCTGATATTTTAGTATTCATTTGTAATGGTGATGTTTTTTTGTGGTAATTAAACTTCTATAGGTAGTTTTGTTTATTATTTCTGTTAAAAAAATTTAATAATAATAATAATAAATTTTCTCAAAATTGACATTAAGTACCTGTGTATATATTTTATGCATATTATGAACTTATACAGTATACATCACACATTACGGGTGGTGGTATTAATTATTTTTAAATGAGATGCAGATCCGTTGGAATAAATTTTTGAAAAACAGTTGCTATATCAACGGCTCTCTTTAAGTTTTTACAACAATACTAGCAATGGCTTTCTATAGAGGTAATTAAGCCTTATTCTATAGGAACTCACGTGTGATACATTTTCACCTAGTGATACAAATTTTGTAGGCCCATTCTTCATAATGAAATTTCATCCCTAACTGAAAAAAATTAAAAGGCCCTAAAATATAAAAAAATCATTCATCAAGTACAATAAGTAATTTTTGATTTTGAGAAGTTTTTCTTTTTAATTTTATTTGAGGCATTTTTCCAATAATTTTTGGGTTATTATTCAATTTTGAATATTGGACAATTTAGTAGATACTCCAATTAAGACTTTTAAGAAACTTTTGCATAATAAATTTGATCAAAATCAAATGGCACTTTTTCATGAAAATCAAAAAAAAAAAAAAATGTGTGCCATTAAAATCCATTTTTCGAAAAATGTATGTTTACCAAAAAAGTTCGCACTATCAATTAAAATTAACTAAATTCTTATATAAAAATCTATGGAGTTGTTTTTGAGAGAAATATAAGATTTTCTTTAACTTCTTTAAAATTTAGCAGATACCATCATTATAAAAAAGAGTTGGGTTAATATCCATGTTTAACGCAAATCAACTCATCCCTTTAGGCTGCAAAGACAGACAGCCATACAAAAGTGCGAGACCTACTTTTTTGTTCTCATATATTATCATCGTTATGTCAATTCATTTTTCTGTATGAATCCACAAACTGCGCACGAATATTCTTCTCATTACAGGACAATTTTACAGTACACCCGGGCGTATACGCACTTTTTTTTAAATTGAAATGTATCCAACTTTTTTTTTCAAGTTTTGTTTATATTGAATACATATATTCAAAAATGATAGCCTAAAATTTAAAAAAGTAATAGATTTTATACAAAAATTCAAAAAAGACAAACAAAAAAAATTCGTTGGGTATGCTTGGATTTTACAATAAAAATTCATATCTTGTAAACACGGCCCAAAAAGAGATTGGAAGTGAAAATCTAATTTATCAAAATATTATTAATCTTAAATCTCCAAGCTGAGTGAACTTTAAATTTCTTATGGTAACTAAGTCCACTTCACTTCGTTGAAAAAAGTGAAAGTTCAGCATTTATTAAGATCATATAAAGAATCATTGAATACAATATTCTGTTACAAATAGTATCCATTTGGCCAATATATTTGAAAATTTAAAAACCCAAGTTTTTCTTTGCTTAGAATTCATAATTCAATTTTAAACAAAAAAAAGTGCTCATACGCCCGAGTGTACGCTGACATTTTTTGAAATAAAATTAGCTGGTCCATCTGGCTTCGCAAGGAATATTTCATCAATTTAAGCATTTTAAAAAGTGAAAATAAAATGTGTAGGGGCTTTAAACAACCCTTTTACAATGAATTTTTGTTTGCACGTTCCAATAATTTTTATTCAGCATTGTAGCACAGTCTGAAAGCGTAATACCATCTGTTGGCGATCCCACTGATATAACAAAAAACACTTCGTTAAAATTATTTTATAGTAAAAAATAAATTTATACAACTCGTGGAAAATGCCAGGGCTTAGTGAATCGAGCGAGCATTCCTTTGTTCGTTTTGTCATTCGGCTGGAATTGAGGGGAACTTTAATATTTTGCTAAATTCAAATGGCTAGGGTGGGAGGCACTTCATCACATAACAAAACATACAATTTGAGAATTTTTCACTTCCACGTAAGAGGCAGTTCATAGTACCTGTTAAAATATATTTTTCTAGATATCAAGTACAATACACAAAATTAGCTGAGTTTCAAAGCGTCTAACAAAAGTTTTGATGCGAGAGCATTACGTACTATAAATGCGCATCTGAAACACATACCGAATGCTTTGCATCACTTTGACATTTCGGAACGCATTTTTACGTTGATTTCTTCTTTAGAAAATGGAAATTGAGATTTTATTTCCTGAATTCTGAGTAGCACCCTTTGCCGCCACAAAACGTTTGGTTTCTTCCATTTGCTGCTAAATTCTTTTTCCATTACCAATCTACAATTCAAGAGCTGCATTTGCAGCTCGTGATTTCAATCTCAAAATTTATTGCCTCAGCCTCATGGGGCCGCTGAGTAAAGCACATTACTGACGTTTGGGATAAGTTTAGAAACTCATGACTTCGTCACCAACTTCTCTATTGACTTTCGGAGCTCATGAATTTGCATTAAATACGCATCTGATGCGTTTTGTAACTCAGCCATTTTCTCAGATATTGACTGAATTTCGTTTTTAATTTTTGAAGAGAAAGCTCAAAAACTGTCGAATTTGAAGAGTATTAATGAAATTATAGCAGCAAAAATATCGTTTTACAATTTATTAAAAACGAAAAAATCAGTTTTCATAATTTAAATTTTGTTTATACAAAGCCAAACGAAAATGCTTTTCAATTTAACTCAATCAATTTGTTGATTTAAAATATTATACAAATTATTTTTCAATGAGTTTTATAGTTAAATTCAATTTATATTCGTTTAAAATGTATTGATACTAAGCCGTGGTCCATTCATATAAATTAAATCATATTCAATCATCAATCAATTTTTCTAAAATAAAAAAGTTTTCTTGGAAACCTTGTAACTTTTATCCACTCAATTGCATCCATTTTTATAACAAAACTTTATTATCTTCTTCCATATACGTACGACATGACATGTATGTACTTTTATTGTATTTAGTATCAGAATAATATAATCAATTTGTTTGTGTTCTTGTTGTTTTTGTTAAAAGAAGAACAAATTCCATAAACTCCCACACATAGTTTTCACATTGTTTGTCAGACATACATAAGTTTAGTTCAGAGTAAGAAAAGAAGAAAGAAAAGAGGGTAGATTTTATATTATAACCCATCAATCCAGTAACTGGTATAACATTATTCCATTTTCTGATGCTGTAAAATTATGTTTGTATCTAGCTATGTATTCAAGTTGAGTGTTTCGACACTTGTAAAGTCGTTATTATTCTTGGTTATTGTTGTTGAAAACATTTTTATTTCACATTATATTGCGTTAACGATTCAATAAAGTTCCTTCACTGTATTATGATGCGTGTAATATCATTTTTTGATATAAATATGAAAACACAATTTGAACAATAATATTACATACATAATTTAAAAAACAAAAAAAATGATGATCAGCCAATTGATCTTTAAAAAAAACTTGAATTGTTCATATTTTTAAAATGATACAAATTTCAGCATCCTTCATGTTTCTTTCTGAAAAAAAATGAATGTGTAATTGACCCTTTTCATTTCCCACTTAATGGATCAAAAAGATTAAATTGTTACTCTAACGCAATTTGAAGAGGTTACTAATAAAATTTAATTTTTTCAGGGTAGGTTTTTGTATGACAAAACACTCGCAGTTAGACAGCAAAGCTTTCGCAAAATCGTATTATTATTGAACGTTTTATATGAAACAACGAGGTTGCTATTAAGTTATATATAGGTAGCTATTGTATTTTTTTTTGTAAAAAGAACCTACGTGTTTTACTTAAAGTAGCTATAGAACACATTATCCCTTTTTCTTTGATAATCTAAAGATTTCGAAGCATGTCAGGTTTTCCAATATTTTCATAGCTCATGTCACTTAACATGACTTTGAAATAGAACCACCACCCATCTTATATTATTACAAGAAACTTTTTGCCTTAATAAGGATAGGTATCAACCGTTTTTAACCCTCATTCTACATATCTACTGTTAAATTTTGCAAAAAAAAAAAATAAAACAAAACAAACAGTTGCTTGCATCAGGAACACACACACAGTCACATCACATTCATACTAAACGACCACCGACGACGACGAAGCGGGTTGATTGGTTTTCGCCCTATAAACCCCGAAGTAATCTCCTCTATAATCCTTTTCATTTCCTTCCATAATACTGATTGCCGTTACATGGTCTTACTCCCTAAATGAGGTGATCCGCACACTTGTTGTATTTAAAAGCAAGTCCCTCTTTTATGAGTATCCTTTTTAATCCTGAAATAGAGAATTTTCGTTTGTTCTTTTTTTTCATTGCGGATGTATCTATGTATGTGTTAGAATTTAAAATAACAAAACAAAAAGTTAAATATCCTTCAAACATTTTCAAAAATGCCAGTTCCCTGGAGCAAAACATTTTTGATGCGTGAAAATGAGCGCATTGTTATATTATAACAAAGGATTAGGTACATACATATAAAGTTTATATGAATATACATATATATTTTTGTACGTGTACTCTTTTGTTGCTAAAATGACAAAAGTAGAATTGTGATGAGAATGAATGAAAAATACAGGAAACACGAATCAGCGAAAAAACGTACAGAGTAAATTTTCAACACAAAAATACGATTTTTGTTTGTTTAATTTCAATTTAAATAAATTTATTTGAGTTCGGAAAACTTGTTTAAAAATAATAAATTGTTTTTGAAGTTATACTTAACGCCTATTGAGGGTACACTTTTTACTCTAGGTATAAATACCAAGTTGAATTCGTATAAAAAAATCGAACTCGAGAATTTGATCAAACATGACATTATGATGATAGCGAACGTAAAAAAGTACTTGGGCCTATTTCACCAAACATTTTTCACTTTGCAACTTTACAAAAAAAAAAAATAATTTCTTGCAAAGTGAAAGTGGTAAAGTTTTTTATAAAATACTTTTTAATTTTTAAATGTCATTTACATAGACCAAAATATTCAATATACGTCAAAATTGTTGCCCATCTGTCAAATTCAATTGAAGGATGGATACGATGTCGATGTTTCAATCCATCATAAATTTATGACATTTCATTTTTTACTCCTGAAAAATTCGATTCTAAGTCTTTCGGGTGACATTTGAATAGAAATATTCAATTTACAACAAAAAATATCTATCTGTCAAGCTATAAAATCTTCAATTCCATTGAATGATGGCTAAGATGTCGATGGATTAAAAAACCTCAACAAAATCAGAATTTTTTGAAATTTAGGTGAAGGTTCCTTCAACGTTTAGATACACTCAACGCGCTCTTTGCATACCAATGAAAAGCTTTTCAAAATTAAAAATATTATTTCCAAAGTTTATTTTTTTGATGAAACGAATAGAAGAGAATACTTTGAAAACTAGCAAAACTTTTCATTTTGAAAATTTCTGTTTGCTGAAATGTTTTTTTTTGCAAAAATGGAAACTTTTCATTTCAATAATTTCCTCTTTGCAACTTTGCGTTTGGTGAAACGGAACTTGCAAAGTTAAAGCTACGCGCAAACCGACGCGATGGCGGTGGCGATGGCGATAACAATGTGGATGCCGCACACGTAAATCAATGGAGGGGCACACATCGACGCGATATGTGGATTGCGTTCACATTCCACTGCTGCGTTCAGTTACGCGACTTTTCTTGAACGCAGCAAGCACCATTTGATCGCTATATCGCCTTAAGAAAAATTACAGTCTAAAAAAGAAAATTTGAAAAACTTAAAAATTAATAGAAAAAATTAGGGGAAATTCCATTTTATATGTTTTTTTTTATTAAACTTCAAAAATTAAACGTTTGTATTGTCGCTGACAACTTAGCCCGCTACGCAATATATCGCGTTGATGTGAGCAAGTTTTTGAACGCATCTTTATCGCGCGATAAAAGTTATCGCAATCGCCACCGCCATCGTGTCGGTTTGCGCATAGCTTAAAGCGAAAAGTTGTAAATTGAAAAGTTAAAAGTGAAAAGTGTTTGGTAACCTCCCTGTTCAGCATCAACCTTAAACTTGGCATAAACCATTTGCTCTAAAGTTTTTTCGTTGATATTTATAACGATACTTGTCATACAAAATTTTGTAGCCGTTAAGGAAAATGTTATTTTTCTTAAAAGCTGTTCCGCAGATTTTTATAAAAACAAAAAAAAAATGGTATCCACCACAGAATCCTACGTAAAAATTGGAAGCAAATCTGTCCATCCGTTTAGGGGCTAGCTCAAATTACAGTATGAACTCGCCACCATTACTCACGATTTAAACGATGGATTTGCGTAATTCTTTTTTTCTGATCCATTTGTTCGTCTATATGGTTTTAGTTAAATCCGTTAAATTGTTACGCATACTTTCACGCCCACTTTTTGACTATTTATATTTATTATAAGGAATATTTGTGTCTAATACTTAAAGTTATAGCCTTCCTACATTTTTCTGACTAGTTTTTTTTTTTTAATTTCAAGATAAAATCTTACACACCTTTAATACGCTCAGACATAAAACCTCATTAATTCTAAATGAATTCTAAATCTCCATTCTAAGAAAAAAAAAAAAAAAAAAACCATTTGATTCATATACCTTTTATGAGCAACCATTATGAACATAAAAAAAGTTAAAGGTGAAAGCTGAAGTGACTTTTTACATTATATCCATTACCTACGTTTTGGTGGACCTTTTTTTCTTTTGGGGGCAAATTAAAAGAAGGACACATTTCGCAATTTTTTTTTATTTATATTTTTTTTACTACAAAAGCGTGTTCGGAAGCAAATGACTGATAAATAGAAAAGTCAGACCGAATAATGATGACAAAATGATTTATATTCTTATCGTGCAGGTGAAATGGACAAGAAAAATAAATGAAAAAAAAAACAATCTAATAAAATTTCAAAGCCTGAGATAAAAGAAAAAAAATATAAAGGATCTCATAAGAGAGCTGTGCTTTTACACACACATTTACAAAGACTTTAAAACAGGATATAAAAGTCAAATGCAAATAAGTGATTATAAAAGGAGGAAGTCAGGAAACCCAAAAGACAACACATTCCACCAAAATACTCGTACACAATCACCAACATCGCCGCACCGGGTGTTTTTGAGGCGTCAATTTGTGTTTGCTTGGCTGGAGATTGAGTGATGAAAATACACTTCGCATCGCTTGATTGAGGTTGATTTGTTTAATAAATATTTTCTTATTTCTTTATTTTTGAAACTTGTTAGTGGCGTAAGTGCCAGTTCTTTTTTTATGGATTCAAATTACATTTTAGTGTTCAGACAAACGGAGTTAACTCCTCAAAATGTAAGTCAATTTAAATTCCGAGTTAACTCATAAAATTTGGTGAGTTAAGTCTGGGTTAACTGAATAAATGTTTCTCATTATCGAAATATAAAAAGGCAACACAACGAAAATTGCTCTTTTCATAGTGCCGCCCTCTTTGTTTAATAAATGAAAATGCATTTCCATAAAGAGAAGAATATTTATTTCGACAGATATTTGATAACTGAAAGTAAAAGTTAATTCACTGAAAAACTGCTTCTGAGTTAACTCAAATTAAATTTATTTGCAGAATTAATTCCTAACTCTTGTTTAACTTAGGCACTGTAAAACTGGACCTTAATCTAGAGAAAAAAGTTTAAAAAAATATATAATCTGAACCTAGAGACGTGGAGTGTAGTCTGGGTAGATATAAAATGATAAGAGATTTGTAAATCAAGGTAAAGCTAAAACTGATTTATTCCTATACGGTAAAAGCTTTTTTGAAGTTAGGAATCTTTTTGACTATGGTATACCCTTACATACATATTTACATATTTTTTTGTAAAACCATATTTAGAAAAGGTTCTTTTCATATTTTAATATATATATACATTTTTTTTTTGGTTAAAGTCTTTGAAACCCAAAACTATTTTTAGTAGGTATCATTAGGGATTTCAATGTACGCATATAGAATATTATTTTTTTTAAAGTAGTTTTTTACCTGGCTTTGACACGAGTCCTTATTTTACATCCAAGTTGTGATCATGTTTTTTATTACTATGTGTGTATGTACATAGTATGTACATAGATAGGTATAAGGTACCTATCAACTTTAGGGAAAGTTTTGAATTTGTTAAAACACTCCAACTCGAGATATCAATCATTAGACCTACGATGAATACGATGTGATGGATAAAAGTTCTGTATGTATGTACCTCTATTTACTAACCAGCCCCAACATCAGAAGCCATTTTCTTCAGACTTCAGACTTTTAATGGGATTCCCTAGAGGTAAAATTGAAAATAATGGCACATCTATGAGAACATTTTTAAGAAAAAATATTATTCATCTCGAAAACGGCTATAAATATTTTAATAAAAAAATGTCTGTATTCTTGTGTATAAGTTCTTCAAAATATTGGTACTAGAAATGTCCTGTTTTTATAGGTATTGAAGGAAAGAAGCACTTTAAAATAAGAAGTTCAGAATTAAAATTATGCAACACTAGGTTTCATGAGAAAAAAAAATTACTAAAGTTAAAAAATGTTTTTGTAGTAAAACGTTTAACTTTGAAATGAAGAGAAATTCATTTTAATATGTATTTAAACACAACAATTTCGAATATAACATGAAAACATTTAATTTCATAATTTTAAGATTCAAAATTAAAAGGATATCATTTAACTAAACAAAATTAAATTTAATATTATAGCATTAATTTAAATTTGGCATTCAATTATAAAAATCATTGAATTGAAAATTCCAACAGTCAATTTTAAAGTGTTTACTTTTAAATATTAATGAGTTTAGTTTCAATTCAAATGTCTTTTGACACAAAAACTTTGAAAAAAAATTAACGCCGTGATTTGAAAGTGAACGCTTTGATTTAGAGGAGGAAAATTTTGAATCTCAACAATGTTCATGTATGTATATACAACTCCAGGTCACGAGCAAAAAATTGAAAACAAAAACTTCCACCTTGATTAGGAATTCTAATCTTGTTGGTTATAGTTTACAGTAGATATTTGTCATGAAATCTATGTAGGATGAACTGAACTTAACAAAAATTCCGTATTCACAAGGCCCTCACTAATCAACTGATGAGTCTAAGTAAAATTGGTGGGACGAAAAGCCAATTTTTGGGGACATTAAGTGCAATTTTGTCTTTCTATGAAGATATATAATCATGTATTGGGTTAGATGAAATTGAAGTATATGTTTCTTTAAATTTTATATTGAACGTTTTCAAATGGATTTTAAAAGCGTATCATTTTTAATTTTAAAGTAGTACGTAATTTATTTAAAACGTGATTTAAATATTTGTTCCTTTAAAAAACTTAAAATTTTACATTGAATTCTTTCAAATGACTTTTAAAAATGTAATTTTCAAGTCAAAAGTGTTCCCTTTTAGTCTTAATATAAACACTTTTAATATTTTTTTTTTAAAGCGTTAGTCATTGAATTTTTAGTGTTTATTTTGAATTTAAAAGTAAACTTTTCTTCGCAGCTTAAAATTTAGAAACTTTAAATTTAAACGGTTTCACTTTGAAATCCAAAGTGATTCGCGTTGAAGTTAAAACAAAAATTGAACTGTAACTTTCAAATTGAATACGTTTCATTATGTTTTGTCTTTCATACTTGTAAATTTAAAGTGTTTTGTTCAGGGATTTAAAGTGTTTTTTTCTCGGTGATACCTACTATAGAACAATTTTTTGGGTTTCAATTGTTAAGTTAGTGGCTTCATCGATTTTAATAAATCAAAATTTATACATCAGATTCTTTAAAGTTTATTTTTTTAAATCAATACGCATACCTGAGTATCAATAAAATGGGTTGATGATTTTTTTTCGAATAACATTTTGAGTGTATCATATTTTAAATTTCTGAAATGTGTGTATTATTTTATTTTGTATGAAATGTTAAATATATTTTTTGGGGAAAAACTTGTTTTAAAGAAAACCGCTCTATCGACTTTTAAATGTCTTTTGAGTAAAAAAATCAGATATTGTATTTTATTTTTTGAACTCAAACGATTTATATATTTGCAGAGTTGATTTAGCAATGTAAAGAATTTGATGCTTTTGAATGTATTTACATGAAATCCTCCTTGAACTATTTGTAAAGTCAACTACTTGCGACCCATTCGTCCATTTTATTTCTTTTGTAAAGTATAAAAGTGTTATCCTTTGTATAACGCCATTAATATCCTTCAATCTTGATAACTGTCGCCTGGCGTTAAACAGTAGGTATATAGATTTAAGGGGATGGATTCAAGAGTTGTATTGCATGTTTTTTGTTTTTCGGTGTTAAGTTATTAAAACACCTGTTTTCTGTGTTTTAAAAGATTATGGTGAGTCAAGTTTTGGTTGTTTTTCTTTTGATGAGAGGCATATTTCACGAATTTTTTTTTTCAAGTTTGATACAAAAGACAAAAGGTAATAAATGATTAACATCAAATATGTTTACGCAATTTTATAATATACCAACCAAGGACGAATTATATTTAATTTAATGATTGTAAATATTTAGTTGCTTTGAAAGCAAAAAACTGAGGCATCAACATCAGTCAAAAAATTGAGGCATTAACATTTGTTTTGTTCTAATTTTTGAAAGATAAGCAAATTCTTGAATAATGGTGGTATTGAGAAAATATAAAAAACAAACTTAATTTCAAATTTTGAATTTTGAAAACTTGAATTTAAAAAACAAATCAAATCTTCAATTAAAAAAAAAAATATTTTTTGTTTTCAATTATTTTTTTTAACTTAATTTTCTTGTTAAAAATTTTTATTTTTCTGTTTTCGATATTTAATTTTGTTTGGAGTGAAATTATTAGAAAACTAGAAAAATAAATTATTTACCGTGTTTGGATGAAAATTTATTGCAATTCAGCAAATTTTTTTACACAAAAACAGTAACAAAACAACAAAAATAATTGTTATTGTTTGTGTAAAAATTTATATATTTATACTTTTTCTAGCCAACGTTGAATATAAAAAAAATGTGTTCCTTAAATCACTTCTATTTGCTGTAGGATCAGTAGTTTTTAAGAAATGATGATCAAAACCAAAATGCACAAAATCGATATTTCAGAAAAAATGAGTCGAACAGAGAAAAAAATTATAATAAGCTATCGGGGAACATTTTTTTAAGTTATTTTTCTTAACAGTGCCCAGCTTGACATAAAAGATTCCACTTGTTTATGGTTTATTTAGAATGAGGTGCTAACTCTAAAATAGTATCGACACAAAAAATAAAAAAATTCATAACAAAAAAGTTTATGTCAGACCAATTACTGAAACAAGTTTACCTTTTACGATCACTTAATCACCTTTTAAATAGCATACATGTATTCTAAAAACTTCAGAAATCAAGTGTTAACAATCAATGCTATAACATACAGAAATTTATTGCCAGAAATTAAGGTGAAGATATGTAAACATACGTGTCAACAAATGATTTATTTCATGGACCATGTGTAGTTCCCTTAACTATAGAAACGTATAAACAAAATTAAATTCAAATTTGAACCGAAATATTTCAAATATTTCCCTCGAACAAAATGGTAAAAAACCATTGCATATTTGTAGGTGTTAAGTATCCGGATCGGGCATTCGATAACCAGTATTTTTCAAAGACAACAACCCTATTCACCTTCAAATGTATGATCAACCGTTGCGTTTGCATTTAAACTGCCGTTGTCTTGTCCACTTCGTTGCTAATGCATTTTAAATATTCCTAAGATATTTACACATAAAAACTTTAAATTATAGACAAAAAATATTGATGGAACTTTTCTTATCAAAAGAATGGATTGTTGGTAATCTCTTATATCCGTTTCACACGAGGAAATTTTGCATTAACTTTCAGTTTTAAGGAAAGAAAGGCACGAAGTAAGGTGAGTGAACAAATTTTCCCCTATCAAAGATTTGAAATGATTTGTTTTTGACATTTCGTTTCACACTTCACGTAGTGTGTGTTCAACCAAGAGATTTTTAAAGGAAGTTTCAACAAATTTCTTATTATTAATTTTCTCATGTGAAAGAAAATTTATTTCCTTCTGAAAGAAAATGTCAAAAAGCTTCTTATTATAATTTTATTAAATTAATATATTTTGTTGTGCGATACAACTCGTTAGTTAAATATTCTTCGAACAATCAAAGACTAAAGGCCAGGTTTTGCAGAGCACACTTATCATTTGACCACTTAAGTGCTTAAGGCTGTGAAACTGAACCTAAATAGTAAAAGTAAATTTCATTAAAGGATAATCAAACTACAAACAAAATTTACTGGGAGAATTTTCAAGAAAAACACTATTAAAAAAAAAAATCCTCCCATCATCATCAAATTTATATCAACAACGCATCCAACGGTTTGATTATGCAATTTTATCCATTTCGCACCTCTAAAATCTACCTTCCAGGAAAACTCCATTTAATTATAATAATTCCACGGTGGCGTCCGATGTTTGGTGCGGCGCGGCGGTGGTAACGTTGGGATTATGAAATTTTCAGCATTGAAATACAATTCCTATATGAAGCTTTGAAGGAGGCGTGAAACGCAATTATTTATTCAAATATAATCAGCACCGAGAACCATGGCACAAGGATCTTCCATGATGATAATAACGATGATGATGATGACGATGGTTATACGGTGGTGGTGATGGTGGCAGTGGTGATGCTGATGGTGGATAAAGGAAAAGCTTGCATGTTTTCAGAAGCATATTAAATCTTCTACTAAACTAATTATAGCGCCTGTCTATATGTGTATAGATATTGTATTTCGGGAAAGTACCTATTTGTTTTAATTCACACCTAGCTTTGGGATTAGGATCGATAAAAAAAAAGATGAAAAGGAATGCGTAAGGTTGGTTACAATTTGCCTATATTAACATGTCATTAACATGAATCTAATAGTGAACCCCACGTGGTTTTGTTTTATATTGAATTTTGGTAAAATAAAATACTTGGGTTTTGCCTCTTGAGTATATATACACACAAGGTGTTATGGAATAGAATTTGAATATATATTTTGCGATTATCCTAAAACAGTTTATTTTGGGAAAATACTAAAACAAATTAAAATGTGATGACAAGATTGCGCACATAAATACGCTTCAATTAAAATGCGAAAAGAGTGACATTAGAGCTAAAGAAAATAATAATAATTATAAAAAAGATTCCAGTTTACAATTTAATTTTTTTTGTTCAAATTATAACAAAGATTCCAGTTTTCAATTAAATTTTTTTTGTTAAAATAAAATTTGTAAGTATTCCCCTCCCGGGCCTTCCCCTCTTTTTGTCGTTCCTTTTTTTAAAATCGATTTATTTTAATTCTAATTTGGCCATTAAATAAAGATTATTTTATTGGAAGTGAATATAAAAATGAAATGCCAAATTATAACATTTTTGTTAGTAAAGGTACTGTTTATGTAGCCCAGGGCCAGGGCCTTCCTGTTCAAAGGTGGAAGGTCCTGACTTTGGGCTTTCAATTTTTACTTTCGCTATTTACTTATTCTCTTCTTCAAGCACTGTTTAGTGTTTTCAATTTTCGATATAAAAATATGTCTCCGACACATGACACGTGACAAATATGTCGCCGGAGATACTTTGACGTTTTCTTTTAATTTCCTTTGTAGAGAATAGTCATGTCGTTTCTACACTCTAAATCTTTCTGTACTCTGATGGAATGTCTGTGAATTGAAATATTTGATTCTGAGCTACATGAACACTAAAGGCCAGTTTCACAGTAAAGTAAGTGTCACTTAAGTTCCAGATATGGAAAACTAATGCCCAATTTCACAGTGTAAACTTATCGGAATAAGTGACACTTAAGTCTCCCATATTGGCCACTTAAGTTCCACTTACTCTGACCTTAAAACTAAGTCTAAAGTCCAGGAATGTGAAAATTAAGTACCACTTATTTAGTTAAGTATGCACTGTGAAACTGGCCCTAAGTTAAAATGCTTAATAAATAAGCAGTTGTAAAATATGGCAACAAATGTAATTTTAGTAATTAAATCTGCTTCCGCATCAATCCACCAATTCAATAAGAATTTTTGCGTCATATACCCTTGACCAATTACACGTTTCTAATTTTTATTCTTATCTACCTCACCCTTCAACGAAGGAGCCAAAAATGAAAAAAATGGTATTAAATGGAATTCATTTCGGATATGAAACATGACTAATCACTAAAATCTTTATGTTTTCTTCCTGACTGTCGCCTCTCTTTTAACTTCACCGATTTCAGCTACAAACTGCCGTCACTACGTAGTGGGCAGTCACAATCTAAACAGGGTCTAAAGTACATTCGCACATTCGTGATACCTTTTTTCGTTCTCCATCGACCATGTTCTGCATTCCACTTATTGTGAATTCACATGACAAAAGTGAATTCGGCTGTTCAACAATTAATTCGAAATGCTTATTGTGAATTGGTATTTCGAAAATGAAAACAATTAATGTTCTGCATTTCAGTTCATTCCATTTTCTGAACGTACTCTGGCTATTTCAACAAATCTATTGTAGATACTAGATTTTTGTCACAAAAATGTGCTTCTAATTTTTATCTAGAGTTTCGTCTGGTTTTTTCTCTTTAAAGCCTATCTCCAAAAAGACAACGAAACGCTTGCGGAAACACAACGGAAAATATCCTTCGAGAGTTTCACTTATTCCAAAAACAAAATCAAACATAAACGCAAAAAATCAGAGAAACCAATGATGTAAGAAAATGAGAAACAAAAAAAAAATACTCAACTCAAATGTCATTTTTCCGCACACAATAAATAGTCTGTATAATTAAATCAGTGCGAAAAAGGAGCGGAGACTTCTCCAAATAATCTGCTACAATTATAAATTTCGCTCTTCGAACAGCGTACTGCAAAACGAAAAGCAAAACGAAATTTTCCGTTTCTGATTTCGTTGTGTCATTTTTGTATGGGATTTTTCATTTCGCATCAGCAGCGTACTAGGCTTAAAATGCTAATAATATTGGCCGAGTTCAATGCATTACGTTTTAATCTAAATTTTCAGAATTTCGAATTTTTTAAAGTTTCTGATTGGCCAGCTGTCATAAAAAGTAAGATAACTTTTAGTTACATTTCATCTAAATGTTCATAATTTATTATTATTAAAGTTCTGTTTTTTTTCGCTTCAATGTAAATCTTATAGGAACATGCAAGAATTTAACGCAATGACTTTCGACTTAAATGTCAGATTTTTTTGGCGTTCAACCACATAAATTCAGAAATCTGAAAATTTAGATATAAAACGTAATGCCATGAAACAGCCCCATTACGCATTTATTATCATCCGCAGTGTAATTTTACTTTTCAAAATGGATGCACCTTCAATTTGAACAGTTCAAAGTAATTGCGAAATTTTCAAAAATGAAAAAATTGTAGAATATAGAATTTTATTTCGAATGAAATTGAAAATCGATTTCGTTCGAAATGCAATGCAAAATGTGGAAGCATATCTCTAAAGAGTACAAAGATATCGACTTCGCACACAATTCCATAATTTGACAATTGACAGGGTTGGTAAAAAAATTCAGTTGTCAATTTTTTTTAAAGCAACAAAATTCGAGAGCAAATGGTCCAAAGTTGGTATTCATCTGATAAAGTCTTCGAAGATCTTGAATTGGAAATTTTCTAAGGCACCAATAGCAAATTACCACTGCGGGTTGCATCCAGCTTCTTTTTCGATTTATTTCGATTCCTATTAAAGTGGGAGAAAAATATGTTCAGCTTAAAATTCTGTACATTTCTTGTTCTAGTTCAAACTCTTTATAGCCCAGATGCGAAAATAGAAAGTTCCCTAGTTTTTAGTTTTTGTTTACTTATAAATTCTATGGACACCCTGCATGTATAAAATGGATATTTTTGCGCAACATGTGTATGTGGAAGAAAGCTTAAACGTAATTACTGCGGAATAGACTTTGATATCATGACCACAGAGACGGCTAATAAAATCACGGTACATATATGTATGTCGTGTGGGCAAATCCTTTCCTATTTTAACCTTTTTTATGCTCGACTTTTGTCGTAAACGTTGTGTTTAGCCTTTTTGACAAGTTTTGTGTGTGAAAGCAGTCGTCAGTCGGTAAACATATTGTATATTTGAGATTCTGTGTTGTTTCTACGATTTAAAAGGATATCTTCTATAAATATAGTACCTACCTATATCTTTAACATGAATCGCGTCCCGAATTGTATATTTACAATCTTGTTCTTGACACATGACCACATTATCACGTTTATATGACAAGAACATTGTAAATAGGGCAACATAAAATAAAGCTCTTATTTATAAAATTGGAAACAGGAAGTAGGTAAAGGGGTTGGTTCATATATTACAGCCAGAGGAAAATAGCATCACGGTAGGTATAACCCACAAGGCCGTTTTTTACAATTATTCAAAGATGCCACGATTCTCTTGAGGTATACTTTACTGCGGAAAGAGACTTAAGACCACCACTTGTTGTTGGATCAATATTCACATTCATAAATTGCAATCCAGATTAAATATGAATCTCTCCATTCGTATATCAAGATGTGTGTTCTATAGAAAAATGAAATAACTTTTTCTCTGATTTTTAAAAATTCAATTTAATTTGATATTGGAGATTTTTAACGTGTTTTTTCATGAAATAAATAAAAGATATTATTTTAAATAACTTAAAAACACTTATTTTATTTATTTATTTACTTAAATGCATTTCGGAAGCTATGCTTCCATCGTCAGTAAGTTTTATATAAATAATAATAAAAAATTTTTTTTTTTTTATAAAAAAAAAAAAAAATAGATAGATAGATAGATCTTAAATTCACTATAAATTTGTTTGTGTAGTTTGTTTTTGTTTGTAATAAGTTATTTGTATTTAGTATATCAAAAAAAAAAATTTTTTTTTATTATTATTTATATAAAACTTACTGACGATGGATGCATAGCTTCCGAAATGCATTTAAGTAAATAAATAAATAAAATAAGTGTTTTTAAGTTATTTAAAATAATATCTTTTATTTATTCAATTTAATTTAATTTCTTTAAAGAACTACTTAGAATAATTTTGATACTTTTATGTCAACATTTAATTTAATTTATGTGTTTTCCAAATTTGCCAAAGAGTTGTTTTAATTAAAAACCTTAGCATCATGCAATTATGATTTATCAAAGACAATTAATTATTATGTACCCTAATGATTTATCACAGCACTTAAGATTTTATCTTCTAATGAAGACGACGACGATGCAATAAATTATGACACACAAAATTGTATATAAATGAAATTCACTCATAATTTGAATCCGTCAGATTTTCATTAGCATAATGCACTTTTATAAATGACTTTTTTTTTGTTGCAGAAAGATATAGAAAATAAATAAATTGCTTTAAATTAATTTCAAAAGATAATCCATCATAGACATACCATACCATGCCACTTCTCATCATTCTCAGCACCCCCCCTTATCCATAAAACTTTTAACTAGCTTTTAAGTCAGCTCTTGATATTTTTTTTTGTTTTTACTTTTCAACTTATCCAATCTAAAAAGCAACAAGTTTTAACTTTTAAGTCATTATACCCTTTTTTGTGTATGTTTTTCTTCCCTTTCTTAATTCTTTCAACTCATAAAGGAGAAGTTGAATTTTCTTTCATGTCCAATCCCTTTTTTTTTGTTTTCCAGAAGCAATTAAAATCCACTTCCCATTAATTCATGTCGAAATGAAATGTTTTCGAACTAAGAGAAAATAAAAACAATTTCAGAACGAAAAAGAGAGTCTTATCTCGAATATATGGAACATATAAACAACAAACAACTTAGCAAACATCCTTTGAACTCTTCTAAAATTATTCTATATATACCTCCCTCAGATTGTAAATTTTACCACTCAAGTTACAGTATGTATAACAGCAAAACGTTGCAACGATTTATAAAGCTATCTTTTTGTATGGGGGTGTGTCAACAAGGATGCGCTACAGAATTAAAAAAAGAAAAAAAAAAACTAGGGAAATGGAATGGCGGATGTCCGGTGAAAATTGATTACTAAAATTTACACTGAAGGAAGCAAAAATTCAAGGAAATTACCGCTACCCAGCACATTACATTTGAAAATAAAGCATCATGGCGACACTGTATGAAAAAGAGGAGACATTTGAAATATCGACTGTGGAAGTCGAATCATATAAAATGGGTTAGAATACCGAGTGAGAAAGTGATTTTTTTGTATTGAGTTCCGTATCCTCATGGAAATAAGTAACTTTCATGACAGAATGAAGCCGTTGGGGGTTTTTATTGAATTTTCAATAAAATAGTTCCATCTCAATTTTAAGTGTGGTAATATAAGAACCTTCAGGCTGATAATAGAGAGGAAATTGAAAGATACGGATTTAGATTGACGTATGGCATGTTTCAACAGATAAGAGTTTTAGAGAATGAAAACTTAAAATTCTGTGGGATCCTTTATTAGGAATATCTCTAGAAAAACAAAATTTAAATTACATATATACATATATTTCCACATCAAATGAGTGCTAAAATTATCTAAGAAATTTATATTTTTAAATTCGTTTAAACTTTTTAAAGGATCTGAAATATTTTTACTCCCCATCCCGATTGGTTTCTGGCCAAAACATAGTATTTTAGGTCACACTAAGAGTAAGAGTCCCACATCTCAGTCTCCCATTGCTTTCGACATATGTCCTATATGGCAAGTTATGGATTCGTAAAAAATAGAACTAGATGTTTTGATCAAACTTGACATTACGATGCTAGAGTGAAGTCGAAAAAAGTGAGTCCCGCAAACCTGTCCGTCTGTCTGTTCTTTCGGCTGCAGCTTAAACGGGTGGGTCTTTTTTTTCTTAAATGGTTATAAATTGTGGATCCATAAAACCATTTTTTGATTTTCGATTTTCTCAAAACCGTTTCAAATGATATTATTAATTTTTTATGGAGATTATTTAAAATTTTGATTTTTTTAAAAAATATTTTTTTTTCTAATACTAATTCGAAAACGACTTATTCGATTTTTACTTAATTTGGCACTAAACAATTTTTAAACATTGTCTAGCAGGTTTTAAACAAAAATTATTCTTATAATGGTATCTACCATACAAGATGTGTTTATAATTGTTAATTAAAATCTCATTTCTCTCAAAAACGGCTCCTACGATTTTGAAAAATCTGTATGTGAGCTTATATCAATCAGAGCTTCTAATAAGTTTGAATGATACATATATTGCATATTAAAATTTAAAAAAAAATTTTGGATTTTTAAAATAATTTTTGAAAATTCGATATTTTGGAAATGGGTAGATTTTAAATTAATTTTTTTAACTCCGCATTAATAAATGCTAAACAATGGCGTACCAAGCGTACCAATGGCCGATAATTGGAAAATTCGAGGGAAAAAGTTGAAAAAATCCCGAAAACTCGAAATTGCATACTTTCAGGAGTGTATGGTGATGTGATGATATCTGAAAATTCCATTTTGTATGGAAATATATGTAAATATCAAAATTAAATAAAGTTGACAAACCACGAACAAATCTTTTTGGATTCGTATTGAAAACACTTATGGAGCTAAAGATTAAAGGGTTGTTTGAAACCTCTAAAAATTTTATTTTCACTTTATAAAATGCTAAAATTAATGAAAAATTCCTTGCATTTTTGGTTCTTGGTTCGTACGAGTATAACTCGGCTGAAAATCATCCTTATCATTTTTTTGTTCGATTTGTAATGAAAAACGTAAACACACAACCGAAAAAGTCTGAAAATCATGCAAAAGCCGAAATTGCTTACTTTTAGGGTCGGAAGGAGAAAATTCTATAAGGAAAGACAAACACTACGGAATCAACAATTGGCTAATTTGTCTCTCACAAAAATGGGATGGCGTTAAGCTTTCAGATTGCTATACATTTGTGTATGAAAACTATTGGAGCACGCGAAAAAATTCATTGTATTTTCACTTTTTAATGCAAAAATTGATGAAAAATTCCGAGTGGACCAGTTAGTAAAATAAAATTTCCTTTCAATTATTACATTCTTGAAAATAATGTTTTGAGATTTGAATTATAAAACACACAATGATAAAACACTATCGTCGAAACGAGTTCATTTGGCCATAATATACTTCAAATGACAATAAGAGACCTGCCCCTACGTTCTGTAACTCTCTCTTTGACAAAATTAGTCGAAAAACAGTGAAAATTGAAACAAATCGTATGAGTTTTGTTCCATTTTTTTAACAAATTTTATCGATGCGAGAGTTACAGAACCCAGGCCCTAGTTTTATTATCGTTTTTAATTTTTTCTAAAATACAGAAAAATTAAATTAAAACAAACAATTAAAAAACTTAGAGGTATATTTTTAGGTGTTTCTACCGAAACTACACTTTTTATTTATTTTTATTTTACTCAATTTTACATATTACATATTACATTTATTGAAGTAAAACTTCTTTTGCGGCATGGGGGTAAAAAAATTTTCTATGGAGCTGTCATGTCAAACCGATATACAAATTCCCGTCACGAATTACAAAATTCAGCGTCACGATATTATATTTTCGTTAAATGCAATGGTTCGTGCATTTAATATATTCGTTAAGATGGTTAGTGAATTCGAGTAAGGGTTTTTTGTGGGAAGAATTTTATTTCTGAGGATTTTTTTCTGTTGTGTTGGATTTTCGGCCATTGGTCGATTTAATGCGAGGAAGCATAAATTATGTATAGTTGTAGGTTTATTGATTTTGCATGGAAATATTCTGCAATCTATTGTGTCTCTCGCTCATTGGGTGTTATTGAAGTAAAACTTCTTTTGCGGCATGGGGGTAAAAAATTTTTCTATGGAGCTGTCAGTGACATCTCAAACCGACATACAAATTCCCGTCACGAATTACAAAATTCAGCGTCACGATTTTGCAACGGTTCTGAGTTTCAAATCGGGTGCTCTGAGTGGTAGGACTTGAAAAATACTTGCCCTGTTGTCGTGAAAGAAGTTTTACTTCTAGCGCGTGTACATAAGTACGCACACTCTTTTTTTTTTTTAAATATGTCTATTATTTTTTAATTTAAAATATTAGAGTATTATGTCTTCCCCACGTGAAAGTGTTATGTAAACAAATTTTCTGGGAAATCTCATTTTACTTTGTCAAACAAAGCAATTTCTCAACCAGAGCCTTAAAAAGAAGTAATTTTTCAGTCACAAAAATACACCTGAAATATATTATGTAAACTTATTTAAAAACCAAAACTTCTATGAATTCCCATGTGAATTTCTAACAAAATCCTCCAAAAAAAATTTACAAACATTCCTGATGTTCTTCCTTGACAGTTATTGAAACAAATCCACACACTTCACCATTCAGCGAAATGTATTTGTTAAAAAAAAAATCTTTCAACACAATATTTACCTAGGTAGATACCTATATTCATTCTTCAAAATCATGGCACCGATAAATAACTGTATACGGCACACGAACACCTATATGTATAGGTATGTACATAGATATATTCCTTTGTGAATCATATGAATCATGAAAAAAATTCATCATTCATCCAGAAGCAACACGTTCAGCTTTTTTGTGTATAAGTACCTACGTCCTTATATGAAGGGACTGGATTTATATTTTGTGTAAATGAGTTTGGAAATTGAAAAAGTTTATTTTTGTTTTCTTCTCGTTTGAAATAGAGACGCACATCTGTAAAAATACAACAAAACTTTACCTGTTAACTAAAGATATAAGAATTTGGAATAACAAAACAAAAACAATTTGGTTGATTGAATATATATATCAGAATAAAACACATAACCGGAAATGGTAGCACTATACTTAATATAATAAATATAACCACATATAATATATAGAACTTATTACTTGTATCGGTTTATGTTGTTAAACGAAGCTATACACAGCCAACCAAAACACAACCATAAATTGGCAAAAATTTAAGAGGAGAATATAAAAAGTTTACCCTTTTTATACTATACTTAACAATAAAAACTGTTCTCGTGTAGCGTTTTTGAGGTATTAGTTTTTACACTCAGAAAAAAATTTTAAGATAAAATCGTCAGAAAATGAAAGAAAGTGCACATCAACAAGATATCGAAATTGAAGCTTCTTTTTATGGCGTATAAAGTAAAAGCCATCCAGAGATGTTAAGAATATTTTGACATGGCACGTTAGAATTAAATTTTAAAACAATCTAAACTCTAAAGATTTGTATCAAGCTAAAAGTTTATGTTGTAGCCAAAGATTATACAATTCAATTAAATTTATTTTAATCGATGTGTATTGACTGGGTTTCGTATATTCAAACTCAAACAAAGTCCATCAAATTTAAAATATTCCAGAATGAACTGTTTACTTAAGATGATTTTTCTCTCGGCGTATAGTGTATAGCATCAGTGTGTGGGTGGGCTAAAACCCTACAAAAAACTTTGTCTAGGATCCTGTTGAATTTATGTCTTGAGTCGCTTCAACCACTGAAGATACTTTCATCAGTGAGAACTTTAAATATTTAACATTTTTTTTCACATCAAGACGGTGAAATATAAATCCATAATTGCTACCCCGTGTGGAGACGATATAGATACTCGTATATACTTTTCTGATGTTGCTTTATGTGACGGAAATTTCACGACCAACAATGTGAACATTTTGAACTTCTTTTTTTTTTGGCTGTCAGAGAGCCAGAATAGTTGAATGAATATCCTGGTCTGCAGGGGATTGGCTTTTATTATGTCGAGAACTCATACTATAGTGATGGTGAAGAGTTTTTTAACTGTTCTAAAAATAAAAGGCTTCTAACGGAAGCTGTCAGATACGATGAAATTGAAAGATTTGTGTGTATAGTTTTGAGTAGTCTTTAATATGCTGACAGCTGAGTGGGACAATTGTTATGAGTTTTGGAGAAATTTTAAGAGATCAAGTATCTCAGCGGGTACTGCAATGTAATATATAATGGAGAAGTATTTATACTGGGAGGAGAGCTATATGACCTTCGCGAAATATATGATTTAGTAGATGCTGATTGTGACAGAGAGGTAACAGTATAGAGATGGTCTTATACAAGTTGGAGCAAAAGTCATCACCCTATTGGAAGATGCTTTAATTTTTGCAAATTAAATTCCGCAAAAAAATCTAAACAATTATTCCGCGTTCAATTGGGAGTAAAGTGATTCATGTCATATTGGCGTGTATTTTGCATCTGTTTACTTTACAAATGTCAAAATTGAGTTGACATTTTCCGCCATTTGCAAAATTTATAGCATCTTTCGATAGGGTGAGAACTTTTGCGCCACCTTGGTCCTTGAACATCGGCGACGACGCGACTTTGTTATATCAGAGACTTGAAGATCTTTTTAAAAAAATTTCCTAACTATGTACAAAAGCTTATGGCAAAGCGTTTTTATTACAGAAAGCTACCGCAAATGATCAATTGTTTGTTTTTCTCATAATTGATCATTTTTAAACAATGCAATTTAAAAACGCAGTTAAATACCAACGAATTGAATGAATAATTTGACGAAGACTTGAATAACGATGATGAAATTGATGAATATACTGCTAACGAATACGATGACAACCCTGGAAATAATATCTGCTGAACCGAAATATTTCTTTTTGTAATTTATTCCCAAGAATGTAAGAAATATAGACCCAATTTTCCAAAATTGCATAAAGTAAAGTGCAAAACTGAATACATCTATAGCTAATGACTGAGCTGGATGTAAAAAGTTTGATGGTTTAGGTCAATCCACACACACCAAAAACCACATACCTACTACTCTTCACTGTGCCAGTGCTGCCGAACACAAATTTCTTCAATACAAATTTGAGTTTTCCCGCTTAATAGTACCTTTGTAATTGTTGTTTTCGAAAATATATACAACAGTTTGTATCTTTCAATATGGCGGATTTTTATAAAGGTCATGGCGTTCTACAACTCTGAATTGAAGCTGTATAAAAAAAATTATATTCACTACACTGTTAACTTTTTGCATCCCAAACAATATCCTGTCAATAGTTTTCCAAGTGAATATAAAAGCCTGTTTTTTTTTTCTAAAATTGTATCTCTACGATTGCTGACCCTTTTTCTAATGAGAATTTGCTAACTTCCTTTTATGCGCATTTATTTTTTTATTTCGTATAAATTTTTAATAAATAGACTGATTTTGTTTCAATTTTGCAAGCAGGTAATTCTAAGTAGTTCAAATAAAATTGTATTTGAATTTATTTCACAACTTATGTTTCTTACTCAAATGAATTGTTAATCCTTAAAACGAAATTTTAAATTGTAAAATTATTTTTGGCCAATTGAGCGACGGCAACGCCATAGCTTTTACATTAGTTATATTTCGTAAATGTAGTCATTTTCAAAGATTTATCAATGAATGAAATTACTAAATAAAAATTATTTAAAATTGTATTTGCAGACATGTATTACGATTTGTTTTATCACGAAAAAATGAAAAAAGAAATCTATTTTGTATTACCAACTAGCTGCTGCCTATTGAACATTTATAAAATTACAAAATTTCAACTCTCTAAACCATTTGAGTAGTTTCAAATACATAGACCATTATATAAATTCTTATAAGGGTGTCCCGTAATCACCGCCTCAGACAAACTTGAGTTCCTGAGGTAATTTCAAGTCAAAAAACTTAAGAGTTAATTTTCTCGTTTTCGCTTCGTTTTCGACTTATAACAATTTTTATGATTTTTATTTTGACTGGCTCTAACTTTGTCAAACTACAACCGATTTTTGAATGTTTTTTATTCAAACAAGAACAGTTAGAAATTTGTATCTACCACATAACTTTTTTCTGTGTGGATAACGGTTTTCCCGCAAATTATTTTCAAGCACATTTTTTAAGCATTTTTAGGTTGTTTTTTTGACTTCGATATGATTTTTTTTCACAAAAACACGATATTAAGTATAGCTTTTTTTTATTATAAAGAAATATGTGTTCTTAAAAATACTTAAAGAAAATTAACTTTTAAGTTTTTCGACTTGAAATTACCTCAGGAACTCATTGTTTTCTTCTGAAGCGGTGATTTTGGGACACCCTGTATATTACTGTATTTAGAAGGCTAGCTGGTACGCCCAGCTTCTCATGGAATTGTACATCAATTTTAGCATATTAAAAAGTGAAAATAAAAATTATATTTTGATTGTCAATTCCGTAATTTTGTTCCTTATAATAAATATTTTCTAATTTCATCAGATGCCGCATACCCCTGAATGTATGCAATTTCTCTGGTTTTCACAACTTCCGAATATTTCGCTCGAAATTTCCAATTTTCGGTTCATGGTCTGCAGTGTACCTGTTTTAATACGAATCCAACAAAAAATCCCCATGCTAATCGCATGGTGTTCAACCGAGTTATGCTTAACAAAATAAAAACAAACTTATTTTCAAACAACCCTTTACAATGAATTTTTTGGCACTCTCCAATATTTTTTCACAGAAATGTTGCAGTCTGAGAGCGTAACGCCTTCGGTTGGCGATCTCATTTGAGGGACATAAGCCGATTGTCTGTCCCGCAGGGTTTGTCATTTTTTGGAATCAATATTTTCTCCTCTCAAAATGTAATTTTCAGATATCACCCATACATATTAGCCCCTGAATGTATGCAATTTAGATTTTACAACTTTTCCTGTCGAAATTTCTAATTTTCGGCTGAATAGTGCGTTTATTTTAATTAGAAACAAAAAAATCCCCATGCAAATCACATGATGTTCAGCCGACTTATGAGCGAAAAAAAAACAATTAATTTTTATATATTAAGATTATTATGCACACGCTCAATGTATCTCTTAAAAAAATAGTGCACATATCTTGACACTTTTATAATTTTGTATTTGTAATAAAAAAATAACAAAATCGATTAAATAAAACTCTAGGAGGTTATATTTGTGGAATCCTTTCGTATACCATTTTATCTATCTATTTTATTAACACCAATATATTCTCTGTCAAAACTTCATGGACGATTGAAAAGTCAACATTGCACTTTGCAACTGAATGAAGGTGTTCAAACTAAAATCGATTGTGTCCTGAATGATGAGGATGAAGATGCATGCAATGTTCGTGCGTCCTTTATGCACGAAGAGTCTACATATAGGTATACATATAAATATGTATAGTGTTGATCCAACTTTATCTACAAAAGTTATATTCGATACTTTCAAGGAAAAGTCAACTAAATTCAAGTTAATTTAAATTTCAATACCATGACTACATAGTATACATATGCATGACTAAGGCATTTGAAACTATACATATTTTCTAATGCACGATGATGATGTGATGATGCATGAATTGGCATGGAAGTATTGAAGTATTGAAATTTAAGATTCTGAGTAAGTGTGACACTTGTCGAAAGTGCTAATGGTATACTCGTATACTATAACAACAAAACTCTTCACCCATTAATATCAAGTTTATGCCTTTGACACTTGAGTCTTGATGGCAATTTAATTATAAGTTTGTTTTATTAAAGAAAAAGTATTTTTGTTTGTGAACTATTAATATTTTAGGTCGAAATGTTGGTTTAACATGATGAAAAGGTTCTGGCCATGGCGTTGTTGGTGTGGTGTTTGATCTAAAAGAAAGTTTTTTTTTTTTTAAGGGAAAATATTTTGTTCGATGATGCAGATGCCTAGCCTAGTAGTACATATGTATAACGAAACACTAAAATATTTATTAAAACATTACTTTGGGAAAAAAAGAGAAGAAAGAGTTAGTTTCTGTTGCTTCCAACAAATCGATTTTAACTTTGAAACTTTTCCAATCACAGAGTGAACGATATATAAAGTTAATCAAAATCAAACTTGGGGTTTTCATTAAAACTTGTCTGCAGCAGGTTTTTAAGGGAAAAGAAGATACAAACATGATGATGAAAGAAAAATATCATTTTTACAATGGAAAGGTTTTTTGTTTTTATTTGTAATTTTCGAATGGTGGAATGAACAACCAGATTAAATTTATCATTGCTTTTGGTTTTAATTTATTAATGTCAAGTTTGGTTCCAAACTTTTTAACTGGTTTAAGTCTTTAAGGCAGTTGATAGTTTTCAGTATACTGGCTTCGTTTTGGTTTTAGTCAGGATTGTACTAATAGTATTTCAGAAAAATAAATTAAATGGTCATAATGCATTTCGGTTGGCGTCAAGGTCAGGCGTCAAGGTCAGGCGTCAAGGTCAGGCGTCAAGGTCAGGCGTCAAGGTCAGGTGTCTAGGTCAGGCGTCTAGGTCAGGAGTGAAGGTCAGGCTTTAAGACCAGGCGTCAAGGTGTCTAGGTCAGGCGTCTAGGGCAGGAGTCAAGGTCAGGCTTTAAGGCCAGGCGTCAAGGTCAGGCATCAAGGTGAGGCTTCAAGATCAGGCGAGAAGGTCAGGCTTTAAGGTAAGGCTCCAAGGTCAGGCGTCAAGTTCAGGCGTGAAGGTTAGGCGTCAAGGTCAGGCATCAAGGTCAGGCGTCAAGGTCAAGCGTCACAGCTGAGCGCAGTTACAATACCACATACGTGGGTCGGCAACACTCTCTCTCTTAACGTTTCATTGGAGCGTCTTATGGCATGGCGTTAATGAACGGCATGTCGACGATCTCCCAGTGTTCAGTGCTCAAACAAACCAAACGATGAACAGTGTTGTCAGGGGGTGCTTGTTGGCCACGATATCTTCGTCACAACTGATAAACTATTTTCAATGTACAGCGTCACTATTTCGGTGCGTTGGTTTTTACAGGGTTAAATTTGTACTGAATTGAAGTTTTAAAAACATGTCTACTCAATTCAATAGCTATTGACAAAATATGCCAAAATTATTTAATGTTTACACACAATTTTAACAAAATACATATATTTGAATCTTTGTTAGCGACCTAACAGCCATAAAATCGATTGGCAACTGTCATTTTAAAATGAATTCTAGAAGTAATAAATCTACTACAAGCAGCAGGCTGGGTTACAAATTTGTTCTGCCTTTAAATCTTTTCTTATTTGACTAGACTTTTTTTTTAATTTAAATCAATATTTCGAAAACTGTTTATTAACAATTTCAATTAATTTTAGTGTAGAGTTATGGTGCTTGTAAAAACTTTTGAAGCTTTTCTTCAAATGGTGTATATTCATTGTTCTTCAATATTCAAATTTACAAGCATTAATTAGAGTTATTAAACAAAAAATTTCAAAAATAATATCTATACACATATAAACCAAACTTCATGATGGTAGCCCAGAGAAACTTTTTCTTTAAGTGATAAATTATCTTCAAAGTATATCCCTGTAGTTGAATAAGTTTGCAATATTTCATCATTTAAAAAAAAAAAAACGAGTGTTAATGTAAATTTTGGAAATCCCTATGTATCTTATGGCACGAAAATCTCCCAACAAAAACATCGATTTGCATAACACAATCACATTGAAATCCTTCCTCGGATTCATTTTTCAGCAAATAAACAAAAAAAGATTTTTGTTCTCGTTTTTTAGGCTTGTTCTTGTTGGTGTGGTGCAAACAGTAATACACACATATTCAACTGGGTATTTATTTTATGGTTAACCACATAAACAAACAAAAACAAAAAAACAACTTGGTTTGGTGGTCTTGGAAAAAGTTTACCGTATAATCGAGAGACACACAACAAAACAAAAAATAACATAGAAAAACAGTTTAATTCTTTTTTACATTCACAAGTTAGTCGATTAAAGTCGCATAGCTTGTAAACTCTGATTAAATATGTATGTATGTTTGTATGTATGGATGTATATAAGTTTAAAAACTTTTTCAATTGGATTAATAGCAAAAAGTCACGACAAAAAATAAAAGAAATTTGTTTCTTTCTTTCCTTTTTTTTGAAACAACTATTAAAAAGTAGATTAGTCAAGTTTTGTAGAAATTGACGATGGCTCTCTGTTTATGCCGGATGTTTGAATAGCAATTTAATTAGTGAACAAGTTGAGATTTTGGAGTCCTTTTTGTACTAAAAAAAATTTGTATTCTTTTAAATGAGGAAAAGTTTTGCTGTCAATATTTGCAATGATTTATTTTTTTTAAACGAAATTTGTGTAATCAAAAATTTAACTTGATTTTATGTATTGTTTTTTTTTCAGGTAATGCGAGTCTTTTTTGAAATTAAGTAAGTTATACAAAATAGAAAAGAAAAATATTTTTTTGTTTAATTTGGCTATGTATGTACCTACCGTTTATTTTACAAAGCTACTGTAAATATTTTTTTTGTCAAATAACCTCAGTTAAACGAAAACAATTCTTTAGAATTTTCTTTGAGTGTTTCATTTAACATTGGCTTAAGACGAATTTACAAGTGAATTTTTATTCGAGAATTCAATCAAATTATTCATTATCTACCAACTGGTTGGAGCAGTACGTTCGCAATAAAATTTCCTGTATGCACCACGAGTAATTAATTATATTATAATTAATTATATTATACATATAATAATTATTGAAAGAATATGCTCAACGAAGAATGAATATTTAAGAAAAATTTTATTCTTTTTCCGACATTGTGGATGTATAATAACGTTCCTTTTGAATAAAAAACGATAACAATTTTATTCTTTCCTCGCCTTGTACTACAAAAGGGTAATGAAATATGCAAATTAAAAATATAATAGAACAAACTCGAATTGGTTCACTGTGGCGTATGCGTAATTAAAATAAAAAGTTCTTATTTAGTTGCAATTATTTCATGTTTCTTGTTTGTATGTAAAATCACATCTTATACATAACTGAAATAACAAAACATTACAAAAATTAAAAAAAAAAACCTAACACTTAACCAAAATATATAAATTATTTAAGTTAATTCCCAACACATCTATGTCAATTATACATAATCCACTATAGTTTTACGCCTTAATGCATAAATTCATCTCAGGGTTCTTAGAACAATAATCAGCTACAATACATCTGTTGTTATACCAACATAATTTTATCTTAACAAGTCAAAATAAAGGAGTCTTGTTAAGCAAAACAACCCAGACAGATATAGTTTATTCAAAATAATAGAAAACTACCCTTAGGTTACTTAACCCCTGACTAACCTCAATTTATTATCAACCTTTTTATCCTTATACCTACAGACAAAGCCCATAACCTGATAAAGAAGAAAATCATAGAAATTAACACACATGTTGAGTGTATTTATAAGAACACACAAGGAAGAGGATATTATTATATTCGACCTGTAAATTAACTCTTACCAAAATTTACGATAATCGAGGCCAATGTATTGGAGGTTCTCAACACATATTAACGAATATATCGTCCATTTCGAGGACAATGAGGTAAAAGCCCATCATGTGTTACCAATATACTCATAACCTCAGCCTCTTACAAAAAGGATTTTTTATAGTATTTTGTGTGTGTCTTTCTTTCTGTCTCTCTCTATCTAGGGCTTGTTAATCTTGTATATTATGGTCTCAAAGTTTTTGTATGCCAACAAAATGTCCTCTATTAACTTTTTTGTTTCCATAAATTGATATCGTTCAAACTTGCCTTGAAGGGTCTTTCTTTTTCGTGAGAACCAAAGGCATCTTTTAGGTTATTGTGGGACTTTTTGATTTATTTTTTGTTTGTTATTTATATTCAGATAATATATTATATAGAAAATATTTTATTCAGTGCCAGATGGTTTGGTTAATTGTGTTATCATGTTGATGATGCGGATGATGGTTGAAATGTTCATAAAAATATAATGTAAAATAAATTGACAGCAACCTTAGGATATGACAGATAAGTCTACGTTGAATGAATAATTTATAGGTGGCACCTTAAGATTTCTATTCGGCATGTCCTTGGGCAATATGTGAAATGATAATATTTTTATTTTGATTTGTTATCCTCTTACATTGAAAATATAAAGGTGTCAGGTTTTTTGCGTATACATATAGGTATATAAATTTTCAATTTGATTTTCATTTAGTATAAGTGCCTACAGCTTGGAGGAATTGTTTGTTGTCTATTTTAATAAGATACCCAAAAAGATCCTAGAATAAAATTTACATAATTTTAAGTCAAATTTTGAAGTGGCTTCTTATTCTTTTTGTTATGAACCAAAAACCTTCTTAATATTTGCTAGATATATCTTTGAGCTTAACAGATTCAATTTCTAAAGAGTCTATACTTAAATTAGAAAATAAGGACTGTTCGGAGCAGTAGTCAGCATCAATTTAAGATACTTACCACGAATGAATTTAAAGTCTAACAACACTTAAAATAAATTTCTATTGCACATAATGCACATAACTCATCTTTAACATAATGCACATATACATGCAAACTTTCTTCCTTTCTTCTTTGAATATACTTGAATTATAATAATGTTTAAATCCTAGCTTTCTTTATTGAAATTTAAATTGTATGAATTCTCTTTTCCTTTTGCCATCAAACGAATAAGTTCAGTTTTTAAAATTTTATACCTATTTTACAATAAATATTGATATTAAAAGCTTGCATTCAAATCTACTTATTTCGATATTTTCGTAGAGCAAATTTGATTAATTGTTAAATATATCTGGCATAAAATATTGCCAGATCGTTCAAGGACTCATCTTTCAAAGAAAAACAAATTAATAGAAATCCTTCTTGAAAACTTGATTAACTTTGCAGAGATAAAACTCATATAGGTACGACATGATCTGAGTTCATATCAAAAATTTAAATTTTCCAAAGACTTTCAAACCCCTCTTGCTTTTATTATAACTTTGTTAAACCATACCAGTGGTCTTTACAAAAGTTATAATCATATTTTATGTGACATTATGCATGTGCACTTCAGAGAAACCAAATTTAATTTATTCCCTTTAAAAACCATAGGGAGATAACCTTCTGTTTATAAAGAAATAAATTGCAATATGCATGGCAAATATTAAAAAGTTTTAACACCAGAAACCCATTCATAATAAGAGACAACTGATGAAGCGACATCGTTAACATCTCGTCCTCGCTTAACAACCATTACGAGAGCATAAGGCCAAAATATCTCTTCAACTTTTCTTAAATGTGAAGTCTTCTGAAAGAATAGTGAAGAAGTAAACATTTCAAAACAAACACAAACTATGAAATACAGAGGGAATAGAATTTTTGTTCTCGCTATTATAAATATGAAAAATTTTGCAAAAATATGCTGACTTGACTAAATTCTATGCAGTTGTTGAAACCTTTAATAAAGTCCTTCAGAGTTAAATTGTATTTTCTTTCCATTGAAAAAAATATACCTAACCAACGAATGAGAGTTCTTGAAAATTTAAACATAGCAACGATTGTGTATCAAGGCCACACAATGCAGACATTATCTCGTGACTCGATTAAAAAAAAAAAAATTAAACTTCAATAACTTCAGAACAGTTATTCAATGAACCATTCTGCTAAATAGAAACAAGACAAAAAAAAATATATCCTAACAAAATTATTGATAAAACTCTGAACATTCAGGTACACAGTAAAAATAAAACAACAATGTTTCAAGGACTTGTAGTATTTGTACTGAAACTAACAGGGTTTCCACTTTAGATAAATATTAAAAGATTTTTGCTGAATTATAAATGTGTCCGTATACATATTATTAAATTTCTAAGACATCACAATACGTATTCGAATTTTTTTAAATTTAAAGAACGTTTTAAAATGAAAAAAAAATATTTTTCTTTCAGAAATAAGCTGTTCAGCTATTAAATGTGAAATTGTATGAAATTTAATGAATTTATGTTATGTCTATAAAATTTTCTTTCATCTTCATAAATGACAGATCGGCCGTTATATATAGTGACACCGAAAGAGGATTTAGAACCCATCTTCGCCCATTGGCATGTGATCGTTTGTTCGCTAGCATTACCAGCTTTAATTTTTCGTAATTATCGCTTGATGTCTTTAAATTAACGCGCCCATTTTTATAAAAAAAATTTCTTAAAATATGAAAAATTAGCAAATTAAAAAGTAAGTAAGTAATACCTAATGAATAAATTGAAAAATATATCTTAAGGGTATTTTGTACACTTATGTGATTTTTTTTTTAGAAAAAAAGGTGCGACAATCTTTTTGATGAGACAACTTATTTAAAGACATCGAGCGATAATTTGTTGTATACCAAAAACAAAAAAAAAATACTTACAGACAAAATATAGCAATTTAAAACTGCGGTAATGCTGGATTCATTTCAAAATTCGATTTTAATGTTTAATAAATTTAATGATTTAAATTTTTTTTTTGAAAAAAAGGTCACAACTTTCACAATAGATTAACGACAAATTAACGACATTTTACCAAATTGTTGAAGGATGGTACAGATGACTTGACCAAGTTAGCCTTACCAGGACTTATTTTTTAAAAAAACAAGTGTGATCTTTTTTTCTCTCACGACAATTTTGCAACAAATTTACGACAAATTTCTTTTTGTGTTTTGAATTTATTTCACCCTCTTTCGAGGGGTGGTAAAGCTTTCTTGACTATCAAGGCGATATTCAAAAAAAAAAAATCACAATAATGTTTATTCTTTCACGACAAATTCACTACTACTCCTATTTTTGTTTTCTGTTGAGGTGTGGTAATGCTAACTTGACTGTCATCAATTTGGTTAAACAAAAACAAGTAAATAATAATAAATAAATAAATTTTAAATAAATTTTTTTACTATATTTTGAAAATAATGATCACCTCTACTACTGTCAATTATCAATTGATATAGTTGAAAAATATTCAATTTATTAAAAACACTATCAACTATTCCGTCATAATTGCACCATTCTCAATGATCAATTGGATTGTTAAATATCGATTTTCAATATTTATAAACTATCAATTGATAGTTGAAATTCATAATAAGGGTAGACATCTTTTAATGATCACTCTAAAAAAAAAAGTAAATGTTTCTTTTAGAGGGTCACGTAATACATATACAAAATTTGTACGGAGTTTTCATTTTTTATAACTTTTTCCACTTTATAATTTATAATCAAAAACCCAAATTTTTGTAATTTTTATTTTTTTTTGTTGAAATATCGGGTCTTGTGAGTAAAAACAAAGTTAAAGCTTTTTTTGAAGGAAGCTAAAGCCAACTAGTCATAGCTTTTACTAGCAGCTAAAGCTAGACAGTTCTAGATTAATCTTTGCAGTTTGTGTTTTATTCACATGTTTCGACTAGGTAGCTTTAGCTAGAACTGTTCATATATAGACCGAAAGGTATGTTGTTTTGCCACTATCTGTTCTATAGGGCAAGTTTTGATTTTGGGTACAAAATGTTTTGATCATTTCGTCCGTCAGTCTCTGCGTCTATACGTTCACTGTGGGCCAATTGGTTCCAAATTTTTACATGAGTCGGGGAGCTCCAATAAAATAGTTTTGATATTTAAAAAAGTATTAAGAAAATTGTCTCATTTTTGAGTTATTCTCTAATATTTAACTAACAGTTCGCACAATTTTTTTTGTACCTGCTTCATAATTTTCCATTGATTTTGTAATTGTACCTTTTAATGCCTTATATAGGTACCTATAACGCCTGGATTGAATCGTATATTTAATTCATGCTGCAACTATCAACGACAACTAACTGCTTAACACGATAACATACGGAAGAGCGTTCAACTCCAAGATCTTGTCCTATATCGCATACTGAAATCAAGGTTCACTTAGGGCCAGTTGTACAATAGTGGTCCAGCCTCGGTTCAAGATTTTAACTCACCGATTTTGGCGGATTAACTAATTTCCAACGCTGGTTCAAGTATGTAATTGGTTATTATCATACACTTGAACAGTAAACCATTGTTGAAACTCAATTAATTCGCCAAAAACGGTGGATACAAATTGTTGAACCACGGTTTAAATATTTGTACAACTGGCCCTTAGATATCTCAAAAATATCTGCATACTCTGCTCAGGTACTCCTCCTCTACACTACGTTGAGTCTTCTAAAAAGTAATCAGAAAGCCACTGCACATTTTCTATGAAAATCCTCATCACTTACTTCAAACCGTTTCTTCTAAAATTTTAGTTTTCTTACCACCATAACTAAAGAGAATATTGAAAATAAGACCTAGTCAAAGCTTTCTAGACAAGGAGAAAAAATCTTGAAATTTTTGTAGCTTTAACTTTAATATTCTAGTTTAAGCTATTTTTATTCACACAAATTGAAGCTTAGGCTATTGGCTATTTAAAATAGCTATGACTAGAAAACATCTTTAACTAGCTGGCTTAAGCTCATTTTTATTCACCAAAAACCTTTTACTTAAAATTCTAAGTTTTAGCTTAAGCTTTTTTTTTATTCATAAGGCCTATCGATATATGTATTATTTTCTAAACGATAAGTCGGAGAAAGAAAAGTGTGAAAATGTTTTCCTATAATTTATATTAAATTGCATAATCTTCAACTTTCGCATTAAGTACTTTTCGATAGCATTTACCGTTTAAAAGTTTTATGTGAAAAAAATAATAACTAGGACATTTGGCATTGATTAAGTTTTATGCAATTAAGATTTGACAAGGGACATTCTAGGCAATATTTCTTATGTCAAAATAAATATAATTGTATTTAAAAATCTTTATTAAATTTTTCCTCAGTAAAAGTAAATTTTGCATTGGTTATTCGTTCTTTTAGTACATAAATCAAATAAATATAACATTATAATTTAATAAGGTATGTAATACAGATGCAATTACAAAGTGGGAACAATGTTCCCTTCTTTAACCTCAACAATGAAAACAAGCTAGCTAGCTCATTCTATGCACTCGGTATAGTGCTGGCTGACTACACAAAGGTTCAATTGTAATCGAGTGCTCAGGCAATGGCGTCACATGTGCGGTAAATATAACAACACAATTACCTACACATACGTAAACCACTTTTATAAACGCGCGTTCAAGTTTCGTCCTCTCAATTAACAGAGAGCCAGCTTATAGTAGTGCTGTGAAAGAGGTGGATGTGGATGAGATATGGTAGGTATAGTAAAGAGATGGGTGAGGCTCCATGTTATGTTCTTGACTGTCATATGACGTGACGGGCGGAAAAAAAAAGTTCAAGTTAAATAAACAAATAGGTCGGTCCTTGATTATTCTTTATGTAGGTATATACATTTTTTTGTTTGTTTTTTTTTTTTATCAAGCTATGCTTTCCCCTTTTCCATTGCAAGTTTGAGGTGATGGGGATAAGTTTTTAGTATGCCTATATAGTAATAGGAAAAGGCTATATTTTTACCCTTCACTCTTATCGTTCAATGAAAGCCCAGTTTGCCGCTACTTTATGAATATTTCTTATAATAGAGGAAATTTCTAACATGTACACACAATGAAACACGATAAGAGCTTCCTCATGAGGGCTCCCAATGTTCTCTTTCGTTCTGATTAAAATAATGAATGGCCGTCGTCGTCGTCGTTGTCGGTAGTTGCAGGGAGAGGGATAAATGGTTTATTTTGTTAAAACATATTTACGTCAACTTGTATATTGATTTTTATGTTTATGAATAAAACAATATGCTGGCAACCATTTAATCGAATAGAAAGACGACCACCACCCAAGCCTAATATTGACACCCACCTACTCTGGGGGGCAATGAACAGGACGACGACATATGGTAACAATAATAACAATCTATAAAAACATCTGTTTCGAAGTATGTAGGTAGGTATAGGGAGTCAAATACGTCCTTCGTTGACCATTCATCATATGCAAGCTTTTGTGATATGAGTTACTTGGATATGTATACGATATGCCTGAAACAGAAAATTTATTGTTATGTGACTTCTACATTTCGATTTTGTATACACGATAACGATTTCTAACTCACAAAATGGATGTTAAAGCACAACTCTGGAGGACTTAAAAGATCAAGTTTTATTCATTTTCCAGATGGATTGTATCATAGAATTTCTTTCAAAAAGGGTTTTATTCTTATACACATTTGGGACACAGGTGATTGAGGTATAACATTTTTCTTGTCCATTAGAGGGGCTATAAAAGTGCTTGGTATAGAGGTATGTATGAATGTGTGGGTTGTTTATATCTTTTGTGGATAGGTAGGTATATTGTTGTTGGGCTGTAATGAGATTGCCTTGATGGCTATTGTGAACCTTTCTATTGGCTTTTGAGTCATGACAATAATGTTATTTTGTTATTTTTGGGGTTTCTAAGTGAATGAGTTGTGTTATGTTGTTATGGGATCAAATACATATAAGATATTTGTTTTCTGATGCTACTTGAGAGATTGATAAGATAAGGATTTTCAGTAAATTGTATGACAGATTATGTATACGTTATATGTACCTTTCAGTACATACATGTGGGATCAAGATCTTCTGTTAAACTTTTGAATAATGCAGAAAAAAATAAAAGAAAATTTAAGTCAATCAAAATAATAAGAAAAAAAACCTTAAAAATAAATTTTCAGAAAAAAAACGAACTTAATCCTGGAATTAAAAATGCAAAGGAATGATATTTATTCATAAAGGACGCAAAATATGAGCGTAAAAAAGATATAAAAAGAAATCTTAATATTACTGAGCCCGCTTAGCTGGAAAAAATATTTTTTGAATTAAATCTATATATTTAAAATGCCAAAGTAAAAAAGAATTTGGGTTTAGAAAACAATGAGGGCAAGAAAAATTGGCATTAAGGTTGTTTTGAGAGGAAGATTCTATGTATAGGGTAAAATGGGGAAAAAAAAACAAAATTTCATTAAATTTTTAAAATTATTTTTTGTTTTTGAAGGAATGGACTTTTAGCTAAATTTATTTAAGTCTTTTGCAATTTATAGAATGAAATCGAGGAAAAAACAAAAAAATAGCACCCGATTTAAAATTTGCTTTCTCAGTAATCTTATTACTATTAGTCAATTAATAAGTTCAAGTGACCTCAACGGCCAAAGATTGCGTTTCGCCCAGGTACGACAGTTGGGCTCATCAGTCAGATGAGGTCACTTGAACTTATTAATTGAATTATATTCAATCGCTCCATTAAAACAGAAGTAGTTTTTTAAATTTCTTCACCTTCGTTATTATAACTATAAGAAGAGAATTTCTCAGTTTTTTGTCAAAATACACAGGAAAAGTTTATTATTTGAGAATTTATTTCGGGATCTACTTACTTACTTTACAACTACACATGATGAGAGTTAATTGGAGTAAACACAAAAAAAAAGGTACCCGATTGTAAGAACTTTTTGTTTTTGAAAGGTAATATTTAGAGGATGGACTATATCATTTGAGGGTTTGATAATTTTTTTTTCAAAATTCAGCTATATTTTAAGGGTGCAATTGCACGGCAATCTCAGTCACATGAACAGGGTTTTTTAGCAAAATTCCTCAGTTTTGTTATCAATAAATATCATTTTAGAGCTATACATATATTTTAGAAAATTTAGCTATTTTTATTTTAAGAATGGCTTACATGTGTAATATTTTTTTTTTTAAAATGGCTTTAGGATTAAATATTTCTTAAAAGTTAGTTTAGCCTACAAAATGATTAATGATCATGATTAATGATCAAATACAAAATTAAGTTCAATGAAATTGAAATTAAATTTCATTTTTAGCAAACAAAAAATTATAATTTGATGAAGAGAAGTTCCCTTATTACCAAATCCGGACAGCGTGCATTGGGTTAACTGCACTTATTATTTGTGATTATTGATTACCAAATCTATGAATCAGCGACCTAGATTTGTGATTCATACAAACATTTTGCGAACTTAAGCAAAGTCGAATGTATCGACAAAAGTTACCACATTTTTTATCGATTTTTGATGCATGTTTATTTCGCAAGTTCTTTTCACTCATTAAGCTAAAATCGGGAGTTCCGATTACTCACAAAAACAAAAGTCCACAAAACAATGCTCCTTACCTTATATAAAGATCAAATCATAAGCATGATAAAATACAAATATTTTATTTAAAATTATACCGTCATCCTTATGCATTTGACAGCATTTTTAGCTTGACATATATAAATAAATGTTATGGACATTAATCAATGGAAATAAAAAATAAAAATCGCCATTATTGTCACGACTCACAATCTACTATGAAACAATATTCTCTTATCCACCTCTATATACACAAAACTGCATCTACATGATATAACGCTTAATGTCCAAAAATAAATCGAATAATCCTTGTCATTTTTCAAATATCCTAAAAACGCCTCAATGATTTTGAACATAATTCCCATTAAATGGTCGTCAAAGTGAAAATACCATGTATATAGAACAATGGATATACATATAGTGAATCCATTATCCGAACAACCATCGAGAGCTTTAAAAATGATATAAAGATATACACACAGTATCAACAAACTATAGCACAGCAACAGCAACAGCAACAGCAGCAGCAGCAGTATAAATGCCAAAACGAATTATGACTATACGAGCTTGTGCTTGTGCCTGTAAGGCCAAAACGTATAATTGTACAATAGCCATTAAAGTTCGTGTCCATAAAGATTCTATCTTATGGTCTGAGTCACATATATATTTTGGGTCATATATCAGAAAATAAACAAATATATTCCTGGCATTTAGTCACACTCGTAGCTTTTAGTTAAGCTGTGTAAAGAAGCACGTAAGCGTAATATAATATTTAGGTCCCCAGGACCTTCTATACCAAATAAAATTTAATAAATCAGGAAGAAAATAGAATCAGTTCATATTATTAAGCTTTTTTTTTTAATTTTACTTATTGGGGTGTCAAAATAGACATTTTGTTGAAATAAGGCGTTAATGTGATGTGGACAAAATGTTCCAATCAAAATGAACTCAAATTGATTGTTCTGTACATAAATGCGACTCATGCGAGTTGTGGTCAGTTTTTCAATGCCTGAGTTAAACCAGAGTTTGTAAATTGAAATGAAATTGAAATTGAATCAATTATTTAACTCAGAAGCAGTTTTTTAATGAAGATTAACTTTATAAATTTCAGCTGTAAAAAATCAAAGGGTGACACTATTAAAATGCGCTTTCGCTATTGAAACAGAGAGGGTGACACTATGTGGCAGTATAATAATAATATAATAGACGCTGTTTAGATTGGGAAGATTGAGGCCGGTATCACGGCAGTTCGTTGGCAAGAGAAGTGTGGGGTGCAGGACTCCCGTGAGGCACGAAGAATACATAAAAACCGGACTCATGAGTCTACTTTGTTGTTGTTTTAATGTGTGAAATGTTGAAATTGTTGTTGTTTCAATGTTTTTTGAGGCACCTCAAAGTTTCGAATGTAAACGCGATTGCACTCACGAGTCCGGACTCAATATTCCCAATCTAAGCAGGGTTAAATGGAAAAAATGACTTTCATATAGTGTCGCCCTCTCTGTTTTGATAGTGTTTTGACACACATCTGTCAGAAATATCTAAGTATTCAGTTAATTCAAAGTTCAATGAGTTAATTCGGGATCTAAATTGATTGTTAAACATTTTTCAAGATTTAACTCGACTTTAATTTCGAACATAAAAAAGTGGTCTTGGACAAATTTTTTATAAGTTAACTCGGGTTTAATTTCGAAGCTGGAATGATTTCACAATTTAAAACTGAGCTCTAGAATTTTTCAAATAAAATTTAAATCATACCCCACATGAGCCCAAAGAAAACGAGGCGACCCGTCTAAAACTGTTTCCTTAAATTCCTCTTAAATAAAATTCCAATACCTAGTAATAATGATCTCAACTAATTTACCGTCTAATTAGTTTTCTACTTGAAACTTACTCAATCGTGCTATTAAATGTAGTTTGTATTTCAAATTTATTACCGTAATTATCTGCGATAGCAAAATTGTTTAAAATGTCTATCTTTTCCTCGAAGTACTCATGCGTTCTTCTAAGGAATGTTTTTATATTCCTTAGACATCATATACTCCTTGTTGGTACCTTAGAGATATTTTGCCATGCGAATTCAACTGACACCAAAAGTTTTTAATTAATTAATTAACTTTATCTCTATACCGATGTTTTCGGATGATTAATTTACATCTTCTTCAATTTTACCAAAAAAGACATGTAATCTCAACATTCAGGGTATGCCTATGGCTTCATTAAATTGTAGGTAAGTTAAGATATACTGATATATTCATACCTCCAAACCAATTACTCCTTGGTAATTAGTCGCCCTTTCTATATTGTTAAGAAACAGGAAAGAAAAGAGAATATGAAGCTGGGTTGGTATATAATCAATTATTTACTCAGGATTCCCTCAAAACTATACCCAAGTCAACGATTCATTTTCAACCCAAAACCCAAGACTCTATAAAAATGATTCACGTTTGTTTTCCCAGGGATGCCATGGTGATGACCTATAGCAACCTTATACAAGATTCCAAAGTAGGTACCTCACCTATTCGTATCGAATCCCCAGTAGACGACGACGACGTGGGACTTTTCAAATGAAAAAGTAGTGTAAATGAAAGGCTCACAGGATTGAATATTTTGTTTTCATTAGTCACCGTGATGAGGTTAATGGGACGAACTTAATTAAAGAAAAAAGAACTAAAAAAAAAAAGTCAAAAACAGAGAGGTTTCTTTAAGGAAGAAAATAAGTTTATTTTGCCTCTCTCATATTTGTTGTTCTTATTTTTCATTCGAAAAAGCGGCATTTTAACATTATTTCATCCATGAATAATTTAGTTATAGTAGTGTTACTATATGTTGAGCTTTTACAAAATGAAAAGTACTTCTGTTCGTTTGAGAATAAACATCTCTCAAAGTAAAAAAAAAAAAAAATAAAAAAACATATAATATATTTTTTGTGGCTTCGAGTGTTTTATTATGCATCAGAGTCATTTTCATATATTTTTTCATGCACTACATTCTCCAAGGACACACATATAATGTGACGACATTCCTACATTTATTTGAGTATATATGAGACAGGAATTTATAAAAAAAAAAATTAAAGTTCCTCCAACAACTGATAAAGTTAGAGAGACATATTTTGAAATGCATTTTATTAAAAGAAAAAAAAAAGAATAAAAGCTACTCTATTTTATAGAAATACGACGACAATCAGCATAAAATTTTATTTTGACAGAGACATTTTCCAAAGTTCGTGCTTGTTGCTTTGAATGGCAAAATTTAGGACCGTGTCATGTAGTCGCTGTTTTATGCATTCAAATTAGACCTATATTTAGTTTTTTTTTTTTTAATGCTTTTCATAACCTTTAAGTTTTTAACGCCTTCATATTTTTTTGGAAGAGTTTTACATATAGTTTTGTACTGGAGTGAAAAGTTTTAATGAGTTCACAAGTTGTTTTCGTATAAATACTTATTACGAGGCGGCGTAAATGTCAATTAACATAACATAAAATAATTAATTATTGTAGTAATTCTTGAATTTAAAAGATTTCTTCATTTTATATGATTTAAATAATTATAAGCTTTGTAGTTATAATTTAAAAAGAGTTGTTGTGGATTTCAAATATTAATATGAAGCATATTGTTTAGATTTCAAGTTCAAAACAACCTTTTAGTACATGTAAAGTTTTAATAATTATTATTATTATCAAATTACATTAATTAAGAATTATTCTATATAAATTTTATAAGTTATTTCTTGAAGAAAATAATTTCAAATTAGAAATTCGTGAAATTTTGAAAAAGAATTTCCTTAAATTACTTGGTGACATGCAATAAAATTCAATGGAAACACACACTTAAAATCTTAATTATGATGGGTATGTAATATTTTGAACAGACAACAAAATCGTAATAATGGTTCGATTAAAAAAACAAAATTATTTTAACTGCAATAGATTTGATTGGACATATAACCTGGATATGTGATTCATTATTTACTTTTTGTCTTTCGTAATGATGAAAAAAAAAGTGAGAATTGTGCTCAACAAGAAAATTTTCTCACCAGCTCCGTAAAAATTAATCGATTTGGTAAAAAATAATCCGGTACGGAAATCGATAATAATTTTTTGTGGTTTTTTATTCAACGTAAACGAAAGTTGCAATGACAAAACCCACAAATGTCAGACAGTAAAATTAATAGATTTTGGAAAAAAGTACCTACACCAATCATCGATAGAGCTGTAGCTGACAGTTTTGAACTATTCAACTTTTCAAATTGATTGCCGTACTTTTTTCTAAAATCAATTCATTTTTATGACGAGGCTTTTATATTACACGCATTAATAGGTACCAAAAAAACTAACTTATCGAGATTTTCTCAAAGCAAATTGCTGTTGTACTTTTTCAAAAACCGTATTATTTTTAGAGCCCCTGCTGCAGCGCTGGTGAGTATCTAAAATTTTACAAAAACAAAATTGGTAAAATTTAGATGACCTATGAAAGTGGTAAATGTAGGTAGGTTTTCTTGCGTCAATCGAGACATCTATAACATTAAATATGTTAAAGCCAAAATAAATTGTACGTTTAACCTATAGTCGTATGAGATACATATTTTAAGTACCCTAACCGTGGTTAAAAAACGAAATTATTCTTTGAGAGATATTTTTAAATGAACTTTAGGAGCATAATCCCTCAAAAATTCCACTAAAAGGCTTTTTTTAAATATATTCTTCTATGTTCCCTCCCCTCTTATTTTTTCTTTAATCACAGATTATAATATACCTACTGGGGAACATAATTTATTTGAATGAGATGATGCAAAGTATATAGGTGTACAATTTATCATAACCCTTTTAATTTTAAAACCAAAGTTCTTTGAATTTAAATTTCCCTTACATAAAATAAAGAACAAGCAATTCTTCTACACCGAATTTCGAAACGCCCTTAATTTAAAATTCATTGAAAACATTATTGGAATAGGCACGTATAATGAAACGCCTGTTGATTTTTATATTCCCGATATATATATAGGTTTTATTTAAATGGAAGTTCAATTTTTTTTGCTGTGAAAAATATTGGTAGTACATATATTCCAAATAAAATAAAACTTTTTTCTAACCCGAAATCTACCAAATCACAAAAAAAAAATTTAACTCCTTAAAAGCTTTGTCACAACTTTTCAATTGAACCTCAACAATCTCATTTGAACCCCTCAATATACTATAAAAGACCGGGAAAATACTCCGATGAAATCAACGGGGTGACAAAATTTGTTGCTTCCCATTGTGAATATAGATCCAATGCCATGCATACCATTTCTTTCTCTTGTCTGTGCTAAAAGATAAGCTAGGGGTTAATACGAAAATTCTATAGGTACTATAGAATAGGGTACCTATGTATGTATTGTATATGTAGGAACCCTCCTTATCATCCCATAACTTCAAATGTATTGTAAAGGCAAGTGTTATACTTTCGTGAAAAATGGGACTCGTGATAATTACACAATACAAAAAAAAAAAACTTCGCAGTAACTCTTGTTTTACTTGAAATGTTGTATATATAGGTAACTGGCTGGAAAACTAGATCACGAACTATATACGACCATGAAAGTATGCATTTTATATACTTTTTTTTAGGAAGAAGCTATACATACCCAATAAACATATAGAGCAAAAAATGTACGCTTTTGTGAAATTAGTTCCCAAACAAATTGACCCAGGCGAAAAATAAGTAAAATGTACAATTGAATTGCAACGAACTTACTTTTGTGTGAAACGTAATTTAGCCCAGTCATAAAAACAGCCAAATAAGGAAATAATCACCGAGCCGGAAAGCTGGATTTCGGAATATAGCCTCTTCATGGTGCTTTTATCAGAAAATCTCAAAAGCCCCATCGATATGATCGCTGCAAACAATTTTAAGGGGGTTGAAGGCCCCCAAAAAGGTTTTTCACGAATAACTCCCAAATGATAAATTGTACAGGAAAAATGTCAACAGTTAATTTGTAGCTTAGAAAATTTCCTACAAAAACAAAAAACATATGTTTTTTTCATCAAAGTAAACGTTTTCAAAATTAATCAATCGGAAGAGTTAAGGGTTCTACTTTTCTATACAGTGGGGCGGCTTATTTCAAATATTGTGCATTTTGTGATAAAAGCATTATTTTCTTAATTGTTGCTACATTATATGAATATTATTTGAAGATAGGTACAGGCCCACTCTATTTGTCCACCCCTTTAGGTGGGAGGGGTAAATTAAAAAAAAAAAGTTGAAAATAGAAAATGAATATAAAAACACAACGGCAACACTTACAATATAATATATATAGTTTTTTTTTTGAAAGCCAGTAGTTCATTCTTCAATTATATGTTTTTAAATTAAGTTATTTTAGTGCGTAGTTTTTGCATAAATTATTTTTGAACTCTTAATTATTCGAATTTAATTTTCAAAATTTTGACTACTATATGTATGTACATATGTATATCTTCAAATTGGAATTTTGAACTTTAAAAATAATACCTCATAGATTTAATCCCAGAAGAAATCATAGAAGAAAATAAACTTAGATCTGGGAGAAAAACCATGAATTGGCAACCCTGACTTAGACCCAGTTTTTCAATAATCAAAAATTACGTATTTAGGGTCATGAATTTTTTGTACAAAATTTTGGGGTAGTTTTTCTTTTTCTATTTGGGCCATATTTTTTATTCGGGACTAGTTTTCCGGACCCCAGTACTCTAAAGTTAATTTTATTATACAATAAACAGCTTTACGTATATTAGCAATTGTATAAAGATAGACATATGTAATAGCTTTGCTTTTCCTCTGCTTATATTGTAACATGAGCGTTTAAATTAAACTTCAATATTTAGGTAAGTTTCCTTTCAGAAAATGGGGTTTATAGGGCGTGAATTAAAGCAAAGTTGTATAGAATTTTATAAATTTTTAATAATTTAATTATTGTGTTTTAGATTAAAAAACATACTTTGACTCACACCCATAGAAAATCAATTCTGTTAAAAAATAAATACGAGTATAGTGCACTCGCAATAACGTGAACATTTTATAACCAAGGTAGTTCAGGGTTGCAAAATTCTACATTTTTTCGATTGTGGGATTTTAAAATATAATTATGAAAAACTCACAATAAATAACGGTTTTTGTTTACTCTTTAATTTTTACTAAAAGCTTCAACAGTACAGTTTCATTACTGATATAACTTTTCAAAAAATCTGAGGATTAACGGCTAACTAAAAAAATAAGTTCAATCAATAATTTTCATTCATTAATTAAATTTAAGAAAAACCTGAATAACATTTCATTCACGTTCACGTTTTTAAGAAGACTAAAAAAGTAAAAATAATGGAGTTACTTCAATAATAATCTACTTTAAATATTTGACATTAAAACTTTATAAAGTAAGAACTTGGCATACTTTTAGATCTCACTACTTTTCACGGCTGACTTGTTACATAAAGGTTTTTTTTATAGAAGAACTTGGCTCTTTTTTTAACATTTATGTTTTGAATTTTGGTGTGGTGCTTGTGCTTGGCTAGCCTACCAAATGTTCCGAATTTGAAGTTCCTGACTTTATTGGTACTGAAGTTAGAGGGGGGGACGAAAATCACCTGAGTTTGTTCCTGTAAAAAGGGTGTAGTGCCAGAACTTGGCTGGGCACTACCGTGTCCTTTGATTACGAACTATGCGAATCATCTAAAGGGAAATTAAAAGCTTTTCCTGTTTTAAATTTAAGCAAAATGAAGTTAGGATTTGCTTCGAAATAGATACCTTTAAAATACAAAAATAAAGCGCTCTATATGAAGTAGGACTCTTCTCTTAGGCCAGTTCCAGTAGAAGTCGATCCAGAAATACGTCCATCTCTATGTGATCCATCTCGATGTATGAGACGAATGCAAAAACGAAGAGACGGACTTCGATAGGCAGTATGATGAAAAACTTTTTTTTTTCAATTAAAACTTTGGTGCTTTTTATGTCGCACAAAACCAAGACTTGCCCTTATATATACAAATAGATAAAGTAAACCGGTTGGTATGTTAAAAAAAATTGATTTCTTCTTTTACGGCTGAAAAATCGTAAGTGCAATTACGTGCGACCCAATTGTGTATTCAAGTTTCATTCCATCAAGGATGTTTTATACAAAAGATGAAGGCGCAGTTTAATCTAAATGTTGTCGCGCCGGAAGTAAAAAAAATTTCTGATGTCGTTTTCGGAAGTTGTTTTTATTTTTTTTTTTATTTCCCTAATATCAACTCGACTCGTTTTCGTATACATTATATAGTTTTCATAGAACGTTTCATGGAAAAAAAAAACAAAAACAAATCCAACGAAATGAAGGCTAAGCTAATTGCAATTTACTTTTTTTCTATCTTATTTTTTTATTTTACATTTTTTTTTCGACATTCTTTGGGAAACAGAAGGAACTAAGTTTAATGAAACTCGAGAAAATCTTAAGTTGGATAGATGAAGTTTTTTTTTTATTCTAAACTTTTATCAGAGAATCAAAAGTGAAACTTTTCTAACAAAAGAATTTTACTTTCAATTAGTCCTCTACCCGCAATTTGCTGAAATAGCTCGTTTTGAATATTTTTCCCAGGACTTAACTTTCTTTATTTATTACATAAAATTCCAACTGTATATTTTACATTATTATAAGGACGTGCTAATGGGGTTAAAGCGTATATATATTCCAATAAACATTTTAATGAATTTAGTACCTATATACAAATATAAAATGTGTAAAAGTACCAGGAGAACAACGTGTTGCTCAAATTACGATGAGTATTCTTTTTGTATTATTTGTTTTTATTAAAATTAACGAGGAAACTACGTGATGCGAGTCAGTTATATCATATACCTAACAGTCTTTTTGGAAAATTCCTTATAGAATTTTCATTGAAAAATATCTATAAATTTGAATTTTAAGAGAAACAAATATAATATCATTAAATAATTATTATTCAATGATAATATTGTGTGTGAATATATAGAGGAATTTTTCTTTTCGAATTAATTTTAACGTTTACCTATATTTGGGTTAGTTAGTAGTAATGCGGAAGTATGTATATTGAGGCCTATGCTTTAGCAGAAATTGATAGATTCTTCCAAGAACACATCATTTGAATACTATTAGATTTGTTTTCTTTACTTTGAAATGTGCATTTCTGTAAATTTCTACACACTTTATTTTTGTTTAATGTGAACTTTGACAGATTTTTGTGTAGAAATTCACACAAATTGCACAGAGTTTCAAAGCAAATGAATACACCTATAAAAAAAAAAAAAAAGATTTAAAATAATTTTCCTTCAACATTTCAATAATAATTGAAAATTATTGAATTAAAAATCAAGCGACCAAAAAGTTAATACACACCAATTTCCTATTACTTTATAAACCTGGAAATAAAGCGCATCTTGAAGGTTCCAACGATCCATCACCACCATGAATAACTCAAGAAATCTTACAACAAAAATTTGATTTTCTTTTTTTCTTTATATATATTATTTTTTCCTTATATATTACTCAAAAACATCAACACTTAAAAAATAAACCTATAACCTATAAACTAATAGCCTCAGTGGCATTTCTATATGAACACTGTTTTTTAAAGTATTCCGGCAAATCTTGTTCCTGACTAAACACATTTACCTTCCCCTCAGGTATCAATAGATCAATTCTATCATAAACAACTCCAGTTATCCCCAAACTCTTAAAATAATCCACCATTTCCATATTACTACTGTCATCACCCCAAATGAAAATTTTCAAATCCAAATCTATTGCCAAATTCACTAAGCTGCCATCTTTTACGAAATTCGATGAATGTGGAACAACTCCAAGCAATCCCATTGCCTTGGCATTGTTTATTGTTTGTTTCAGATTATCCGAACGTGGATCGACATAAGTGTTAGCCGGGCTAGGTCCCAAAAACATAACTGGATACATATTTTGTTTGAACTGCAACAGAGTACACACATCGGCATCGAAACTTGTGAAGAAACTCAAACGACCACAACCTTTTCGCAGCATCACATCTAGAATTCGATCAACGAAGACATTCTTGTCGATAGTTTGGGTGCTTTCCAATTTCCCGTTAGATTTTAATTGCGGCCATTTTATTTCGATATCGAAACCAATGGTTGGATCGACCTTTGTGAGAAAATCTTCGAAAAGTGGAAATAAACGGAAATCCTCTCGTGGCTCCAGATTGTGGGCGGGATATTCAATGATCTTCGAATCGATTATGTGATAGGTTTTGAGAGCTTTAAGTTGTTCGTAGGTGAGATCTTTGATTAGAACCTGAGTCAGGTCATCTTTACTCGTTGGTGTCTTTGCATTCATGCAAACATACACGAAGAAATCATGATAGATAATGGGAAGAAGATCACTAGTCAGCTGAACATCAAATTCGACAATGTCAGCACCCTGAACGCCTGCTTCCTTCATAGATGCTACAGTATTTTCAGTAATTGGTGCTGCTTCTGTGGCAAGTTTGAGACTTTTTCCAAGTCCTCGATGTCCTGCGTCCAACGCTGTCCAATTACTTCTCCAGTAATGTGCAAATGATGTCTTGAAATTCACTTGATTTGTAGGCAGGGGTTTAATTAATAAATAACCAATTTTAATAGTTCCAATCGAACTTAGCCAGTTTGCAGACATAAGGACCAGCTCAGTGCTGCCATCTGTACCATCGATTGTCTCAGGATACAAATACTGATAACCAAGAGTGTGTATAATCTCGGGTTTCCTGTCATCCTGCACATAAAGTGTGAACTTGTATGCAACGTTTTTCAAATCATTGGTCGTAATGTGGAAAATCACAATGTCATTCATTTCATAGGGAACACCATATTCCGGTTGATCACGAATTTTACTGTTTCCATACTGCATACGAATGAATTCGATATTTGCCCGTCCAGAGGCCAGAATTGGCGTGAGAAGTTTTTCCTTAGCACTCCAGTCATAGTCAACAGGGGTTAATTTAACGAAAATCCTTCGATCCACATTCATACCATTCAGCTGTATGGGATTGCGAAATAGTTTGAACTGCAAAATATGCCCACTATTCAACCAACCTCTATTGACTTCCCTTTGATCTTCGACAATACCAAATCGATCTGTGGTTCCGATGTTTTCAGCTCCAATCTTCACAGTCCTGCCATCCATATGAGTTTCCCATTTACGAATCTGCACACCACCAATCGAATCCACCACTCCGATAAAATATCGATAGTTTACTGTCGAATTTGCTGGAAGCCGAACACTTCCCGACCACCTCGTTGCCAAATCAGTTCTATTTAGAATGAGAGCTTTACTGGGTGACCATGTGCCAAGGAAGTCAGCATCACCAGTTATACCAATTTTTTCGTTTGTCTTCAGAGGCTGATCCAGCTCAACGCTGAAATTCCACTGCAATTTCGGAACTGGTCGCCATCCAGGAATTCGATTGTATAACTTTGAAAAATCTGAATCGGAACGGAATCCTTTCGAACTCGCCACCAAAGCTACCACAGCAACGAAAATAAGAAGAAGCGTGTTTGTTGCCATTTTGCGAGTGCTGAATAAATTAAAATACTGAACTAAGTGAATTTATAGTTGAGAACTTTTATATACAAAAATTGGTTTTTTTTATTCTCAGACCCTAAATTTCTGTGCTATCGTTTTTTGATTAAATTTCAAATCGATTTTAATTACCGTTCGACATACTGTTTGTGCGCGCTTTTATTTATTAAGACTTTATTACTCGTGTATAAATAGGTAAACCCATGAAGGCTATAAATCACTGATTTAAATTTTTTTTTGTATAATGAAGCTTTATATTTATTCACGCAAAAACTTTATCGAAGCCTTTTTGTAATTGATTGCCATCTTTTTTTGCTGTTGTTTGATATTTCTATTTCGATAACAAGTGATCCAAATCGAGGGACACCCAACACACAGTTCGGTTTAAAAAAAAAAAAAAATTAGTACGGTCTCGAGACTAAAGATTATGCTCAGCTCACCGTGACAGACGATCGCGAAATGCCTTCTTTGATAAGCGTTCTCAAGCTACATATTATGATGCTAGCGCAAAAAATAAAAAAAAAATTGGAAATAAAATAGATTCAAGAGGAGGGAGGTTTAGTATAAGTAGAGCTTTCTGGTCATTGTCGTTTTGTTATTATTATTATAATTCAAGCGCCGCACACTGGGGCAGGAGGTCTTTTTAAATTGGCAAAAAATACATGTTTATTGTTTTTCCCAATTTTTATTAAATATTGTTCATTCAAGTTGTATTAAAGCTGCATGGATGAAAAAGTGGAGCAAGAAGTGTCTTAAGTGTTTCGAGAAGAAAAATGTTAAATTTTTTACAATAAATTTGCTATTTTTTATAAGTTTGTAATGAAGCGTTCCATTTTAAGCTTTTTATTTAATTTTATGCACTACCCAGTTTTAAACTTTATTTATTTTATTTTATCTCCATTGTTTATTTCGACCTAAAACTAATAATTTTAATTAATTTTTAGTCAACCCAACGAATGTAACTTTTGAATTTTTTCTATATGTTTTTTATATAAATTTTCATTAATAAAATCTCTTGTTATAAATTAAAGTTAATTCATTCATCTATCATCACCGTCACTAGATTTGCGGTTTCACATTTAAGTACTCATTAAATCTTGTGTTTAGCATTTAATCTTATGTATAAGCGGTACTTAACATAATTTAAAGAAATGTATTGGAAATCCACAGTTGCAGTTAGAGTTGGAGTTTGAGGAATTTTGGCTGTCACATGTGGAAGTTCTTTTCGCGTTCACTTCAATTTTAACCACAGCACGGAACCTTATTGGACAGATTGGCAGCTTTGTATCGAATAAAATGTGCATCTTTTAAAATTACATCAATTGATAGGTAACATTTGGGAACTTATAAGTCAAACCTTAGCTGTCAACAAGTAAAAGCGTTTTGTCATTTAATTTGGAATGTTAAGTTTTGGAGGAATATCAAGGGTTTTGCTGAAATATAAATTTAAAATGGTGAAGCTGTCCAGAAATTTCTTGCCTAATTCAAAGATATCAGTACCTTTACAAGCAGAACGTTTGAGTCCACCTCCTATGGACTACGGAGTAGAGGTAGATCGCTTCAGATGGCGCACGGAAGTAAAGGAAGCTCAAGTCTCTAACCTATAGAAACAGTTAGTTAGGGAAAAGCTTGTTGATTGAGGCCCAAGTACAACCGGCCGGGATGTGTTTCCACATAAAAAAAAAAGAAGTAAGGTTCGTAGAACCTGCTGGTGGACCAGAGCGTTTAAGCCCGCTGTTTAAGTGTTGATGATTTTGACGGATGGTACGTTTAACTTCAGTTTTTTGTATAAAACGACTTTTAGAGATTACTAAGTCGATGTCTATCATTTTTTTTTTGCAGAAGCTTCTAGAGAATTTAAATAAAGATAATATTGAAAATTCGAATAAGTCTCGAATTTTTTCTTTTCTTTTTATTCTATTTTCAAGGTTTCAACACATAAAACACTAAAAATAATTTCTATATAACACGTTGCTTCACAACATAATTATATTATTTATTCAACATAATTTTTCTTTTAATGAACTTTATTTTATTTCATTTGCACTTTATAATTTAAATAACTTTAAAAACAATTAAAACATTTAAAATTAAAAATAGAAAATAAGAAGATCGTTCTTTAAGGATATTTACCGACGGAAGAAAACTTGCCAAATGTCAAACTCAAAGTAGATTTTATTACATTGGTCTTTGTTTTCCTATAAAAACTATACTGTCAATGCATTCTAACAATTTCCACGATGGCTGAATTAAATTAGCATAAAGTTAAGTATTGTTGACCTTTCACTCCACAAGTAACCTTATACGGGGCATTGTTGAAACAAAAACGAAGAATCATGTAAATGTAAAGGAACTTAATACAATACACAAACGATTTAAATGTATGAAATGATTATGTATAAAACTTATTCTTTATAAGAGGACATCGAACTTTATTTTGTAAAAATGTATATAGCAAAGCTGATTGAGAACAAAGACCCCGAAGCAAAAAGGTTTCAAACAGCATATTTTAAGATACTTCAATTTTGATTCTTAAACAGTAAAGTGGATATTATAATTGTATATTTTGGCTTACATCTTTTGAGTCGGAACATAACTGCAATTGTTGGACTAAAAGAAATTTCTATATGAACACTGTTTTCTAAAGAATTTTGGCAAATCCTTCTCCTGAAGAAACACATTTTTCTTCCCATCAGGTATTATTCGATCAATTCTATCGTAAATTACTCCAGTGGATTCTAAACTCTTAAAATAGTCAACCGTTTCGATACTGTTACTGTCGTTGCCCCAAATAAAGACTTTCAAATCCAAATTTGTTGCCAAATTCACTAAGCTGCCATCTTCGAGGAAATTCGATGAATGTGGAACAATTCCAAGCATATCCATCGCTTTGGCATTGTTTATGGTTTGTTCAAGATTATCCGAACGTGGATCATAGTAAAAGTTATTCTCCATTGGTCCCAAAAACATAACTGGATAAATATTTTGTTTGAACTGCAACATAGTACACACATCGGCATCGAGACTTGTGAAAAAACTTAAACGACCACAACCTTTTCGCAGCATCACATCTAGAATTCGATCAATGTAAACATTCTTGTCGATAGTTTGGCTGCTTTCGAATTCCCCGTTAGATTTCAATTGTGGCCATTTTATTTCGATATCGAAACCAATGATGGGATCGACTTTTGTGAGAAAATCTTCGAAAAGTGGAAATAAACGGAAATCCTCTCGTGGCTCCATATTATGAGATGGATATTCGATAATCTTAGAATCGATTACCTCATAAATCTTGAGGGCTTTAAGTTGTTCGTAGGTGACATCTTTGATAAGCACTTCAGTTAGGTCATTTTTACTCGTTGGTTTCTTTGATTTCTTGGAAACATACACGACGAAATCATGGAAGATAACAGGAATGAGGTCTCTAGTCAGCTGAACATCAAATTCGACCATGTCAGCACCTTGAACGCCTGCCTCCTTTAAAGATGCTACAGTATTTTCTCTGATTGGAGCTGCTCCTGTGATGAGCTCAAGACTATCTCCAAGCCCTCGATGACCTACGTCTAGCGCTGTCCAATTATTTCTCCAGTAATGTGCAAATGATGTCTCAAAATTCAATTGATTCTTTGACAAGGGTTTAATTAATAAATAACCAATTTTAATAGTTCCAATTAAATTAAGCCCAGCTGCAGACAGAAGGACCAACTCAGTGTTGCCATCTGTACCATCGATTGTCTCAGGATACAAATACTGATAACCAAGAATGTGTAGTACCTCGGGTTTTTTTTCATCCTGCTCATAAAGTGTGAACTTGTATGCAACGTTTTTCAAATCATTGGTCGTAATGTGGAAAATCACAATGTCATTCATCTCATAGGGAACACCATATTCTGGTTGATCACGAATTCTACTGGATCCATACTGCATACGAATGAATTCGATATTTGCCCGCCCGTAGGCCAGAATTTGCGTGAGAAGTTTCTCCTTTGCACTCCAGTCGTAGTCCACAGGTGTTACTTTGACGAAAATCGTTTGATCCATACTCAAACCATTCAGTTGTATGGGATTGTGAAATAGTTTGAACTGCAAAATGTGCCCACTATTCAGCCAACCCCGATTGACTTTCCGCTGACCTTTGATAACTCCAAATCGATCTGTAGTTCTGATGTTTTCAGCTCCCAACTTCAAAGTTCTGCCGTCCAAATGAGTTTCCCATTTACGAATCTGCACACCACCAATCGAGTCCACCACTAAAATAAAATATCGATAGTTTACAGTTGAATTAGCTGGAAACCGAACACTTCCCGACCACCTCGTTGGCAAGTTAGTCCTTTTTAGAATTAGAGCTTTGCTGGGTGACCATGTGCCAAGGAAGTCAGCATCACCAGTTAGACCAATTTTTTCGTTTGGCTTTAGAAGTTGATCTAGTTCAACATTGAAACTCCACTCAAATTTCGGAACTGGTTGACATCCAGGAATTCGATTGTTTAATTTTGAATAACTAGACTCAAAAGGTAAGCTTTTTGAACTCACGACCAAGGTTACCAAAACAACCACAAGAAGTATCATGATTGTTGCCAGTTTTACAAGTACGTTGAATAAGTCTATAGTTGGGAACTTTTATACAAAATAATTTCTTATATTCTAGACCCTAAATAATTCTCTTATCACTTTATGATTATATTTTAAACATAATTAGACTAATTGAATAAATTATACTCGAAGTGTTGTTTCGACTCTATGTCAGATTTTATTGTTCGTGTTTATATAATAGGTTTAAATGTCTGAGGGTTATAATCCACTGCCGATGCCACAAAGTTTTTAGAAATTTGTAATGAGTGTTATAAACCAGAGGCGTAGTATCTACTGATGTAAAAGTTCATTTAAACCTCCTTCGTAAATTTGAGACTTGGAATAATTTACATCTTCTTAATCTGTATCTAATCTCTAGTTTCCTATATAATTCTAAGCTAACAATAAGGATTGTAATCCCCTGTTTAAAGATGTAAGTGATATAAGTGTGTTTTTCGGTTTTCTAAAGAATTTCGAGACCCATACATTTAAAAAAAATAATTATATTGCTCTCTTGTGCGATCGAATACTGTACCTGTGTTTGAATTCCAAGCTACCAAACACACATTGACTGGAGACTAAAGGAATCTGTGCAAAAGCGATTTCTGCTATAATATACCCTCCGCTTTTTTTCAGGCAATATAAACATGCATCTACCACCATACAACCAACGCCTGGCCTTAATTAATTTGTCATAACTGAATCACAGTTTCTAAAATACTATTTATTTACTATATCTAATTACACGTGTATTCATGTCACGTGTACACGTGTAGTAAAAAATATTTAATACGTATAATCGTGTAGGTTGTTAATACACGTGTAAATATAAAAGCGTCACTTTGTTTGTAATTAACCGATGCGGAGCGATTTTAAGATATTTTTACAGAGAAAAAGAAAGGTTTTTATGCATATAGTTACTATTTGATATTAAGTCATAGCAAGAAAAAAATAGTTTCCAAAAACCTAGTATCGGCATTGTATCATTTTTCAACGTCTTTTGAACCAAAAAACATCATAAGTACGATTTTGAAGTAATTGCACGTGTATTGGCTAGATTACACGTGTAACAACAAATACACATATAAATATAAATACATGTGTTCATACATACGGGTATACGACTATATTCGAAACTATTTTACTGTTAGTACTTTTTTCCTTTTAATTCAATATGCCATTGGTATTTTGGTGGACATAGAAAATATTTAAGAACACGTTCAATAAAGGTGTATAGCAGCTGATTAGAAATAAACGGAATTTTCATTTGATTGCCGCTGAATGAGTTCACAAAATTAAAAGTGTGATATTGTAAATACACGCTTCTTTGATTTAATTTTTGTTGTGTACTTTAAATATCAACTTTTTTGTCACTCTGCCCCATTGTAAATTTCAACCATGCGCTGCCGCCAATGATGACCTATCTTTGTATCAGTCTTGTACTCCTTTATAAAATTTATATATTCAAATACAATTGCTTTGGGAAATTAAATAATCAAAAGTACAATAATAACGAGAGTATAGTGGTGAGTTTATTTGTGGATTGTTTTTTTTTTTTTTTTTTTTTTTTTTTATTAAAATATATTTGCTTGATATTTTTTTTCATCAGCATAGTTTTTGTTTGTCCGTGATAACTCGATTATGTGTGTCGTTATTTTTTTTTAGGGGAAACAACATGCGTTTAGTGAACTCTATGGCCTTGAAAACGATAATGCACGTGATCGGTTATTAAATAATATGGAAAACATAGTTAAGAGCTTGCATAGGTATACTAGGTATATTGTATAAATTGGCACAGGCTTTTGAGAGAACATGGTTGTGGTAAATAATATATTTATTTAATGATTGAATATAGTTACGGAAGTTGGCAGATAACGGTGGGTAGTGCGTTGCACATTTTTGATGAGTATATAGATATTTTTGTTTTTTTTTTTTTGATCTATAAATAAAACTATTTGTTCTTGAGAATAATAAAACTTATTTATAATATCTGTTTATTAATAGAATAAGCATTAAATATATACGAAAGTATATTCTTTATGAGGTGTATAAATCAAATCTGTTTAAAAATAAACAACATCCGATGGGAATACGTCAATAAAGTTGTGTGTTTTGAAGTTAGTTTGCGTGCTTCAACAAGGAAGTCTTAATATTTGTCTCGAAATACGTCAACTGTATTTTGAACTTAAATTATATTGTTCCAGTTTCAGAGTTATTTTGCGTTATTTCTTCAAACGTTCACATGCGGAGACACAGATAAGATTGGGGATGTGGTTGAATTTTTCGCGCATCGGGATGTCTTGCAGGAACTCAAGAATGAATGCAAAGCTGTAAAGGGTTGTTTAGAAAAAAAAGTTGGACGAATTTATAAATTTATGTACAATTATTGTAGTTTTTAATTTCAAAAATATTTCATTGCGTCACTAATTTCCAAACCTTGCAGTAAACAACAAAATTTTCTGTCAAATTTGTAAGAGTCTAAAAAGGGGAAAGGGGGAGTCTTATAAGGTGGTCAATAATAAAATAAAGGCTTGCATCGCGGTAGTTTTAGGCCGATTTTATTCACTCGAAGTTGAACACAACTTGAGGATTTTTATTTTCAACTTGTGAATTTCTTTTTATTCACTCAAAGTTTGCGTTTTCAACTTTCGATTTTAAACTCTAGAGTTGATCAACTTGAGATTTGTCAACTCCATGGAAATAATAGAAGTTGACCGAGCAAACTTGAGATTTTACGTAGGTACACAAATTTTCTTGTTTATATTTGTTACAAAAACACGTTCGCTCTTACATATGTTCCAAAGTAATCATTTTTCTTCGGGCAAATGAAAGTTTTTTTGTCTGCCATTAATTATTTGTATTCACACTTTAGCACATTATCTCTTCTTCTTGTTTCCAGTACCATCTTTCTCTCATTCTCTAGCCTGACTCTCGCTATTCTCTTTGTTCAGTCTGCCTTCCATCCCGCTTTCAAATATTGCGGGATCCACTCGGTCATTACTTCCTTATACCACCTGTTATATCTGGATTCCATTATTAAATCCCGTCTTTCCTTCTCCTGCTCTCTTCTGTCTTCCCATTCTACTCTCTCGTATCCTGTCATACTGTCTCCTCTTCCTTCCCTTCCTATCGGTAATGATACCTTCAAAAAAAATTTCCACTACAATTGAGACTGAGCCCACTCCAAAAAAAATCATGCGTACGCTACTGATGTCAATATCGAAATCCAAAAGCATAGGTATACAAATTAAATTGGGCGTTGTTGTTTGCTTTAGAATTTGAGCAACAATAAAATACATACAAAGATAAACTTGTTAAAAATTTATTTGAATTAAAAATCTATATTCGCTGCACTGTATTCTTGCTGTTACGTTATTTATTAAAATAATAAATCTCTGCTAGCGCGTGTTAAAAATAATTCAAGTTTCAACAAATAATTATAAATTAAAATACATATTTTAGATAAAAAAAAATAAGGTGTAGGTAGAGATAGAGAAAAGGTTGTGTTATATTTTTGGAATTATTTTTATCCATCGTGGAAAATCCCCAAATGGAATATTCCACTACGAACCCCGAAAGAAAGGATTCACAAAATCCGAATGAAATCGAAAAAGGCAATGCCTAATTAAAAGAATTAATTCTGAATTTCGAAATCAGCTGTCCTATATGTCACATCAATACTTGGAGCTTTTAAATACAAAAATCCCTTTACCTTTTCAAAAAATCCCATTTTTTCCTTTTTATTTTCCACAAAAAAAGTCGAACTTTTGTATTAAGAATGTCTAGATAAACATAGCAAAAAAATCCTATAATCCTTGAGCACTATTACAGCTGTCAAATGATTGAGATCGTGAAAAAAACTGTATTGATCTCAATGTTTTAGAATTTTTTCCCAAGAAAATAGATTCAACATAAAAATAAAATAAAGTTATAAAAATAAAGTGGTTTCAAATGTACTGGAGGAACTAATTTCAGTCTGGCTGGCTGGCGGCTTGTTTTAAAAGTGATGTGTTCTTTTAATTCCTCGTTTTTTTTTTTTAAAGGAGCATAGTTTTGTTTAGACGTCTTCGTAAATTGTTTCTTACTGGCGTGGCATTCAATTATTTTAAGAGTTTAAGAATTTTTGACAAAATAAAAATTGAATAATTTGCGTTTGCAACCATTACAAATTTTAGAATTTGTAAAATAAATTATTTATTTACTAAAACACAATCGTTTTCCACTTGGCTACGACAAGAATTTGTTTTCGTAGAAAAGGACGTCATATTTCCGTTTCATTCGGCATTTGTGATAGCAAATTCCCCGAATTTTGAAATTCTTAATAGACTTTCCACTACAAATTTACTACGAATGGATTCTGTAATACATTTTTCGTGTTTCGTATCACATTTTCGATTGCGATGAAATTTTTCGTAAAATTATCCTCACCTTATTTTGGTGTTTAATTTTATTTTGTTTGCATCGTATGTGACTATACTTCGATTTTTGAAATGAGAAAAGAAATCCAAAAAGCGTTAAAATATAGTGATTAAATAATAAGTGTAAGAGGTATTAAAGGTGCGCTTCCGAAATTAGGAAATTCTAGAATTTACCGATAAAACTTGGAATTTTTCAGCAACATTGCGATATAGAAAGTCCGAAATGTTTTGTTTTCATAATTCATTCCGGATGTTTGGTCAAAAGTTTTCTTGCACAGCAGATACCTTGGGTGGCCCGCTGGACAGGTTTCAAGGATTTGAACTGACTCTGTCCCGCTAACGCAATTCCGTTGCTCTCGTTTATGGTATGTTCGGTCACAGGCGCCAATGTCACGTACGAGTAACTGCCTGAACACAGAAACTGTTGACAGCTATTCCAGCTGCAGTTCCAGTTTCTGTGTATTGATAACACAAAAAATTCAATGTTACGAATACAACACAGCCGTAATAGGAGCTGCAGATGGTGCTGCAAGAGTTTACCAACTTTCATCTTTTCAGGTACAGCATTTTTGACGTTTCAATTTGTTTATGAAGAAAAGAAGAGCCGGACAAAAATATTTAAACTTTTAGTGCATAATTGTGTAGCGAATTAATTAAGAGAAAAATATCGGAAGTAAGACGGGTAATAATAAGCCCGTAGTTGTTTTTTTTCTTAAATATACAAAATGCATTGTGCAGGCACGTACAAAAAAACCTGCGACACTTTTTCACAGCTGTTCCAGCCCCAGTTGCAGCATCCTAAAATTGCAGCCAGTAAACGAAACTTTTCTACAGATAAGTATAATAGAGATACAAATGGCGGAACGATATTTTCCGGTCGTTTTCGTTTTACGTGATGAGGTCCCGGATATTTGAATACACCTTTCAATCTTATTCAATTTGTATTTGTTAATTTCTCGTGCAAATCATAATATGCCTAAAATACATATTTATTTACGAAAGATGTTATAAGCTTTTTCGCCAATTTGTATACGTGTATATGCATGTTAATAATTCTTCCCTCAAAACGTCCAAAAATCCTTTGCAAATTTTATAGATAGATATATAAGCAAAAACATGCAACTCTGTCGTTTATTTTATTTTCCAATATTAATCGCATATGTACATATATGTACCTATGTATATTCTCTTTTTTCAGTATATGTATGTTTATGTGTATGTTTTTAAAAATATATTCTTACTTTTCCTTGATTAATCGAATGTGCTTCAATGATGTATCCATGCTATTAATTAAAAATGTATACACACGCTGAAAGCCTTTGTTGCATGTATATATATTTTTGGGATTAAATTAATCGTGTCGAGATAAAAAAAAATCCTTAATCAATATTCTTCATTCTGATGAACACATTGTTGATTGAACAAACTTACCTATTTAATATGTAAACGTATCTATATTTAACGAATTAAATTCATAGAAAAATTAATTAATTTGATTGTTTCAAAATCAGAACGACCCGATTTCCTTTTCAAAAAATATGTTCAATTTATTCTTAAAATTTTTAATGAATTTAATACTCAATAAAAAAATGTTTGGAATCATGGAGATGATCACATTTCCCAAAGGCTACAGGTTAGAATTATCACTTCAAAATTTTAAGAATCCAATAATTGGATTAATTTTCGTAAATTTGTGTAAAAGAAAAAAGTGCGACGCGCTGATAATGGTGATTTAACAGACAAGTAAGAATTTACAACCCTCAAATAACTAAACACACACTTTCGTGAATTCGTCAAAAATATGGCACAACGTTTTTAATTTGCTTTTTCGTATTATCCGATTCAAAGAAGGCGTTGGTCTTTTATATGTCAAATTTTGAATATACGCGGAAAGGTCTATTCCAATTGCAGATATATCGCCTTCCAACCACTTTTTTAATATTCTACAAACTTTTTTAATTACACTTTGGATGGAAATATTTCTAGAACCAGTGCTCCTAAAATTTTTTGATTTTCAGTTTTAGAAAGATCTTGAAAAACTAATAAACCATTTTGAAACATGCAGCAACTTACGAGTCTCGATTGTAAAAATATCGCCATCCAACCACTTTTTTAGATTTGCACCGAAACAGACTAATTACACTGTAGATGTAAATATTTCGAGAACCCGATAAGCTAGAAGCTTTTGGTTTTCAGTTTTAGAAAGGTCTTGAAGAGTTAATAGTTGATTTTTTGATTCGCAACCTCTTCAGATGCTCGATTATAGAAATATTGCTATCCAAATCAGCTGAATCTATTTAGGGTACGATCGAAATTATTTAATTATATCGTCGTCGTTCTATGAAAACTCCCTTAGTCCAATTTTTAAAAACTGCGATACCGCTTTTTAAATTCGCCATAGTTAATCAAATATCAAGAGTTAAGATTATGTAAGTCTCAACTTTAATGTTGTTTTAATTCTTAATTCAAAATTACTCAAACACAAAAATGTTCGAGTTGTTGTCAGTAAAATATCCATAACTAATTCAAATGTTTCCATAAAAAAAACAAAATGGACTTAGGGAGTTTTCATAGAACGACGACGATATATTTTTAAGTTTCTATGGCTCTTAGTTCAGCCGCAAATCGAGTTTACAGTTTTCGGTTGCTGCAAACATTCAACTCTTATTAACGGACCTAAATCGGAAGGTTGTTTTCTTTGGTGTTGCGATACCTTGATCTTCATCTCTAAATCATCACTGTGTCCTTTCTAGGTCGCTTGGACGCTTCGTTGAGCTGAAAATCACTTTAGAAGAGGTACCTGCAAAAGACGATTTTAAAGTCATTTATACCGACAATTGTTTAACAAAAACACATTTAGAAGAAAAAAGCTGTGGTAATGCTGGATTGATAAAAAGAAATTATAAACGACTTTTTTTTCTTATGCAACGTTTTTACGAAAAATTAGATACAGTCCTTTTATTTGTTTTTTTTTTTCATTTACCCTCATTTTGATGGGTAATAATGCTAAATATTTTATAATATGTACATGGCTTTTAATTCAGGAGCTCTACAAGGGTCCATATTTGGTCACTTTATATGTCTAAATTCGTGAAAAAAAGTCAAAAGTCGTTTTCTTAAAAAAAAATTAATATATGTACATTGTGTATGTCACTTTTAAGTCCTCATTAACAACAAAATATTTACAAAAAACTACACTAACACATTTTCAAAATACATATGTAATGATTTTTCAAAAAAAAAAAAAATATTTTTTTTGAACATTTTTATATATGCAATATTATTTGTCCTTTTACCTCCTGTATACAAATTTTGATCAAAATCGGTATTATTTTATGGAAAATACCGTTAATAACAGTTTTTGGCAAAAATTTTGTTCATTAAAATGCAGACCATACCTTCAATAGTACGCATACAATTTTTTATCAAAACCATTACAGACGTTTCAGAGATAAAGCAACTCATTCATAACGATTGTATATGGCAGATACCAATCTATATATTATGTCGCAAGTAGAGTAAAATTGTCATAAGGCAACTATTGCTTACGGTGCAAACTATATACATAATATGTATGAATTATGAAGTCAAATACATACATAGTACATATTACATATATACATACATACATACATATCTATAATCTATAGGTATACAGAATTTAATTTCCTAACAGGTACTTAATTATACATTGTTTTTAAAGGAAGTATTAATCATAGTTATATATCGTATGCCTATGTAAATCCACAAAACCAATGACCCGAGTAATTGGCATCCACCCATGTGAACAAACTAACATGTACCTAATCCGATTAAGCCGCATTTCAAAAGCCTTATACACAGAGAGATCCAATACATCATCAGCTTCTCGATTTCACCCTCTTTTCGATCTCCGTTTACCTTGCTTGCTTTTATAATGAAAACCATAATCATTACATGAAATGCAATTCAATTCAATAAAATCAAATTGGAAATGGAAGTAATATAGTGAATTCCTATGTACAAAGTACGGGATATAGGTAGGTATATACGTACATAAGTGACCTCTTCTATAATGTTTAGGCTAAGCTCATGTATTTTTAATGAGCTTGGCATTCATTTTGTGCTTATTGAATTTGAAATCCAAAAATGGATGCGTATATAAAGATAAAAAATACAAATTCAACCTTGACCATGATGGAAAAAAACGGGTACCCAAACACTAATATAGATCTGAAGTCAACAAACCACCCGCTGGCATGGCTGATCGGCCGGCCGGCCAAGTCTAATTCCTATACTATAAACATATACCTTTCCTTTGATATACATACATAGGTAGAGGAACAGCAATCAGTAAAATCAATTTGAGTTGATTTGCAGTTTGCAGTTTGCAAATAATTTAGCTTCCGCACACGGGTGACATGCGATGTGTTGTGGATTTGGATTACAAAACATTTATTTAACCTGGTGGACGGATCATCATAAAAATCATAACCAGCGTTGGGTATAGAGGAAAAATCTTTTTTGTAAACGAAACCCAGCATGATATCAATTTGTTGGGCTACAGCGGCAGCGGTGGCGGACGGCGGTGGTTCTTTGATGTAGGAAAGAGTGGAAAACGAGATACTTTTACGTATACCGTACAAAGATGATTTACAAATGGATTATTGTGGGAAAGTTTTTTATGTGTAAAAGCTTTTTGTTTACACTGGGGTTTGAAAGCAAGAATAATTCAAGTATTCTTATATCGGTTATAAAGAGTTAAAACCAAAGATACTGAATTAAGCGATAATTTTAATTTCCCTATTTTCCTATCAAGCTGAGCAGATAAAAATGAAAATGTATGTGTAAAGACATGTAGGGATCTTCACACCACGAATTTGTGGTGAGTTTCCATAGGTGTGTTTGAAAAGTATAACATCGGCTGAAACGAATTTTTAAGTGCTATAATTCTTTTTGCATCATTAAATCTGTATTATTTTAAAACATCCCAATAACCCACTAAACAACCGCCATTTTCGTGGTGAAAAGCTGGTGAGTTGAATTTTTTTTAAAGACGGCTGCTTTTTTTTACCAGAAAAAATCGTCGGTCTGTCAGAATAAAAGTAACTCACCTCGTTAATTAATTGTTGTTGCAATTCGCATCTATTCATCGACATGAACCTAAAATTCAAAAACAACAATATAAACAAATGGGTTTTGGAGGGTGAAACGTATACGAAAGATTCGTATCTTTATACATGATTCAGTATTTGTTGTTTTAACTAGTAGCTATCAAAACTAAAGAAAATAACATTCAAGATGGGACTTATTTCTTTTCTGTAGACCCACCACATAATATAAGCATTATAAAGACTCACTTGTTCTATATGGTTGTTCTAATATAATGACGCAGGATTGGGTTTTCGTCAGTATGTCGGTATAGGTTTGTTTTTTTGTCCAGGCGGCCAATTCTGATTTTGTGCAAAAATTTAATCAATATATTTAAATTTTTTCACCGCAATTCCCTCGAGGTATTATGGTGGTAAAATGGTGGATTCAGTGCCACTTTCCTTGTTTAATTTCAATATTTTGTTGTTGTTTCTAATTATGCGCGTCGAGTTCATGTGGGCACTCGAACAGCCATTTTTAATTTTTTGACATTTCCAACTTTGACAATCTGCGCAATATATTACCTTTAATATGTGTACTGTGATCACAGGGTACACAATATTGTTTTGAATCCGTGAAGAGTGGGTACGTGCAATCCAGCCATGTATTTAATTAATATAATATTTTATGTATAGGTGCATGTCAACTTTATAGACCAAATGTTATACACAAATCGAATAATCAGGTGAAAGGTTATTAGCTATTTATCAAAAAATGTACGACTATTTGCATTCCATGGAAAATAACTGTTATCACTGTTATTTTTGATTTCATTTAAATCAATAATTATGACGGAGAGCGAGGGTTGGGACAATAACTGTGTACAATACTGTTTTTTTTTTAATTCTTAAATTTAATACCTATATTTTTTTTTTCATTTTATAATTCACAATAATCGAATTTATTTTTCATTAAAATCATTAATTAATAAATTAATCTCTTGTTAATTTATAATAACATGTGTAACTAAAACAATTGCCATTCTTTTAAAGAACAATTTTTGAATTTAAAATACCAAGAATCGAATCAATTTTCTAAGTCACGCCTTTTTTTTTAATTCTTTAAACTAATTTAGAGAGCTTTTTTAAAATCAATTTTAGTTTTCATTAATTTATGTATTTGATGAAAAATATCCATCTCCATATTATGTACATCTAGTAGGTATACATAATTTAAGACAAATTTATTTGTATAACAAACTACTTGTTCACTTTAATTTTCACTAAAAAAAAAACAAAAAAACTATTAGTAAAAGTTTCAACCTGTTTACTGGAATATAGGTACTTCTATTCTTGGGAAAACATAATCTCTCTTAATATGTATTTTCTCTCCTTTTTTTCTATTAGAAATTTGAGTGAAACATCTCAGCTTAATTTTCCAAAAAAAACAAGAGAACATGTTATGCATACATAACTACAAAATATCAATCAAAGAAGATTTAACACTTTTTGTTGGTGTACCAGTATTGTATACAGTGTACAAACACAACCATTTCATTTCAAGTATCAAAAGAAACCACAAATCCACAATATTTAACCTTGTTTGTTGAGATTTGCACTAAGGATATAAAGACTTAAGAACAAACAATCACAAAAACGTTTCTCTCTATTGTTATATCTCACCTTTTTGTATAATTTATCTATATGTATGTATATTGTATATGTAGTACAATACGTGCCACAGCTCATAAAACTAGCTGCGCTGTGCAAATTCATTTATTATTGTTTTCCATCATGCAAAGTGGTTATCCTTCAAGTTGTTGACAAAGCAAAAACAATCCTTGACACAATTTAGGAGTATTTCTGTCGTGTGATTCCTTTTTTTTCATTTCTCTTTGATATCTAATATAAAATGAATCTTTGTCATAGTCAAAGACATATCTGTAGTTTAATTCCCTATTTTATACTGGACAAACCCAAAAGCTATACCTATGTGAGATCAAGAAAAACATAATCAGCCTTATTGTGAGTTTCACCCGAAAAATATTTCACCTTAAAATTTTTGTTCCCCCGGAATTTTAAAAGCTGTTATGAGTTTCGTCCGAACGAAATTTCGTACGCCTACTAAAAATAATTCAACATTTAGGCTCTCACTAACAATACATTCCGCCCGCAATGAATGTTCAAAAAAAGGGGAATTTTGTTAACACAAAATTTCGGGTGAAACTCACAATAGGCGAAAAGTGAAATATCAAATTTTCCGGGTGGAATCTTGTTCAGGCGAAATTCACAATAAGGCTGAATCTCTCTTAATGTGTATTTTTTCTTCTTTTTGTTTCTAAATATAATAAATTTGAGTGAAACATCCCAGCTTTATTTTCCAAAAAACAAGAGAACATGTTATGCATACATAAATACAAAATATCAATCAAAGACGATCAAACACTTTTTGTTGGTGTACCGTATTTGTATACGGTACGGTTATTTTTATTTTTGCACGTAATTCCTGAAAAAAACTGTACAAAATGGGTTAAGCCGGAACCACACATATCTTGTGTAGTTCGTTGTGTTGTGGAGTAGTGTGTCGCTATCGTTTTAACGTATTTCATATGCGTAGAGCCATATTTGTCTCGTGTGATGTATTGTGCAAGTGTTGTGTGTATTATGTCGGAATCAATCTTTTTCCGATCGCACCATACTACGCTCTGTCGGAGACAAAGAGGCTGTCCTTGAGGAAAAGATTTTAATAGAAGTTAATAGCGAATGCAATAAATTAAAGTTTGCAATACAAAACTTTGATTTAATTGTGCACAATCAGTGACACAAACACAACACACCAAACTACACGAGATAGATCATAGGTGTACTTCCGGCTTTACTCAGGTCGTGTATTCATCTCCATTCGAACTTATTTGCGCATGCAGAGTGAAAACTAACGGTTTAAGATGACAAAACAAATATATGAGACGAATATAAAAACAACCAAAACTTTGTTTTTTACAAAATTCAGTATAACTTTTAAACAATAATATATGTACTACGTTTTCATTGGGGCAAATCAAGTAATTTCATTGAAAATTTCCAAATTCGATTCCAAATTATCTCATTTCCCATACAAATTCACATTTCGAATTTCAACCAAAAATTTCAACGAAATTTTTTTGGTAATTACGTAAAAACTTTATGAACACATCCAACCAAGTGAAATGCATCCAGAGGGTTTCCACCATTGTAAACTATTGTAAATGTCAAAGTTCTATGTATAGAAAATAGAAAGAGAACACAACAAAAAGCAGGTATTAACTGCCAAATCAAATTCGAAATGAAATTTTTTTTTTATTTTTATTTGAATCCCTTACCTTTTCATAATTTGGAAACATGTTTACTTTACCGGTGCACATAGCTCTTCTTTATATTGAGTTTTAACAATATTCAAACTTAAGTTTGACTGCAAACCGACCTTTGACTTTTACACATCCGGCTGTGTAGTGTATAGTGAAGTCTTCGGGTGTATATTTTGAACAAAAAAAAATTAATAAACATTAGGAAAACAAATTTATCAATTAATTGAATTTTTTATGTTTTATTTCCAAATTTTACAGAGACAACTGATGGAAGCCTTAATCCGGCAGAAACGTGCATCTCCTGGTATGGTACAAGCAAGTGATTTACAAATTATGCGCCCCATGTCCGGAATGAGAAATAGCAACAGTCGAGAAATGCATGCTTACGATGGACCAATGCAATTTATGAGTTCACCACAGAATCCCGATCAAATATTGACAACAAACTCAAATTCTATACGAACAACTTCTTCGTCCAATCGTCATGAAGGTAAGCATATTTGCCGTTCATTCACACAATTACGTATTTATAAGTGTATGCAACCATAATACAGTAGAGCCCTGTGTGTTTTCTTTCTTTTGGTAGACCTAATAGAGGAAATCTCTTCACATGAAATCGAAGATGAGGAGAGTAGTCCAATTGATGCAATCACAGTTTCCAAATCCAATGACACCTCGGAAGACTATGCAAATCGAAATGTTGCTGGTGCGGCGCCAATCACACCATCTACAGGCGGTGATGGTGGCAAGGGTGCACAGAATATCTCTAACGAGCCAGAGGGTGATGTTGTGGGACAAATTGATCAATTTGTGATGCAACCAGCGCCACAGGGTGTTCTATTTAAATGCCGTATAACCAGAGACCGAAAGGGAATGGACAGAGGTTTATTTCCAATTTATTATTTGCATCTGGAGAGAGATTATGGCAAGAAGATATTTTTGCTTGGAGGTATAAGTAAAATTAAATTGAGGTTTTAATTCAAATGAACATGTTTTTTTTTTTTTGTTGCTAGGACGTAAACGTAAAAAGAGTAAAACATCAAATTATATTATAAGTTGTGATCCGACAGACCTATCAAGACAAGCTGATGGTTTTTGCGGGAAACTGCGTTCGAATGTATTTGGAACTTCGTTTTCTGTATTTGATAGGGGGAATAAAGATGACCCAGAGAGCCCAAGACTAGATTTAGCAGCCATAATTTATGTGAGTATTAAGATGATTTTTTTTGAGAAATGTGTTTAATATTTGACATTTAATTATTAAACTCCAAGTTCTGACACGATAGTTCTTTCTATTTCAGAAATTAACTAGGCTTCTGTTTTATTGGATATAAGTTCTTGTACATATATTAGGTCTGTTTCTTTTCTTCCAAAAACTGACACTTTCCACCCATTTTAGCCCAAAGTTCTGTCAAAGTCCTGTCGAAGAACACAAATTATTGTCCGGCATTTAATTGGGTTCTTCTTACACCAAATAGCAATAATTTTGCACAATTAAACAATCACTGGCAGATTTATGAAAAATATTAATATCATTAGCAAAAATATGAATATTATAGCTATATCATATACAAAAGGATACATCATTGACAGCTAATATAAAAAGAAAGGGCCTTAAGTGACTTCCCTGAGGAATTCTCGTCTTTGCAATGAAAATGTTTGAGAAAGCATTCCTGAATTTCCCTTTGGATAAGATCTATTTTGAAAGTTGAAGAAAATCCAGTTGATGGGTCTAGGAAGAAATCGAAACACCAATAGTTTAAAAGTGATGATATCATGAGATAGTAACTGATAAAAATCCTTAGCAGTCTATGTTTGGAAAAATATAGTCGAGTTCTTTCAATTTACCTGAGCTAAAGGATAGAGCAAGCGTATGTTGAAGAGAAAAAGCTGGTACCACTTTCCGCCCACTTTTATCATATTTTAGTTTTATTCTTTTTTAATGTCTTTATAGAATGGTAAAATTTTGTAAATAAGATCTTTTAAACCTAAAATATGACATAATATTTAATTTTGAATTTGTTTAGAAAGTCTACATTCACACCGACTTTTTCTTATATTTGAGTTTTTTTGTTCTTATTTAAACTCTTTTTTGAATGTTGAAATTTTGAAGTTTGTAAAAAGTAGTTCAAAAGAACTAAAATTTTGTAATTTTTGATCTACTTCTTTTATCAAAAAGTCATCATCTTTGTTTGCCTTTGCAGTGAACGCTCTTTATTTACAATGAAACATAAACATTATTTATATTTATTTGTTTAACTTTTTATCTCGATAGTACTACATTTTATTGTGTTGACATTAGATATAATAGAGAAGCCACCTTGATATTAATGTTTTTTTTTAATTGCAAAAGCCACTTGAGTTACAAAACCAAGTACGTACCGAACGCCATTCACTTGAGTTGTATAAATATAAAGATATGTAAATATAATTAAAGTCTTGTAGTATATAACTTTTTAGGCTTTCGCGGTTGTTTACACACATTATGGTAATTATTTTCGGATTAGCCGCGTAATAAAATTATTTTAAGAGTGCACTTTGTACTCACCCCGAACGTTTCGCATCAAGTTGCATTGAGCGTGGTTCCCGGTGACCACGCTCAATGCAACTTGATGCGAAACGTTCGGGGTATTAAATATTTATTATGTAATTATTACATATTTCAAACATTTTGAGGAAATCAAAAATTTTTCAGAAATATCATTTTGTTTACTGATAAACTATTTTTGTTCATTAGGCATGTTCAGGAAAATGAGATCTCGGAGATCTCAGCGATCTCAGTTACCTGAACAGGATTCCTCAGCCGAATTTCTCAGCTTTGCTGTCAAAACTCTAAGGAACAAAAATCTTGGATTCGCTTGCTCACTTTTTGAGTGAGCAAATTTCTCTGAGATCTCATTTTTCTGAACACACCAATTATAAACAAAAATATTTTATTTTACGTCAAAAATATTTTGTTTTACGTCAAAAATATTTTATTTTACGTCAAAAATAATTTAAAAGTTTTGAATTAGCCAGTTCAGGTTTCTTGAGATATCTGAGATCTCAGAGATCTCAGCAATCTCAGAAATCTGAACGTAATTCCTCAGTGAGATTCCTCACTTTTGCTGTCAAAAAGCTGAGACTGAAATTTTTTGGATTCGTTTGCTCAATTATTTTTTGTCGCAGTTGATCAATTTATAAAAACGAGATGGAGAGTGCTTTTGACTTCTAAAGGAGAAATTTTGTTCAAGTTTCTCCTTCTCCTCAGTGGAGCTGACAGATGTTTGCTCAGTGAGATCTCAGAAACGTGAACTGGCTAAATATATCATTTTATAGCAATTTTATTTATTTGACCTTTTATAACCCCTTTTTGTTATTTTGCTATTTATAATTTATTGTTTTTAAAAATAATTATTCGAAAGTACAAAAATAGATTCGATCTCACTCGTGATTATACCTCTTTATTTCTATATGATTATTATAAATCTTTATGTTTTTCAAAAAAAATGTTCGTAAACGTGATAACTAAGTGTTCATAATAATTGCGATAACATCAATTATATTAAATTATTGTTCTATATTATATATAAATAAATCACACTCACTCCTTAACATCTTGAGACATTCGCTTATCTTTTATGAAAAATGCGGATTATTTATTCGTTTTATTTTGTTTTCAGAAATTTATAGTTATATTAACCTAGTGAGTGATAAGAAAATTTCTCTATTAAAACTAAAACAAGTATAGATTTTTAAACTAACTGTAAATACTGTATAATTTTTAATTGATAAACCAACTCTAAAATAGCTCTTTATGACCTTTAAGTCGACAAAAATTGGCGTGTCTGTCTAGCCGGTGGCGGTGATTTCATTTGGACTAAATATGAATGTTTTGTTAAATTCTATATAGTTATAAGTTCAAAAATTATTCTAACACCGCGACGCTATATATGTTTATACCATCTAATTTATTTTTTTTAATTTAAATTTATTTTTTAAGTTATTGGACACAATATAGTAAATGTTATCAACATTTTTTATATAAATAACATTTTTCTTAGCGATTTTTTTTCGAGCTCTTGATTTTAAGCATTTATCTAATTACACGTGTATTCGTGTCACGTGTACACTGTACACGTGTAGTAAAAAAATTCAAGGTTCTAAATACGCGTGTAAATAAAAATATACCTGTAATTATAAAAGCATCACTTTGATGTACAAACCAAGGTGAAGCGATTTTAAGATATTTTTATAGTGTAAAGGTAGTTTTAGGTACTACTTCATATTTTGTCACACCAAGAAAAAATATTTTTCAAAAAAATTAAATAACTCGTGTTCATACACGAATAATTTAATTAAACGTGTGTTAAACGGGTATACCACGGAAATTAATTGTATTTCGATATCTTCCTAGGCCCATCAAGTGGATTTTCCCCTGCTTTCAAAAAAGATTTTTTACCAAGGAAATTTGAGGAACCTTTTCATTGCAAAGATGAGAATTCCTCAGGGATGTCACTAAAGGTCCCTTCTTTTTGTATTTTAACAATTATATCGTAGGTACCGTTTTTTAGCTCTAAGGACAATGTTTTTGTCATTCTATAGATGGTGTCAAAAACCTCCAATAAGCAATTTTCCAAATACATATTGAGTTTTCAAACAAACAAAATTTAAACCTAAAAAATTATTTCCAAAATTTTGACATTCAATTCTATTTATACTTTCTCAGAGCTTTTACACAAAAAAATATGATTTATAAAATCAATTTAATAGTTTTCAAGAAAGAAAGAGAAATAAATCCATTTTTCTTAATTTTTGTTTAGGTAGTCTATACTCAGGCAGGGCTAGTTTCAAAATGTCTGAGTTTATTTCTTGTTAGTTATCCCGAATATAAATATTTGCACAATTCGACAGAAATGTATTTGTAGAATTTTAATTTATTCAGAAAGATATATGTACGTGTTATGTAGTGTACATATAAAACTTCAGACGATTTCTTTATATAAAGAGGATCATATTTTGGTGATTAATAATGCCTACCCTACAGATGCCACCAAATTATTTGGTAATTATTTTATGTCAATGTTGAAAACTGTGTGTTTTTTATGAAGTTTCTTTTCTATCGAGGGTCTCACGAACCTCTTTAGTTCTTGCTCTATAGAGTAAAAATTGGTTTCGTACAGCAACAATCTCCGAGTTTTAGTCAAAAATAATTTTATGAAGATGAAGAAATCAAACAAAAATAGTGCCTTTCCTAATATTATGTACCGTCCGTCCCGACACGTCTGTGTGGTCGTGCGTCTACTGTAACTCGAGATAGAAATGATTCCATAGAGATAAAATTTAAATTTTTGTAACATATTTATGACGGGTAGCTCCGAACGAACATGATTTCCTATTCAAATTTCTCGAAAACGGCTTAAACTATGCTTTTGGATTAAAATTCAAATTGACATAACTGAAACTAAAAGATTTGTTTTTTTTCAAATTTGTTTTATTTTTGTATTGTTCGCGGATAGGTATCTAATTAACAGACTACGCCAATTCTGTTCCAACAATTTTGTAACAACAAATTTATTTCATACTAATACTTTATATTAGGGGTATTCCCGATGCGATGCAAAACGGTCTTGTATCATTGCAAAAGTGCAAAGTTTTTTTTTTACAATGGGGTTAGGGTATAGCAATTTTACACTTTTGCATTTTTGCAATGATACAAGACCAGTTGCATCGGATCGGGAATACCCCTATTATCTTCTATGCTTGCCCACCAGTATAGGATTAGGTCACAAAAGCAAGTTCGTGTGATCCAGTTGTGCATTTTATTTTATTTATTTTTCTTACTACATTTTTTCTATTGTACCTACCTATGTATATTACACACTATTTTATATACATACATACATTATATATCGTAAGTAAAAATGTAAGCTACATTTTAGAAGACCTCACACAAACATATAGTATAGTAAAAGCTCACCATTTATTTCTTCGGACTGCTTTTGTCCATCTAAACTACACATTTTTATTATCAATATATTTTGTTTTTATGTCAAATAATAATAATAATAACACGTGATGATAGTTTCTTATCAATTAAATGTTTTGGAAGAAGGCATGTTCTAGCGTCCAATGTTCATGCGTTTTTGTTTTTAATGATTATGCATTCTGTTTTCACGTGTTTATCAGTTTTGTGACAATAATATATAAAAAATCTTTAGCCTTTGCTAAATAATAATTATCATCGGCAGACCTACTATCACACATCACAGACAATAAAATTAATTTTGATTTCTTCGAACTTTCAATAAAAAAGAGCTTTAAGGGGATGGACATTGGACAATGAAAGCAATTTGTTATTAATATTTGTGACAATATAATATGAGAATAGGTATACTATGGAGCAAGTGATATTTATATTTAAAAAAAATCGATATTCAATTTAATATTATATATAAAAAAAAATTTTACTAATTCTAAATTTATCCTGTAAGCCAACTTTAGGTTCCCTAATAGTACCTATTTTTATAGTTAGGCCAAACGAGGCAATTTCGTTGAATATTTCCAAATTCCATATCATCTCATTTTCTATGTATATATACAAATTCACATTTCGAAATGAGGTTAATTCAACATTTCATTTTCAATTTGCACGAAATTCGATTGGAAATTACGTGTAAACTTTACGAACACACCCATTCAAAGTGTAAACTACCTATTGAAAATGTCATAATTCGATGTATAAAAAACAGAAAAAGAGAGAGAGAGAGAGACGAAAAACTATAGCGATTAACAGCCAAATCCAATTCAAAATGAAATGAGCTGTCAAACGAAACTAGCAAATTTGACGAGCATAAATATAATTAAATAATTTTTTTTTTATTTTTTCAGGATACAAACATTTTAGGTTTCAAAGGTCCACGTAATATGACTGTTCTCCTACCAGGAATGACAGAAGAGGATCTACGTGTCAAAATCAGTTCGACTGACCCCCGTCAACAAGGCTTATTAGATAGTTGGAAATCAAAGGTAAATATATATACTAATCAAATATATAAGATCTTTAATAAATAATAAACATACATTTATTCATTGCTTTTATAATAGAACATGGACAACATAGTCGAATTGCATAATAAAACTCCTGTCTGGAATGACGAAACTCAATCCTATGTGCTGAATTTTCATGGACGTGTTACTCAAGCATCGGTGAAAAATTTCCAACTTGTTCATGATTCTGATCCGGATTATATAGTTATGCAATTTGGACGAACTTCAGAAGATGTATTCACCATGGATTATCGATATCCATTATGTGCGTTGCAAGCTTTTGCAATTGCTTTAAGTAGTTTCGATGGAAAAATTGCATGTGAATAGGAAAAGAAAATGGGGTTTTCTAATTTTTATATTCAGCTAGAAAATTGAAAATAAAAAAAAAATATATATACATATATAGATACAAACATATTTATTATATAGATCAATCGAATATATACATAGATATCTAAATGTAATAATTTTTTTCATATAGGTATATGATCAAATTTTGTATTATCGTGTGAGAAAAAAAGAAGATTAATATATAAATGTTAGTTAAAATACAAAAATAAAAACTATTTTGAGAACAAAAGAAAAAGAAAATTAACAAAGTAAATGGATGCCTTAGTTTTAAAAAGAAATATGTGTTTATTGAAAAAAAAAATCCTAGAACATTAAGTCACTACATACTATTTATTGCAAAACCACAAATATTTTAGTTTTAATTAATACATATTATACTTTACTTTATTTTCAAATTTAAAGAAATTGTGAATACGAATTAAATTTATCAACATGTATTAAGTAGTTGTATATTAATATTATTTATCTAGTCATGGCATCGCATCAAAACGACTTTATTTAAACGCAAAACTAAATTGTCTCTGTCTACCTTATTGTTTAATTTTTAAATACTTTTTTATATATTTGAACACGCATTACTATTAACTTACTTGTAATTATAAAAATATAATTTAAATAATATTTAACTATCAATAAGTTAGTATATCAAACAAAAAATTCATCGAAAGAAATATACGCACAAGTTCTTTGTTTTTTTAAGTTCTAATTTAAAGAATTTGCTCAAAATTTTTGATTGTTATTTTTTTGTAATTTTTTTTATCACGTGTGATTTGCACCGTTTGTACTTAAATACTTAAATACTATAGGCTATATGGAGAAAAGAAAGAAATGAGATAATTTTGAAAATGTATTTGACAAAAAAAAAATGCTCAAACATTTTTATTTATTAAAATTTACAATAAATTGTATAAAAAGACATCATATACTACATAATATTTTGATTAAGAGTATCTACATTTTTATTACAATAAAAAACAAATCAAAATTCATCGTGAAAATTAAACTGGTAAATTTTAAATGTTTGTTTTGGTTGGACTAGTAGAATACCTAGTGTTAAAGTTAAATAAACGTAAAAAACTTATTAATTTTTGGCTAGAAAGTAGGAACGCACATTTTACTTTATGTCGTTTAGATAGATAGAAGAGATCAAATTCGAAATGAGTACATTCGAAAGACATAATAGGCGTTTTTCTATTTGAGTTCAGAGCAGAGCCTGAACTGTCAAAAAAAAATTGTGTTTCTTTTTAAGCTCTGATCGTTCAGAGCTTCAAATATATGTTTCTTTTTTAGTTCTGGGCATGTTCAGAGCACGCTCTGTGAGCTCAGAATAAAATAGTAGAGTAAACGGAGTAAAATGCTGAACACAAATGAGATGATATTTTAAAGGCGGGAAATTAAAAAAAGTCATCGTCAAAACAATAAAAATGGCGGAAGAGGCTGGTTGCTCTAGTGGATAAGTTAAAATAGTAATAATAATTAAATAATTTCTTATCATGACAGTTCAGTGGTCAAGTTGTTTCATAATTTAATCAGAGAGCTCTTAACATACTCTGCTCAGAACTTACTCTGTTCGCTCAAACTCTGCTCAGTGCTCAGCTCAGAAAAACACCTAATTTCAACTTTGCAGGAAATTCGGCATGAAATTAATTTCAAAGCTTACGAACACACCCAAATGGAATCCATTGAAAATGTCAAAATTGGATGTATAAAAAACAGAATCAGAGAGAGAAAACAACAAAAAAAAAGTGTTTAAAGTCAAGTCAAATTCAAAATGGAATGAGCTGTCAAACAAAATTGGCAAATATGAGATGAAATAACTTTTTCTGCAAATTTGTGAAATATATGTATGTACCTCATTTTGGCTCTAATACATAGGTTAGGAAAGCACAAATGTTATGTTATGCATGACTACTCAGGCACATGCAATAGAACACCACATGCGTTCTCATGTAAATAACTGCCAAAAACCCTTTGTTCCCGGAGGTGTCCATTTTTCCAAATATTTTATTTAAAGTGTAAACTGTTTGTTTAACGTTATAAATGAGTTACAATTCATAGAAATCCACTTGGTTTCAACATGCAATCACTAGGAATATAGAGAAATATTAAGTGTGTGGTTTCATTGTGAAACCACTAGGAAAGGAAAGGGTTTATCTTCTTGTAGGTCGCAAACGAATATTGTGGAATGTACCAGTCTTCACTCTTTATATAGAATGGAATTAAGTAAGTATATATTTTAATATCTAGAAAGGTATACATATTTAATTAAACAGCACTTTATTTCTATGCGTGCAAAAATTTATAAGAAGTTAATATTCCACCCTCAGAACCCCCTCAAGAGGAAGATAAAATTTTTATTTTATTTAAAAGGTTACAAAGAAAAAGAAACATTTAAAACCGTCTATGATAATTTATATTAATATTAAATTCAAATTCAAATTTGAAAAAAAAAAAACAATAGAGGGCTGAATGAATGGTTAAAAAAGTGTATAAGTTTGAGCGAATAATTTTCTTGCAACTCATAAAATGCTGTATACTTTTGGCGTTTTTTTTTTTAAATTAACTCATTTCCGTTTAGCAAATGCATATTATTCATCATCATGTTCACTGTCTTTGTTTTAAACATAAATTATTTTGAAACATTTTATGTAGATATTTAATTAAGTTACTTAACTTTTAGTTAATAAGTATCGAAAATTTAACGTGAACGGATTCAATTATTCGGAAATGTCGCGTTTTATAGACGTTTTATAGAATAAAATTGATTTTGTCAGTTTATAACAAATACCTACATATATTCTAACTGATTTGAAGAATAAAACAAGTGCTTCCGAAAAAGAAACTGCGGTTTTCTCATAAGAGAAATAAAATGCAGATAAAAATAATGGCGGAAAATTTTAGTCGAATTAGCCCGATGATAAAGCATGTTTAGTATGAAACTAGATTAAAAAGGGGTAGGTATGCTATATGTTTAGCAAGAATTGTCTAGCAAATTAACGTTTCGCAGGGATTCATTTCGCAGTTCTTCGTTTCGCATTTTCTTCGTTAAGCATTCTACGTTTTGCAAATTACCTTTCGGTTTTTAAAAGATATGACAAATTATCGTTTCGCGTTTTTAATTTCGCAATTTTCATTTAGTATTTTGTTTGATTTGTTTGATTTTTGAAGTTCGATAAATTTTTATTTGGCAGGTTTTTCTTTTGCTTTTTTGTCAAAAAATGGTGACCTATTAGAAAAAAGAATTTGTTCAAGCTAAAATTACCAAATCATACTTATTCCTCTTTGATTTACAAATTGTCAAAAAGGGTATACGTTTGCATAATCTTCTACCAATATTTTAGGCTTGTCCACCAGAAGTTCATTGAGAAAATGGGTTTATTATATGATACTAGTTAATAGAATGTTTAAAACTATAAGAACATTTTGGTAAATAGTTTTAAGGTTAGAAAATAGTTAATAAGTATCATATTTATACCTTAAAATCAGGTTGTTTAAAGTGTTGTGCATTTATTATTGAGATATGTACTGACAAAAAAAAAACGTCACAGTTCATGCAAACAAGTAAGCTAAACATACCATTTTCACATTTTTGTAATATTGGTCAGAATGACATTTGGAGTAAGTATGACGAAATCTACTAAAAAGATAAAATAGGGATTCAGTGATTTTAACTTTAATAAAATCTATTTAACGATGCTTACCTACTCTTTTTTAAAATTCGTAAAATCCTATTTTTAACCTGACATCATACTAAATATGCTTTAACATCATACTTAATCGTCTAAAATTTTGCGTCAATGTCTAAATTTTTTCTAATAATTATAAAAAAGAAATAGGTAAATATTTAATCTAAACACATTTTATTTTATTTTATTTTATTTTATTTTAATATATTTTATTTTATTTTATTTTATTTTTAGAAAATTTTATTTCTGATAACTATTTTAAATTATTTCTTACTAAAATATTATCAATAATTATTCAGCAATTTTTGAGAACAACACATCTTTTGTATTGTTTATCTTATAGGTACATATGTATGTATGAACATACATACATATAATATAGGAATACGTTTTTTCTTAACGCTGATTTTTAAGAACTTAACCAGAATAATATTTTTTACCCTGAAAATTGCGTCATTATAAATTGAAACTCCAGCAAACCTTCACTTATAAAAAATTAAAACCCAGTTTTGATATTCAAGAATTTTGTATAAAAGGCTCTAGATAAATAAAAAGACAGTGATTATATGCAAAATTCAGGAGCATGAATACGCTCCTCATCAATATACACCATTCTTATCTTATTCGTAAGTTTAATTATTTATTATGATATAGATAGGTATAACATACTTTTTAAATATTGTCTAACTTATAATATATAAATCGATGTTCGGTTTGCCGAAAAAAAAAAAAATATTAACCTTGACTTCGTGGTTGCTTGATGTTGTTGATAAGTGTCGAGTATAACACAAATAGAAAACATTTTACCTTAAATCGGGTTTAAGAATAGGAATCCAAGTACTCATTTTATTGGTTTTTCAAATTGTTAATTCTGTAGCCACAACATTTTTCTCAATTAATAGCAGCTATAACTATACCTACATTTTCGCCCCTAAGCTACATGTATGTATTATTTTTATCTTCTGCAGATCAGCAGCATCATATTGATATCTCTTTATAATAATTTAAGAGATTATACCCATTCATTACGGAATCAGAACTGTTTCTCTTACTTTAATGTATTACTATGCTAGAGGTAGTGAGATAGCATTTCATTTCCATTTATTTCACAAAAAATAAACAAATCAACTAACTGAAATTCTGACTGAAATTATTATTAATACAGAAACCAACCATAACGACAAACGATATTTATACAGATAGTATAAATATCTGACGAATAGCTCATGATAAAGCAGTCCACGTTTTGCATTCGTTTCGGAAAGTCTGATATGACTAGCAGGAAATTATAGATTGGCTCGTGTTGATCAAACTGAAACCCCATTATAGATACCAATTGTGTGAAATCTAATAAAGTTAATGATAGTTATTCGACGGCGGTGTAACTAATAAATGTGTGTGTTTTTTTTTTTTTTGTGAATTACCCCTTAGTTCTTTTTTTCATTCATTGATAACAAAGACTTTTTGTGATATGCCATTCAGTATAAATATTTGATATCATAAAAACGAACTCTCAATATTTAAACAAATCTAAGCAAACCTAAAAGTTAATTGCTTTGAAGTTAATATTATCTTTTATAGTGAAATTAATAAAGTACCTACCTAGGCACATTTAATACCGTTTATTTGAAATTAAATTTATCATAACCAACCATGACAAAAAACAGGTGAGTGACCCAAGTTCAGCTAAATATAATTTCCTTGTTGTTTCTGCTACTTATTTGTTTTTATTACACTTGAACACCTGATTAGATAAATAAGGTATTGAAGTTTTTGCCGAATGACCCACAGCCCCACAATTGGGTGAGTGAAAACTTATGATTGTAATTTTTGGCAGTGATTTTGACACTTCAAGGAATTTGCTAAAATTGGTTTTCGGTAATAAAAACGTACTTATCTATATTATATTTTGCAAAAATATAAGCTTGCCGCTTTCAATGTTTTGATAAGTACAATTTAATTATCAATGACTTTCTGATCAGCAGAGTTACCATTAACACCTGAAACTATTCGTTAGCGTCGAAATTATATTGCAATGTAATGATATATCGCAATTTTTGTGATTTCGAATTGAAGTTTTTTTTTTTTTTTTTCAAAGAGACACTTTCAAAATTAATTGCATATTTTTGTTAGAGAAATGAATTATTCAATTTAAATTATAGTAAGGGTCAATGGTTATTCTTTTTGATGTAATGGCAATTCAAGCTTATGATCAAATTTACATGATATTTGTTTTTGGTATTCTATTGGCGATCTGTGCGTTATATAGCTTAACGATGAACTGCGATTTGATTTAAATTTACTTAGTTGCATTTAGAATTTGTGACTATATATACATAATATACATAAATCTCACAGTACCTTCACATATTAAAAGTAATGCGCAAAGTTTTAAACGATATTAAATCCTTTTTATAATGATATACTAGGTTAAAGCAGGATTTTCCAAATTTTAGACGAGTTAGCATTGTAACATTTTATTAAAGTAAAATCACCAAATGCCTATTTTAACTTTTTACTATCATAGTCCCCTTTCACACGAGGAAACTGAGTTTCCAGCAACTTTCAGTTTATAGGAGAGAAAGGAAAGAAGTAAGAGGGGAAAATGAAATCTCCCCGGTCAACGATTTGAGGAGATTTTTTTGACATTCCTCCTCACATACACAGTAGTGTGTGTTCAACCAAGCTACTCTAGAAAGAAATTACAGAAAATTTCCACGATTTTGTTTTTTCGTGTGAAAGGTATGAGATTTTTAAGGAAATTAAAAGAAAACGTCAAAAAAATCTCCGGCAACTTGTTTCCTAGTGTGAAAGGGGACATACTACCTCCAAGTGTCAATTTGACAATTAAAAATGTGAAAATGGTATGTTTGTTTACTTGTTTGCATGAACTGACACTTTTTTGATCGTGTTCAGATGAAGTTTTTTATAAGAAAGTGTGTTAAGCGTGATACTAGATAAAAAATGTTTAAAACTAAGAACATTTTAATAAAGTGCGTTAATAAGTATCAAGCTACTAATACCTTAACATCAGGCTGCTTGAAAATATTGCGCCAATATCATTAGCGTTTTCCTTTTTGATCAGTTCTGCGCATTTGTATGTCGAAGAAAATGGTGTACCATTGCGCGATTAAATTTTCTTATTTCAATATTTTGTTGGTGTTGTTGTTTCTAATATTGCCGTATAAAAAGTTCTTGTGAGCACATGAACAGCCATTTTGAATTTCTGACACTTTCAACTTTGACAACCTGCGCAATATATAATTATTACCTTAGATAATTTTGTACTGTGATAATAGGTGAAAACAAGAAATAGAGTGGGAAGAAAGCACGTGATTTAAAAGTAGGTAGAACTTCGTTTTATCAATCCAGTTCGAATATCTATCTGGCAATTTGATGTAATAAAATCCTTCTGTTTCTCTTATCATAAAGACGTACATACATATGTAGATATTTATTCATAAAAAATATAAGTTGTCAATTATTTTCTTTACTTTTATTATAACCTATGAATATTGTTTTTTATAACAAAGGTAGAAATTAATAAAATAAAATTAATGATTATAAAAAAAAAAACAAAATTTGTATTGACTATATAAGGTGCTAATGCACTTACGTTGTCCTTCAGTTTTAATAACTTGAAAATTAATACCTACATACTTGAAAATATAATTTTACTGATATACCCGTCCCATACTCAAACTTAGAGTAGGTACCTATCTCATTTTTATTTTACAATGTAAATGAGATATATGAATTAAATGGTCTCTTTTGTTTTGTTAATTTTATTACATAAAAAAAACGTGAAGATTTATGATTTTTTGAAATGAAATTGGAGTTGTTTTAGGGCAGAGATGTTAGTCTGCTATTATTCTGAAATTGGGCTGCTATAATATGGTGATTCGAGACTTGGCAACCCTGTCCGGATATACCGGATATGTGATTCCGGATGAACATCTTTAATTCAAAATCATTCTGAACGTTGGAATTTTTTACATAAAATTATAATATCGAGAGCTTTTTTTATTTATGTATGTAAATTAGTAAAGCCATACAGTTCTTTTGAACAAAAAAAAACATGAGTGGTAAGAATTTTTTTTTTCGGAGGAAAACAAATCTGAATTGAAATAAAAAATTTGTACTTGTTGTCCTCTTTTTTTTCCACGAAACAATGGCATTGACATTGTTTTGCGCGAAAAAATATTCGTGGTGAGTATAAATTTTTTTCTCTGAGTTGGTTCACATCTCGATAAAAAAATTAAACGTCAATTTTTATTTTTTTGCGCAAAAATCTTTCCCATAAGAAATGCATGTATAGTTTTTTTTTGTCGAGGAACTTTATACTCGGCTTAGGTCGAAAAATAATCAGAAAAATGAGTGAGCATGCATAAGCTGCCTCATAAGTGCTTATGTATGATTTCAAGATTAGTTTTAGCAAATAGGAATAGGGATTTTAAGCCTGTTAAGATCTTATATACATGATAAAACAAACTTGTTTAAATATAAGTTTGCTTCTTAAATCTTATCTGTTAGTCTAAAATTTGACGATTACCTAAATCTTATCATTCTATGTATATTTGAACTATGCAGAGAACGAACAAAATATAAATAAATATTATTAATGTTTTATGAGCTGAAGAAAAAAATAAATAAAAACAAAAAATTATTCAAATTTAGCATGAACTTATTCAAATTTAGCAATAGCTGCAAATAGTAATTAATAAATCACTCTAGAAAATAATACTATTTGTTGGTGAAAGGTCATAATAACATTTTCGAGATAAACTATAGAATCCCCCTTTATCGCATAAACGGAGTCAAAATTCGCAGTTACTAAGCAACCAAGCATATATATAAAACAGCAGAAGCAGAGATTATTCTTCATAAGTTTTTACTATAATTCATAATCTCTGACTCTGAGCAGAAGCTTTGTGTTAATATATGGTTTCAAAATTTAAATAGTCTTTTGGAGCAGCTGCCTTCCATATAATATCGGCTGTAACATGAGTTTTTCTTCTCATTGACGGTTTTTATTATCTTTATTGACCATAGTTAAAACAAAATTATATTTATGCGATATCGCAGTCTAAATTTGTAAACCTTATATACAAATCTGCCGCTAGCTGGACCAATTAATTTAATATATCAGGTCCTTTTGGAAAGCTTACGATAAATCTAGATAATTTTGAACAAATCACTTATAACCTAGTAACTTTTTTAATAATGTTCAAAATGTTGGTATCAATTGGCAGGAGATAATTTTCGATTGCATTACATGTACGTTCAATTGTTCATTCGAGTCAAAAGCTAGCTGAATTTAAATTTGAATCGAATAAAAAATGATAATGATAAGGACTAAATTTTACTGCTTAAAGCCTAGTACTCACCTCCCGCGAAATGAAAAATAAAATCGTTTCGAAATACACGTGGAAATTCAATATAAACCCATAAATAATTCTTCACATGAATTTTTGATACTCATGTTACGGAATTTCTAATACTCACTTTGAATGAAAAAAAAAAATATTAATTTGAAATCCTGTCATGAAAATATTGAAAAAAATCACAAATTCCGTGTTCTATACTTTTTTCTTCCTTGATGAGAATAAAAACACTTTTTTTTTTTAAAAGACAATCGTTTAATACGAAATAATTTTTTTTTTATTTCAAAATTTACCACTGATTTTTTCCTAGTGGTCGTACGTTGGGGAGTAAAAATTGATTGAACAACCGGTTCATATTTCACTTTCATATTTTGGTACTATAAGGCGTCACTTTTGTATGAACATTTCATTTAAAATCGAACTGAGTACTATAGGCTTAAAATAGAGAAGTGAAATTTTCAAAATTATTGACTCGATTGAGCGACCCTACAAACAATGTTGCAGTTAAAAATATCAACGCAGCATCAGTTTTCCAAAAATTTTCGATTAATCTAAAAGTCTGATTTGAAAAAAGTGCTTGGAGATTAATAACTGACACCCTAATATGAATTAGCGCCACTATAACTAAATCGTTTTATGTCGAATTCCTTTCGAAAAAAGAATCGATTTTTTTCCAAAAGAATCGAATTTTTTCTGTCAAAACGAATTTTGCTACACTAGAAAAATTCGTTTTGACAGAAAAACTTCGATTCTTTTGGAAAAAAATTCGAATCTTTTTTTGAAAGGAATTCGACATTAGATTTCCTATTTGAAAAAAAAAATATTTTGAGGTTCATGGTTTTTCACATCCACCCCTTAAATAAAGGTGGTAATCCTGCTGATAACTTATGATTGACAATTACGTTATAGGGAAGGGAAGATAATATAAGATTATTGTTTTATTATTGCACAAGTGATATAGTCATTTTAGTATATGTATATTTAGAATTCTTGTTTGTTTAAACGTATATTTTTATATCTACGTTTATTATTATTGTGTTGTTTGGAATAAAAAAAAATAATAAAATATTAATGATTACGTTGCGTCGGTCGGTTCAATATGATGTATGTATGTATGTGTACCCCAGTCCAATGTAATAAAGTTGAACCAGTTCCGATTTTCAGACTCACTGCTTAATATAATTCATTTTTTTTAAACGAATAGAAAAAGCATTTATAGTTATTAAATACTTCAGATAACAAAAAATGTATTGACATACTTACTATATTTTTAACTAATCAAACATGAAGCTTAAAAACACTTCATAACAAAATATTTAAACAAATGTATAAGTTTAAACAAGAGTTATTTCTATCAAAGGAAAAAAAGTAAAGCCATCAAGCACCCTGGTACTGGTTTAATATAGTTAATATACATACAAGAAACTTTTGTAAATTATCGTTAAACTTGTTCTGCAACAACTGAAATGTTTTTTTTTTTTTTTTTAAGTCATGCTGAAAAGTACAGTGGTGGATTTGAAAATGCAATTTGAAAGCCGGCATCATTAGGCTAACGATCATGTTCTGAATTTCGACAGAAATCACTCGAAATGAAATTCTATGTTCTATACAGTTCGTTCTTTTGCGAAAATTTTGGAATTACTTGGAACAGTCAAAATTGAAGGTGTGTCCATTTTTAAATATTTTTATAAAAGTGAAATTACACTGCGGATGAACTAAAATAATAAAACATACATAGATATACTAAAAAGAACAAAAGTACAAAGTTTGTTTACATTTTGTACCATGATTAAATGCGCAAATAGGCCACAAATAATTCACGATGTATAAACAAAGTGTATGGAAAGATTTCAGAAAATGGAATGAACCGAAACGTAGAATATCAATTTTCGTTTTCGAATTTCCAATTCACAATTAGCGAACGAATTGTAGAACACACAAATTCACTTAAATCATGTGAATTTACAATAAGTGGTACATAGAACATATATATATATAGATATAGGCGCTTTCATGGCTATTGCGTTGGGTGAGTGGGACAGAAAACCCAAAGAGAGAGTTTAAGGACCAGTTTCACAGTGAAATAAGTGTCACTTAAGTGCCGGATATGGAAAACTAATTCCCAATTTCACAGCGTAAACTTATCGGAATAAGTGCCACTTAAGTTCCACTTACTCAGGTAGTAAAACTGCGGCTTAAGTGCCAAAATGGGAAAATTAAGTGCCACTTATTTTGTTAAGTGTGCACTGTGAAACTGGCCCTAAATCCTTAGAACCCACAAAGTGATGGGCTACGGGCTACGGCCACCCAAGAAAGTTCAATTAATTTTCTATCCAGCACTGAAGACGCGGCAACTTCTTTGTTGCTATGGTTGGGGATATATCGAAATAAAGTAAAATACTTTGTATGGATGAAAATATTTCGAGAACCAGACTACCTGGAAGCTTAAAGTTTTTAGTTTAGAAAGATCTTGAAAAGATTAATAAGCATAACTTTAAAACCACAGCCAATTAAGATGCTCATTACATTGTTGTTCAAATCTATGTAAAAAACTATTTTTTAGGTAAAAAATGCGTAAATAAGTGTAAAAAAGCCGTAAAAACCATAAAACACTCGTAAAAAAGGTATAAAGAAGAGGCAAAAGAAGTAAATAAATGAGAAAATGAGAGGCATCTGTTAAAATTTAAGTAAATAAAAAAAAATTTGGCAGACGTTCAAAAATATCGAAAGAACAAATAAATAATTGAAGTATTTTATATTGAAAAACTTGGACCGAAATTTCTTGCGAATTTGCACAAATTTTCACAATTTGCTTTCAAAACCCATAGAAAAAAAAATCAGTTTTTGGGAAATTTGTTGAAAAACAAGTTACCAAACAGGCATAGTGTAGAGAATCTGTTTTAATCATTTTGTCGAAAATAAAATAAAAACCCAACAGTTTTTTTATCCAACTGTCATCTACAATCTTGAAGGTAACCAATTTTTATTAATTTTCGCGTTTTTATCTTTTTTTTTATTTTTGCCAGAAAGGTCTTTTTTTTTTAAATACATATCTACATGCATATTTTTGTTTTCTTTTGGGTGTTTTTTTTAATATTAAACCAAATATTATAACAGAACTTAACAAATATTTTAAGGTCACATCGCGTAGTGTTTATAATTTCTTTTTCGTATATTTTATTTCTATTTTCACATATTTCTATCTGTATATTTGCATTGCATACGCTATACACAATAATTTATTTATGGTAATAATAAACTTTGATTGCTCATCGCGTGTGCTTATAGATTTATTTATGCATTACCACTTATTACACTATCGTTCAAATTTCACTATACTTTAATTAAAAAATAATTATACCTTAATTAATATTAAATTCATTTCTAATGGATTTTTTTTTTGTATGCGTACCTACAGTCAACCTAAGCAAAAAATTTGGGGTATTTGTGGCACGTCTTTTTTCGTTCATCATATCTCAAAAACAAATAAAGATATCCGACTTTAAATACATTTAATTTATATGTATGTATATGAACGTCTCGAAGCAAACGCCCCAACTTTTGTCTTATACTTAATTGTGGTGAAGTCTGCTTGTTGTGTGTAATTTTGAGAAAAAATGGAAAATAAAAATGCATAAATTTTTCTTTGCTTTAAATAATTTATTTAATAATATCACAACATTAATTTCTTATTTTGGTTTAGCGATACGGTATTACAAAGTAGGTACAATTCAACCCAACATTAATTGAATTTCGGCAAAACAACACGATTCAATAAATTAAAGCCCGAAAATGATCTTTTTTTAATAAATAAATTTAAATTACTTTTAAGGTTCCCCCACACCAACGCGAATTTTCGGTGGCGACGACGAAAACAACAATAACAACATGTGGTTGTCAATGAAGACAACACGTTGTTATTATTGTTTTCGGCGTCGCCACCGAAAATTCGCGTTGGTGTGGGGGAACCTTTAAAAAGTAAAAAAATATATACATTTTTATTTTCCTTTTTTGGTCTTCATTCTGATAAAGATTTTGAATTGAAGATTTTCCTATAACAATTTAACACTGGCTCTCTAGCAACGATCGTGGGATTTATCCCTTTCTGAGGGAATTTAACGTCTAAAATAAGCTAAAGGGGAAAAAGGTATTTTTCGAACCTCATAGTACATACTTACCTACAAAAGAAAAGGGATTTTACGTAATGTTCAATTTGTTCCCTTAATTGCTCATTTAATTAAGAAAAAAAAATTGCATGCAATTGATGATCAAATAAAACATTTCCATGCCTAAAAAGAACACATTCTAAATATATGAATGCGTTCGTTTTCATTTTTGCATTTTCCTAATTTACCATAGCATGTCGCCAAAAGAAAAATTCCATACAAAAATGACATAAATCATAAACGAAGACTGTAATTCTTAGCAAATTATTTGAATTATTCATTTGGGGAAATTAATTTCTCGGACTTTTAACTGAGGGCGAAAAAAAAATATTTTGTTTTATTGGGTTCATTTTTGTTTTTCAATTTCCTTACTTTTGATTTATTTGCAAATGTTCGTAAAAACTACAGTGAAAAATTGATTTTTTAATTATTTGTTCGTGGGAGAATTGTGGGATATTTACAACAAAGGCGTGGGATTTTTGGCATCCGAAGTCTGCAGGCATCACTGCTCTCTAGTTTTTTATTTCCAATGAGAAGTTACCCAGCCAGTTTATCTTCAATTTGATTCCTAAATTCAATTTCACAAAAATGATCAATTCGCTGTCTCATCCCACCCATGTTTCAAACATTCATAAATTTCAATAGTTGTTTACAAACGTGTTAGCTCTAGATCTAATAAGTCAGATCTCTTATCTATCACAATAAATAATGAAATATAAATGCAAGTGGCTGATAAAGGAAATAGACGCACATAATAACATGAGAAGATTAAAATATAACGCGACGTTTAATTGTAAATTTATAAAGTTTTTCAATGTACCTACTTATAGATGATTTATTCACTGATCTTCGATATTTAATTTTGTTACTCTCCTTTGACCTAAATTATACTTTCTTGAAGGTTTTTGATTCCCTGAATTTGAATTCGACCTCTGAATTGCTACATCAGGGGTGGAGTTCGACAAATCGAATGAAACAACATTTTTGTATTTATAAATTATATTTTCATACAAACAAACACTTCTTGTATATTATATTATAACTATACATTTATTAATAAAGATTTAAAGAAATCAAACATAATTAATTATTTTCATTTATTAAATTTTCTTATCACTCATTTTAGAGACGATGAGAACGAAAAATTCGTCGTTAATAAAAACCTCCAATATGTGATTGTGCCAACGTCGGAAAAAGTGCTTCTCCCACACAAAGATTCTCATAACAACATAACTAATGTAGCAGAAAAAAACCAAAAGAAATCTAGTAAACGAGGAATTTTTCATCAGGTAAGTTATTTTAAATTAACTTATATTTATATTTTGTTTGTCAATAGAAAGCCTTATTTGTCATTTCCAAATGTGTAACTTCCGCATATCTTCTCGCTGGTCAATCGAAAAATAGTTCAATGTCATCGAGATTAACTATGTACCTGATTAACTACATATGTTCGTGAACAAATAAAAAAAAAAAATATTTTGAAAATACTAATAAGGGTAATATGTATGTAGGTTTGTAGATATTTTGTTTATTTTTTATGAATAAATTAAAAACGAAATTACACAAAAAATAAAAAAAAAATTTCCCATACCGGGAATCGAACCCGGGCCTTCTGGGTGAAAGCCAGATATCCTAGCCACTAGACCATATGGGATATAGAGAAAAAGCTGTCAATACACGTATTATAATTATAAATAGCCTTAAATAAATTTTGTGGTACCATTTACTCAAAAAGTATTTGACCAATTTCGATAAATTTTATATGGTTGGAAAGCCACGATTGCGGAGATGTGCAGAATATACTTGAGACACGCATTTACACACTGTGGGTCATTTTTGTTTTTGCAGTGTCGAGCACTGTGCATATTGAAAAAAAAAAAATTAATTAAAAAAGAAAAATGTCGAATTTCGACACAGGGCGATACTAGTTATAATTATTGCATGCATGTTTACCGCCAATAATATTTGAAAGCTTCGGTGTTTTCGTTTCTGCAACAAAAAACACCTTTTTTTATAGAAGGAAATATTATAATATGCATTTTTTTAAAAAGATTTTTATGTTGGATTTATATTCATCTTCATGCGAGTTCTGCAAAACATTTGTTGAATAGAGAGAAAAGACCAAAACGCAGAGATCTTCATGAATGCAGATTATAGGAAGATGCCATAATGCAGATATAGAGATGAACATGTTCATCTTTATAATATATAGGTACTCTTTCACACATTCATATTTTCGGCATGAATCCCGCTCTAGTTTTCCTGATATTTGCAGATGAAGATGAATGTAAATCCTCCGTGTTTTAAACTGAGTGGACGTTTTAATAATAATAACGAACTATAAGTATAATGTTTGATTTCTTTCACTATACATAGGCATCTAAAGTCTTATAATATCGATCGATTTTTTATAATTTCTTAGCAATATTTATGAAATCTTAGTAGGTACCTACATATATGTATAGGTGTAGGTGTTTTTCACTGCTTTTGGTAGATACCTAAATAGTTCAGGAAATTAGACAATAAGTGGACAAACTTCAAAATAAATTCCTATAAAGCTGAATTTTGCTTTGTAAAGCTTTGTTTATAGGTATACCTACGTCTTAAGCATTTCCTAAGAGGTAGGTACCCTTAATGTGGACCACGACGAAAGTTTGTACAGTAAAACCCGCTTAAGAGAAACTGCAAAATGTCACAGTCTTTCTTTCAATTAAGCGGGTTTTTCACTTAAACGAACTCCGCTTAAGTGAAAATAAATTTCACTTGAGCGGAGTCCGGATAAGTGAAAAAAAATTGCACTTAAGCGGATTTAAAAATTCCAAAAAGGGTTCTGACGTATCAGAAATTCAAATGTCATTTTCGTGATGAAAATTTGGTGGAGGTGGAAAGTAAAAAAGAAGTAAAAGCGTTCAGCAAATTTTTTGTTCTGTTCTTTTAATTTTTTTTCACTTAAAGCAGAGTATACAGTTCTTTTGAACAAAAAAAAAACATAAGTGGTAAGAATTTTTTTTTTCGGAAGAAAAAAAATCTGAGTTGAAATAAAAAATTTGTAGGTATTCGTTGTCCTCTTATTTTTCCACAAAACAATGTCACCAACATTTTTGCTCGAAAAAGTTTCCGTGGTGAATATAAATTTTTTTCAACAGGTTTGGTTCACAGTTCGATAATAAAATTCTAAACGTCAAAAATTTTTTTTGCGATAAAATCACTCCCATAAGAAGTACATGTATTTTTTTTTTCGGGGAGGAACTGTATACTAGGCTTAAGAGTTTTTTTTCAATGAAAAATATAAAATTTAACTGAAAATATGTTTCAGGTATCCGGGTTTTTCACTTAAACGAGTTTGGCTTAAGCGGAGTGTTTTAAAGGTACCTAATTGGTCGACAAATACTCGGGGACGGAGTGTTTCAGATAAGTGGGTTTTTCTCTTAAGCGGGTTTTACTGTAGTACACATACCTACTGAAAGGATGACGTATAAAAGTTAATTTTTCGTTAATATCTCGAAAACTATATAAGTTTAATAGAAATTCTGGGGTAAAGTTTATGTACATTCCTACTATTTATGTGGCCCCGCAGGGCCAGGGCCATTCCACCGTGGACATGTATAAGCTTATAATATATACAAAATATACCTTTTCAAATCAATATTAAGAACAAAATTCTGAAAAATGTATATTTTTATAAAAATATAAACATGCCAATACTGAATTGTTAAAGTTCTTCATTGAATAAAGCCGGCACCATAATTTCCAATCAATACCATAATGAGGGTAGTCATTTCTATATTTTAATCAAAAACTATTTAGGTAGGTATACTCAAACTTAACGCACAAATTGATTGACCTCAATTGTTTTGATAGAATCAAAAATGTTAGAGCTTGTTTACACGTTACGTCTTAAGACCACACGTATTTGCATACGCATAGACACAAATTTTAATTATTTTTTATTGTTTTGAGCTGAAAACAATAATAAAAAAACACTCGTTCAACGAGGTATTGCGTAGATGGGTTATAATTTATTGATTGATACAAAGTATGGACACTTTATTTTTTTTTTAATAAAACCAAATTTTTAAAAATAGAAATCAATTTTTTTAAATTTATCATTTTCAGATCATTTCAGCATGTGCTGTGTTATTATTGTCAGCGGCATGTGGTATGCCAATTGGCTATTCAGCAGTTCTTCTTCCTCAATTGTACAATTCATCAACAACAACTATACCAATCGATGTTGCGCAGGGATCATGGATTGGTACATATATGACTTAATCAAAGTTAAATCAATTATTTAAAAAAAAAAATCAATTGTTGTTTATAGCAAGTGTACATAGCTTAGCAACACCAGTTGGTTCAATTATGTCAGGAGCTTGTGCTGATATCTTTGGACGGCGAAAAACACTTTTATATTCTGTGATACCAATTATAAGTGGTTGGTGTTTGATTGCTTTATCCAATTCATACTACATGATATTGGCGGGAAGATTTATAACGGGATCTGCAGTTGGGATTCTTGGCGCACCTGCTCAGGTAAGATAACAAATACATACCTACCTACAATATCAGATACTATATCTGGATTGTTTTTTTTTTTTTTATTAATTTTTTTTTATTGATTGGCAAGGACTATATCTGCAACTTTGTCAATCAAAAGTTTTCGACATGTAAACACAATGTTGATATGAACATATCTACATAACAATTAGTTTGATATAAGAAACCACATTTTTTGATCAAGATCAATTAGCTTATTGTGTATTTTGTACATTCCGTCAATATAGTCTTAAAGCTGTCAACGAATTTTGAGTGAGTATATCTAATGTATGATATAAAAAAAATATGCAGTATACGAAGGCTTGTTGTTGTTTATGCGTCGTGATATATCTTATACAAAAGTCTATTAGGTTTTTTTATCAGCCTTTGATGGGAGTGACTTAAAAATTGCGATTTTATTAATTTTTTGTCACGGCTAATTTATCATTATAATATGTATAATTATTTTTTTAAAGACTTTTATCTTAACGATCCCTTTAATAGATCTTACGATTTTTCTCACACTTCACTTCATGGTGGCCAAAAAAGTCATCTCTTTCTCGCCATGAAGTGAGATACGTATACAGAGACGTAAAAAAAAGTCGAAGGAGAAAGTTCTAATGTGAACACCGTCAATCGCATCGTGCGTCACGTTGATGTGGGTGCTCTCATTTATCGCCCCGTAAATATATATTTTGTCAGTCACAATGTATCGTCCTCGTTCCGAATGTTTCGCGTTGGTTTGGGAGAACCTTGGTATTCCTTAAAAAAAATCGCTATCACTTATTAATTTTTGTCCCCTGGGGGCTGGGACTTACGATCCTGCGGCAATATTTAATGTCGTCGACCAGCGAAATCTTGGTTTCGGTTTTGAAATGAAATCGAGAAGAAAAACTGTCGTTTTGAGGGTTTCATAAAGCTTCTGGGACGATCAATGGAAAATGACATTTAGTGTCGGATTACGAAATATGATAACTTTACTTTAAAACAAGCTCCTAAGCTGGTGATATTGAAGAAAAACGAAAATGTGTAGGTATGTAAATATAATATTTTGATTATTTTTCTCTTCAAAAAAATAATCTACGTGCTTATAAGATAGGTAGGTAGGTACATTTCTTTTCTAATTTTAATTCAGAATTTTTAAAAGATTACCTTATTATAAGCTCTAATTCAATTTTTGTCGAAACTTAAGAATAAATAAATAAACCAATAACCTGAGTCGATTTTATCATTAAATATTTTTCCTTGAATTTTATTTCTTTTTTACTTTATTCTGCGGTCAACAAACGTCCTCCAAAAGATAAACAAAAACATCAATTCAACCCCAAAGAATACCTAGTACCTACCCTATATATTGTGACGTTCTAGAAAAATCCCCAAAAACATTCCCACAATCCAAAAATTAATACGAACTAAAGGCCATCGTTTCACTGACCTATGTTCGGAAATCTTCTCTTCTTTTTTTTTGCAAATAAAAATACATATGTATGTACATAGGTAGGTACTGAAATTACTCCGACGCGATCAAGCTAAACTGAAAGTTAATTGAATGAAAGGCCAATGTTACACTGACCCACAAGTTCCCAAATTTACTTTTTCAAAATCCACCCCTCTGATTTCAGTGTTTTTTTTTTTTGTTCATTCTCAAGCCTATACGCCCTACGACGTGTGTCACGTACATATTTAAAAAGAATAAAAAAAAACGTCGACGACGTAATAATTTTCAGCCGCGTCGCGCCGCCACCGGAGAATGAACAAAACTGTGTCACGGTCAATTCGGTCGTAAATTATCTTCCGGCAGATTAAATTGGCGTTTATTCACGCTTGCGATAGAACGCGCGCGCCTCTAATAAAAAACAAACGTTTGATGATAAACCGGCATTAAAACGATCAGTCACAACAATTTGATACAACCACCCCCACACAAACCCTTCCCGAATGGTTTTTAGTGCAAAAAATAGCACACTATCATGATTCGCTTATTGGCGAGTTCAAGATGTAGGGGCAAGGTCGAGATTTTTGGTTTTTTTTTTACCTACATATACCTATACTAGAACGGCCTTGACAAATGAATGTAGACAAATCATAGTCTAAGCAATATTTGAAACGATGACAAAGTCATGGGTACTCGAGTTTATGATTTGATTAGGGGATGTGTGAAATTTATTACCGGAGTGTTGCACGATAACGAGACGGCCAACGTGCGGCACGGCGTTAAGCTTAAATGAATTTACTTCCACATAATATTTTTTTTTGTACATTTATGTATGTACAGCCTTGAACTAGTCGAAGATGAAATTCTACAGTTCAAGGCACCTCGACTTTTATTTTGTAGAAAACGAAAAGTGAATGAAAACTCGTTCATTTAATTGAATCCAGGAACAGTTATAGTCTGATTGTAATTTTCAATTGAGTGAGCAGTGTTTTTGGTGAGGGTGCACGCGGATTTAATGCGATCACTTAAACGATATGTAGAGATAGATCACGGTCAATGGCGTTGTAATTCCAAGTTGACCAAGAAAGTGATTTAATCCGTAAGATTTAATGTTTTGTCTGCGTAGTAAGTATAGTAGAAATATTCTAAAGACGTCAATTATATCCGCTATGCGGTATTAGTACGTCGCGTGCGTCTCTATGGTGTTTTCGTAAATACAAACTGTAAATATACGGTATTAGCCGGAAACGGATCTTACTTTGGACTTGAATAGAACAGGATACGGTTGATGTGGGTTTTACCCAGTGTTGTCTGAAAAATTTTAATAGTTGTCCCAAAAAGGGGACTACGCAAAAAAAGGGGCCTCCACAAATAATATATTAAAGCAAAAAAAAAATAAAGTTCGTAATAAAGTTCCCCTGCCGAAACGTGGGGAAAGCAAATTTAAACTAATTGTTCCATTGCAAAAACTATAGTGAGCAAAAAAGCCGACGGAATGATTTATAAATCACTTCCACTCATCAATATTATTATTTCAAATTTACACACAGAAAAAAAAGGCGTTTTCCTTTGGATGTGGTGAAGTACGAATATTCTGCTAGCTATTTTCAGTAGAACGCACTGAGTGTAGGACGGTTTTATCTTATCTAATTAATTTATTATTGGATCTTTTTCATAGAAAAATTTAACTCGCTAAAAACTAAAAATATCGCCAAATGAAATTTCAAATCACCTGTTCGGCGATAAATCGCACAATTTGATAAGCTTGCCTGGTTTGTTCTTTTTCATAGTTACCTATACCTACACGCTTCAATGCACTAGTAGAATTATGGTTAGAACCTTAAGGAACTTGCTTTCAAGATATATATCATCAACAATGTTATAAAACCTGGTGGTACTCAAAATTTTATTTCGGTTTTTTGTGTCCCCTGTGACAATTTTTCAATTGCGAATTATGAGGTTTTGACAGAAATGCGACGATATATGACAATTGTTTTCTAATATTTCGGATTCTTTTATCCGTTGCCTCCTATGATTTTAAGAAGAACCTTAAATATATTTTAGCTAAACCAAAAAAAATGTCTCATTAAGAATTAGGATTTGAATTTTTATTTAAATTGGAAATTGGAATTGGATCTTTTGACTAACTTATCAACTTACCAAAATATGAATCCAAAAACTTTTTTTCACCAAAAAATTGTCTAAAAATCAAATTCCATATTGCCTTTCTTAGTTATGTCCTTTGATATTAATTAATTTCTTTTTAATTTTTTTTTTTCATAATTCTGCGCTTTTCTTTTTCTATTTATCTATTTAACGCTAATTTTTTTTTGTATATGTTTTCAGATCTATATTGCTGAAACAGCTGAACCAAATCTCCGATCTCTTTTGATTGGAACACCTGCATTTTCTTACACAAACGGAATCCTTCTCGTTTATATTCTTGGATCAAATCTAGAATGGCGTATAGTAGCATGGTTGTCAGTGATTCTGCCAGTTCTAGCTGCAATAGCACTATTTCTTATCCCAGAGACTCCATCATGGTTAGTGCGAAATAACCGTTCTGAAAAGGCTTTCAAAGCTTTGAAATTTCTACGACACAACGAATCTACCGCTCAATCCGAGCTAAAGACCATCCACGAACGTCTGGATCAGGAAAAAGTCACAACCAAGACCAACGAGAATGTCTTTCGTCTCTGCTGTCAACGTGCTGCTTACAAGCCTCTTTTCATTGTAATTGTCTTTTCGATACTTCAAATGTTTTCCGGGACCTTTCTGGTTGTTTTCTATGCTATCGATATTATATCAGAGTTCGGTAACAGTGTTGAACCCAAGTCTGCTGCTATATTAACCAGTATTGTACGCTGCCTGTGCACACTGATGATTTGTTTTATTTTACTGGTTGTACGTCGAAGACTTATTACAACCATATCAGCTTTGGGATCAGGTTTGAGCTGTTTGGTACTTAGTTTGTTTATGTATTATCGTCAAGGCCAACCAAACTCAGAATTGGACGTCTATGTCGCTATCACTTGCCTAACTAGTTACATTGCTTTTAATACTCCTTTGATGGTGATGCCTGGTATTATGGTTGGAGAATTATTTCCCGCTAAAATTCGTGGTCGTACAGCTGGCACAATGTTTGCTTGTTGCAACATAGCATTGTTTTGTTTGGCAAAAGCATTCCCTATTATAAAGGAGGCAGTGAAAACACGTGGAGTATTTCTAATGTTCGCTGTTGCTAGTTTCTTGGCAGCAATATTTACGTTCTTACTGCAACCAGAAACGAAAGGAAGGACTCTGGATGAAATTGAAGATTATTTCAATGAGAAAAATTGGATTTGGGCGAATCGGAGCGATCGATTCCGGAGTAATACTAAACTCACGGTGAAAGCATAGATTATAGATTTTGCTTGCTCATTAATGTATGGAACTCGATGTGTGATAAATTATTTTTTTGTTTAATATAGAACTATTAGGAAATAGGTATCAATTGTGAATACGTAGGTTCAATTTAATTCTTTTAGGTTTATTTTATTGTTTAAGTATAGTCATAATATTATTGTAAATCATTAAAAATTTCTTGGTTAGCAGCTTATTAAAGGTGTTCAATAAAGAGAGTATGTATGTTGTATGTACATAGTTTAAGTTCAAATAAATGTATGCAAGTTTTTTTTTTCAAGAGTGAAAATGGAATTAAATAAATACAAAAATTTTCAAGAAAACTGTTGTTTTTTTTTTAAGTAATCCATAACATTTACAAAACCTCATGCCAAGTTAAAGAGTTCTGGAGAAGTTTAAACTGAGTGTATCCGATTGTCGGCTATTCGATTCGATTGAAGATTTTGATTTAATTGAAGATTATTACAGCCTAATTGTTATTGTAAGCACATTTTAGATCTACATATGTATGTACATATGTATCAAATTTTGTCTTTATTGTCACAGCAATAATTTTGAAAGGTTTGTCAGTTGATAAACTTACATTGGTTATCACTTTATAACGAATGTTATTTTATCAACGAAAAGTACCCCGATCCAGCAAATCACAGTTCCTTTGAAATCAAACCGATTATGATTGGATGATAAAGCTTTTTTTTCATTTGGGTAGCGTTTTTTTTCTGATTTTCACTAAAAATAAGATTCCGTTTATCAACAAATGTACAAATCTAAGTTGTTTGATTTATTATACTTATATATAATTATGATTCGGGGCAAAGATAAAATATATATACCTATAGAAATCCAAAGGAGCTTTTAAAATAAAACACTTTCTTAATTGGGAAAACATTTCAATAAAAAACCCAAAAGTTTATTTTGTCTGTAGTTTAATCCCTAATTAATGATAATTAATAATTGTAGTTTTGTTGTTTTTACAATTGAAGCGTCTAGAGTGAGAAGGGGCAAGTGAAATTTTTCGATTTTTTTTTTTACCAATACTGGTGTTAACTTAAATTTTGGTCTAATTCTTGTGTCTCTATTGTTATTTTATTACTTTCAAAGTAAGCTTAAGATAAAGGGGTTAACTACACGTTTGTTTTGAAGATTTTTTGGACAAGAAGGGGTTAAGATTACTTAACACCTCTATGAGTTGAAAGCGCATTTTTAATTAGTGCACACTTAACCCCTTTATGCATTAAAAGCCGAAAGATAAAATACCAAGCAATATAATTGTTTTTTGTAAGTGCTTTAGATCAAGATTTCTTCTCAAGAGAGAAGAAACCCAAAAAACTTTCTATTCTATTGAAAAAATCTCGATGACCAGATGAAATTTGTACCCCAAGAACACCGTTGGTTTTGTGAAAAGGCATTATCTGAAATTCCTGATAACAGAAAGAAGCCTAAAACCAAATTTTAAGAAACACAACTTTCACTTGACCCCTTTTTTCATAAAAAAATAAACTAAACTCATTTTCGCTTAAATGGGTCAAGTGCTGATTTTTTTGTAAAACATCAACTTCTAATGAATTTAAATAAAATTGGTTCGCTTAAATGGGTCAAGTGCTGATTTTTTTGTAAAACATCAACTTCTAATGAATTTAAATAAAATTGGTTCATATACTAAAAATTGTACATTTTTTTTCTTTTTTATGGCTTTTTTATAAGTTTCTCTCGATTTCAGAAAAAAGTTATAAACGTAAAACTTTTAAACGCTTGTAACTCAAAACTTCAAAAATGTCGCTTGACCCCTTCTCATTCTCAACGCTTCAATTGTGGCAGGCTGTCTTGTTCATTTATGTTACTAACAATATTTGATAATATAAAGGTGTTTGATGTTGTTGAGGATTTAAATTAGACTGTCCGCTTTACTCGCATGGTTCCCTACGATACAACTTATGACGCCTAAAACACAACTCAAATGACTTCCACAATACCAAAACACAAATAAAAAGGCAGCCATTTTGATAGTTTGTCTCCTGTTTGACTAATATGGTTGGATTTTGACAGACAACTAGTTATGACTTGTCAAAACTAATATCGATCAATGGATTACAACTCTACTTTCAAAGGACAACCAAACTGTTATTAAACATTGTTGAAACAATGTTTTTTTTTTTTTTTAAGAACTCATGTTCCTGCCCAAAGAAATCTCCTTTTTATATCGCAGGGATTTGAAAAAAAATATACTTACTCATATAAAAACCTCAAAATACTAAATTATTTGTCCAGTTTCAAAATGTTTGACTTCGATTTCTTAAAAATTGAAATAAAATCTTCCGAAAGTGTATTCAATAAAAAAAAAGAACTTTTATAGTTGTTTATTTGTTTAAATAAAAAAATATTTATTTTGTTACGAAATTATAGAAATTACAAAATCTAATTTTTGTTTTAAACCAAAACCTATTTTCAATATATTGGAAAGATAAAATTTTATATATTTTATATTTTATATATATGGGAATATATATGTATGTATAAATTTTATTTTAAATGGACAAACACATTTATTTATATTCAAAAATATAAAGGAAAATTTACCTGAGTCTGGATTTTGCACAATTACTTTTTTATTTTATTTTAACTTTGAACAGTGTTGTGTGTGTTCTTTAATTTTAACTAACTCTGGAAGGAGGGCTTAAATGCGTTTCTGGAAAACGTAAAATCTTTTTTTAGAAATTTCTTTATAATGTTAAGTTTTAAAAATTATTATCAATATAATTTTAGTATTCAAGAAAAAAAAAACAATAAATACATTATTATCATTATAAGTATTTTGCATATAAAGGTCCAATACTGACTGGATTATAAAATTGGAATTGGAAGACAGATATGTATACGTATATTTTGTTATCCAAACATTGAACATAATTGAATAGATTTGGTATGTTTTGTATATACTATATAAATGTATATATCTATGATATCATTTACTAAAGAATTTTTTGAGAACAATTCAATTCAATAATAAAATTATTTTTTCCAAATAGATTGCTATGTCTGTCCATATACAGTAAAATATAATTTTATCTTTTTTATTATAACAAACCATTATATTGAAATTTGAATTTTTTGTTGTTGCTTACCATGTGCTACGATCCTAAAAGTTAGTTTAGTTTAATTTTATCGTAATAAACTTTTTTTTGAAGAAGAATAGTTTATACATAATATGTAAGTAAATACATTTAACTCCAAAAACAATAATATTGAATTACATTATGTTCGTTCTGTTTTTTCCTTTTATATCCTTGCTGAACTTGTAGCTGTAGAAGCGGTATTATTTGACTGCAATTTTGTATTCTTACTTACTTTTTATTAACTGTTGTTGTAAACTGAAACTTTTTAAAGAAAATTCAGATTTGTTTGATTCCAATTTTAAGTTTTTAAAACAAAAATATTGCCCAAAAATTATGATATTGATAAATCTATACCTTGCGACAGTGTAAATATCCTTGTTGCTTTTAAACTTGCCCTAATTAATTGCACGTGCGTGATGATGTTTGCCAAGATAACTCTTATCAAACAGCAACAAATTGGATGCGATCACTGATCGAACACGTTTTCTGTTGTGTCCGTCTTTCGACTTATTCCAGTTATCAGGTAAATATTAAAATAAACGTTACAAGAGAATTTATTTTGGAACCCATTAGGAATCCAAGGTGTGTAGTGAAACAAGATATACATGCCGATTATGGAATCTGAAATACTGGATCCACAGTGATTCGAAATGCAGCTCTCTCTTCTCTTTACCCATTTATATTGAAAAGAAAAGAGAACACTGTACTGAGAATCACTCCGGATCCAGTATTGGATATTCCATAATCCACATGATAATCCTTAATTTATTGGGGCATATTCATAGTCACTGTTTAAGTTGTTTCTAAAAAAATACTGGGTTTATCCTATCTAATTTACATTGGATAAACTCTAGGCTAAAATAAACTAGGGTCTAGAAATGACTATGAATATGCGCCATTGTGTGAATGAGGAGAGGCGTTTTTATGAAAACGAGTTACCGAAGGGTACAACATAAAGTTTTAGAACTGTATCATTTAGTTTGAAATTGAAGCAAGTTTGAGGAAAAGATCGGAAAAAATCGGCTTCTAATAAGGAATAGTTATTACTGGCAACACCTTCGAAGAGAACGCTTTACCTAGATTCCAGATTCCATTTATTTCATCGAAAGAAGAATTCAATTTCTTGTATTTATTTCTGTATCAATTTTGTATAACTGTACATATTTATTTGGTCATAAGATAAACAAAATCGATCAACTAGAAAATAGCATAAATTCAAAAAAAAAAAAAAAACCTAGAGATGATAAAATACACTTCAAGTGTATGTATATATATGTATATTATTTATTTATGTGACAACAAAAATTAATAATTTTTATCACAATAGCCTAATTGACTTAATATAGATGCTTTAATTTTTATACAAAGAAAAGGATTTTGTAAAATTTTGACAAATCAACGAACAAATGTTTGGGACTCACTTTCAGTTTTATTAACTACTATTTTGTTATAAAATTCTCCAATTATTCAACCGGAATTCAATTACTAACCATAACCGGTATTTCAAAAAATACGTAACCATAATATAAATTAAATTCATTCAAATTTTTTTAAAGTTAAATAAAAACTTTGGCTTGCTGTAATTATTCTTCCTTTCTGCAATAAGCCAGTTCTTGTAGTTTATTAAAAAGAAGATTGTCGGTGTGTGCTGTGCTTTTTGGGTGAAAACTGACTTTTGCAACCGAGTCTAGCTCTTGAATGTCTATGGTTCCAATATGCATACATATGAACTCCCAACAATATGAGGTTATATTAAGTGAGAATTCAATATAATATTTGATTTCGACGTTGTTCAATTAAAACTTCCTAATTTTATTTTTTTCGAAATACCACATACATATGTATGTATTTAATCAACAAAATTTGTAGGTTCTGTAATGTCTCCCAAGTCTTGTGTTGTGCTCTATATCTGAATACATTTTTGGTTGGAGTTTTTGTTTCGGATGAAATTTATTTCGGAGAAGAAAAGATATTTTTAGAGGAAACTAAATTTCCCTCGAGATCCCAATACGGCCCTATAATTTTTCTCAAAAAACGTCCTGCACGAGCGAGAATCTTTTAAAAATTATACAAGCATACATATAGGACAAAAGGAAGCTCTATCTAAAAACACCTAAAAGAGTTACAATTCGTTTACATTTGTAAATGTCAAGATGTATATATAGATTTAGTATGATACTTAAAACAGAAAATGTCAAATGCCTGCTGATTTAAACTTAAAAAAAAAGAATGTTAAAGAGATTTTCAAAATTCTTTTTTTCTAACATAGAATCAAACTAAAAATATTTTAACATGGTACTACATATATCGACTAAAATTTTACGTCACTATAAATAATTCATTAAACTCAGACAAATGTTTGCATAAATAAATATATTAAGATAATTATTAAAAGTATATACATAATTATGTACTTTAAAATTAAAAACTTAAGAAATTATTGAATAAAATTAAAAAAATAGAGAAATAATAATTTAAGTAATATATATGGACTGCTAGTAACTAACTTCACTCGTGTTCCAGTTTATACCAGCGCTCTTGGGTCTTGGTGGTCATGCCATAAACTCGCCGTTACGAGCAGCCAAAGATAATCTATATATTGATATATATTGTAAGGTAATAATGCACTATATTGCAAAAAAAAAAAACCAAATGGGAAAGATCAGAGAAAGTAAGTTCGATCAAAATTTACAAAAATTGTTCAATTCATTGGCCAAAAAACCGAAAAAAAACTAAAACAAAAATGTCTTTTATTCAATTTAAATACAAAACGAACTTTTTCGAATTCCATCTACTGTCGGTTCTTCTTAAATATTTGAATTTTAACGATTTTTTTAGTGTTTGGCGTCTCAAGAGACTAAGTAATTTATCTTTTCTGGCATTCAAGACAAGCGACTTGATTTGTTAGACCTGGACATGGTTCTTTTAAGATTCAGTGCACTAAAAAATCGAAAAGTGAAATTATTTAAAAAAAATAAATGTCATTGTTAAAAAAAAAACATAAAAATTGTAAGCGCAGTTTACATTATCTTAATTTTTATTGTCTTTTAATTTGTGTCCTTTTTTTTCTAGTATAGGTACGGTGACCATCCGTTCATTATAATAATGAACAGTTCTGTATTTGAAGACGTTGTTCATTATGAATTATTTGTTATACAAATACACATAAATGTTCTGTATTTCAGAGGTTTTTCATTATTTATTCTGTATGTCGTACAAATTCTTAAAAGTAATAATATAAATATTAAAGCAAATTCAATGGCAAACAAAATGTTGATTCTAACGTACCCTAACCGCTTGAAAGATAAATAAATTTGGACAAATTAAAAAACCCAAATGAAGGGCAAAACTGTAAAATATTTGTTGATAACTATGAACTCAGTTGTTAAGAGTTCAAAGAATAATTTAGAAAAATCCATAACTTAGTGAAGGAAATTTACCCTTCAGAAAAATATCAAAATCCGAAAAAAATGATCTATGTTAAATTAGATTTTAAGTTTTTATATTTTTTTTTAAGAGTTATTTTGTTTTTTAAGTTTGAATTTGATGCAAACAAAGATTTAATTTTTGTACCTTCTCTTTTTAAGTTAAGTAATTTTTTTTAATTAAATGGAATAATTTAAAATTGAATTGATGACAATGCAAATGCCAGGTTGCTACGGTGCTGAGCGATGAATGAGCTGCCGAGGGAGCGACTCAATTTTGACGTTTTTACTATTGGCGAAATGTCAAAAATGAGTCTGATTCCCTCCGCAGATCATTCATCGAATTCTATAATAAGGGTGAAATTTTTTTGCTAACTTTAAATCGGCCAAAAATAAATAAGTTGAAAAGCATTGAGTGTGCAAAATTACTCAAAAACAGTTTTAACAACAAATTGGAATTTTGAGGGAATTGGAAAATTTTCAATCACAGTTTCGTGATTTGTTCGACTAGACCTACAACCTTTACTGGGTCACTTGAAAAAAAAGTTAATGTAATTTTTTTTATTTTAAAGGATATTTTCTGCAATTTAGTCAATTTCTCTAACTCATCGTTAAGTTAGTTTAAAATCGATTGAATTTGAATTTGTACGGCAGATAAAATAGAATACTCTAATAAGATTCTTAAAAGTTTTATATTATTTATGAAATAAAAATAATAACCTGAGCATAAATATTACTAAATTAAATTTTAAACCCTGAGCATTAATATCACTAAATTTAATTAAAAATAAATTATATGATCTCTATTATAAGGCAAGAAAAAATAAAAAAATTAAAATACAAAATTGCCCTCTTGGCGAAAACGTTTTTCCTTTTTAAATTTTGTTTCATTAAAAAATTATATAAAAACATAAATATTGTACACACATAATGAAATGAAAATAAAAAAATATTTTACTATATAGGTATTTCGACATTGCAATCATTTGGAAGAAATAAACCCCATTTTTTATCATTTAAAACAATCCAAAATAATATTATTTATAATTATATTATGTGATAAATATATTAAAACAAATCAAAATCGATGTAAAAAAAAATTATATGATTTTTATGTTTTATGAAATGAAATAATATAGGTTTAAACAAAAATTAAAAAAGATATATGAACAAAAAAAAATTATATATTGTTATTTTTAATTAGTTAAAGATAAGTATTTATTTAATTAAAAAAAAAGAATATCATTTGGTATTATTTTTTAAAAAGAAAAATAAATTACTTTTTTATTCGTTTTCGTTTTCGTCCAGAGGCGCATCAATACTTTTTGAACACACACACTTCAGAAACTATGTATACTCAACGAGCATCAAACCGCCCAGGGCTAGATATGAAGAAACACATAATGAACTTTGAATATGTGGCATGGTTTTAGACATAATATATTAAGGCAAAATATATATATTTTGTTATATAAATATAATTTTTCAGAAAAATATCATTTGACAAGAGTTTCAATAAAAAAATCTTAAGTCTTGCAATATAGTCAATTATATATATATGTATGTATGTATATAAAAAAAACAGCCAATATACTTTTTTTAAATGAAATACATACCCAGAACAACTCTTAATAAACTTTTTTCCCTCATCCTCATTTAAACACTCATCTCTCTGCTCATACTTTATTCTTTCTGGAAAATATTTGTTAAATATTCTTTGATGTCATAGCAAAGCAATATAATATTTAGAAAATATATTAATATATTATGTAATACGAAAAAAATATGTTCACAGACACACTACTCGAATATCGAATGAGATTGTGTAATTTTGTATGAGTGCAATGAGGTTTGTTTTATATTTTTAAAAAAATCAACAAATATTTTAAACTATTGTATTATAAGAATAAAAATACATTGCTTGGAAGAAACCTTACCAAACCACCTACACTTTCAAATTATTATCAATTCAAATATAATAACCAAACAAACAAATACGCTGATGTTTTGGAATTGAAGAGGAAAAAGTGAGTTTTTTAGTTAACAAAATCCTTAAAAAATACATATATTTAAAATTTAACCATGTAAATGTTTCAGCAATATTATATTTTGACAAAAAAAGATACAAGTTGTATAGGGTTATATTTTTGTTTTAGATAAATAAACATGATTTGTCAATGATAGGAGCTTTATATGAATTAAACATTTCCTTACCTTACAGTTATTCCAAGTGAATCGAAAATATTAACATTTGTATGCATGTACTATACAATGCGAGACGAAAAATAAATCTTTTCTAAAAGAACAGACAAATAAAAAATTGTCCTTTTGTATATGATTACTCCCATATTGACTGTAACAAAATATTTCTGTTTTCTAGTAGGACCATGACCAATTTCAAAGTCATAGACTTAACTGCATGTTTTATTAAATTTTGAAACGAACGGGCGTAACATATAAAATTGATTTGTTTCAAACAATCTGTTTAGTAGGGATATTTTTTTCAAATAAACAAAAGACCAATCCAGAAAAATATAACTTTGTTTGAGAGAAGTTGCGGAATATTGTATTACCTCTAGAATGACCAGTTAAGTTTTGTGAGTATTTTTGCTCAAATCCAGTCAACTCAGCTAGTTAGCTGAATAGGAGCCTTTTTGTTCAAGACATAAGGATGGTTAGTTGAAAGTTGGGTATCATATTTTAGGGTTCGGTTTTTTAATAAGAATTTTGGCTTCAACTTCGTAGAAATCAACTGTTGGTGGAAAAAGTTTTTAAAAATTAATAAAAGTTTTATAATTTATCAATTGAAAAATAAAATTAAAGTTATGATGTTCATTTTATCATGTATGACTAGAATATGTTATCTTACAATTATAAAAGAAATTAAACATTTTCAACAAACAAGAGCTATAATATATGTAGGTACCCTAAAAAAGTCTTATTTATTAAAGATATTTTTTTAATTGCAAAAATGATTTTACCATTCTCGAAATCCATGTAATCAGATTAATCAAAATTAACGTTAGATGAATATCTTTCATCATTAAGCCCAATTTCCTTCATCAGTTATCTTTCTTAATGAAAAAAATATCAGAAATTGGAAAGATAACTTGCAAAACCCAACAGATTAAAAAAGTTTTTCTATGATAAACATACAGACATAAATACATGTATGTGCAGTATGAGCGTTTGTTAAGATTTTCTGCGAATCAAACCAATTATTTAACTTTTGATAACGTTATTAATTATAACCGTTGCCACACATTTGTTTTTAATTATAATTTTAAGGGTATGTTTCACAATGTCTGAGTAAGTTCTGATTAGTTACTCGATACATTAAATATTGACACAGGGTCATAATTTCACAAGAGAAAAACTAACAAATTGTCTTTTGACGACTTGAATAGGTTATAAATGAAAAAGTAATTTTATTTGGTTTGTGGACTTATGACATTGTTCCGATATTTATGTGTCAAATAATTAATCAGAACTTCACTCAGACATTGTGAATCAAACCCTAAATGTTTGTTCAAACAAAAAAATTTGATAAATATTTTTTAAGGAATCATTGACTGTTAAAATAAGCATTTTACTTATTGCAGTAATTTTTTTTTTAAATATTATAATGGGTCACAAATACTTTTAACTAAAGCACAATAAAATAATAAATTCCACGAAATTAAAACAGTGCACAAAATCATTTGTTAACGATAAATTAGAAAATTGGTGAAATATTTGATTCGTAACCACGCCCAACGGTTTTGTTTTGAAATCAATAAAATTTACATACAAAATAATTTTTTTTTTTAATTCGCAACGTTTTGAGGATAATTGTCTCCTTTATCACTCTTTATTAAAAATTAAAATATTCTGCTACACTATTAGATCGAATCTTTCGATTCACGCGTTATGTTACATTAAATTTGTTTTAAATTATTTTTATTTAATTTTCTTTCTTTCGAGTGCAAAACTTAACCGATATTTATTTTTGAAATTCTCAAGAAAATCTAATTGTTTTAATTTTATTTATTTTTTCGAAATTTGTACAAAATTTCGAATAATCTGTTTCCTCCGACGCGACAGATAACAGAATGCAAACATTCACGTGAACGTTTAGCAGAATAGGGCTGATAGTTAACATATCAAAAAAAAAAAAAGTTTAATTATAAAACATTTTTGAGAATTTTGAATGGAAATTCAATAAAATCAATCATAGATGTGTTCGTTCATGATTGCAACAATTTTTTTTTAAATAAATTGCTCCGTCAGGAAACAATTGGAAATCGGTCCATCGGCTAATAAGAAGGCTTATAATATTATAGATCAAAATTTATTCGTTATTTGAATTTTGTAACCTATTTATTTTCAATTTATGTAAAATTTTAGTTAAAAATTTTTGAACATTTTCAAAAAAAAAAAAAATGCAAACAAAACTTTAAATTAAATCTATAATAATGCATGAAATAACAAATAAAAATTCTTGAAGGATTTATCAATTTCTCGCAAGAGGCAGTAGAACACTTGGAAAAAAAAAATTTCGCTGACCAAACCATTAAGCCACGAAGTACTACTAGAACTACAAAAACTATAATCTATCTATCTGACCTATCTACAACAAATATGATATAATAGCTATTTTTGTAAAAAATATTTTTGCTACAAGCTGTGAAACCTTTCTTAGGAATTGTACGTCATTGACCAAACTTTTAAGACACCAAGCGAACGTTCAATTCGCAAACCATAAGGCCCAAAAAATTATAATTAAACTTAAAAGGTAGTTTCCCAGATTAACTCGCTTTGGGGTTCAATGCAAATATTTTTTTCAGGCAAAAAGAATTGCATATCAGTGTTTTCTTATATGTATCCCCATCTTAAGAATTTTTTCGATTCGGATGATTTTTCTGCAATAAAAAAAATATGCAAGTGTCATCTTGTGTGCATAATAAATATATAATTTACCTAAAAATTGAATACCACGCGCAGAAGGAATATAAAAATGATAGCCTTCTCGACTTCAAGCCAACTTTTTCATTTATTTATTTTTTTTACCAGAAACAAAAAAAAAAGAAAGACAATTTATCACCACCCCAGAATTTCACAAACACTCCTATTCCTATAATTATAATAGGTGTTTATGATACTTTATTTTAAGAAACAAAATTTATTTGAAATACGTATTAATTTATAAGAATTGTTTAACAATTTATATAGAAAATGCAATATTTTAATGTAAAATCAAAACATTTTTTTTTTTTAATTCACATCACTTACATATCAGTTTGTGTTCTTTATCTGGTCGTATAAGTTGGATTCGGATGTCTTCCTTCTTGGCATTGGAAGTGTGTGCAGTTTGTTGAGAAAGAGAGAGAGAGCGAGCGAGTAGAGTATGGATCACGCACGGCTGAAGCATGGATGTGTCTCTTTAATTATGACAGTGACAGTTATAATAATATGAATTTATTATTAAATTTATTTTAATAAAAACCAACGACTACATAATCATGTTAAATATTTATTATAATTTTTATGTTTTGAAAATTGTATGCTTTATATTATTGATAATAATTTCAATATAATTTCTATTTTATTTGATTTATTTTTTGTTTTTGTTGCATATTTCTTTGAAACAAATATTTGCAGTTGCACTTTCTTAAATGTTTTTTGTTTGTTCAAAGATGGAAATACTTAGAATTAAATTAAATGATTTTTATAAGTATAATATTAGTATTTTTTTTGTTTGTTTTATATGATAGATTTGTTGTAATTTTTTTTGTTTTGTTTTTTTTAAGTCTTCTTTTATTACTACATATACTTAGACCAATGTTGTTTTTTGTTTTTTTTTTCTTTTGAATTAATTTCTCTAGAACAATGCGTCGAACGAAGGAAGGAAGCTAAGTAAACATTTTGTGTTTACTTAATTTTATTTATCATTATTATTACTATATAAGTATATCTCTTTCTCTCCATACACATAAAATCATCAAACGTGACACCTCTGTAAGAAATTATTGCATATTGTGGTTTTTTGGAAATTTCAAGTAAAAAACATTAACTTAAATCTAACGTGATTGAATTGTGATTTGTTATTCGAGATTAAGGGAAGGATAGTAATTAAATGTAAAAATGAACGGTGGAGGTATGTTTATATATATTTTTTGGTTTTGTACAAAGAAAATAGGAAACAAAATCAAAAGAAATATAAAAATAAATAAGAAAAGTAGAGAATTGAGCTTGCGGATTTGTATTGAAACTTACCGCGCAACTTATTTCTTATCGTTTGGCTTGCTATTCTGTTTATGCTGCTGAGGATTGGGTGGACCGCCTGCGCCAGCTTGGGGACCACCAGGCATACCCGGTTGTGGACCGCTGGGATAACCATAACCTGGATATGCTTGCTGGGGGTAACCGCCGGGTTGACCAGCTGCAGCAGCTGCAGCATAATATTGAGAATACTGTGCATATTGGCTAGGAGTCATACCTTGTGGGTAACCTCCGGCCGCTGGTTGCTGTGGTGCTGCAGCAGCTGCAGCAGGTTGTGAGGGAGCGCTTACACTTGGATTGGCAGTGGCTTGTCCATTTGATGCGCCACCCTTTAATAAACAGTCCAATGAAAATCGAAACAAAACTTTGTTTTATTAAGAGATATTCACCTTCATTTGTTTCTCAATGGCTTCGGCTTCTTCCATTTTACCTATACTTCGGTAATACTCAGCCCACTGAGCACTGTAATCCGGTGTCTGAGCTTGCGCGGCTTGTTGTTGCTGTTGCTGCTGTGCGTGTTGCTGTTGTTGCACTTGCTGCTGTTGCTGAGGTTGGACTTGAGGTTGGGGAGTCATTTGAGGCGCCGCTGCAGGCATCGCTGGATTAGTTGCTCCTGTCATCACCTGTTTTGCCTTCAATTGTTGTTCAATCATTTCCGCTTCTCTGTGCATGCCCATTGACCTGAAAAGTTTATTCTAATGTTATATAACCTGCGGAGAAAAAGTCAACTACCAACTTACTTATAATACTCAATCCATTGTGATGAATAATCAGCTTGTCCAGCCGCGCTCGCTTGTGGCATTGCTCCCATCTGTTGCTGCTGCTGTTGTTGTTGCGATTGATCCCAACCACCTTGTTGGGCATAGCCCGCCCACTGTTGCTGGTAGGCAGCTGCATTTGGATCACCTTGCATTCCACCGTTATTGTTATAATTGTTTTGATGATTGGGCGCGTTGCCAATGGGCTTGCGTGATAAAACAACCAAATCAATGTTTATTTTTTCCGAAATCATTTGGCGGGCATGTTCAATCTGTTCCGGTGTACCCTTCGCCTTGAACATTTTCTCTGAGGGTGGATTCACAGCACTACGATCCATTTCACAGTAGGCGCCAGTCTGTTGATTAATCAATTTGATTGTTTCACCTCCACGACCAATAACAATCTGGAAAATGCAAAACCTCTTTTACTTAAGAATCTCCTATCTTCGATAATCTGGTTAACTTACACCACATTTAGAAGCAGGAACAGAGAATGTTACTTCTTCTCTTGCAGCTTGTTGAGTGTGATTCACGCCATAGCCGTAACCATAGTTGGAATTTGTGTTATCGGCTTGCTGGCCATTACCACCACCGCCACCACCTCCACCGGCATTATTGTTACGGTTATTATTCTGTTGACTTCTCTGCTTTAAAAAAAGGCAATTGGAAGGAGAAAAAGGAGATGGACGAAATCCCCCAAAAACGAGAGTTAAAAAAATAAAATCCCTCATTTCGAGAACAAACATTTCCAAAATTAAATTTTCTTTACCATCACACTTTCAATCAGTCCTTCGATCATGCGCTTTGCGTCCTCGACTTGTTGACGACTTCCTTGGATTATACAACGGCGATCGCCTGGTTCATCGTTCTTCCCCTGAATGAATTGCAATTTGCAACCAGTTTCGCCTTGGATTTTCTTGATCATATCACCACCCTTGCCGATGACAACTCCCACAGCCACTTTTGGTACAAAGACTTCCGCTGATTCACCTCCGGATCCATTGGAATTATTGAAGCCTCCGCCGCCTGGTCGAACACTGTCTTTATCTTGAATTAGTTCGAAAACCAACATCTTTGCATGCTCAATCTTTTGAAAATCACCAGAAATTCGTAGAGGTTTCTAAATTTTAAAAAATCAACATTTAACTGAAATCGGGTTTTAAGAAAAATTTAAAAAAAACTAACAATAACTTCCTGATTAGGACCATCTTGTATGATGACCATCTTAGCGCCTGTCTTTTCTTGAAGCATTTTTATGGTCTCCCCTCCTTTTCCAATGACCAAACCAACCTTGGCTCCAGGTACCATAATTTCTTGGTACGGAGGATAGCCGGTCGGACCTGGTGGTGGCATTGTAATAGAAAGGACAATTTCTACTGTGCCAGCACCATGCTGCGTGGCCATTTGTTGAATCATTTCACGCCCCTTAGTAACGGCATCACGACTACCCCGGACGGTAACGGTACGTTCTGGAAATGTTAACTGTTATACTCACAAATCGACACTAATATATTATGTAGATGTACAAAAAATTTCTATTAAGACTATTGGATGAAAAAATGTAATTTTTCAAAAATTTCTCAGCACATAGGTATTCTCTCTGGAATATGTGCTATAAAGTGTATTAAGCTAAAGACCATAACTTTGAACTATTTTTCAATAAAACGAATGTGTGTAATTCTTAAAGCCATGGCTTAAACATTGAAGGCTTAAATGAAAGTTAAGGGATTTTAACAAAAATTGCAGCATTCATTGCTTCAAAAGCTAGTTTGATACAATTTAAAGCGCCTAAAGCGAAATTGTTTACATATTTGTTTTCAATTTGTACTTTCCTAACACATTAGGTTTGTTCCTTTACTTTAAAACTCTGCGCATTTGTGTGAATTTCTACGTCATTTTATTTTTTTATATGAACTTTGGTGTAGAAATTCACAGAGTATCAAAGTAAGGAACTAGGCTATTGTTTCTGTTTGTTACACTTTCAGTTCCTGTTTGGCGCTTCTTAAATGCAAATCAAAAATAAAAAACAATTAAATTCATTCATCCACAATAATCAAGAGCAGACATACCCCGTGCTCTGTCCTTTTATAGAACAAAAGACCGGCGCACTTACATAATACACAAAATAAAAAAAGGGAATGGTTACCCTCCTGCGCAAGGCTCGCAAGGAATAAATTTGATGGAAAAAAATGAAAAAAAAATTAGTTTACCTGATTCCTGCGATAGCTGGACCTTGCAACCAGATTCGGCTTGAATGTGTGAAATGTTGTCACTGCTATTCCGACCAATCACCAAATGGCTGACAAGAGCTTCGGGGATCCTCAACTGTTCCTCGGTCGTGTTGCCAGCGGTGGCGGCGAGACGAGCCGCAACGGCTGCGGCCTGTGCCAGCGCCTGAGACATGTTTCCGCCCTGTTGTGAGTTGTACGAGTCTGGGCTGGAAAATTTCTTTGCATCCGGTCCAGCGGAGTCGTCGTCGTTCAAGGAACGCTTATAGCCGCCGCCGCCTTGCACTTGCTGTGGCTGGGATTGTTGTTGCTGGCCAGTTGGTTGGATTTTGGCAGCGATCTATAATAATTTGATGGGAATTAAAAATTTTTATATGCTGAAGTCACCATTTTTTTTGATTTTCACTTCTTTATGAAGGGAAGAAAAATTTGAGGCGGAGATGGCCGCTTTGAAAATTTATTTTGTTACCTGTTTTGCACGTTGAAGGGCGGCAGCAAATGCCTGGGATTGATTTATATTTGATTGTGGCGGGGCTACAGTTGAATAATCACTCATTTTATTTAAAATAAAACGAAAAAAATTAAGAAAATTTTGCAAATTTCTTCGATGGAAAAAAGCACACGCGATGAATTACAAATGGCGACGCGGTAAAGATGGAGAAAAAATCGAAATTGATTTTGCTCTGCTTTCTGGCTGTTCTGTGAAAAAAGAAAGACTTCGACTTCGCTAGTTTACTCGTCCTCGTCTTTCGCACACACGTTCACGTTCTACTTCTAGTTCTACTTGCTCTTTCAAAAAAATATTTCCCTTTTACCGAAAATGTAATAGAAGAAGAAATTTGTAGTAAATTATAAATTAATGAACTGTGTTCAAAAAGCGACAATTAAAGAAATAGATGTTATCAAAATAGGTGTGTTCCTTTGGGCCTTGCAAAGTACTTTTTAGTACTTCGCAGTAGATGATGAATGGAACGCTTTCATTTTTGCCAAAAGAAAAATCTAACCTCAATGTAGACGAAAGCTTTGTTTTTTGTATTTTTTATTAATGGGGTTAGGGTATAGCAATTTTACACTTTTGCATTTTTACAATGATACAGACCAGTTGCATCGGATCGTTAATACCCCTTTTCTTCTACTGAAGGTGTCGCTTTTTTGCGTGGATTCATTTCGTTACTACATTATTGAAGTGCTTTAAACTACTTTGACCATAGAGTAGAAGAAGTTGAAAGCCAAGCAACTTATTTCCTCATCTCCAGAGGATCGCGCAGTACAGTGATATCTTAATATTTTAACGGCGACTTTGGGTGGGAGAAAAAAAACAATACACAGCGAATCACTGCGGATCCAAAAATCGAATTTCATAATAGGTTCTCTCAAACCAACGCGAAGGAGCCCACATCAATGCACATTGCGAATCTCATGTAAAATAATATTATACTGCCGAATGTTTCATCGTTGTTCCGAACGATTCACGTTGGTTTGTCCCCTTTCACACGAGGAAACTGAGTTCCCACAACTTTCAGTTTATAAGTGAGAAGGGCAAGAAGTAAGAGGGGAAAATGAAATCTCCCCGGTCAACGATTTGAGGAGATTTTTTTGACATTCCTCTCCACATAAACAGTAGTAAACCATAAACCATAAACCAATTGCTACTTTCAAAAGAAACTACAGAAAATTTCCACGATTTTATTTCTTCGGGCCTTACCAATAGCCAAATTTAAAGACGACTTAAATATTCAAGTAAAATTAACTATGGTATGGACTATACAAAATGAACCATACATATCACATGTTTCATATATCGGAACCAAACAGTTTAGTTGCATGTGCGCGCCTGGCCTAAAGGCCAGTTTCACAGTAAAGTAAGTGTCACTTAAGTTCCAGATATGGAAAACTAATACCCAATTTCACAGTGTTAACTTATCGGAATAAGTGACACTTAAGTCTCCCATATTGGCCACTTAAGTTCCACTTACTCAGACCTTAAAACTACGTCTAAAGTCCATGAATGGGAAAATTAAGTGCCACTTATTTAGTTAAGTATGCAGTGTGAAACTGGCCCTAAATGTCCCTACCATGCAATATTCATTATTTAAGATCAACTTAAATATTTAAGGGCCAGTTTCACAGTGCACACTTAACAAAATAAGTGGCACTTAATTTTTCCATTTTGGCACTTAAGCCGCAGTTTTACTACCTGAGTAAGTGGAACTTAAGTGGCCAACATCGGAGACTTAAGTGTCACTTATTCCGATAAGTTTACACTGTGAAATTGGGAATTAGTTTTCCATATTCGGCACTTAAGTGACACTTACTTCACTTCGATATTTGCTTTGCTGCGTGTGAAAGGTACATGAGATTTTTTAGGAAATTAAAAGAAAACGTCAAAAAAATCTCCGGCAACTTGTTTCCTCGTGCGATAGGGGACTTTGGGAGAGCCTTTATATTTATATTTGTTTGTATTGCATTGTTTTTTCTATAGTTTTTTGTACGTCTTTTTGGTTTTCTTATAGCTGTGAAAACAGGAAAGAAAAAAGACAATAAAGTTTCTGGAAAAGACAAATCGAAATTTTGGAAGTATATAGTAGTAAGTAATAAAGTAGTGCAAATAGAGTACTGCAAACGTCTAAATGAAATAGACAAGAGATTGTCTGTGGAACACAGCTATTATGCTCTTTGCTTTGTACTTTTTCTATTCTGAATTCTATTACATTATTGTTGATTTTCTCGTTGGTCTTTTTAATTTAATTAATACATTTATTTGTCCCTTCGCAACTAAAAGTGTACAAATATGCAAAATTAAGGTGAGAGAATATACATAAATAGAATAAATCTTCATTTTTTCTTTCAATTCCGTAAGAAACATTCGCAAATTTATAAAACTTGTAAACAAACCCGACCGGCGCGGCCGGCTGCATTTGTAATTTGTATTTGCACTGCGTTTACACAAGAACAAAAAATAAATCCCTTTCACCTGTCATCTGTTCATCAAAATGTCCCTCAAGTAGTTTTTTTCAGATAGATCCTACATCAGTCACCATTGCTTCGCGTTTATCTGGTCCCAATATCGATAGTGAAATAAAATTAAAAAGTTAAACCTAAATATTATTATTCTTAATTTTATTTATTTTCAATTGAATCAAAATGGCAAACGGAAATGATATAATTGGGTATCTATTTGCTGCATCAGTTGCTGCTGGTGGCATAATGGGTTATGTCAAAGCAGGTATTTTACTTTGTCATCGTGATTACTTAAAAGTTTACTAAAATCACCTCCCCCCATTGCGATGCAGGTTCTCTGCCATCACTTGGAGCCGGACTTGCGTTTGGTGCTCTCTTGGGCGTAGGCGCTCAGATGAACTCACAGAACCCACCCAGGCCGCTGCTGCAGTTGGGAACTTCAATTGTCTTGGCCGGTGTTATGGGGTCCAGATGGAGTCGCTCAGGCAAAATGATGCCAGCGGGAATGATTTGCATACTTTCATGTGCCACCATCGTTCGTAATCTTGTCGTTTATAACAAGCATTTGCCACTCCTGGGAGGAAGGCAATCCTAAATAAATTATCTTATGTTTCCCTCGACTGGGTGCTTGGAAGAACGGAGCACAAATAGAAAGACAAGACGTATCAGCTTTTAAGTTTAATATATTTTTTTTTTAATTGGTGATAGGAATGCACGCATGTTTTGTTGTATTGCGCTGTTACATAAATAAAATGATACAAAAAACTTTATCAAAAACAAATTCTTTTAAACGACTGACCACCGAACAGCGACGGTGACTTTCGTATACCTAAATATTTTGCCACTATTTCCTATGTCCCCACAACTGCCAACAAAAACAATAAAAAATTCGTAATCTAGATTGAAAGCACATGAGTTAGAGAAAATGCTTCTCCTAGAGCATCTATCGATTTGGATGTTTGTCTTTATAAATACATAAAAAAATCTATTTAACTGTGGGCGGATCAATATGTTATCACGGGGTGCGTTTTTATTAGAGCTGCGATAAGAGAAAATAATTAGCAAGTTTTTGTCTTTTTGCCTTACAATGAAAGTTTTGGTATTTGATAAAAAGTGGAATACTGGTCTGGATTTTAGTTTTTAGATTTTTATTTATTTTACTATAATATCATCATTATAATACAATATCTTATTAAATAAAGTAAATATCAGTATCGCAGTACTATAAGTACATAATAAAATTATGTAGTTCCTACAATCCTAAATAAATAAATTGATGGTGAGACAGCTCTTAAAAAACCGGAGACTATTGATTTACAATTCTCGTACCTATATTCTTATGTGCTCGTTGTAATTCGGCAGGAATGGGTTGGTCCCCAACAATTTTCTGCAGAATCCAAACAAATCGTGCTTATAGTTTGTAAAATAAAATTACAATCTAATATAAAATATGGGAATTCGCTATTTGGTGCAACAGGCCTTTTCTATTCTATTTTTTTTAGCATTTTTCTGGTTTCCTTACAAACCTTACGTTAATTGTTTTTTGTTAAAGTACGACATTTGCAAAGTTTTGATTTTTTTTCGGATCTAATTCGAAATCGGAGACCAAGTTTGTAGCTCTGAAAAGGTCGTGAATAACGAATTAGGTCGATATGATTTTTTGTTAAAAATGATGTCGGATTTTATTGAGTGAAATATGTACATTATAAAACGTACAATCGACATTTTTCGATTGTGGCTGGTGATTTTCAAAGAAAAGTTAAAAAAAAAAGATTTATTCATTAAAAATCAACCCTGCAAATATTCAGAGGGTGTGTTTAAAAAACATCGTAAAAGGCCATCCGAACCACCAAAATATTTTCTGTAATCATTTCTAAGAAGACATTAATTAAAAGCCTATTTTTGTATGTACCTATTCATTCGTTGTTTTAAATTTGTCATTTAAAGAGAACAACTTTAAAGATATCTCATCACGTCGACGCGTCTCGTTGTCTCGTCGCAGTAATGAGTTCCAATGAAAACGATATTATTCTCAGCGCCAGATGTTTTTAAAATAATTTGAACTATATGAAAGAAGTTTTGTTGGCACATTGGAGAGAAAAAAATCCAATGAAATACCAGGGGTAGCGTTATGTTAAAACTGTGGGTGAATTTCATTTTAAAATCGAAATTTGAATGCTTCTGGACGACTTCTTTGTATCCAAAGCTATCTGGATATGATACATTATGAGACGTTATAAAATAAAAGTTAAAAAAAAAACTTTATAATTTTGTTTATATATATTTTTAATACTATCACAACATTTATATTTTTACTAAAGTGACGGGTTTCGGATTTCAGAATCCTTCTTCCAGCTTATGCTAATGGACTGCGGTGTTTGTTTTGGCAGTGTTGGCGAGCTTTTTCAATGCTCTAGTCACTGTTCATAGCTCTGAGCTAAAAAAAACGCCCAAGGTAACTTATCTTACAATTTTTTGGAAATCCAAAATTACAAAAAACTTAATCTCGATTCTTTCTAATTTGTTAAAAAAAAATTCTTGTAATCACAATTTTGTAAGATGGTGCAATAGGGCAATGGACGCACGCACCGGTGTAGCTATAAGTTTAGTTTAAAGTACATACAAAATTCACCTTCTAATCGCAGTTTTTGATTTTCAAAATATCTTTGGTACAAAGACAAACCCAATATCTCTAAAAATTTATTTTTGGTTTCACTCCAAAAATTTCAGGTGAATAATTTTTCAGATAAAATTGGAGTTACTTAACACCCAAGATTCCTGTCATTATTTTTTTAAGTTAAAATAAAACTCAATATTAAATTAATGTTTATAAAAATAAAATTTATTTACGATTGAGCACATTATACAAATACAAATTGTTTAATCTTTTTCTCTCTGTCGCAATTTATTTCAAACATAAATGGACGGCAGTTTAATGAGTTTGAGTGCGCACTTGCATTATGTATTCTTGTGTACATTTTTAAAATATTTTTTTTTTATATTTATATATAGTCGTCAAATGCAAATGACATCCTTTTTGTTTTAACAAATAGAACACCTACAACTAATTAAACTTTCAGTTTTTTTTTTCTTTATACCACTTATAGATCTATGGTCTATTAATAAATCTATTCCTAAGTTTAAATTTAAAAACTAAATTAGATTGTGGGTTTTGTATTAGTTTAAATTACATTAATTTTTACATACAAAATGTTTCAGTTTTGTTTTAACTTTAAATTTTTCTTTTTGATTTCAATTTATTTTTTTTTCTTCTCATGTAAATGTTCCAAAAGTAATACTGTGAACATTTTTTGTTTTATAAACCTAAAAAAATTTTTTTTTTAATTTTCTTTTGAAGATTATAAACTTAAAAATTATTATTAAAAAAAAAAAAACATTTACAAGTAAAAAACTACTATTTAGGATTAAATAAAATTAATACTATCACATATACAATTTTTCTTTCTATACAGCAAAATGTTCATTTTATTCTATACACATATTTATATATTTTTTCTTTCATTTTAACTTAATTAGCGATCAAAGTTGTATTAGGCAAATATTTGTCGCATTTTATTTTCTTGCAGTCAAAATTAACTATTTAAGTGTGATATTTGATGTCAATGAGATGAAAATAAGTTCAGTATATCTTGTTGTCATTTTCTTAAAACAAAAAAACCCTATGATGAATAATATAATTACAAAATAAAAAAAATAACTAAAAATAAAATAGTTATTAAAATAATAAATTCTAGCTATCAATGTTAATATTTATGTGTGATATTTTTGTTTGTTAAAATGGCAATTGTGTTGCTTTCACATTGTTGAAGTCCTTTGTTTTTTTTTTGAGGGTCCTGGTGCTACAGTAGAGATAGTCCCAAGTTCCAAAAATAACCGAATTCAATTTAACCACTGAAACGAATTGAAAAAGAAAAGAGAAAAGAGAAAAAAAAACAAAAAAAAATGGTTAAGGGAATATTAATAAAGTTCATCTTTATGAAATTAATAATGGGGTGTATATTTTTAATAATTTTTATAAAATAAAAATTCAAATTATACATTATGTTTCATGCACATTTTCCAGGGAGTGATGCATTTGCGTGCGAACGATTTAAATTTTTCTTTTGAAAAAAATTAATTTAATTAATTTGATTTAATTTTGCGAATCATGTTTTCTTAGTTGTTTTGTGTTTTTGTGATCTTTATGTTTTTTGTTTGTTTTGATTTTGTGTGCATTTTTATTTTCGTTTTGGTTGAATGTTTTTTCTTAGTTTTCGTATTCAAATGTTCAAAGTGTAGGTATATAGTGAGAGTATATGTAAGAAAACAAGAAGATGGAAGGATACAAAAAGTAATTTAGAAAGCAAGCCAAAAAAATAATAATTTATGATTAAGGTATTGATGATATTTTTATATGAAGATAGAATTAAACAAATTAAAAATAAAGCAAGCAGATTACATGCTTTGCAAAGGTAATTACCCTAAAGATGAGTCTATTATGAAGTTGAAAGCATTCCCTGTCTATTATAATTTAATATTTTAAAGTAAACAAAGTGAAAGAATAAAAATTCCTACCAAGATTTTGCTTGACTTTATAAAGTTTTAAGGATTTTAGAGAAGCCTTTTCGGAAATTGAATATTTAAAAGTATTTCTTTTTATAACAAAACCTATATGTGTATGAAAATTTCATTGGCGGGTATTCATAGTCGTTCGATTAACTTATGTCTAAACTGCGGATCAATTAATATAAATCATTTCTTTAATCAAATTTCATTGTGGTTTTGTCAAAACAGAAGTTTATTGAATTATTTAACTTCAAATATTGAAAAGGCATACTATATAACAATTCAAATAAATGTCACAATATTCAATTGAACCTACTTTTTTAAAATGATTATGAATACTGCCCAATGTCTTTATTAAACATTCAAAAAGGATTACAGACTTTTAAAATAAGTACTAGTGTCCGAGTGCATACACTGACCTTAATAAGTGGCACTCAAGTCTCCCATTTTGGCCACTTAAATGCCACTTAAACAGACAATGAAACTGATCCTTTTTAGTATTATGTTTCTGTTTTAAATTAATTTTTTTTTCAGAAAGTGTTGTACATTGTAAAATTAAAATAAACATAAGAAAGTCGTCTTCTAAAAAAAATATTTTTTTAAAAATGTTTTAAAATTTTTATTTGCTACTAGAACTGTGCGTTTCGGTGTTCCCTCAAAGATTATAAATTTGTTTGTTTATATGGACGGTTTCCGGATAAAGGAAGAAGTATTTATGTTCACTTAATATTAAAGCCATTTACATCAAGCAATCTTTAAATTGTCTTGAAGTTGAAAGATCAACAGAATAAAGTAGTCAAGTGAGTTTACTCAACAAAAAAGACAAACTAAAAATCTGTATATATTCCTTCAAATCATTTCTTACTATTATGGCGTCAATTTATTCTTTGGCCTTGTTACACTTTAATTCGTAGTATGCCCTTTTAAATAATTATATGTATTCTGAAAGCTAAAGCTCTTAGTAAAAAAAATTACTTCTATATCTAATTATTCCAACAAAAAAGCGAAGTTTTTGAGCTATGAGATGAATTTGAAACAATTTCAAAAAGAAAACAAGGAAGACATTTATTGAAAAGTAAAAAAGATTGAATTAAGAAATATTCCAGAAATCTTAAATAAATAATATGTTTTATAACAAAGAGAAGTTAATGAAAAGATAGAAGGAATGTCAAGAAATTGATAGAGTTTTTCAAATATTGAAAGTTTATATGTTATCTCTTCAGTCTATATCCGATTGAAGTATTGGAGTCTAAAGATACTGAAAGATTACATTTAGAAAACCTCTGGGAAATAGATAAAATTCAAGAATAAATGAATAGCGAATTAAGAAAAATATATTTTCATGAATACTTTATGTTTTATGTCTTCATATTTTCTGTTTTTTTCTGTGTTATTATATAACTCTTTTCCAGAGTGCATTTTTCTAAGGGTAATTCGCAGTTAATATTTTTGTTAAGAAAAAAATACTCTTGTATCCAATTAGTATACTTTGTGTAAATCCATATCGATTCCTTGCAGTGAATTTTAGAAATACATTACGATAAATATATTTTTTCATAACACTTAATAAATAAACTCCTTTTAAAAATTTTATGACAGTAAATGCACATGCAGAACTAAACATTGTTAATACTAAATGACAGGCAACATTTTCTGCTACTCTAACTATAAATTAAATGCAGTTTTTGTTTTTTTTTTTCTTCTAAAAATAATAAAATATCGGTTTGTTTCTAAAATGATTGTTTACAGCTACCAACCACAATCCGTTATATGTTTATGCAATCAAATTATTGTTTTGTTTAATGATGTAGATATACTCTAATCCAGATACTTTTATGTATTTTGTTATTTTTGTTTAAGATGGATTTGTTTTTTTTGAAGGTATATAGGCAGTCTTACCACATACTCCGGTGTTTTTTTTTTTTTTTTAATTTTGTTTCAAAGAGTTTCGTTTGATTGTGTTCGTTTAATAGATAAATTTCATTTATAGAAAGAAATTATAATGACTGATGCATTTGTTTTTAAGTTCCTTGTATCTATGAGATACATGATACATAATTTTACATAACATTGGCAACTCCGATTGTTGATCTACCACTTCTACTACTCCTTTCTCTGGGAATATTTATTGGTAAATTATTTGTATTGTCGCCGAGATAATTGGTTGTATAAGCTGGTGGCGATGCTTGTGGTTGTAGTTGACTTAAGTATTTACTACTATTTCCACTACCGTTTGTACGTTTTCTGAAATATGTATCAAACAGAGAACTTCGAGTTGTTGAACGTCCGCCTAGGATGTAACTTCTTGGTGTCGATGTGTGATGGTGTTGTTGTTCATCAAGTGTTTCATTGCTATCGATCTCTGCTGAGGATGTAAAATCTGTTGATCCACCTTCAAGTAGTGTTGGTGATGTTTGTGATGGTGTTGCCATTGTTGTTGTTGTTGAACTATAATTTGGAGGTGGAGGACTGTGGCTAGTACGGTTTGAATTTTTTGGTTTATTTAAAATATTTTCTAGATAAAAATCAAAAGTTTTGCGCAGTGCTGAGATATCGTTATCAAGTGTTGATGATGGAGTGCTGTTGTTGACAATACTACTACTACTATTAATACTATTGCTACTAGTACTAGAACTGATCGAGCTTGTAATGCGAGTTGTTGTTTTTATGTGTTTCAAATATGTTCGTGTTTTATTGTTACTCATGTTACGGAGTCGTATTTTACGATAAGGTTTTAATGGTCTGATTGTTTTGAACTCTGTTTGAAACAGTGGATCAGGTGTTGTTGTTGTTGTTGTTTCTATTGGTGTAATTGTTGTGGTAGAAGAAGTAGTTGTGGTTGGGGTAGTAGATGATGATGGTTTTGACTGTGTTGTTGATGTATTTAATTCACCGGTGAATTCAAACGATGATGCTTGATCTTCGTTATCATAATACTCATCGTTAATATCTTCCTGCTCAGCGCTGCTAATTATTTTAATAAATTTATGTTTAAATTAAATAAATTTATGGGGATTTAATATTTTCTATCTAGGTTAGTTTTATACAAATTATATGATAGTGTGTTTAAATATTTCATCATAATTTGATTTTTTTTATAAATCTAGATTTTTGAAGGAATATTTTATAATTTTAAAAACAAGTATTGTTTTTTTTCTGGTGTTTTGTTTCTATATAAGGGTTCAATGTTCCAAAAAATAAAAATGAAAGTCATGAATTAACTTACTTATAAACCGTACGATATTGATTACTATAATCCTGTACTACGTTTGCTGGCAACGGCGTACATCTGCCATCCAGACAGTGCTAAAATAAAAGAAAATAATTTTAGTATTTTCTACATAATAATATATGTATGTATGTATGCATGTCAGTAAGTAAATATTTTAAGAAATATCATTGTGAACTAAGTTTGCTAAACCTAAGTCACATTTCAAAATCTATCATGAGCCTCAATTTTTTGGTAAAAGTAAATAGTAGACCAAATGATTTTGATTTAATAAAAATTTAATAAAATATGTTTTTTTCATATTCGGGTAAAAAATCTTTTGTTTGAACATTATAGTTGGTTTTGCTTTGTTTATCTGGCATTGCAATGTCTTTAAATCTCAAGTTATATTAGATTTAACCCACGAAATTTGATTGGTTAACTCTAGATTTAAGTAGAGCAAATGATTTTGATTTAATAAAAATAAATAAAATACGTATGGTTTTTTTCATGTTCGGGTCTCAACTCTTTTGTTTGAACTAAGTTGATTTTGCTTATCCGCTATATTATTTACATTGAATTAATATTTTAATTTACATCCGGATTTAAGTTTTAAACTGGATTAACCAAGTGAATAATATGGTGGTTAGTATTTATTTGTCATTGCAATATCTTTAAATCTCAAGTTAATTCGGAATTAACACACGAAGAACTTAAGATTAAATGGAGAGATATTTTTCACATTATGTATGCGCTGGTTGCTGTAATATCAATTATTAAATTAACTTACATATATACTGGATTTACTCAAAGTTAATTCAGTATGTAATATTAACTGGGTTCAAGCTTACGTTAATTCTATATTATGGTCAATCGAAGTTCAAAGGTAAAAATTCTCTTATCAATAAAATAGACTTTGTAAGAAAATAATGATTTAAACTATTTTTTGTTTCAATCTAAAAAGTCGTATTTTACAGATCTTAAAACAGAATGAATCTAAATGTATTTCAATACCACCAAAATGTGACTTTTAATTTTCAAAAAAAAAAACTTGTTCAAAAGCGTATTTTCTTAGTAAGTGAGTTTTACTTTTGACCTAACGCGATTTAATCTTTTTATAATGAAATCCATTTTTTATGAAATGAATGAAGATAATTGCTATCTTTTCTTACCACTCCACTACCGCACGGTGAACCTTCCGCTGCCGGTCGATACGCCACACAAAATCCAGTTTGTGCGTCAAAACAGAACAATTGCGCACAAACTCGTTCATCCTTGAAGCACGCATATGTACCACGATCTCTTCGGCATTGTGCGTCTAGTGACAGTAAAAATCCCGGAAGTGATCGACCAAGCGCGCTATCTTCATGAGGAGCATTATGTAAACAACTTGCTGTATCACCACTAATAAAAAATAAAAAACAATATTATAAATAAAATAAAAAAAATGTTTTCATTAAAATTTAATTTATTTAACTTGACTTGACTTGACTTACTTTAAGAAATGATGAAAACTTTGTACTGTACACGGGGACCATCTGAATCCCCTTTCGGTGTGTCTCAAATCTGACATGATATAACCATCTTCCCAGCGGCATCTTTCTGCTCCCGGACCGCCAAGATAACCTGGTGGTGGTGAACCATCATGTACTGCTCCCAATCTTAAAAAATAAAAAAACAAACAAAATTTTTATTACAATTTATTTCGCATAAAATATGTAAATGATATTCTTTCTTTCTTTCCAACTTACAAATGTCCAACCTCATGTGCAGCAACTATGATTCCACTGAAACCACCGGTATCCTCAATAATAGCAACACTGTTGACTTTTTCCAGACGTTTGTTGACCACGCATGCTCCTCCAACATATGCAAATCCTATGATTTACGAGTTTGTTGATGAAGAAAAAAAAAACGTTTATTTTTTTTGTTGGTCATATTTAACTTAAAAACATTGCTCGAGTTTTTTTTTATTTGTATTTTTTTTTTGTTATTTAATATAAATTTACAGCGTGTTGATGTTAAGCGAGTGTTTTGAAGTTGCATGCGTTTGTGAGAAGAAGCATATTATTATGTTAGATAAAAAAAGCGTATATGGTTTGGACAAGGAATATCGGGGAAAAACCAGTAGTAATATATAGTTTTACTGTTATTTTGTTGTTGTGTATGTTGATGATGTGTATAATATTTACATTTTCTAACTTTTTTTTAATTTACTTTTCAAGAAAAAAAAATATTTTTTACCATGTATGTATTACTTATATGTATAAAATTGTTTGTTAAAAATACATTTCTCTCTATATTGTATGTGTTTTTGAAATTTTCATCCAGCAGACGGCTTTTTAATTAAAAAAAATAAAATTCTATTTTATTCTATTAATTTACTTTTATAAGAGGCTCCGAAAAAATCTCTAATTTAAAAAATGGTCATATAAGAAAATACATACGCATAGATTCAAAATTTTGTATTAACATAAATAAGAAAAAAATAATATTTACTTCCTACATTGCCAAAAATTAAAAAAACATTTTTAAAAAAATAAATTATAATTTTGTATAATGCTACATCAGTTTTAATTTGTATTACCTAGAATTTGTAAAAATGTTTTACCTCATTTCAATCATTTCAACAATTTGAAAGCATTGTAAGATATCCTTTTCCAATGAAAGCATTTATTTAAATAAAAATATACATAAATATTATGTTATATAAATAAGATCAACATTAAATGTTTAGTCACAAAGTATAGAAAATAAAAAAAAAATGTAAACACATACATACAAACAAAATCAAGGGAATATCATGTAAAAGCCTAAAATTCAAAAAGTATAGTCATTGTAGATTTTAGGAAGATAAACGAAAGAAAAAGAAGACCCATTGTGCTAAGGTAAACAAATTGAATAGATAATATTGAGAAAACTCATAAGAGAAGAACATTTAACAAGGACAAGTTCATATAAATAAGAGTAGATTTAAATAGATTTAAATCCATTTCACGAGAAAAACATATATATATTATGTAGGCAGTATAGGTAGGTAGGTACATAATGTACATCATCATTTTAAATAAAATGTACAAGTTTGAAAATAAATAAATTTTGTACATAATCAAGAAATATAGAAACAGTTTGCAGCCATTATTGTTTAGAGAATATTTATAGAGTAATATATATAATATCACAATTGTGTTATAAAGGATTGTTGACAGAATATGTTTAAGAAAAAAAAAAGACCAGTAGAACAATATATTATTCGAAGAAGGGAAGATTCCAAAAAATTCGTCCAGAAAAAAATTATTCTGATACATAAATGTTGGTGTAGTTTCTTTTATTGTTTCAATTACCTGCTGTACCACGTTTACATTCCGAATATGGAGCTGTTCGTCTGCACATATCAAGTCTTAAAAATAAAAACATTTTCAAAAACTCTATTAATTTGTCAATTATTTTTTTTTTTGAATATGTATATATCTTTTCAAAAAAGTTAAATTAAAAAAATCTTGTCTTGTCATGTCTTTATCAATTGCTTTAACAAAAGAGTTAAATAATTAAATTTAAAATATTATTTAATACATTATGTAGTTTTTAAGTCATGCAGTACTGCCAAGCTGGGACATAGAAGGGAGACACTTCTGCAACATTTTCAAAATAGTCTGCCACGATAATCTCAACTTTTTATTCAAACTGTACCAAAAATATAACTTTCAATAATTTGGCTTATTTCTTATTTCTTATTAAGATAAAAACAAAGCCACACACATGCTAATTAAATTCTAGAATCATCGAAGCTGCCAGCATTGTATGTACATATGTCTTTGTAGATTCGATTCCACTATGGGGAAACCTGGAGACACTTGATCCTCTGGGAGACTTGATATTTAGATATTATCTCGTTGAACTAAGTTGTTTTTTTTTTTTTTTTAATAAATTCCTTTACCTCTGATTTTAAACGTCCGACATAATTGTATCAGCCGTGCGCAAAAAATCTTTTTGTTGTGATGTGTTTTGTCTTTATATTCATACATATTACATACATATAATATATCTACTTTGTACTTTTATTAATTTGTAGTTTTAAGCTCTTGTATATTCATATAGGAATTTTTAAATTTTAATAAGTCTTCATTGATTTCGTTGAAATAAATGTTGTATTTTTGCTTAGCTATGTAATAAGGTTTCTCTTATAACCAAGTCTACCTTTGTCGATTTTATTTAGAAAAATGTTAGAAAAATGACAAAAATGTATCTTAGACCAATTCATCGTTCAACTTAACAATTGAAATGATTATTCTGATATTGTTTGAATTTTCTGAGATTAATTTTGTTTTCTTTTTGGTTTGTCATTAATATAAACTACATAGTATCGCCCTGTGTCGAAATTCGACATTTTTCTTTTTTAATTTAAGTTTTTTTTTCAATATGCACAGTGTTCGACAGTGCAAAAACAAAAATGACCCACAGTGTGTAAATGCGTGTCTCAAAATACGAGTTTAGGAAATGACTATGAATAAAAACGCCCCTTTATATTGTTTACCTCCTAAAATAATTGAAAGTTTAGGAAGTGTGGATCAACACTATATATGTCACTATCCCCTCAAGTTGCCTTTTATTTTGGCTCTTACAGAGTTTAAAATTTTTTGTTGGAATTTATTGAAAACACTAAAGATAGTTTAAGTATTTTATAAATTGCACCAAACAGATGAACCCACCCCTTTAGGGCGTTCGACACAAGTGGACAGATTTAAAATGCCAATTCTTAACTAATCGACAATATGACCAACTTTGACAATGTTCACATGGGCTTACTTCACTGACATATTTTGGCTTCTTAAAATACCTCAACTTTCTGCTACTTCATGGTGAGAAAGAGATGGCTTAATGAAACGTTTAAGTAAGTACCTACTTAATACCATAATCTATATACAAAAAAAAATAATAAAATTCCGATTTCATTGTCTTTCAAACTTTATTGTAAAAATTCAATAAAACTTTTTCTAAGCCGTGCGTGTTTTGATGAACGTGTATATAGCACTCAGCAAAATTTTTACACGCAATACAACAAACAATAACAAACAATTTTTTATTTTGGGTACAAACAAATACAAAGTATAAATAATCAGCTGAGCTGACTACACACTATCACCGTGTTATACAAAATCGATATGAATATTATGGAATATTATAACTCCAAACTTAAAACTCTAAAAATGTCCATGAAATGAATACTTTAAAATTTCGGAATGAAATATTTACAAATAAATAATAGAAAATGAATTGTGATCTCTGACGATTTTGTGTAAATATATTATGTATAGTAAATTTTCTTTTATTTAAGTGTGAATTCCTTAAAGTTTGTTTGCTTTTCAATTATTCTGAAAAAAGACTTAAAATTGTATCATATCGATATAAAATAATATAGGTTTTTACATAGGAATCTAGGAAATTTGCGAGGCCTTCGAATTAAATCAAATTTAACTTATTTTTTATTTTTTTTATATTTGTATTATATGAAAGACTAGTCTGAAACGAACTTATAATCATGACAAAAGATATGTAAACCCTTGGAGATTTTTTATGACTCCTCTAGGGAATTACAAAAAAATATTCCCTATACTAAATTTAAATGAAATCGGTCCACCAGTTTATATATATCGTGGACGTAAAAATCGAAGACAACTGATGGTTTGAATAAAATCACTTTGGTCATCTCCAGCACCGTAATGTTGAGTTTTATTAGAACCTCGACATTTTTTTTTGCACACGAAACCAATATTTGTTCTATAGAGCAATTGAACAAAATAACAAGCTAACCAAATTTTGTCATGGATGTCACTTTGAATTTTATGATGAGCTCTATTCCTGCTTTAGTTAATCTGCAGTTATACATATTATATAATACAACTGTAATATAGCTGTAATAAAGCTGTTCACTAGAACGAAAATGTTTGTTTTTATCTGATGTGCAATATAATTGTAACAAGTGCAAGTTTTTACATAGTTTGTAATGTTTGTAAGAATCTTGTAATTTATATTTATCAATGCAAATACAGAAATCCTTTGTTTACACTTGATGATGTCCATAGCCATGGACGAAACGTCGTAACGTAAGAAAAAAACAACTTGTTTCATTTGACCTGAAGCGCATTAAACAAAACAATCAGTTATACATATAATACTTCCAAATAAAGGTTGATCGAATTTGGGTCATGTTATGACTTTTATTTACATATGTTTAATGTTCTCTTCTTCAAAGGCTTGGATTGAATCATTTTAAAAAAATCCATCACAACTATACCTACTACTACCTAGTTACGATATTTCTTCGAACTTTCCAAATAGTTCAAAGAATATTCCTAGTCAATGAATTTTACGTGTTCAGTAAAAATTTTGTTTTATGATAACGAAGATAAGAAATTAATTATAATAAAATGTGACAGTAACGCGATACCAATACCGATCTGTCCTCAGTTTTAGTATCAAATTGTTCATGCAAAAAATGTATTAAAAAAAATTTGATCTAATTTTTAGTTGTTTTTTACTTCCAGAGCAGTATTCCTGATCTTAAATAGTTATACATATTTTACTTTTGTAATTCTTTTGTATTCAATTTAACACAAAATTATAGAAAAATGTTTGTTTCTTTTACATTGTATAGTATTGTATTGTATAGTCGGCCTTATCGTAATCGGAATATTTTCCGAATTCCGAAAAAAACTATCACCGAATCCGTTCGTAATGACTATTTGTATGAGATTTTCCACTGCGATAGAATCTGTGATAGTTTTTTTCGGTATTCATAGGGCTGAGTATATTTTTAGTATAATCAGGAATTGAAAATACTGCTCCAGCTTAGAAATATTTTTCTACAACTAATCAACATGTTACTATTTGGGATTAACTCTATTTATTAAATTTATAGTAAAACTTAAAAAAAAATTGCAAGCTACTAATTATTAAAAAATTAATTCTAAGGTTTTCTTATATTCTTATGTGTATACATGTGTTGTGTACCTGTGCCAGTCCACATAAACAATATATTTTTGTGAGCTACAAAACTAAGAAAAAAAATTAGACTATATGTTGTTGATGTTGAGTGTTATTATTTGCATGTGCTTATATGCGATAATGTTAAATTCTGTGTATTAAAAAAAAAATTCTAAACAAAAACAAAATAAAATTTGTTTTTTAATTTTAATAATGATTCAAGAATAGTTTACCCGCAGTGCCTTTGGTACAACGACCGCCCTTTCGTCTACGGCACATATCATACCTAAATTGGAATTTTAATGTAAAAAAAAACAAAAAAACAATTTTCATCTCAAAAACTAAAAAAAAAAAAAAAAATTGCAATGCAAAGTAACATTTTCTTCATTGAAATGTGTAGCTTACTTTGAAATTGGAACATATTATTATGCAATTTTTATATTTATACGTAGATATGTCTGTATGTAGTTCCTTCAGAATGTTTCCAATTAAATTTTGTTTTTCATTTGGACAAAAAAAAAATATAACTGAAGTCCCATATGTCTTTCGACTGCGTGGTGCACCATTGCACTATTTGGAAGCATACTCACTTTGTTATCGCTACTGCAATATCGTATACCGGCAATCTACGTTCCCGGAACAGATATTTACCCATATCGGTTAGAGCGGCTGCTGAGTCGATGGCATCTCTGCCGACACGATTCCTTTCCAGATATGGAGTTGCATCTCTTCCCTGAAATGAACAAAATTTTTTCAATTTAAAATAAATCCCCAATTATTATTGTTTTTTGTTTTCATTCTGTTTCTTTCTTTATTTTCAAAAAAAAAAAAAAAAATTATTAATTGTTACGATAGAGTTGTCTTACAATTTGATTGCAACTTAATTCAACTTATGCTAGTTCGATTGTTGTTTTATGTGGTATCGCACGAATGTGTACGAATAGAGATAGGAAAATTCTATCAGATGGTAATGAATTAATAAAATGCCTCTGTGACAACTTTGCCTACCGATTAAGCAACTGTTTTTTTTTGTGAATTAAATCGTTTAAACTCAATTTCATTGCGGGTAATAAATTACCATATAAATTTTGGATTCTGAAGTCGTACATTTAGTAAGTAATAAGCGAACTTGTTAGTACACATAGCTGTTTTTTTTTTGGCAACGTGATAGATGGAGACTTATAGATTTATGTTTATCGCAATTAAATACGAGTTAGATCGGATAGATAAGTTTTAGTGTGTTTTTAATAGTTCCAATAGTTCCATACAAAAAAATAGTATAAATGTAAAAATTGACACAAAAAATGTTGTGTTTAATTCTCGGCTTCTACATAATATCGAAATCGATATGGGTTCAAACTTCAAAGCAATCACAGGACATAGATAAATAAATATATACTAGCCTACCCGTGCGAGAATTCTCACAATTGCATAAAAATAAAAGACGCACGAAAACGAAATTGAAATAAAATTATAATTCGTGAAATTATGAGGTAATTTCGCTTCGTTTGACACCTCATTTGTAAAAATCGTATGAGAGTCGGAAATTGAGTCTAGACTCCTAGACTATAGAAATAATAATATATAAGATAACTAAAAAAGGTTTTTTAAAATATGCGAACACTGTACTTCTTTAGGCATGAATCTTAGGTGACCCACATTGAATATATGTATTTATCTTAAAAAATTATTTTGTTTAAGGTGGCTGGGATGGGACTCGATCCCAAGAACTTTATAGCGTAATATTCCTACGAGCCTTACGAATTTTAAAATCGGAGCAAATAATCTTCACAACTTTATTAATTTATTTTTGGTGTTATCTATGTGTGACGGAGTGTACGTCTTCGGGCGAAGAAGACAAAAAAGGCATCTATATAGACTAGCAGTCACCGTGCCCTCTTTTAGAGCATAAGAAGTTTCTAATTCTCATAATAAAACCAAAATTATTACTAACAATTATTTTCATCCTAGTTAAATTTATGACCAAACCTTTGAAGTTCATGAAATCCCTTAATAAATCTTAAGTTTTTGTTTTTCAATAAAAGATCAGCATATACCTGCAGGGAAACTTCATAACCACAAGACTATGGTATAAAATGTTTCGTTTTAAATTAAAACATGTTATGAAACAAACGTAATTTTATCGGCAGCGATGATTCTTCATTCAATAACCACAATATAGTGGCAAATCCATAACTTTGTATTATAGAATGCATATAAGATAAGTTTGTAAAAAATCAGACTTGATGAGTGTTAAAAGAAGTGAAGGTTTCATTGGAATTTTTTAAATGCCAACCGGCATGCGGTAATAAAAACAGAAGAATCATTACATTAAATAATTTATTTGTTTTTGTTTTTCTTTCTATTTCTGTAAATCAATTTATTTTTTACCTCACGATCTAAATACGTGAGTTTAATATAATTTGCGTATATATTGATAGCACGAATCTTCTTCAAAAACGACATCACAAAGTATCAGACATTTGATCGGAAACTCTTTATTAATAATAATAATAATATAAGAGAACTAAACATCTAGTTTTTTGTCTTTATCTGCCAAAAAGAATCAGTCCTATAAGATCATTTCTCTTATATAAGATTTTTTGTCTAGATATATAAGTGGTGATCCCTCGTGTATTTTATATGTCTGGATGCAAATGTTGCCAAAGTGAAAGGTTTTTTTTTTTTTGCAAAGTCGAAGAGATGAATCTTCATTTCGATGATCTTGAGACTTGTTGATGATATTGTATAAGAAACTAGTTATATATAGTTAATTTATTTATTTGTATACCGGCTTTAAGAAGCTATTTTAACTTGTTGATTGACGTTTTACTATGAGGGGTTTATATTGATGGTAAGTTTAATGATGCGACATCTTGTAGTTCTTATGCAATTTGTTTATTAGATGCAAAGACATTTATCAAACATCGATAGCATAAAAAAACATTATGCAATCGCGTTTATGGAAATATCGACCTATTCACTGAGCAGAGAGTCGTGTTATAGCTATTAAAAAAAGTTCTTAAGTCAAGAAAATGCAAATCCTTTAAAAGGTGATGAATGATAAAGAAAATTATCAGTGAGTTTTTTTTTTTAGTTGTTGACATGATTTTAATGGTAATTGCCATTTGTAAATTATTCATTATTCTATAAAGAATATTATTCTTAATAATATTAAAAAAAAAAAAAAAAAAAAAAGATTCAAATCTTACGAGGATTTTGATTTCTTTGAATTACTTTAAATTTGATGGATCTAAATTGAATTCTTTTAGGATGTACCTTAAATAAGTTCGCTTTTTATGCCCATATATAATATTTAAAATCTGGTCTCTTTTAGCCTTTTTAGTTACAAATGCCAATCTCTTATAAAACTACGAGGCACGTCCCCAAGTAAAAGTTCTGCTGCCCTCGCGGAATGTGAAAGTAGTAGTATTAATTTTTTTTATAGTACAATTGCTCATTTGAAGGGGAAATAACCCTCTCCCCATCCGCTTGATTTTTTTCTTAATTCGACCCAAACTATACGCTCAGCATTTTGTAGTATCTTATATGGTCTTATTTGGTCTTTCGTCTCTATTTAACAAATGTCTAATCTAATATCCTTTTTTTTGCAGAACTCGCATAAAGATGAATGTAAATCCAGCATTAATAAGAGTGTGTCGTTCAACGTTCTGTTCTATATGATCTCGTAACAAAAATCGATCATATCAAAAATAAATTTAGACGTGTTAAGATTGTTATCCAAAAAGAAAACAAGAAATTAAAATATCAATAAACGACACATTACAGTTAAGTGAATTTTCAAAAAAAAAAATAATAGAATTCTAATCATTGGATTGATATTTTCAGAAAATTATTCTTTTGTTTCAGATTATTGAAAATCCATTACGTCTTAACTAAACAATCTGAAGTTAATATATAGTTTATAGTTTTTATTGACGTTTTTGAATTATTTATGCAAGTCACAAGCACACAAATTTAAATATGTAATTACACCTATTAATTTTTGTGCTTCAAGATTATTGATAGATTTTTATTTTTAAAAAGTTAAATGTTACTTTAAAGTTTGAAGTCAAATAAATAAAAAACAACAAAAAAAATATTCAAATTTTGAAATATAAATAAAAGATTGTGGCAGTTTTAAGAACGTTAAAAGTCTGATATTCTTAGAAATTTTGTGAATATTTAATTTTGTAAATGTTATTAATTATAATAAAATTTTCACACGACGCGACGCAAGACCCAACAATGATTTATAACAGTTTTAAATATATTTTAAAATTCTCTCAACAAACTCTCTCATATAAAAACATGAATTTAAAACAAATTAAATTTCGCAACCTATTATACATTCTAATAATTCACAAACAAATTGTCTCAGACGAAACGATCTTCAATACAAAAAAAAAATTGCCGACTGAATATAGATAGACATTTCATAAGAGTCTGAGAGGCTCTTTGCGTGATGAAATTTTGAGAACCTTTTCATGGTGACAGGAGCATCTGATGAATGTTAATCATTGTATATTTCAATAGTTCAATCGTGATATCTTTAATTCAATAGATTTAATATTATTTTTTGGTTTTTTTTTTTGTACTCATATATTTTCAGTTATTTTTTTTTCATAATTGCAAGGCTAAAACGTGTAGGTACCTCTACCATGATCCCATGATCTACAAAAAAAAATTGAACTTAAAGTCCAAATCACATTTTTATCTTCTGTTGAATTAAGAAGACCAGTTTGCTTTAATCTTGCAAATATTTTGAAGGTTAATCGATTATATTTTATTTTAATCATTTATAATGTCTTATTCGGATATTTATCGATTAAGATCTCATTTAATTTACGAATATAGCAAAGTTGCGATATAAAACTTGATGAAACAGATATCTAAAAAAAATTATTTTTTAATGATCCTCTAATAAATGTTTCATTGAAATTAAAAAAATAAACCTTCAAATATGGAAAAAATCGTGATATATTAGTTTAAATTCAAATTAGTATAAGGTTAAAACAAGTTTATATATTTTTGTCCACAGATGGCAAAACCAGATGTTTCAAAAGAAGTTCTAAATCTTCTTCAAGATGGAAATAAACCATATTCGGTAAATGACATTTTTGAAAAATGCGGCAAAGAATATGGCAAAGCTGCAGTTCAAAAGTTTGTAAAAATTATTTTTTTTTGTTAACATAAAAGTAATTTGATTGTTCATAGAGCCTTGGATTCACTTCTGTTTCGGGAGAAAATTGTTGAAAAATCTTTTGGAAAACAAAAAATCTATTTTATTCGACAGTCAAAGTATGATGCAAAGGAGGTAATTTTGTTTCTTATAGGATTTGTTCATCAATATTTATCTTTTTTATGTTTAGGTTAAAACCGAATTACAAATGTTAACAAAAAATAAAATCCTTCTTGATTCAAATTTAAAAACCAAACAAGATAAAATTCGTGAATTGGAAACAAAGCTCAAATCCTTCTCAGCAATTCCAAGTTTAGACACTCTGGAAGTTGAAAAGAAGAGTCTACAGGAATCAGTTGATGAATTAACAATCAAGTTGGACAATATTCGAGCTAAACAGGGTGTCAAGGTTGGATATTTAATATTTAACATTGTATAATTTTTTGACATTTTTTTGTGCATTTGTATAGATTTCATCGGATGATATTAAAAAAGTTGAAAAGCGTCATGTGAAATATCTTTCGGTTTATCGTAAACGAAAACGAATTTGTACTGATATGATAGATGCAATTCTTGAGGGCTATCCAAAGTCAAAGAAGAATTTGATTGAAGATATTGGATTGGAGACAGATGAAGCTGTCGGATTTACACCTCCCAAGTGAAGAATTTAATTAACAAAAGTTTATTATGTCTAAGTTAAGCTGCATATTTGTTTGCTTGTTTTTAAATGAACTGTTATATTTTTATTTAAGAAGTAATTTTATATAGTAGGTATATTTTGCATTGCATTGTTATACTAAAATTTATGTACCTATATAGTTATAGTCTGTTTTCTTTTGACAAAAAATATAAAATCACTTCAAACAATTTCTGTTACAGTCCCAAAAATATCAAATCTTTATTTTATAACAAAATGTTTTGTTTTGTAAAATTTTAAAGATAATTTTTAAAATCAATCTGGAAAATTTTCCTCAAACGAGCCCTTCAAATGAAGGGCTTTTATCAAGAAAACACAATTATTAGTTTTTTTATCTCATAAAACTTTTATTCATACTTTTATATGCTTTTAAATTTTCTCCAAGTAACTATATGAAATTTTTTGTTGCAAAAATATAGCTTCACACAATTAATTAACAATTTATCGATTATGCACTCAAAAGTTATTTAAGTATCAAGTTACATCATAATTCGTATGTTTTAATTGGAAAGAACAATAATTAATGCTTGCTTATAAAATTGAACAAGCTCAACAAAAACGGTTTGGTTTAAAGAATATAAGTGTAAGTGAATTTGGCAAATTTGCACTTATCAAATTGCCATCAAGCCAAACACTACCTACAGTACATATTCAGGTTTTTGCACAAAATAAAAAAAAGGCTATGTAATCTTGTTATTTGCTAATAAATGACCAGGTTGATTGGTAATCTTCAGATATACTTCTTTATAAAAAACATATTACCAATGTCTATGGAACTAGTTTGGCTTCTGTGTTCAACGGCTGCGGCGATGTCGAGAGAGAAACCAATGAATTATCTATAACTCTACTCCTTGGTTTGGACAAAAGACTAGTTAACTTGAGCTCTATAGTCAGCTAATTGGTGGTTTTCAAACAATTTCCATTGTTGAAAGTGTGAGTGATCGGATGAAAGATGACTAGAATTAATTTTTTTTTTAATACATACCCTTGTTTCGAAATATTATATATCCGATCGGATAAAAAAGAGAAGAATTAGTGCAAAATGGCTTTCATATCTAAGATTATGTCAGATGAGATTGAATTTTTCGGAATATGTGAGCGAATTTAGTGTCACTATTCTACAATTTATCAATTTGTAAATCTTAATCTTCTAAGCGCCGGGAAACTTTGAAAAAATTACAAGTTTGAATAAAGCTTATTAAATTGAAATGAGGTGGATATAAACACATATACAATTCACGTTATGTTTGTTTTGTAATTTATGTATATATTCGACATTTAATACCCATGTTCTGCATTTCGAATGTAATCGAATTGAAATCGCATTTCAATTTCACATGAATTGAAATTCCATGTTCTACAATTCGTTGCTTTTCGAAAAATTCCCAATTAGTTCGAAATGTCAAAATGCAAGGTGCCTCCATTTTTAATTGTGTTTTAAAGTGAAATTACACTGAAGATGAAAATTAATTCTATATTATTGGCATTTATAAGGGAAAAAAGAAAGCGGAACTCTAGAGAAAAAATTAGCCCAACAATTTTGTAAGAAAAAACCTGCCCGACGCGACGGCGTGAATATACCTTCCTAAATATGAATGATTCTGATGATTTTTGTATTTTTTTATTCGTATGTTCTTATGTTTCCTAAGAAAATAATAATAAATAAATAAACAAAAACATAAAGTTTGCTTACATTTTGTACCAAGAAATACAAAACTATCTGCAAATGCACCGATTTCATAACGCATAAAAATGTGGATTGAAAACGTTTAGAGAACGGAATGAACCGAAATGCAGAACATCAATTTTCATGTTCGAAATTAGAATTCACTATTAGCATTTCGAACGAATTGTGGAACACCTAAATTCAATTTCGCCATGTGAATTTACAATAAGTGGAATACAGAACATGGGCGTAAATTTTTCTCATTTTGTTAATTTTTATTTTTGGATTTATGAATTCCATAATCTTCATTGATATCAATATTTTGCTTCTTATGAAAAAATATTAGTGTTTTTATTTAAATTAAAATGGATATCTTAAACAAAGACGAAATAAAATTTTCAGACTAAATATGAAGGGCAAACAAAACAATCTTGACAAATGCAAAGATGACTTAAGAATTTTAACCTAAAGTAAAAGACGTACATATGTAAACGAGACCCTAAATACATTTCAGGTTTTTTTGTGTGAATTGAATTATTTAAATAAATTATAAATTCTCTTTAAATATAAATACAAATGTAAAGCAACTAGTCCGAGGCCATTCAAAAATAAAATATAAGAATATTGCACAGGATTGCAATATAGACTTTTGTAGTTTTAAAATTTTAAAGTATAGGACCTCGTAAGTCGAAAAATTCTAAAAAATATTATTAATGCAAAAAAGTCTATAGTATCAGGGTCACCTTTCTGCCAATTTCAGCTTAACAATGTTGTTCTGAACACTACAGAAAAAAGCGGAACTCAAAACAAAATTTTGAAGGTTTTTTGTGATTTCTGAAAAAAAAAAAATGCAAAAACGACTTACGAGGTTTAATCGTCGATTAGTTTTATTACCAAAACATTTCCTGTTTGATTTTGAAAATAACGAATAATAATAACGAATAGATTTTAACTTATTTCTTTTACACAAAAAGTACTATCTGTGATCGAAATTGGAACAAAATTGGTCGAGAAATTAATAAAATATACGAAAATTACCCAAAAATAAGACAGGTTCTCAAAAATCGTCAAACTCTTATTGTAGCTATGTGAATTTTTTGCCTAAAACTAAAAACGAATTTGAAACAACACACGAATTTTTGATTTTTTTATCTAAAAACATCTAAAAGAATGTGGTACGGCAGCTATCTGTTCTTGATAAACTCAAACAAAAATTAGACTTTTCCCTCTGGGGAATCACTGTACCTGAAGTTATATAGTTCAATCCTAAGGAGCTAAATATTTTAATTTAACCTTATGTAGCCTTCGGCAATTGAAATAATACAAAATATTCCATTTAGTAATATAATAAAGGGTGATTTTTTAGCTGGTTTGGTTTTGGCAACACTGGTTTTGACAGCTGACGTGTGTTTAGTACCTTGTGTCACTGTCAAACAGCTTCAGTTTGGTTTGCAATTTAACCATGGATCGTCTTACAAATGAACAACGCTTGCAAATTATAAAATTTTACTATCAAAATTCGTGCTCGGTTCGAAATGTTCATCGCGCGCTGCTTCCATTTTATGGTCGGCATTCTCGACCTTCTGAGCAGTCTATTCGGAAGATTGTGACCAAGTTTCGCACCAAATTTAGTTTACGTACTGTGCGTAGTGAAGAAAATATTGCGGCCGTATCAGCTAGTGTGACAGAAGACCGCGAAATGTCGATTCGGCGCCGTTCCCAGCAGTTAGGCCTTTGTTACAGCGATGATAACAAACTTTTTTTTGCCCGAAATGGAAGTTCTTGACTTGCATGATATGTGGTTTCAACAAGACGGTGCCACATGCCACACAGCACGCGAAACAATGGCGCAATTGCGAGGCGAGTTTGGTGAACAGTTAATTTCACGTTTCGGGCCGGTCAATTGGCCGCCTAGATCGTGCGATTTGACACCATTAGACTATTTTTTGTGGGGGTATGTTAAGGCTAATGTCTATAGGGACAAGCCCGCTTCGATTGACGCACTGGAAGCCAACATCCATGCATTCATTCGTGAGATACCGGCCGATATGTGTGAAAGAGTATGCCAAAATTGGACTCAGCGGATGGGCTACCTGAGACGCAGCCGCGGTCAACATTTGCATGAAATTATCTTTAAACATTAAATTGCAAGGTTCAAACTATCGATTCAAATAAATATTTCATTCATTTTTTCGAATTTTTTGTGTTTTTTTTTTTTTTAAAGTTCTAAACCTCTTAAAAAATCACCCGTATTATTAACTTCTTTGAAAAGACATAAGCATTTTGTTACTTAAATCGTACAGAGATGATAAATTTGTTCAACCAGCTTATCAATTAAAATTATTATTACAGTCACGATCTGCCTTAGGAATTAATTTCTATGCTCGCCACAGACAAATAAAGCTCATTCACTTCTGTCATCCTGAGGAAAATATTAAATTGTTTACTTTTTGAGAGTTCCTTTCATCTCCTAATTATTACTTTCAATTCTCTATATACAAAAAAAAATAAATACATATCTCTCTTTTATGACACAAAGGATTCAACAAAATAAATCTTCAAAATTGAAGTAGGTACATATATGTATGTATATCTTTGCTTTGAATCTCACATAAAATTCATTTTTGTTCATGACAGAAATATGAAGGCAACGTGCTGTTGCATTATCTATGAGTGAGTATGTATGTAGGTATACTCTGGATAATTTACCACAAAATAATTTGTATCTTTCTAAGTTTTATTTCACAAACAAACCGCAAGCAAACTTGTGGCTTTTTGTGACTTCCTTAATGTGATTTATGCATGAATAGAGTGTGCAGTGTCTTACTACTATATAACTGGGCTGCAGAAGTGTTTCTTTGATTTTTTTTTTAGGTGGTGGCAGTAGGTTCATAGACAGATACATCTATCTTATATTTTTTGAAAATAATTGTGAAGAGCTGGTCTTATGAATTTCCATTTATGGGCCTATTAGGACACGTTGTAATTGTAAGCGGAATCCTTATATGATTTAATTGGGTTAGAGTAAAGTGATTTCGCAATACTTAAAGTGAATTTATGTTACGTACGCTTCAAGTTGATCTGTGTTTATGAACCTAGATATTAATATTTTGTTAAAAAGAAAATATAAGAAGAAAACCTTCATAACTGAACAAATGAAATGTATCAATTAGAATTAAATTTTCTGCAGAAAAAAAACTATCACTGGAAAAATACAAAGCTATAGATCAATATTTTGAACTAAGAGATGTCTTGAGTGGTATCGATATTTTCACAGATTAATAGAAATTCAAAGTTTTATAAAATTGTCCCTAACTTTTACCGAAAAACACTAAATTCGATTTTTGCTAATATCATTAACAAAAAAATATTGGAAAATGTTTTACAACGAGTTTTAATTTTTAGTTAATTAAGAAGTTTTATTTCATAACATTTTTGAAGAAAAATCTCCTCAAAATCTTCGAAAATATTCGCAACGAAAAATCGAGTTCGCTACTCAACTCTTTCGTTTAAATATATTTTTATGAAATATATAAAACAAGGAAATTTTTTTTAGCAAAACGATATTCACTTATTTATTCAAAGCATTATGTTACAGGAAATAGTATAGCACATATGATTTTAAGTTGAAAATTCATAGGTATTATAGCAAACGGGTCTTACAATCTCTGCACTTCCTACAGGTGGTTCATTGTTTAAAGAACGAATTTGATACAAAAAACTACCTCCAGTTCACAATCGATATATATTTTCTTTGTTTAAAATAAGTATTATCTTAAATTGGTTATAAAATAATACCGCTTTCAAGCACTTTAAAATTAATATCAAATTATATTGCCTGTGGTATAAGATATAATTCTTGTTTCTATGTTAAACATAATCAATCTATTAGAACTCGTTTATTGGCTGCTAACAATCTAACCAAGCTCAATTTAGTCTTGGTTATCTTAAATCATTTTATAATTAAAAATTTGTCAAAGAATTTATGATTGCAATTATTTTGGTAATGACTTCCAACAGCACCACCAGCAAAAAAAAATAGAAACAAGCATCAAGACAACCAAAACCGGCTACGGCAATTTTGTATGTCCACACACGCATTCGTGTGAAAATGTCAAACCTCTTTATAGCTCTAGCTGCTGTAATGGTCATCTTGTCGGAGATGTAGGTAATAACTCTTTGGAAAAGTCTATTGACATTTAATTTTATCTTATACTGGCCTGGCAATTTTAATTATGTAGAAAGATATTTTGAAATAATTTTAACATAATTATACAAAGTTGTAGTGAAGGTATTATTACAAAATATAGTTATTACTTGAAAAATTGATGGCGAACTTTGCGTCTTTTATATAAAAAACACTATATAAAAAAGTATGATCTTGAAAGAAGCTAAAACTAAATAGTCAGATGCTTTGTGGTGTTTAACTTGCGAGACTGAAAAAAAAAATTAAGCAATGACTGAACTGTTTAGTGAAACATGAATCAACATTATTTAGGTTGGCCTTTGCTAAACAAGTCAATCATTTTAGCTTAAGCTATTTTTAATCACGTTAATAAAGACTTAAGATGAAACACAAAACTAAGCTAATTATATAATTGTCTTGAACTTTTTCCGAGGACTGCTACTAGACGAAAACTTTTACCATAACAATTAACCTCATCGTTTTTTCTACCTACATGCATTATGATAACATTTTCAGAACTATTCATCTCATAGATGCTATAGTTAATGACACTGCTTTCTCAGCAAGTCACTTAGTTATTTTGATAAATGATCCTGATTGGAGTCAAATACAACGTAATTAACCTCAATTTTGGTGTTGCAACTCTCAAAGTCTATAATACACGAAAATCTGTAAAAATATATTCAAGGCTTTCGCAGTTTCATTTCCGAAAGTTGATTTTCCGTGTTAATATACGCATATACATCAGGTAATATAAAACAACCCCCCAAACCACACCTGTATCCTGTTTTAAAAATTTTCATAGTAAGTGGCCAGCATATATCAATTTGACAGCTATTTGCATTTCGGTTTCCTTGAATTTGTCAAAAAAATAAAATTAAAAACAAAAAAAATTAAAGTGGATTTCCTTAAGGGGGCGCCATATACAACTTGTTAGAAGCCTATAACGCTATGCCAATCTTGTCCCCGTTTTTATTTTATTAGCCAGTTAAAAGCATACCTACCGGTTTCCTTTCTAACTCTTTTTTTCCTGAAGGAAAAAAATAAACTATGTATATATGTGCACTTCTCAAATGTGTGGTTGCGCCCAAAAAATCAAAAAAAAATCGAGAGGAAATACTTACGAATGACTACTATATCGCCATCAAATAAGGCCAAATGGATTTTCTATTGCGAAATCCATTTGCCTGCCCACTCTCTATACTAATGGCTAAGTTTTTTGGTCTAGATATCAGAGAGGCCACTTCACTGTCCTGTGACACGCGTGCGTTGCTGTCGCGCACCGAACCGCCAGCAAGCTTTTTTATTAATTTTTTGTATTGATAAGAAAGACTACAAGATTAAAGCACGTGTATTTCATTTCGATTGCCCAATTTAAATCGGCATCATACCAAACAATAACAGAAATACTAAACAATATCCTTTTAGATCATATAAATGGTACATATACTCTTATGCTATGCATGTTACAATGCGGAATCAACTAAGAGTCATAAATTCAATTGAAAAACACCCCCGCATAAGGCACTCACATATGCCGCCTACTTGCTTTTGTTAATATTTTTAATAATGCACCGCGGGTACTTTATGCACCTGGCTTGAGGGCATTGTACATTTTGTACAGCGCAGCTCATTTTGTTAGACACACTTCAAATTCGGACCTGTCATTAAAGGCAAACTTAAGCATTCGTAGGGAGCAAATTTCGTGATTAGATGTATACAACTTTAAAATGTCTTAATTCATATGGTGACATGTCAAAATATATTGAGCACGGATCACAAATCATTTGTCAGCTGTCAAATTTACTGTCATTAGAAATAGTGTTGCCATTTCAAAAACCAAAACTCTGCAAAAAAAAACACCCTTTATTAGGGAAAAGTCGGGCGGTGTGACACTAGCGCATTATCGGAAGGAATGGAGGGGAACAAGTTTCTGCTGAATCCAAAGGGCTAAGGTTAGGGGCATTTTTCCATGACAAAAGATACTCTTCGAGGTCAATTCCTCGATAATCCGTTTTTGGGTTTTGATCCCCAGACCTACGACGGGGTGCGGTTACAGTCCTATAAGGAACTACCCTTTACGCCACGGGCTCCTACATAAAATATCTTAGGTTACATTATTATTTTAAAAAAATGCCTTATAGACTGCACTGTTTGTAAGTAGGTACTGAAGTACTTCATGATAGATGAAAATAATTTGAAAAAGTATGCCTGTGCTGCAGCTGTTAACCATCATATTTGTACTGAGTGTCTTTATTTGTACTTAATTTTAACAAGAACCGAACTGAAATTTAACTACTGTGAGTCTAACTTTTTAAACCGCACTGTAACTGCGAGATTAGGGCGCGAATCTGACCTCTTATTATTCGAAGCAAGAAACGACCAGAAAAAAAAAATAAAACAAACTGTCGCTAGTAATTTTGAATATTTTTGATTATGATTGGGATCAATAAATTTAGAAGGTGAATGTTGGGGGCTTGGGTTTTCTTGAGTAGTAACTTTGAGTATTGTGCTATTATTATATATATTTTTGTGAACAGTAGCCCCATGCTGAAAACAGTTACCGGCCAAAGGTTTTTTTTTGACAGAACTTGTGATAAGTTTATGTGATTTTGTAGGTAAGGTCGTTTATCTTATAGGTACATTTGCGAAGGCGTTGATTATAATAATATTGGCCTACGCAGTATGTGAGATATTATGGTTAAGATTTAAAGGAATTTATGTTTATTTGGGAATATCATAAATTTGATCTAAATAAGTTTGTGGTTTGCGGTTATGACTATTTTAAATTGTTTTAAGTCTTATTTATGTTTAAATTTACTATTCATGTTTTTTCTATTTCATATATGTAGGTATTTGGAGATGCCTATCTAACCTATTTTGTATTTTTTTTTTATTTTATTTGACCTTGTTTTTTTGCTTAAGAAAAATTTTCTAATTTTCCATATTATAAATTTTAGAGTGGAGGGAAAAATCTAATGGAAAACATTTACAATGGGGAATTAATCAGCCTTATTGTGAGTTTCACCCAGAAAATATTTGACCTTGAAATTTTTTGTTCACCCGGAATTTTAAAAGCTATTGTGAGTTTCGCCCGAATGAAATTTCGTTCGCCTGCTAAAAATAAGTGAACATTTATGCTATCAATGGCTTTACATTCCGCCCAAATTAATGTTCATAATAATGGGAATTTTCAAACATAATAATTTCGGGTGAAAATCACAATAGGCGAAAAATAAAACGTCAAATTTTCCGGGTGGTGTGTTGTTGGGGTGAAACTCACAGTAAGGTTTAATATGCCTAGGCTTAAGATTGAAGCTGTGAAATGTTAAGTTTTAAATATCAAATTTTCTACGCCATTTTTAGGAAAGTATGTAAGTATGTACTAAGGAATTAATTTATGAAAAGTTCATTTTTGATGTTTTATAATTTTTTTTTCTTAAATCAACAAAAAACTTGAGATATTTCAAAAAACTCGAATAGAAAAGAAATTATATAGTTTAGAATAATTGAAGGATAGTTTTTATTTTAGCAAAATGACTGGTGAATATAAGTCATAATTTTTCACGGCACAAGTCGTCGCTACAATGCGGAACTAGTCTAAGTTACATTTTCAATTTTTTTAAAGAAGAACCTTAGTGCGAAAAGTGGAGACTTTCGACATTATGATTATATTCTTTTATTTAAATTATGATGGAATTACTGCCCGTAGGATTATTCAGAATATGTAGAAAATGCGCGGAACACAACAAGTCTCCTTATGACATAAAAAAAAAATCATTTTGAAATTTTGGACTTATACTAGTTCTGCATTGTAGCGACGAAGTGTCTACTTAAATCTGTGGGGGAGACCTTATATGGAAAACTAAACTACCTAGATTAGACCTCGACCCCAAATTAGCAGTTAAGCACAACAAACACTATAGCATATATCCCACATATATAGCATTCAAAAGAGTCTGAGGTTTTAGTTCAAAAGGTTAAACCAAATTAGTTATTCTGCATTTAATAAATTAAATGCCTCTAGCCCTGCCTTCAAATAGTTCAATCTACAATTATAAAGCCCTCTGACTATAACAAACAACTTCAACTAATTCAAAGTTCATCATCTGCCATTCAACTACAATAATGCTGCTTTACACTATGTAACTTTAAAATATCTGATTATGTCGTGACTGGACGTCTTGCACCTGGCATTACCATCTGATTGAAATAATAATAAAAAAAAAAAGCAAAACAAAAAACAATAAAGAAGCGGAAAAGCTCAAAATGTCTTTTTGCCGGATTACATAATGTTCAGCGCACAAAGCCACCACCCGAGTAGCACAGAATTCTATTTATAACAAGAATTAGTTATACTTGTGTTTTGTTGAAGTAATCTGCAACATTATTTGTTGTAACTCAGTTTCTCAATCGTTTATCAAAAAACAGATGTAACTTTGTGAATTAAAAAGCTACAAATCGGTTTCGCAAAGGTTTGAACTTGTTTCAAAAAAATTGAAGTTGTTATTAAAAGGTTATAAGCAAGTCAAACATTTGAAAGTTGATAAAAAGTTATTATTACATCTATTTAATTTCTGTTTCGTCATCTTCTAACGTAAATATTAAAATAACTTTCTTGCGACAATCTATAAAAACATTTGGGTAACTTTAATATAACTTTCAATTAAGAAGGGGGAAACAAATAACAAAAACATTTTTGTAACGTTTTACTCTTAAAATGTTTATTTTAACAGAATTTCTATGAACAAGTTTATACAATACATATATAACAATAAGTTATTTTATTCGGTGTTGTCTATTCGCAATACGAACAAAATTATGTATATTATAATGAAATACATCATTCCTGGAATAGCACATGGTTTTTTTCAAAGAAGTTTGCATAAATCTTCACCATTGTTTTTTTTTAATTACATTTCAAACATCTTGTTACTATTAACAACATCAAAACAAAGATGGAACTCTAAATGTGTTTTGTTATGTTGTCGTTTTGTTATATTTGGCATAACACGAATTCAACAAACAAATTGTTAAAATAAACATCGTTTAAACTAAGTTGAAACATAACTGCTTGTATTTTGTATGGTTGGAGACTTTGTTATATTTTGGACATTAAAACAAATAGGTAACAAAAGTACCAGAATTGACAAAAAAAACATTACATTTGGTTTGTATTTAAAACAAAACTTCAACATTTCTTCAGATTCAAGTGATGTTGAAGTTGAGTTTCTAGAACTAATAACGTTGCAATTACGTTTTACGTTGACCTTTTGGGTATCAAAGTTGTAATAAGTTATAATGATATTTTATAACTGTTAATGGTATATTTTTATTTACTATATTTAAATCAACCATGAAAAGTAAACAAACAAAAATTATTGCTTGGAAATGAAAAGAGTTACTATACATGGCAGAGTTGCCGCTGGATTGAAAAATTGTGCCAAGTCAGATTAAACAATCCGTAGATTTTAAGATGACCATAATAAACATAACGAAAATAAAAAAATTATATTGCATGTCTTGTCATATAGAACACATTTTGACGTTTCATGAATATTTCGTTCCAAATGTCAAGAGGCTTCCTAGAAATCGTGATTTTATGAAGCATTATGAAAAAGGCAAACGAAATTATGTTTTTTAAGGGTTTTTTTTAAATCCATTTTAATCGTAGCCATCTTTAGATGGAACTTGACGTTTGGCGTCTTGAAATATAGAAGACAAACTATGTTTCAAAGTTTCATGAATATTTCGTTCCAAATGTCATCAGGCTGCCTAGAAATCGAGATTTTATGAAGCTTAAGAAAAAGGCAAACGAAATTATGTTTTTAAGGGTTTTTTTAATCCATTTTAATCGTAGCCATTTACAAAAACAACCCCCTAAAAGAAATTTATTTTCTAGAATTTGACATTTAATGGGGTTTGGAATAAAGAGAAAATTGATATTTTGACATTTAACGTAATTTCTGTTATAAAATTTGTGTTTTAAAAAATAAACAAAAAGTGAACTGCGGCAACTCTGGCGGATAAAGACCAAAGTTAAATGCAAGATTTTGCTTAATTTTTTCCCGCCAGAAAAAAAATGATGGTTTTTTTAACATTAGAATTCTAGTTTCAGTAACGAAGATTAGAAAATATGATAAAAAACTATATTTCTCTGTTGTATAAACAGTGTAAATTGGTTAAAATAAGGATTTTATAGCCTCAAGTGTCTACTTTGTTGTATCTTCGGTGTAATAACATGTAAGTTTTAAATTTAAGAGACAATGTTTTATTGAGATTTCCGGCAACAAGCGCCATATTGTTCACAATATATTGCTTTTTTATTAAAATTTGATCTTAAATGCGATATTTTTAAACTAATTTTTCCAGTTGGTATCACTTTTTCCATAGTAAATTTCAATGGAAATCGCTGAAATATTCGTTTCGCAATGTAAATCACAAATATTTTTGCAACTTGAATGCCTAAATACAAACATGAATATTTTTCTATTTTTCAAATTTTCGGCCAATTTTAATTTTTTGGGTGGCGCGTGAATTTTCTGGAAGTAAAACATCATTCTTTATGATAAAAATGGCATTTGTATTAGATTTTCCATTCATAAATAACTAAAAACCGCATTTTAAGTCACAATATTAGGAGTTTTCATTTTTGTCAACACTTTGAAGTTTATCTTTTTTATAACATCTCAAAGTTATTATACTTATTAAAAGAATTTGATTAATAACTTTTGAGAAACTTTTACAATGTTTTAGGAAACATTATTTATCATTATATTATAACATATAATAGAACAGAAAAAGTTAAAGTAATAGTAATAGAACATTTCTGCAATATTAGTAAAGCTCATCTTCGAGTTCAATTAAAGTTTCACAATTGTAAGATTAAGTTACATGTAACATTTCTTAGTTCAAATAACTTTTATAAAACTGAGAAACGACAAAATTGAACTTAAATAAAACCCAAATACAACAAGTTTGTTGTAAATGAGAGGGGAAATGCGGCTATTTGGGTTACACAATTGTACTAGAAAACGTTTCTGAAATAAATGGACAACAACTTGATTGTTTTACTGTTGTTATATCTACCAAATGAAAACCCGTCTGTGCTACTCGGGCACCAACTTGAAGTACCCCTACATACTTTAACAGCTGACATATAAAATGAGATTCGACCAAACTTGTGTATAGTTTAGTTATTTTGTTTTTTGTATATAAGTATGCCGCCAACACTCTAATGACGTTTACAATAAAACACTTGTAATCATCATTCCATTGAGAGTGGTAATGGTATAAGTACAAAATACTCAGTGTCAATTATCACTTGTCAAAATGGTTTTTAACTCTGTGATAGCATCGCTAGGTAACAAGAAGTAATCTGTGTCTTTTGCAGAACGATATACATACATACATATATAATGTATGCAAATGTAACGAACAAATCTGCGGGATTTGCAAGCAATTTGCCAATCGCGCATCATTATTTGTCGATATTTTGTATATCGTTTGACACTATCGGGATATAATTTGATGCAAGTACATGTCAAATTGTAGAAAAACCTAACACCTGTCATGTTGGGTTGGAAATACACAAATGTATGTGGGCTAAGTAAAATTGTCTGAGAAGAAGCGTTATATTTGTGTATACCTTGTAGTTGATCAATGGTTTATTTTTTAGTTTAAATAAACTTAATCTTTGATATGTAAAAATAGTAATAGATTGCCCGACATTTGGTATTAATGATTTTTGGAAAATATTTTATAAGGGTGCGATTATGTTGGAGCTGCGATAAATGTTCCGAGAAGTGATGGGAAAATAGATGCAATCGAAAGTTGAGTCACAGGTTTTGTGTGTGTTTTAATATTGAAATTATTATTTTTGATTCCACTTGGACTCATCAGTTGACTAGTGAGGGCCTTTGTCAATACGCAATTTTTGGTAAGTTCAGTTCATCTTACATAGATTTCGTGACAAATATCTATTTAGTGCGAATATTATTTTTGTTTTATTTATATTATTATTATTATTATTATTAATATTATTTTTGTTTTTATTTATATTATTATTATTTTTGTTTTTATTTATAGTTATTGAATTTCATCATAAAATGTTTAACGTCTATCCTGGTTAAAGGTTTCTAAAATATTCATCGTCGATTCTTTCGCAGCTAGAAAAAAGTGAAAAGGCAAAAATGTTCAACTGGAAATTCTAAAATGTTTTTGTCTCAGGTTGCTATTGGTACTTAAAATAGGACTATTGATCATCAATTTTTTTTTCTTTCTCTATTTTGTGTAATTTCATTATAAGACAACTTCAGATAGACAAATAAGTTTCATAACCGATTGGGAACATACGAAACATTTGGAAATACAAAAAGTTGTATTTAATAATGTGTTTCGTGTGAACACTGTTTAACAATATACATATGTACATTATGTAGAAATAAAGAAATAAAGACTCACCCTAGAAATAATGATACCAGCTATGCTTATACGAATCCTGGGTCCTTTGAGTAAACGATATCTAAGATCCACTCCATTCCAAAACGAAATAAAGTAACGCTTCACCTATAAGTTCATTAAAGAAAAAAAAAAGAAAAAAAAAGAAGATTCAAATAAATTACAAATTCCGTGCACAACTCGCATGCCAGTCAGTCAGACAGACACTTTTTAGATAATTTATTTAAACAGACAAAGGTGGTGAAAAAAAAACAAACAAAACAACATGAGTTTGAGTATGAAGGACACACCTGTACATTATCACCGCCATGCAGTTTGTAACCATCGTAGTCAACAATAACTAAAATCTCTGGATAGATCATATAAGGTGCTTCACGTTTGACTCGACTTGAATATTGTTGTGTTCTTCTGAATCTGCCGGCAAAACGCTTTGTTCTTCTACTACTCGATTGGGATGCGGATGCTGATGATGGTTTTAGTTTATCACTGATTTCAATATCATCTGGTTCCATGAATGCTGTAAAATATAAAATGAAAGGAAGTTTTAATTTATATTCATATAATTTTTATTTTATATTGTTTTTTAATCTTCCTTCAAAAACTAGATCAAGATGCGATTAATATTTGTTATAAATGGTACCTACTGTATAAAGATGATCAAAGAGGCAATTTTTTTTTTTATATGGAACATGGTGTGGGTGATATCTCAACAAGTTCGTGATCATTTCATTGAGTAACGGTGTCTATACTTTATAAAGATTTTCATAGTTGTTTTTTCATTTTTGTGTATTAATGAAATAAATTTTAAATATGAACTCCAGGTATTTTTTGGAGTTCAACGTACTTTGGTAAATTTTTATAAACAAAAAAATAACAGTTATTTAGAGCTTGACGTTCAACACATTTTGCGTCAAATGTTGTGGCATTTTGTGATGTAATAAAAGCATACTTTTTCTGTGGGTATCTAGTTATATTATAAAACATTTCTGATGGTCTTTAATGTGATATCCCAAATAGGAGAGCGATTAACCAAAAACAGAAGTTCAGAAAGTTCAGAAAGTTCAGCAGGGTATTTCAATAAATTAAGTGAAAAAGCTAATAAAAAATCTGTTTAAATAAATGTGGACGTAAGTCCTTGATATGAAATTAATACATGCTTTAAAACGAATGAGTCGGCTGGAGAGTTTTGATGTTTTAAGCTAACGCTATAGCTAAAAATGATGTAGTCAATTGATTGTTCACTCTTGTAATTTTGTAATAGCTTCTTATTAAAATTAGAAAATCATAAATATTCGTTCCTATGGGTATTTTTTGTAACTTATATACAAGATTAAATGAATGAAGAGAGTAAGATACATATGTACATGTACACCGCGTACCACTTGTTTGAGTTGCTACTATTTTCAGGATATTTTTAGCAAGTTCAGAATTCGGAAAATTCTAAGGATTTTATTAGTTCCTAGTCCCCTTCAATTTTGTGTCTTTATTTTTGAAAAATGTGTACTCTATCGAACAAGGTATACGAAAATCGCGACAAAAATATTGAAAAAAAGAAGTCTTAAAAAGTAACTCGAGATTTAAATGAAATTTAATTCTAAAAAATTGAGAAGGCGCAAAAGTAAGCCCTATAAATAGTTATTATATGTGTATGAATCAAACTTAAATGGGTTTCTTGTTTATTGTTTTGAAAATTGTAAGAGAAAATCTAACAAGACCTAAAGTAAATCTTCAAGAAATTTTCTCGGTAAAGTTCTCAGTAATTTTAATAAACATTTAGGTATTTGTGTATTATTTTTGTAAGTACACATTAAATGGTCTACTTTTAAAACCATATATTTTTTATAATCGAATTGCTCAAAACGGTTTTATTTTAAACTGCGATAATAATTCTAAAGCCTTTTTTAATTTTTATTATTATTTTTTTTAAACTCGTATTAATTCCACCGAGTAATTTTGAACTTACTATTATATGTTTTATTCCAAAACTACTCACTAACACAATTGTTTTTTAGGAAACTTAAAGAACAGATTCTTAGCTCTAAAAAAACTATTGCATGACATTGCATCCAAAACTACTCACTAACACAATTGTTTTTTAGGAAACTTAAAGAACAGATTTTTAGATTTAAAAAAAAACTATAGCATGCAGACATTGCAAGTATTGTCGTTGTTTTTATATTTATGTTTCTGTTTTTAGTCTTTTTTTTTTCCAAAAATTGAACCTTAAGCTTAGATGTGAGAAAATAGAGCCCTCTCGTATATATTAATTTTTTCACACCTTATGCAAAACATCAAACTTACAACTTCGATAAAAAAAGGCAAGCCTGTTTTGAATTTAAACATTATAAGTCTAACCGCCATATTATTCACTCGATTAATCCAGTTTAAAACTTAAATCTGCATGTAAATTATTATCTGTACCTTGGTGCTTAAAGGGTCAATGTAAATTTTTTATAATATTGACTTAAGTACACCATTGGATTCAGCGTACGTTAAATTCAAATTTCATAATGCTTGTATTTTCAAGAAAAACAGTCTTTTTTTATTATAAAAACATATTTATAAAGATGAATATTTAAAAATTTTAAGCATTCTTAGAAATTAAATAACGAAATTTCCGATTTCCCAAAAATGAAAATATTGGGCATTGGCTGCTTAGGTACCGATCAAAATTCAATAAATTTAAATTCGAATTTAAGATTTAAATTCATAGCGGAAAATTTTTTATTCGATTTAGTATAAAGCTTTAATCATTTTATTTGCGATACTAAACTCGAAAGACGATTTTGATAATTATAATCGATATACTATAATCGCGTACGTTTTATAAAAGTTAAAAAACGTCAAATGCGCTGAAGTAGTATCATACTTATACCTTAAGATATGACTGTTTTACATTTTGTATCATAATTTTGCTAACCTTTTTAAAGTTAGTTTTAATTTCTTCTATTTCCTGTTTTGTGGTAAGCACAAAAAAAATATAAGCCCATAAGATTAAATTACTTAAAAATAGTTGAAATTAGTCATGAATTATTTATACAATTACCTACAATGTAACAAATAAAACTTGATAGCAAAAAACGATACAATTTCCAATCAACTACTTTTTAACTAGCAATAACCATTTTTGGAGTTTGTAAAAAAAAACTTCTGGAATGATTATCGAAATGTACTATATCTGAAATGAAAGTTTTATACAAATGCAGCTAGTTTAAAATGTATGCGGTATTTATTGCTTCTTTATAGTAAAAACATAACACAAACAAACATGTACCTTTTTGGTACAGATATCCACTGTACCTATGTATATATAGGATTGTTTCAATTCCCAATCCGATTATATAAGTTCCATTAAAATCGACACGGTATTTTAATTAATTGCACTACATTTTACATTTTTCAATTACCTTTCAATATCTCACTTTCATTGCAAATCCAAAAAAAAAAAAACGATAAAAACCAACACTTTTTAACCCGTAGAGGATTATCTCATCTTTGACCAATGCATTTGGTCGAAGATAAAGCATTTTATTTACGTGGATATCATTTAGGTGGAGATATGTAAGGAGTGAAAGTATCTGGAAGAATATGCGCAACATTTTGCAAATAAATCCTGATTATATTGGATGATTCAATTAACTGCAGATGAACTTCAACCTGAGGGTGTAATAAATAAATAATTTAATTGGCAACACTCTGTGGAAATATTCAATTGAAGATTTATTGGGATCTGGTCAGGTTCTTCCTTCTCGGACAACCAATTATAACTTGTTTTGTCATCGAAAACCATACGAGATTTATCAGATTTGTTTAAAATCTTTAGGAATCCTGATTTGAATAAAAAGTGTGATTTTTATTTAGGTAAATTTATGGTGTGATCCGTTTAGTTAATGGGATCTATCGGGAATCTAGAGGGGAATTTTGTTTCCTTCTGAATATTTGTTTACCTCGAGCATTTTGTTTGTTATCGTGAATCTCCCATGAAATAAATTTCCTTCGAACGATCCAAAGTAATGACAGCCAAATTTCCTTGGAAAATTTATTCCCAATACCAAATTCTGAGGGAAATTTTGATTATCAATTATGCTCCCAATTTTCGAAGCTTTCGAAGGAGTGAAATATTTCCAGGGAAATTTTGTTCGTGATATGTGTGTGTTCTTTATTGTGGGTCACGGTAATTTTTTCTAAATTCTAAAAAGTCTTACTAGATTTGTAATACTTTTGATGACAAACGAACACCTTAAAAAGTTTTTCTTGAAAAAACAATTTTGAGAGATAAAACGGCCAAACTTTTCCCATACAGATTTGTATGGAATTTTTGTACTTTTTAAATTTTATTTTTTTTCCTCAGAAACTACAGCAGCTACTCTAGATTGTTGTAAATTTTTGTTTAATAATATTTTTTTAATACGACCTCATTCAAATTCTATGTTAAACCGAAAAAAAGGCCCGGCAAAATATTGAAACTTTTAGTGGTTATTTGTATCGCGAAAAAAATATTAATTAAAAGAAAAATATTGGAAATAAAAAAAGTGGAAGACTGTTTTTTTTTTTTTTTTTTTGATATACAAAAAGCTGTACATCTCATTGTGAGCAGATAGAAAATATGATGTACGACAGTTTTTGAAAACAGTTGCAGCTGCGGCACCGATTCCAGTTGCAGCAGGGCATTCTGTTCAGCCTGTAAGTTGTGGATGAAATTTGATTTTTCTGTTATAAGATTTTTTAAAAGCAAAGTCTCGAAGAGAATTTATTCCAAATCGCAAGAAACTGTCAGATGAGCAGGTTGAATGGAATCAGCTTTTGACATTATAGGATATATATATACATATATAGTAAACTGTATATTATACTCTTCATGTCACTTCAAATCTTATGATAATTGTTATCGTATATTTTCGTACTTAGGTTTACGAAGGTATTGGACTATAAAATTACACGAAAACGTATTTTATTGTTTGGCTGACATTTTAGATGTATGATTGGCATTTCTGCTTGGTAAAATTTAACAGTCTTTGATCTCCAAATTGGACTGATTTCAAGCAGTCGGAAACAAAATCCGTTGTTATAAATGCTAAATGCGAAACTATATCTGTCAGTCTGTCTGTCATTATATCTAATGTTTTCATGGCTTTAATGAATTAGAGCGGCTTTCACGATATTGACATTGAGTACTACTTTGACCTTTTAACAGTCAAACAACTGGGAATGTGTTACATATGTGTATGTTTTTTTTTAATTATATAGTTTTTTTTTTATTTCTTGTGTTTTGGCATTTAAGTTGATTTGACTAAAAAAAAATTAAAAATATTAAAACTTTCTTTACTTACCAAAATCACTCATATGTTCCATTGGATGAGCATCTCTCTTAAATATCACATGATGAGGTTTATTTTGGTCAGTATTTAATTCATCTGGCAATGGTTTTATGACCATATGATGTCCTATACTTCCCTCCTAAAAATACACACAAAAAAAAATGAATAAATTAATAAATGAAATTATACAAAAATTGATGCAATTTTTAATCATATAAAAAATAATATATAATCAATATTTAAAATTAAGAAATTCACGCCTGCAGGACATGTTTTACTTAATTGCTACCACATAATAGATAACATCAACTCAACGCATAGCAAAAATGGGTGTGACGACATAATTTCGCAGCCCGTTTACTATATAATATGTGATTGCAAAAAATAAACGATTAATTGCAAAGTTTATATGCATTCCTAGACATGAACCTCCCGCAAAATTATCATCTCTTGCATAACCAAAATTTAACCACTTTTTTGCCGGGTTAATAACCACGATGTATATAAAGTAGAGAGCTATGCCATTAACGACAAATCGTTTGAATGCTCCAATTAGGTTATCTTTCACGAACAACACAACTAGGAAGTTTTTTTTATTTAAGAGAGATATGCGGAGCAGCGCTACTGTGGTGGTACAGTAACGCCCACTAAATTAACCCAATCGACACAGAAATATTTTTGCATGCGGACAACCTGTCGATTGACAATGTCGCGTAGACTGATTGTGCACGCCGACGACGACGATGATGATGCCGCCACCGCACCGCCATCGCCACCGCGTCGCTGAGCGGGTTAGCGTTGATTGACAGGAATTCAGTGGCAATTGTTGGTGTGTCTGTCTTTCCTGTATATACTAAATGCAAACAGTTCAATTACTATGTTGACAGAGTTGCATAACCAATTGGAGTAAAAAAAAAAATTATATTAAAAAAAAAAAATAAGAACAGATTTTCTTTATGGGTGGACCACTGGACACAAGATAACCATGGACATGGACAGAAAATTACACAACTCCCTTTTGAGACAGCTAGCACACGTTTTGGTTATTTTTTTTTTTTTTTGGGCTATAACAAAAATTTGACACTTCAAGCTAGTCCCACGATAAATCTGGAAATTTATTGAAGTCAAAACTGTTAGACACTGAAACGCAATTAATTAGACAAAAATGTGCGTCCGCCTGTGTCCAGACCAGGGGGTTGTCGTCTAAAACTATTTTTATTCTCTTAAAAGAGTATCTATATACATATAGGTACATATATGTATATAATATGGCTCAGGTTTTGGGACAGGCTATAGGCTATTTATAAAATCGACCGGTATTGCATAAGGACGTATGTTTATTGGGTTATTAGATTGCGATAAAAATGGTATATGGCTTTGGCCAGACACATCGTTCCAAACTAACTGGTTGGTGAGATGTTAAAATAAATAAGAAAACAACAACAACAAAAAAAAACAACATTAAATTAAGTCAAATTGATTTCAAGTGCTGCAACTTCTTAAATAAGTGGTTTGGTTCTGTTGTGGCATATATTAATGATGTAACACAGCAGGAGGTCTTGTATGAGGTTTTTAAAATTGGAGCATACATTTTTTTTTGTAAGTCAAAGGGAATGTAGGCAAATTAATCTAAATTTTATTTATAACATGCGGAATTGCACAGAATGACCTGAGGCGTGTAGTTCAATGCTTTTTTAAAAATACAAAGCAATTAAATGGCATTGCTCCTTATAGATTGTTATCGGGAAAGTGTTATTAAGCCACGGATCCAATTATGTACTAAGAACATATAACGAAGTAAGTAATGGATGACAAATTGTATTGAAGGTGTTGTATACCTACAGTTCTTTATTAGGAAGCTTATAGTTGATTATAGGAAGGATAAGGTGAGGAATGATGACTTCATGTTTTGACAGTATTTTTATATAAAGGATTACTTCAGTCAATTTAGGGTTATAGGATATATCAAATAAATTGTCACAGATATTTTTATTTTATTTCTTAAGCATACAAAATAAAAAAAGGCGTATTCGCTTCCAGCACTTCCTTTTCCCAATTTTACAAAAAAAATCAAACGATTTATTTAAATTCCTGATAAAGATAAACGACATCAAAAGTTTTAAAAATTATTTATGTATTGATTCAAAATACCTTTTAAGAGCCTTTAGGTAACAAAACTTGGCGTTTCATCATGGCGATCTCACTTGGACTCATCAGTTGACTAGCAAGGCCCATATGTCCAACAAGATTCGTAATCATTAGTTGGAAGTTAAGTGGAAGTTTTTGCACAGGTTTTTTTTTTAATACAAATTCATATATACCTAGTTACTGAAATAAATCAGCCAACTAGAAGACTTAGCACACAGCTGATTTATTTCACTACTATATGTAAAAAAAAAAAAAAAAACTTGGTATAATTTTTTAATGCTTTGACTTACAATGTTAACTATTTTACAGGACTGTCTTAGAATAGACACTTAAAAAAAAACATTATAAAAGATAAAATTATTTTGATTTTTTTCCTGAATAATGGCAATATTATACCTTCTAACTGCATTCTCTTTTTTTAAAAGTGTTGGGCTAAATGCACATTTTTATCGATTGGTATTAATATTATTATCAATCAACGATTGATTACAAAATACAATCGTATATCTCACGTATCACGATTTAATTTTTTAAGTTCCGTTTTTTTTTTTAGTGAAAGGAACTATTAAATCACACGCATGTGGGTATATGTAACATTACTATATTGCATCTAAGTCACAAATTATCTATTATAAGACTTAATTGAAAGGGAAAAATAATTGAATGGTAAATAAATCAGTTTTATTGCTTTGATTTGGTGAATTATGTTGAAAAAGAAACAAAGTGATAATAAATTAGTACATAACAAAAAATAAATCTGAACCAAGTGCTGGGCTCATTGCATTAACTATTAAAAAAATGATGTGATAACCTGCAGAGTAACAAAAAAAAAAAACTAAGGAACTTTTTTCACTTTATTTCCAAATGCATTTAAGATGGATCTCAATACAAGTGTTTTAGATAAATAAATATAGAGATTTCCGAATTGATTGCGAATACTTTGCATGTTCCAAGAAAATGGATGCATTTTTTGTCTCTTTGACCAATATTGGTGAAAGTGGAAGGAGGGAGGAGAAACATAAAAATCTATAAAATCTAATGTGTTAAAAAATGATCAAACCAAAAATCATGATTTGAATTATGTTTAAACACCCAAAAAAGTATTTTTCTAGTTATTGTGATTTTCATTTTTTCAAAAAATAGAAGTAAAAAGATCTGGGTGTATTCAAATAAATATTCACAAAATTTTTGAATACAAAAACTCAAGTACCTTAAATGAAATGAACTTTAAATTAGAAGGTTGGAATAAAATGCACGACTGGATTGTACGAACATGCTCTTGGGGTTCGAGTTACTGAGAGTTTTAAAGATTTTGTACAAACATTTATACATACATCTAAATAAATAAATTAATAATAAAAAAAATGACAAATATTTTTTTTCGCGAGTCCAAAACGTGTCCTAGTATCTAAAGTATCAGATTAATTTATTTGTTTCTATTTTTAGTTGTTTTCATGGAGTTTTTGACAAAAAATATTTTCAAACTAAAAATTAAAAAAAAAATGTGTAATAATTTAATTAATTTAATTTAATTTAATTAATTTTCGAATTCTATATTCTTCTTCAGTTTTAGTCGAATTGTAAAAACCAATTAAAGTTTTTGAAAAAAATTTTAATTTTTTGTTTACAAAAGTCCTTTTTGTACTTTACATATCGACAGTTAAAGTGCAGAGCCTCATTAGTCGTTTTTGCATATTTTTCAGAAATCATATACAAAAGCCGTCCAAATTTTAGTAAGAGGTTTTGTATTCTGCCTTTCATCTGAAAATGCGTTCGTATGCTGCCTTTTTTCTGTAAAATGTCCAGCACAACATTGTTATGCTGAAATTGCCAAAATGTGGCTCTGATTTTTCTGATTATTTTGTATCAATAATATTTTGTTCGACTTACGAGATCCTTTACTTTAACCACAGATTTTTACTAGTTGCAAGCTTATGAATTTAAAATGTATAAAAACAAACACTTTGCAAAAACAATCAACACAGTCAGTGTGGCACTTTAAAGGTTTAAAAGTTTTTTACCACATCATTGACACGATTGTAAATATCTTTAGCTTAATGCTTTTCGTGAATTTAAACAACCTTTAAAAAAAACTCTGGTAATTTTAAAATTCCGAACATGATTCAAAATGTATTAAACAAATCAAAACCTGATTTATTAGATCAGAAGATGTTCTTATTATATTTTTCGAAGTTTTGGTTGCAAATATTCAAAGAATGAACTATAGCTTAAGCTTTATGAATTGCAAGAAAATATATACATATTTAAAAACAGATTTAAGGTGAAAACAAAGGAGGTGTACTTGCTTCTTAGAATGCTAATTCTAAATTTTAGGAGACCAACACTTAAAAACGAAAATAAAATTATTTTAAAGAATGATTTTTTTTTAATTATAAAACTCTATTAATTAATTTATATAACAGAGAAAATTAAAGAAATCTTAACAACAAATATGAATAAAATCGCTTCAAATTATAGACTATAGGTAGGGTTATATAAACAAACAGACACATTTTTTCATCTTCATCTTAAACATTCAAAATATACTGTTATTTTTTATCAAAATAATATAATGACCTTGAAAACATTTAAGAAGCTCATTTAAAATTGCAATTATTCGTTCGTTCGTTGCGATGCAAAAAAGCCTTGAGATAAAAATTTATTTTCATGCTTACGCCTACATTCCTATATAATAACATTCCAAATAACAAGTTCATTGTACTAACAATTATAAGTAAAATCTAAATAACCGAAACATCTTCTCTAAGCGAAGACGGATAACCACTTAAATTTCAAATTGACTTTCAAAAAAAAAATTGAAGTTAATTGTGTTCTCAAGTGATTTATTTATTAACTTGAATCGCCTCCATCAACTTCTATCAATATTAAACATATAATTGAATCATCATCCTTTGTTTTTAGACAAATTCGATGGTAATTTTGTCAAAGCGTGAGAATAAATGAGATATAGATAAACAAATAATTTCAATAAAACGAAATATAAAATTTCTTAAAAGATTTGATTTTTAATTTTAAATCCATATAGGTAGATACGAGACAGACAAAAAAAATCAATTAAAAATTTTAACTTTTAAGTTTGCATTTATTTTGCACTCTACATACCATTTTGGTCAAGGTTTCTTTAATTGCAAAGTGTTCATGTACATACAAATGTATGATATGTTTCTATTTTTATTCTTGAATCATTGATTAGAATCCAAGTGTTTCATTGACAAACAGCGCGAGTATAGGAGAAAATGTTCTTTAAGTTGACCGCGGCATTGAAATGTTATTTAGCGGTTTTCTATTTAAGATTTGTGGTTAATGAAAGAGACTTTTAGACAGATTAATCGGGTTGGTTTTATTTAACATATTATGGTGTTTGCCGATATTTTGTGTTCGCGATATTTAAATATCACGATTTGTCGGCTATTTGTGTACAAAAGATAAATAAATACAAAGATTTATTTGTTGTTTGTGAATATTGTTTTTAAGTTTTTTCCTTCAAAAATATTATGTGAGTTTTAACACTTTGTTTTTTTTTTTCAAAGAATTTTGTATGCTTATAGAAAATTGAATATATGGCTTTAAAAAATATCTTAAGGATAATATAGTAAGAGTTTTTGTTGTTTTTTAATAGTATTTTTTCTTATTTCAAGTATGTTTTATAGAAATTTACCCCTTTCTTCAAAAATGGGCGAAATAGAAACCCTCATATATACGATTTTTTCTTTAATGGACTCAGCCTACATTCTATAGCTTTTTTCGCAACTTATGTTAAAGCAGTCAAAATATTGTCTAAATATTTCTTCGATATGATATTTTTGGACCTCGTTTCCGTACATCATTTCTCTTATAAAAGATCTATATACCATACCAATGAAATGACAATGATTTGCAAAACATTCTTCATTAAAAGTAAATTATATCTTTAACTTCAATAAAATACCAATTAACATATCTTTTCTGCCAAATAAATACATTATGTTCATTGTACATATCAAATCAGAAAAGGTCTCTTAATGGACAAGTTCTTTCATAGGCCACTCAACACCACATTTTCAAACCCACCAACCAACTGATTGAAGATTGGCACGGTAGCTTTTGCAAAACTGGGGTCCCCGTACCTTACCACATAATTTATTGTTTCTTCTTTTAATCTTTTTGTTGTTGTTGTTATTTTTGTACCTTGCTGCTTCTTCATCTGCATAACCTAACCACACCATCTGCCATGTCTGATGTTGTTTTAAGTTTCGTAATCTCCTTGTAAAACAAATCTAGAAAAATGTTGTTTGTTTGCATCCGAAAGATTCAAGAAAGAAGGAATGAATTTTATTTTTTTATATAAAAAAGAAAACAACAACATGAAAAAAAAAAAAACATAACGATACTAGATAGCCTTGATATTTAAACCTCACAGAGAAGTTGCATCGTCTTCGAAAACTTAAAGAAGATGAAATCATGAAGTTGTTGGTATGGTTGGCCGATTGGTTAGTTAGTATAATAAAGTGCAAGACTCGTTTTTTAGTTTAACACACATTTGAATTTCCACTGGCTAATGAGAATTTAATAGTTGAACTAATGAATTACAATGCAAATCGTACAATTGGCTAATGTTCATCTAAGGAATTCAATTAAAATATGTAGTGACATTTTACTTACATAACTTGCTTATAAGACATCGTGATTATACGTTGGAGCTCTGGACTCTTAGAATGGAAAGTGAATGGCAAAACTTTGCGTGAGGTTTCTTTCTCCCATATATCAAGTTACTTATTAATGAGTTGTGCATAATTAATAATAATCGAATCAACCATAACCTACAACAATATGCCACACCTGCCTCCTGGGGTCGCCCCAACTTGGCCGGCTCTATGCGAATTAACGAAATGTGTGTTCTCCGATAAGACAATGTGTGGACAAAAGCCGGGACAAAGGCAAGTAGCCCCAAGTCGGACAGGCACCGCCACCGCCACTAGCACCGGTAAAAAACCTTTCCAACCTACCCAAGGCTGTTGCATAACACACTCTTCAATGCACGCTTTGTGTCCAAGTCCATACCGTACCTTAGGTTGCACCTTTTTTGCTCTATACACCACGATCTTGGAATAATACAGACTGTGAGGTGTGCAGATACATAAGCTGCCTATAAGCCCCTCTTTCGTTCATTTATCAATTTCTTTGCTTCCTTTATACATATGAAGCTATGCGATGCTGAAAAAGACTACAAAAGAAGGAAACACAAAAAGTTATAACTTCTTGTTGAACGTAGTGCCAAGTCCATGTTGGGGAGCCTACATACATATAAATACGAGTATAAGAGACCATTATAAGAAAAGACTATCTTGTGTTGTCTGGTCTGGTCTTGTCTTGTCTTGGGCGGTGGCGATTTTCCTTCTTTTTTTTTTAAGTCATCATTAAGTCAACCCCCGGAGTTATAGGAATATAAGCTCACCAAGTTCTCCCATAAATGCTGGACAGACTGACGGACGACACGTCGATTGGTGTGGAAGCTTGTTGTGTGGCGGCAGCGCTTATTTCTGTTGACACTCTAGCCGCGCCAAACACTGCTGTATAGAAATCTGTTTATATACTGTATTATGCTCTAGATTAGTTTTTTTTTTTTTTGGATTTGTTTTATTTTTGTTTTGTATGTAACCATTTAAGGCATTACGGAACGTGTTTTTTTCGTTTTGTTGCATTTTAGATGTGGTTTGTTAATTTTTTTGATTATGATGCTTGTAATTTTTTTTTCATCAGTGTGAAACGAAACTTATGAAATACAAATTTTTATCAGCGTGGCGTTTGTTGAGCGAATATTTGCTGATTTGAAACAGTGTTGTAAGTTCTATCGGTAGGTATAGGTAGTTTTGCAAAATCTGTGTATATATGTGTTGTTCAACAAACAAAGTTGGACTTAATCAAAAAGATACACTTTTTGGGAAAATATTATGTTATGTTATTAATTATTGCAAAATATGTTATGTTGCAAGAAAAATATGAAAACAGAATATCGTTTTTGGAATTGACATACAAAAAAACTTTAAAGGCAATACATTTATAACTGGAATATTAAATCAATTGAATAAATAAATTTAATAGCAATTAAATGTAAAATGTACTAAATGAAAGTGGAAAATGGAAAGAAAATTAGTTTTAGGACCTAGCTTTACTACATAACTCGACAAATATGAAATCGATGATATTAAATAGAATTTAAGGTATTAAACTGGTTCTTATAAGGGCCATTTCTAAATTTTTAAATTGAGCACCACACTGATATGGGTTCCAAATATATAAAAAAAAACAAAGTTTGCGAGGCATGTGTATGTTATATGGCTTTACTTTTTACCTATATTAAGGCATTTAGGTCTCATAGTCATGAAATATAAAATTTTCATGCAAAACGAAAGAGCTGATAAGCAAACTTTGAAAGTTTTCTTAAATCTATTTCGAAGTGTTATTTATTTTTTGAAGTGCTTTAGCATTGAAAGTATATTTATATTATAAGGTTCTTTTAAGAAAATCTGGTTGTGACTAAAATTATTGAAAATAAATAAATAAATACAATGGATATGGTTCGGGGTAACGATGTTTTGGTAGGCGTGACCTCAAAAGAGTAAAAAAATAATGTCTGTATTTATTTAAAGCTTGTGCGTATATGGGAATAAATGTAAATAGCAAACAAATACGGTGTTGGCGTAACAAGGGAAAAAGAAATAATGGAATGATAAAAAACCAAAAGGAAACTAAAATTGTTCACTAATTTAGCTATTGGCTATTTATTTTTGGTTGAAGGATAAGGAGACTTAAGATTCAACTATTTACCATCAAATTGTTGATTATTGGGCAAAAAAAAAATAAATAGAAGACAAATCGAAAAAATGATAGAGAAATAATGTTACACACATATTATTGATTCCGGTGAGTAGGAGAACAATACAAGCGAAATATAACAGTTTTAAGAAAAACAGATATATTTTTATATAATTTGATGAAAAAAAAATAATTTGTCTATATGTATAAGGCATTGCTCATGACTGAATAGTCAAAATCAATTAATTGTAGACCAAAGTTTATACCATGTACTTTCAAAAAGGTCGATGGTGTTTTGTTTTGCAGGTAGGTTAAGCATGCTTTTGGAAAACAAGAAATATTTCTTCAACAAAAAAAAACAATTAAAGGTATGAAAACTACTTTTAATGGTAGTTTTCGATTTTTGTAACAAAATTCTTGATATTTAAGTGCTCTATAGGCCAAATATTGGTTCGAGATTTTAATCGAAATAAACACTTTATGATGATATGGAAACGTCGAAAAACTTTGTCAGTGCGTCCGTGCTTCCACTGATAAATAAATAAAAACGACTCTTACAATTTTAATACAATTTCGTGACATGGTTCTAAGAAAACTGCAGTGTTTCAGGTTTTTACCAAAAAAATTCGCTTGAATGAAATAAGGGTTTTGACGATTTTTTATAAACTAACTTATTAATGATGTTTTTCACGTATAGATTTTTAATGGTATGACCAATTTTTTTATCACATTGTTATCTATTGCTTCTTAATAATTCAAACAATATTTTTTATACCAAAAAATCAATATTTTTTACTATTTTTTCATTCAGTTAACGCTACATTTTCGTTTGAATTTTGGGCTGTATTTTCTACCTTAAATATCTGTGATTTCTTCGAAAAAACCCTAACAACTCTTGAAAGATAAGTTTTGTCTTTTGTTTAGTCCACCAAACATATTCACTTTTTACAAAAATCATTTCAATGTAGTTAGGCCTTAAGCCTAGTACTCAGTTCGAGTAAAAATTAAATTTTCAATAAAGAGTGACGCCTAGTTCACTGTTATGAAGTTCGCAACCAGAAGGACCAAAATATGAAAGTGAAATATGAACCGGTTTTTCAGTCAATTTCACGCAACAATTTTCATTTCCCAAAGTACGACTACTAAAAAAGAATCTATAATGGTATTGTGGAAAAGAAATATATCCGTGTGAAAGTGTGACGTTTGTCAATAAAAAAAAAATATATCATATTAGACGATTCTCATTTTTAGAGTTTTTATTCAAACCAGTATTTAAGGACTTTTTCAAGATTCTGATGATAGTATTCAAATTTAAAAAAAAATTTCATTCAAAGCGAGCATTAGAAATTTCAAACTGAGTATCACAATTCATATTGATTTTTCACGTGTATTTTAAAAGGTTTTTGTTTTTCATTTCACAGAAGGTGAGTAGGTATACTATGCTTAAATCTTAAAATATTAATATGTCACTGTAAAAACCAGAAATGTAGAAAATTTTGAATTTAATGATAAAGCTTAGAATTGGTTATCAACATTGGTAAAGTCCGAAATGTTTTGTTTTCATAATTCATTCCCAACTTTTGTCCAAATACATGTTGGTAAAAGTCCAGAATGAATTATAAAAATAAAAAAAACATTTCGGACTTACCTAATGTTTCTGAAAAATTCTAAGTTTTACCGGTTAACTCTAGAATTTCGACATTTCGGGATTTTAAAGTGACAAATATTTATTTCAAAAAGCAAATTATTAAACCACTGCAAAGGTATACAAATTAATATTTGAAAGCTTTCCCATCTTTGAAGTACATACGGCTATTAAAAAGTTTATTAAATTCCCACAGAAACAATAATAATTTTTGAGCTTAACCTTTCAACAATTAAACTTAACATCGACCTTCTTGCATCCATCAAAAGACCATAATCATATATTTATTACTCTTTAATTTATATAAAGATTACAAAAAAAATACACTGCAGAAAATAAATAAAGAATTATAATAATTCAAAACAACCTACGCTTGGCAAAATGGCAATTAACCCAAAGTCTCCCGCTCCCACACACATTATATTATACATAATATGTACGTTAAGGAACTCTCCACTTCACATGATATTGTTTGTTTTCATGGTTGATGATAGTTGTTGTGGTGGTATATAGCCATTAAATTTGCTCTGAAAACGACGACGTGTTAAGAATACCAAATGATATTAAAAGTCGTACATGTAGTTTTATTTTAATGGCGTGGAAGATGCCAATCCATGTCACCACAAGCAGAGCACAGCGGGGAGATGACAATTTGTGCATGCAAATTGACGTTTTGGGCGGAAAACAAAATTATTATACAACAGTAGCATTTTCTTGGTTTCTTTGTATAGGTAGGATAGCTGTAACTGTACATATATATGAATACAAAATGCAATATTTAAGATCGTTTTTCCAAAATCAACAATGTTCCAATAAATAAGTTCAACGATGACAGCTAAGGTTGCTGCCAAAGACAGATAAACAGAATGTTACTTATACTATATATACATAGATTTTGCCCACACTAATGCATTGTTATACATTTTTCTCATAAAAAAGTATAGGAACGGAAAAACGACTCGACTCTATGACGACTACGATTCCAACTATATAGGTACGAGAGACATCCAAAAGTTGTAAATATTCAAATGTCGTTCGTAGATTGATCGCACGTACGGCCAACGACTCCACTTGGCCGATTGAAAGGAAAGTTTATTTTTGTTTGTTTCCATTGTGATGATGTGAACGTGTTTGCACATCATTATGCCACATTTTGGCCACCATCAGAGCTGAGAGCGATGTGGTTAAGTTGAATTGAGTTGAGGCATGGGACAAGAGAGGCTTCATATATACATATAATGACTACAATGACTTCTGTTTAGTGGAAGGTCAGTGTTAGGAGGTGTCATCTTTGGTTTTTTGAGGTTAGATTCATTGTAATCAGAAAAGTTTAATCTTTCTCTTTCCACAGAATTTGCTTTGACGAACTGGTTGATTCCACCTGATGATGTTTTCACGGTTAATTTGACCATAGAAATTTTAATTATTTTTTAAATGTCATGTTTGTTGTTAAATAGTGGTATTGGTAATAAAAGACGACCGGAATGGTTGTGTTTACAACATATAAGCTGGCATGAAATTGGATATCGCATTTGTAGGTTTTATGCTATATTCGTTATAAGAGGTAAAAGTTGTATATGTTGTGAAGATGCAACAGTGGAAGAAGCAGCAGCCACATCATGCAGACCACATCATGTAGATGTGACTGATGATTATTATCTGGTCTTATATGGTTGTGTGCATTTTCTCAGGAGACCTCGCTATATCATATGGGTACCTCTACCTACCTTACCTACCTTTATGCAGTGTTATTCAATTGCTGAAAGGAAAAGTGATCTCGCATACGGAGTGTGGATGGAGATGGAGATGCTTCGGGGGTAGCGTATCTACATATATACATACAACGTAATTTGAAATGACAGCATCTCTAAATTGTGCACAGAGGAAGTTACAATGCTTGGAAACTGGAAATGTGGTGTGGATTGCGAAAAATTTAAATTAATACAACAAACTTCCGTTTGAACATTAAAACTTAGGTGAATGACGATGATGAAGAAGCTTATATGTTATATTTATACTTGGTCCAGAGGTAAGCAGAGGAATTGTATGTTATTAATTGCGAGAGGATTTTTAATTTATTTCTAAATTATTTTTCATTAAGTTTTTTTTTTTTATTTTAAGCTTTGGTGTCGTAGCTTCGATAAATAGTAAGATTTTATTCTTTAATGATTTAAGTGACCTTTCATTATTTTTATATAATTTCTGAACTACCTATAGTTTGTAAAATGAGGAAATATATCAAGAAAATTTGTAATAAAATTCGTTTTAATGGCGGAAAAATAAATATTCAACGGCCTTTAAGTGACGTGATTTCTCATTTATAAACATAAATTATCACTTATGTCGTTTTCTTTCGTTTACTTCTTGGACACGCCCTTTGACTCCTACTGCTCCAAAAGCCTTTAATTGGGGGTTTCGAGTAAAGTTTTCAAACGAAATATTTGTCAAAAGTGATGAATTCTTAAAGAAGCCACTTTGCTTAATAGAGAAGTTAAATTTGGGAAAAAAATTGAAATCAAAAAGGTGACGAAAGGCTCAAAAATCCAATAAGTAAAAATAATTGTTGGTTTTCAAAGGACAAGACCAGTTTGACAGATCATTTGTGTAGTCTGATATCGACAACCTTTTGAAAACCAGAACTTGAGGGCCTCTATAGGGATAAGACACATAATATATGAGGCGCAAGTAGAACCACATGAACACGTATTGGTGAGTAAAATATCTGTACTTCAGCAGACATGTACTAGATTCTTGGACGTTCTCTGTTCTTTAAAAACGGGTTTATAACAGCTTGATCTTCTTAATCATATCATTAACCGCCATATTATTCACTCAATTAATACAGATTAAAATTTAAATCCGGATGTAAATTCATTTATCAATTAATTTTAATCTGGATTAATCGAGTGACTTATATGGTGGTAAGTAGAGGTTAAGGATATTTGCTAAACATATTTCTTTCACCATGAACTGTTGATAGTTGATATTTGCTGATCGATAAGGCTCGAAGTCGCAATATTTAAAATGGACATTTTAAGGCTGGTTTTGATTCACAGAACATATGCATGTTAACGGTTAAAGTGTATGACCTCTTAAGTCGAAAAATTAAAAAAAAAAAGCAAAAAACTCAGCAGACTCAGAGCCACCTTTTGGCAATTTAAGCTTAACAATGTTGTTCTGAACATTTTACAGAAAAAATCAGAATTCAAAACCTTTTAGTATAGATCGCCAAACAAAATTTGACAGTTTTTTTTTTATTTCTGGAAATCATGCAACAAAAATGACTAACGAGGTTGTGCTCTTTAACCGTCAATATATAAAAATCGAGCTTTATGTAGAGAAGCCAGTTAAAGTCAATTAAAGTATGTTATAAAGTTGGAAGGGGCTCACTTTAAGCGTTCCTTTATTTTTAATAAACTTGAACCATCGCAGCTGGCGGTTAGCAAAAATTTACTATGAAAGTATGAGTACCCTTGGATCTCATTAAATTTTCAATTTGTTTTAAACAAAATCAAAATAAACCAAGATATAGCTCAATAGAGCAAAAATATAATAATATTTATTAATCGATGTTGTGCTGTGTCAAGCAGAAGCAAAAATATAATGAATTTTGATGAATGTTTTTTTTTTTTTTGCTAATAAATTTTTATTAATGTATTTCATATTTAACTTTGACTTCTATTTGACTTAGCTCAATACAGGTAATTTATTTTCTATCTTAAATAAAGTCAAAGTCCATTAACACGCGCATCAATCCTCCATCATTGTATACTTTCTCTATACATGGCCTGAAGAATGTAATTAAAGCTTTAATGACCAATCCAGGAAGAACCCATAGCTGTGGGTAACCTTCAATGAAATTCACTTTCATATTATTGTTTTAGAAGGTTATTTATTGCACTAATTTAATTAACTACACATATTATGCAATTAAATCTTTCAAGTAGACTGATTCGATTCATCCAATTAATAGTAATTTTAACTACAATTATCATCACAACATGTATGTACATATATTTAAGCGTCTGTCGATATTCATATAACTTTAAACCATAATAATCAAAACTATTTAATTCACCATTCAGATCTTAAAATGGTAAAAAAGGCTATCAAATATTTTAATTTTATATTTATGTAATTCATGAAATGTAAAGAATTTATGGCAGATAGAATTTTAATGTATTGAAAACTTCCCACAGCTACACATATCTATAGCTGATGATGCTCAAAAAAGCAGTCTTTATAAGTTTGAAAGTGCTTTTTGCTGTTGCGAAATACACCATATATATACCACAAATACATCATTCATCTTTTACCATATTCCTCCTCATCATCTTCTGGTAAAGAAGCATTTAACTTTGAAGCACTACATACCCATATGTTCGTCAATGATTAGAGCCTGGATGCGTGATCAAATCAATTAGCCGTCAAAATGGCTTACTATAAGCCAAAGATTGCTTGAAACGAATAAAATACAAAAAAAAAAAAAAAAAAGAAGAATGATTAAGTACCAAGTTGCAATCATGTGGAATCGAGTACAAAATATTCAAACTTAATAAAAAGTGGACACCATAACGTCCAGCTTGTAAATGTTACACTAGTTCAAAGAAGTATTTTGATTTGAAACGAAATCTGGTATCGAAATGTTTGATAACAATATAATAATAATTATAATAATTATATAATAATAACTGAAAAATTATAACTAAATCGGTCAAACCATTACAAAGATATACGGGAGTAACTCAAAATTAACCAATTTATATCTTCAAAACCGCGTTATTCGAATTTTTTGCCGAAAATCTGAAACGCGGTTTCCTTACAATCAAATTGGTCATGTATATACATACATTAACTTTGATTAATTTCGTTCGTTCGAGCCGTTTTCAAGGAATTTTGTAAAAATCGAAATAGTTGTATGACAGTTTTAGATAAGCAAAAACAAAATTCGACTTTTTTTTCTCAGAGAATCACATAAAAACGATGCCTAGTCGGAAAATAAACATTTGACCGGGAAAACATTTAATTGTCCAATTTTAATTTTTAAAGTTTAAAAACAACGCCAATACTTAATGATTATCTTTTTAACAGCCATACATCCATTCTTCATTTCTGTTTTTATGTCAAATTATTTAAGTGAATACTTTTCGGAAAATTAGTTTTCAAACTCAAAATTTTGAAGAAAAAAATTGAAACTATTTTTTTTCAAAATTTTAATTTAATTTTCTCAAAACCTATGAAACATTTTAGCATCTAGTTTTTAGCATTTGACTTAAAATCAATAAGAGTTTTAAGTATTTAAAACAAAAATACTACTTATTAACGTTAAATTAAAAAAAAAAATATTTTTTTTACAAGTCCACATTCGCTTGGATAATTTCATTTATAAACAGAATTAAAGAATAAATTTCTGAATTTAAAAAAGGATATAATATGATATTTTAAGTATTGCCGTTGTTTTTTAATATTTTTTTTCTAATTTAAGTCAATTCTTAATGAAATCGGTAAACTCGTTTATAGGCTCTAGCTGAAATTGAACTCAAAACGTCTTTTCGTCTTTTCGCACAGACAAACAGAATCCCACTTTTTCGGGCTACCCCAAAACAATCCTTGCACAATTATAGACAAAGTTAGTTTTTTTTTTAAATATGTTAAAATGTTTTTGTTTTAAATTAAAAATAAAATTCATCTACAATTTTATTAAATATTAAAAGAAAAAAGATTTTGTCGTATTTTCCTTTCTGTCTAGCACAACTTTTTTTTCAAACACCGCTGTATTTTTCTTTCACATATAAAATTGGCCATGCGAAGATATTAATTATGCAATGGAGTGATAATCAATGCGACTATATGATCGCACTTTGGGCCGCTGCCATAGTGCAGACGCCATCACTGGATTTAGCCCATCCATTAAATTGGTGCTTTTTTAAGGCCAACATCATCAGCTTTGGTCAAAGACGCGCAGATTTCTCTTACTGCGAATGCGAAGATGGCTCACGAAATGAACAAAAAAAAAAGAAGCACACATTGGTTATTCGCAATTATGTGATGATGTTGAAATATTTATGATACTCTATGTGGCTGCGGCGGCTATATGCTTCTAGTTTCGGCCCATAGCACTCTTGTTATAGCCCATGAAACTGGAAAATTGAGACTTTAACCTTTCGGTCAAATCGGGGCTACCCTCTTCGTCTCCTCTGTGATATTTGGATACGACTATACCATATAATACTAACGATATGCTCAGATATTCTATTAAAAATACAAAAAATATTTTCGCAATAATCTTGCCAATTGCGCTGGTACATTCATCTTGTATAGTCCCTAAGTGTGTTACTCTAAGAATTTATAGCTTTCAAGATATCCATCACTCATTTGGATAACATGACAAAAAACCAAACGGAACGGATTGTTATATTATTTTATTTTTTTAAGAATCCATGAGGGGATTGGTATTTTAAGAGAATAAATCACTTGTCATTTCTGTTAAGTGTACCAATGCTTCACTCTTTTTGCGATGATGATCATCATGATGGCTTCTAATAATAGTTCTCGAATTTTGTAGCTAAAATGCGTGGTAATTGTTGAAGTATTAGGTACAGAATTAATTTGTTGAGCAATAATGTGGGTTTTGTGCTGAAAAGGTATAATTGGTTCTTTATAAGTGGGTAACACGCCGCTGGCTGACTGGTTGGCTTGTGAGGTAGCGATATAATTGATGGAGATGAGAACAATAATGTCGTTAATCGACTCGACTATATATTGCGAAGATCATGTGGCGTTATGTAAACATCTTGTCAATTGTTAGTCTGTTGGAAACATATCAATCGGAGAATGGAGTATTTTAAACGATGATATATTATAATGTGGTAGCAGAATTGTTGAAGAAATAAAAATAAATAAAATTAAATGTGTAAAGATTTCAATTAAGAGTTATTATGAAAGTAGGTAGTATAAATTGCAACATTTCTACAATTAAAAGATATTATTGATTAAGAGCTTGACAGATAACTTATAAGTAAAAATGTAAATTTTTTTTAATTATTTTTATAATTTACTTTGATCATTTTATAAGGAAAAAGACGGTTCTAAATATTTAGCAAAAAATTAAATTCAATTTTGGAGACTCAATTCATAAAGTGGGTTTATAATTAATTTGTATTAAATCAGAAGTAAAATTAAGTCGAAATCTGAAGTATGTATATATGTACCTACAATAAAATATAATCTAATCGTTTACAACCGTGGAAGGTATTCAGAGCTAAGAAAAAAGACTACTGATCTAATCATTGCCAAAAGAATGTATTATTAATATAACACTTATTAATAAAACACTTATTATAATTAATAATGTTTTTTTTGTGTGATAACACACTTGCAGTTAGGCTGCTAAGCTTTCGCGGCGTTAGGCAGTAACGCCCAAAGAAATAACGCTCAAATCGATTTGGAAATATCGCCAAAAAAAAATCTGAACAATTGTTGTTGTTTTTTTTTTATCGATTTACAATTTTTTTAATTTTTTTTAAAGGAAATGACGCCCAAAATAAAAATTTTAAAAGTCAAATGTGAAATAACGCCCAAAAATTGGAAATATCGCCCAAAATAAATCCAGAAAAAGGAAATAAGGCCCAATTATCTTCAGCGATGAGCCTAATTTTTATTTTGATATGGCTTCTTTAATCTTCAGAATTGAAGTATTTGGAGTTCAAAAAATACACGAGAAAAAATGCAACCACAAAGTGTCATTGTTTTGTATGAATTTTGGAAATTGAGCGCTGTTTCAACGATATACAGCCTCATTTATTTATGCGGAACGATCATAAAAAATGTCAAAAAATTACTACATGTGCCTGTAAAGCAATTTTTAGTTGAAAACCCATGTTTTCTATCGAAATTACTTCTTGGGGCACCCTTTATAATTAAAAGCAAAGCAAACAACAAATAAAACGAATATTTTCATGACTGTAAAAAATTTTTGATTCCATTTTTCAAAGTTATAGTTCCATATTTTCCATTGAAATCTAAAGCGATCTTGGTTCTTTATCATAGTTTAAGTAACTATACAGGGTGTACCGAAATCACCACCTCAGAATAAAACCATGAATTCCTGAGGTCATTTCAAGTCGAAAAACCTAAGAGATAATTTTCTCGTTTCCGCTTCGTTTTCGACTTATAACAGTTTTTATGATTTGTATTTCGTTTTCCTTTGACTGGCTCTAACTTTGCCAAACTACAACCGATTTTTGAAATTTTTTTATTTAAACAAGAACAGTTAGAAATTTGTATCTACCATACAATTTTTTTTTGTGTGGATAACGGTTTTCCCGCAAATTATAATCAAACACATTTTTTAAACTTTTTTAGGTTGATTTTTGACTTCGATATGATTTTTTTCACAAAAACACGTTATTAAGTATGATTTTTTTTGTTATGAAAGCCCAATGTGTATTCTTAAAAAAGTTTTAAAATTTTTTCTAGTCAAATATTTTATTTCTTTTCGGGAAAAGTCACATTTATTAAAATCGGTTATTACTCTTTTAATATCTAAAAATATAAAAAAAAAGCATTATACAATTATAGAGTGTATATTCTTCTTTTGAAAAATGGTTAAGACTTTTTTTCTAAAAAACAAAAAAACAAATTTTATTCGAAAGATAACAAACATCAATTTAATTCGAAGATAGATGGTAACCCTAAAACTGATTAATGTTCGAAAATTCGGATTGAAGCTACTTATATATAGAATGGAACCCTAACGAAATCGAAAAAAATCTTTAATGAAATATTAAACACAACAAAAAATCTAAATACACTGTATAGTACAATTTTTAGTATAAAACTAAAGAAACTTCACATTTACATATAAATGTACCTGTTTCCTTTTTATAGCGATGAAACATAAGTAGCTGATCTATCTTGGACTTTCCTTTTATTTAATTGCTATGTTTTTATTAAGTTTATGACTTCAGATGCAATACAGACTTAATTATATAAATAGAAAATGCCTTGAAATTTATGTGTGTAAGTTGCGGCTAAGTATAAATAAATCATTAGGATGTTTTCTTTTTCTTTTGTAAAGAAAGCTAAAGCTATATATCTTTGATGGTGTCTTTATTTAGACAAATAATAGTCAAGTTCACTTTAAAACAAAGTTAAACTAAAATCTAAAAGTTTAGCTGATATTTTTTTTTATTGCGTCACCCACTGTTGTCATAACTTTCAAATCATACACATATGCACAACACACGTCACCTTTATAAATAAATTCAATTGAATTTCCATAGAAATGCTAATGCTTTTGCACTAATTTTTTTGCTAAACGTTTTCTCCTTGAAAACAATATTATACCTCATCAAGACAGTGGAACAGAAATTAGATTACATACAAAAAACGAAAATTTAAATATAATTATATGAATCTAAATAATGTATTTTATATCAACGCTTTTCTTGGATATACCGACATTGTAACGTGTGTAATTTTTTTACCATAAAAAACAATAGGAATAAAGTCCCATAATTACTTCACAGATATAGTTGGTGCCACCCGGCAGACAAACATTTGAGTCTTAAAAGAAACTATATAAACTTGCTTTTGATAAAATAAAAAAAAAAAACCACACACCATCTTATAGTATAGGTATACTTTGCAGAATGGTCAAGAACAGGTAAAATTTTATATAATGTACCTAATTGTAATCCAAAGAACCAAACCAGGTAAAGTGGTTTACCTTTCCAAGAGCGCATTTCAAGCTACCACCGCACCAAATGGTGCAGACACTTGTCTCGTGGTCACCTTGAAAAGATACACTTTGCTCTGGTTTTGCTTCTTAGGTGGCTGCTATATATTATATCTTTGACTGTATATCGGTCAAGGTGGTCATAACGTATCAACAACCGCATAAAGAACCCAAACACTTCCCACGTCGTCGTCGTTGTCGTTGCCGTCATCGTAGTTTGACCAGTCAGTAGCCGCACCAGTTCAGGCCAAGCCGGTGAAGCCTTGGTCAAAATCAAATATCGACATTGATTTGTGGTCGACCTATGTATGTATATCTACCATGAGATTTTTTTGACCAAAAAAAATAACAACGTACAAGATTCTATAACAACCGAATTGTAAACAACCGATTCTAATTGGCATTATTTCCAAGTTATAAAAGCTAAAAAGACAAGAACAGGTGCCAAACTTACCATAACAAGATCACCGCTTTGCAAATGACGTCGCATTAAGATTGCTGCCATATTCTCTTCGTCCTGAAACACTTGTCCGACTTCCTCCGCCGACAATGACTTGTCCTAGAATAAAAACAAACAAACAAATCAAATGAATAATAATGGTTAAAACGATTAGAACGCAGTAAATTATACTAGATTATATACAGAATGTGCCGAGGTTTTGTGTACAAAAATTTATTAAATGTATGAGGAGGTTTGAAATTTATGGTCATTGGTCATACCCCTGGGGCGATATAGGGTGATTAGAAAAATTTCAAAAACACGTCAAGTTAATTAAATGAAGTGAGAACGATATCAATGTAATTTGTTGGTGATTTTGGGGTCCAGGTCAGCATGTGATATATGAGAATCTTGAAGTACCTACTTATACTTTACCACCGCGATAAAGATAAAATTTATTTAGCTATAAGTACATATATACCTAAGATCGCTATGGAGCTGGAGGGCTAAAGCAATTTATTTAAAGCGTTCTGTCAACGTGACCATGTACATGCCGCGTTTGGGCCAATTAATATTAAGAATTGTCAAACATAAAAATCCTTTGACAGATAAGCGTGACAATTAAGGTAAACTGTTATGGAATATACATATACATATATGTTTGGAGATTGGATAGTGCAACTAATCATGACAGATTCAAGATAGTTAGCCTTGAAGCAAAAAGGTGATAATATAGGTGTAATGAGAAGGATAACTTCTATATAATGAAATAAACTTCTTGAAGGCTATTTTATGCATGTATACTTTTACAAAATGAGTATTAAACTGATTTAATAAGGGCATGAAAGCATAGAGTTAGTTTTAAGACAAGTTGTTATTTGCCATGGCTCTTTGTAAAAATGACCTTGAGGAGTTATTATATGTCCATATACATACCTATAACTATCAGTTATAAATTTGTCGAAAAATTCAACCAGAAATTTGTATTAAAAGTGAAATAAACACTTTACAAATGAAAAATATTATTATTTAATAAAAATGAAAATAAAAAAATGTTTGTGTTTTTATTTTTATTAATTTTATTTAAAACTTTATTTTCACAACTTTATTTTATAAATTAGATTTGCGACGCGTTTCGGAGTATTTACTACATCCTCGGGTGAAATACTTTTGTTTGTTAGTATTTCGCCAGAGGATGATAAAATAAAATGCACGACTAGGTCACATGAACCTATCTCTTCTAATTTACGACTATACCCTTTGGTTTTAAAGTCTGAAAATTCGTATGATTTTAAAAGAAATAAATGAGTTATGAGAGAAAAACTTTTTAAAAATCCATTTCAACGATTTTTTTAAAAAATATTTTTTATATTTTAAACAAAAAAAATTGGTACGCAATTTTTAAGTATTTATTAATGTGGAGTAAGAAATCAATTTCCAAAATACATAATAATCTTGCAATTTTTTAAATATCGAATTTTTGAAAAAATTTTTTTGAATTTTTTTAAAATTCAGAATTTGTTTCTTTTTCAATATTTTGGTATGCAATATTTTTTAAACTAACAAGAAACTTTTGAATAAAAACAAATATTAAAATCTGTTTAACAGTTAATCAGATAAGAGCTTAGTGTAAAATTTGTATATGATCGATAGAACCAATATATATTTACATAAAACTTTTAATCAAAATCGTATAGCAGTCGTTTTTGAGAAAAATAAAATTTTACTTTACGATGTTTTAGCACTTGTATGGTAAGTAACAATATTTTTGATTTAAGAATAAATTCTATTAAAACTGCTAAATATAGAGTTAAAACAAGTACGAAGTTACAAAAAAAATTATGTTTTCAAAAACCAATTTGCAGGTTTTTTTTTAATAAAAAAAAGGAAATTAAAATTTTGTTACAAATTAATTATTATAACAACTTTTTAAAAAGTTTGCCATACTAAATTTAATTAAAATCCGTTGACCCGTTTTCGATTTCTCGAAAACGGTTCAACTGATTTTGATCAAATTAAAGAAAAGATTCTATAATTCAATTTATAGCCATTTTTCGGACTTTTTTGTACCTAAACATTTTTAGAGACATTTTCTTTAGCGCTTTAAAAATTGTTTATGGAAGGTACCGATATTATTGGTAGGACAACAGAGAAAAACTTATCCAAAAAATGATAACTTCAAAGATATAAGAAAAACATCTTTTCGATACACAAATCGGGAAGCATAAAACACTTGAAATTACTGTTTTTAAGACATTATAGTGCTTGTGTACAGGAGGGGGCCATTTTGAACGATTTTTGAAAATAACCTAGTCAAAATTTGCGCCAACAGTAAAAATAAAAAATAAAGAAATCTAAACATCTGTTATTTAAAAAAAAGTTTAATTTTCATTTGTTTTAGGACTCTGTCTGATTGAATTCAAATTTTTATATTATAACTTTCTATCTAAGGTACAAGCTTTGGTATAAGTTTTATATACCTAAGAAACTTCAATAACATGCCAAATTTTTAAAAGTAAAAACCAGTATTCAGCTATACGATTTTTTTGCAGGATGCTCTTTTAAAAAATATAGTAAACAAATGGATTTGATCAAAATGTCATATTATTTATTAATTATGGCCAAAATGGATCAAGAAATCAAAACATTTCAATGCAGAAAATTGGTCTTACTATTATAATATAGATATTAGTTCAAAAATAAAAAAAAATAATTATGGACAGGGTGACCAAAACCTGATTCAAACCAAAGGTTTTTTCAAAAATAAATTTCAAATCGAAAACTGTTATATTTCGGTGTGGACAAGTTACTAGATTCTGAGAGGTCATAATCTGGCCTATCAACAGTTTCAGTTTGGACAGTTGATTATGGAACACTCTGTATACCACAAGAATAAAGAATATTGCCGTTATTCACCGACTCAAAATAATCATATCCAATTTATCCCTCCCAGAGACTAAAAACCGTACCAACAATGAAACAATCCATTCACTTCTTTTAAAACTCATGCACCATCGTCGTCGACGTTGGTGGTAAATCTATATATATACCTTCCGGAACTAGTTGCCACTTAAAGACAATTTAAGTTACAATTTCCTTTCATTTAATGGAGCATAAATCAAAAATCACTTTTCTTAAATGATTTGTATTATTTCTGTAGATTTATTGGGCTATACCATGTACAATTCAAGGTACATAAATCAATTGACCGGACATTATCTTCCGACTAGAATCGAATGTTGTTATACCATTCCTCTTAAGTCCTTTAAATTTTCAGTTTAAATAAAATAAAGATAAATATATGTATGAGTAGAAGATTTATTTATAACATGGTATTTCCCCTTTCCATACATATATACATTCATGTTTGACCGCGAATCGTGTTGACACGATGTTAAAGCTAACTTGTAAATTTCTTTAGTAAATATTAACAAACAAAAATCACACATTCAAGAAGTTCAAAATCAATTTTAAAATCTTGAATAACCTTGAAAGACCAATGTTTTATTAATTCAATTCAAGCCACGATCGACTGTGGTGGTTTGTTATAAAATTGTTTCACTTCCACTTGTTTTAATTTTGACCACCGCATATAAATATTACCATAATATATGTGGATACATTTAACATTATATACATTTATGTGAGTCTTAGATTTTGATGTTGTCGAACGTCAATTATTTTAGATAGGCGTAAAGCATTTTGCTTCAATTGACAGTTTTGCATGTGCAGTAGTAAATGTTGCAAGGTGAGAAGAGATTTCATTTGATTAATGCGGTGAGCTAAATGGTATACAAAACTCTGAATTCATTAGCAAATAAATGTGGGTTATTATACGATCAGGCTAAACAACAAATGGTATATCAGTTTTGAAGACCTTAGCTTGATCTAAAATAACTCATAAAGAATAAAACTAGTCAATATCATTTTTTCCAAAGAAACCAAATACTTTTCCGAAGGTTTTATGACATCCGGAAATCAAATACGATTTCAAATTTGGTAATATAGATAAGAGCAAAATTACTATTTTGTCGGTATGTTAAAGGTTAAGCTACATAGGAGAGCTTTATTTTATTGTCTTAAGAACCTAAACATTACATAAAAAGAATCCTAAATCTCGACCTAAGTTTAGGAAGGATATAAAAGGGTGAAATTAAGTTTTTTTGTAAATAACTCGCAAAACTACAAGTTTTTTTTGAAAAAAAATCGAAGGTTAAAATAGTAGTAATTCTGCATAAAATTTTAAATTTTAAATTTCTCACAACACACAGGAAAAATTTTCCCAAAACTTGTCCAAATTTATTTTTTTAGCTCATTATTGCATTAATTTTTAAGTAAATATGTTATTTTTAATAATATTCTTTTTGTTTAACCAGTTCAGGGCTCATGTTCTGAAAATATCACATCCATAAAATTACAACAATATTGTAATTATATTATAGAATTTAATCTAAGTGATTGGTGAAATAAATAAATTAAAATTAAAATTAGTCGAGAAAAGCTGAAAATTGAAAGAAATCATATGAGTTTTCATCCATTTTTCAACATTTCACGACGAGTTTTTTGAAAGTATATAGCGATTGTTACAGCTATACAGAACATGGGTACAGGTTTCTGAGAATTTCAAAACCAAACTTAATCAGTTTGAAAATTAAGTGAAAACCTAACAAACGCACCCAAGTAAATCTATTTAAAAAGCATCTGTACAGAAGTATTATAATTCGATGCAAGAAAAACAAAACAGAAAAAGAAAAGAAAAAACAAAAACAAGCTATTAATGCACAATTTAAATTCAAAAATGACTAGCTAACTGTCAAACAAAATTAACAAATTAACAAACACTTTTTTGCGAAATTAACTCCTTAAAGGTCTGAGACTTTTTAGACATAAATGTTTGTATTTTCTCATAAAATAAAATTTATCGAAAAATCGCTTGTGAAGATCCCACGCATCTTTTTAATTTTATAACACAAAAATAACTGCCCAACCATTGTTAAAAATTTAATTAAGAGAACAAAAAAAAAATTCCAAACAAAAAATAAAATAAAATTAAATAAGTTTCACTTTCACACGCAATTTGGTCTTATTTAAGGCTAGCCACCTACGAAAATAAACGCAATCGCCGCATAACAAGCCAGAATCAAATTTAAAACATGAACAAAAAACCCAAACTATTATTACATCAAAAGAAAGTGAATTTTATTTGTCGTTTCGAATGCAAAATACCAGAACCAAAAAAAAAAAAAATAACCACAGAAGTACATTCTTGAAAACACAATATGAATTTACAAACCGATCTCGACGGCCCGCCCCTGCTGGTCAAACTTTCATTCATTTTCCATGCTGCTGGCTCCAATAAAATAAAATGATAAAAATATACACCAAAAAGTCAAGACCTCTTAGTATTTAAAAATCCATAAAATTGTTGTTGCTATATTTAACTGTGTTATGGCCCATTTGGTTCAAACATATACAAACAATCACACAAAATTTATTTTCATTTTCACAGTATATATACATACGATTGAGTGTCAGCCGTTAAAATTCACAACAACATTTCCGTATATCTTTTTTGAATTTAAAAAAATACCCTGTGATTGTTTGGCCATAACCACAACAACGGCGCAGTTTGAACAGTGGAATTCAAAGACATTTTTTGTTGCTAAATTTTGATTTTTTATTTAAATAGGCAGGTGGAAAAGATTGAGTGTAATATTAGTTTTCAATAAAACCACTGAAAACTGTCGCACAAAGCTAAGACGATATTAAAGTATTTTTAGTATTTTAAACTAGCAGGTTAAAAATAGGATTTTCCCAATTTTAAAGTATTTTTTTAAACATTTGATTAAAGTTAAAATCATCAAATGCCTTTTTATCTCTTAAGAATCATACCAACTTCAAATGTCACTTTGACAATTAAAAATGTCAATGTGGTATGTTCAGTTTAAAATCTTTAAGATTAAGAACATTTTAGTTAAGAACTTTAAAGTAAGAAAAATTTTTAAGTAGTGTGATGCTTATACCTTAACATCAGGCGGTTTAAAATTTTGCACCTATGTATATAAAAAAGCAAACTTCTGCTTAAAATCACCAATGTATGTAACTAAATCATATCTAAACAAGGGAAGGAGTTATATTTTTCTATATACTTTTTTTGTATATATTTCTAGGAATTATTCGACAGAAACGTTGCCTTTTCACAAATATAGCTTCCTTAACATGTTACAAATCGAAAAACTCACATTCGTATTTATTAGATTTCCTTAGAACACTCATGGACAGTTGTCCAGTTAGTCACTGTCTAAACAGTTGAATATCTCCATATTTATAAACGTATTTCAACAGTTTTCTAAATACGTTCTCATATACTCACTGACATCCCTGTAATCTGTCAATTTTATGAGCATTTGAATGCATTCAATGAACATTTCATTCATTTTAAGATAATTTTTCAATTCCTTGAACGTAGCCACTTTAGAATAGGTTCGGACAACAAGTTGCAGTGTTAAAGTAAGACAATCAATAGAACATATGTTTATAAATAAAGCTGACCAAAGTTAAGCATACTTTGGAATGGGTTAATAAATAAGACATTTCTCTGTTTTATTTGTTTTTATTTTGCAAGTAACAACATCTGTTTTTATTAATTCCGAATTTAAATTTAAAAAATTGGTGGCACGCGTAAAAACCTACAACTCTCAAACATTCTTGTGTGCGTATACTGTTAGAAGAAGAGACCAACAATTTTCTTCCAAATCCAAACGGTTGACATGAGTGGTAAGAGATAATAGTGGAGTCAGTTCATCGCAAGAGGAAGTTTTTTTCCTTTAAAACTTTATTGAAATTCGTTTATCCAAAAAGAACATATTAAAAAAATACTCTGAAATTTGATTTTTTGTCATTTTATTTGACATTTGATTCCAAAGTGTATTGCAATATAGCCGTGGTGGTGTCACTGTGCCAATAAGCTCAACGTGCTTTACGGAAATGTAATGCTACTTCTTTTACTTGCAGATATAAATGCATACTAAATTAATGCCGATCTTACCACAAATTTTGTCGTTAATCCCAACCCACTGGCTATAGTCACGTTGGTTATGTGTTAAGACAAAAGAAAGTGAACTGCAAATCTCACGCGGTCAACACCACCACCATTGTGGCTTGTTTTTTTTTAATGGTTTTTGAATTTTTTCATTGAAGCCGCCAATGGAATATGAATGTCTGTTAAGTTAACAAACAAATCTCAAAACCATTGTTATTAATTGCCAAAGCGTACAATATACCATGATACAGTTCTATGGGATTTTAATTGACTAAAAACTATATATCTATATCGATACTTACCTACATTGTCCGGAAGGCAGAGAAAAATGATGAATTTAGAAAATGAAAGTGAATTTCGATAGAAAGGGAAATAAAAACATAGTTTGTCGAGGAACTATTTAGTACTCCAGGCATGCGTATATAAGTCTCACGTTTCAATTGTATACATGACTTTTACCATTTGGGGGGAGTTTATATTTTATTTTTTTTGCGCTTCAGGTGGGTTAAACCTTTTGTTTTTTGAGTGTAAGAACTGGTCATTTATGATGATGATGATGATAATGATAATGATGGAGGAACCTACACATTTTTGTAAGCTGATTCTTGAATGTTTGTTTGTATCTTGACTTATCATCATGTTAACATCATTTTAGTGCGATAAAATAAATTTCTTTGCATGTCGTGTAAAACAACCGATTAATCTTATTACGAGGTCATCTTTTGTTTACATTTACAGGGACATTGATGTAGGTTCATGGTTTTATGTACATGTATGAAGTAAAAGTATCTTGTCTAAATGAGTCAATTTACCAATATATTTTTCTGACACACCCTCTGAGATATATTCTCTGTAAAAGAATAATAATCAAGGTTTCAATCATGGATTGCCTTTCAATGACGTAGCCTTTTATTTGAAGAGGTCGTTTGAAGCATTTTTATAAGCAGATATGATCTAAAATGTTATTAATTAGATATGTTTTTTAAAACGCATGCACTTCATTTTATAGGTTTGAACGTTTTACTAAAAATTTTTCTCAGAAACGGAGAGTTTTTAAGTCCCTCAAACTTTGAATTTTATGAGTTTTTGTTTAATTTTTTTTAATTAGAAAACCGATAAAAAAGATCTTAAAAGTTCATTTTTCCGATGTTGTATTTTATTTAAAGTTTTTCAAAAATAAACCAAGAACATCTAACCTCAAAACTAATTCGATCAACAAAATGCATTCTTTGTATCCCTCCGATATGGATAATCCTCTTCTCTCCACTCCCAAACTAATTAAATCTTGAAAATAACTTGCAATTCCCTCCCTATACATTAACATATGCAACACATATAGCACTGTATGCATGTTGGATTTGCAGAAAAAAAAAATCACGAATTCAGTAACAAATTTTCTATATGCATATTCAACAGATCAGAGTCCAACAATCAAAACAAGACAGATGGACAAGAAACTCAGCAGAACAATGGGGTTTAACAAATTTGCTTGGTTAATACTTTACGACCTAGTTCCGGAGCCAAGAACGATTCAAAAGATTTTATTTGTAAATCAAACCCACGCTCTGAATAGTGTTCAATTTGTGAACCTATTCTTATACATACTGAATCTATTTTTTATTCTAGGTTATATTATGTAGCTTTGAATTGTTTGTTGCAAATAATGCAAGAATAGGTGGCTTTATATGAAGACAAAAAAAAAAAAAAACAAAGGGTAGAATAAAATTCAACTTTGTCGACTATACGACGACAGCTTAATGTTAATTTAAGTGAACGAAAATTGTCGAATTTTATTTCATAGACAGACATATATACAAGACCTGCAGATAGACAGACAGATATAGAATTATCGAGGTTCCTGTATATAGTTGAGATGAATGAATATAAAAATAGACTTAAGACATTGAATTGATCGAGGGAGGCTTAGTCATGGTTATGGCATTCTTTCTTATATGTCTTTGATGAAATCGGGTGGATAAAAAGTTTTTCATGGAAACAAGAATGCAATTACATTTATAGAATTTTAATGAAGCAGGAAGGGAATAACATTGTCCAACGTGAGTCTCTAAGGAATTCATGTTTTAATTATCTTAAATTATATTAACCATGAGAACCAAGACAAAAATTCAATGGAGAAGTTACTATAGTTATATAGTATTTAAAAATCAAAATACGAATTTTGAATTTTTTCCCGCACTTTTTCATCAAAGTGATTGTAGAAAAACTGCGTTTTAGATTTTTGTCTAAAAATTCGCTTTACGGAAATAGAATTTGTTTTTAAGAGAAAATTGTCCCATTTTTGAGATATTCACGTACGCAGCTTTCTTTTTAATCTGATGCTTCTTGATAGTTCAAACAATATTGCATTTAGAAATTTTGTAAATATCTTTTTTTAATCTTTAAAAAAATTCAAAGAAACAATTAATTTATTTGTTTTTTTAAATATTTTTTTTTAGAATGTAGTTACATAAAAAAAAATTTTTTAACTTCATTTTTAATGTGTGTCTTTTCAAAAGCTTTTGATATTTTTTTTGTCATTGAATTTTCATATTTAAAAATCGTTGAAAAAGATATATTTTCCAAAGTGTGGCAACACTAAAAATCATATCCAATCTATCCATTCTTTGGACACCTCAACCGACTTTTTAATACACGCGTTTCGGACCTTGCATATACAAATATGTCATTTTGTAAGAAATATTGTTAAATAATGGACATGGATTTCTTATCCTGTAAGTGAGAGAAATTATTCTTAATATCAATACAATAGTTTGCTGAATTTTGACGGTTGTAATAATAAAGCTTCAAGAAAGGTTAATATATGAACAATTTTATGGGTTGATTAGCCTGAGAAATATTGACTATAATACAAACAAATTTTGAAGAATGAAATATAAATACAAATTTGATCATCTTCTTCATCTTTTTGGTTTAATGAATTCAAAAGGGACACAGCTAGGATACAGAAAAAAACTAAGTTCTTTTAAAAACACCTTTTGTTTCAACCAGAGCTCTTCTCAATCCAAAGATGATTTTAAAAGGCTCTGTTAGACAAGGCTTTAATGTAACATACACAAAAATTTTCGAAAAACTGTTGTCAAAAATCGTTTAAAGCTGTTTTCTTAAAATTTAATTTTTATTTTAGATTTCTTTAGCATTAAAATATAGTTCATTATGTCATTTTTTAGTATATAATAATATTTTTTTAAACTATTTCATTAAACCGTTTTCAAAATATTGACTTTTTAGAAAAAAGTTTTCAACTTTTTTTTTTAAATCCAAAAAATATTTACTTGAAATTTTTATAAGAAATAATATTACACTTTATTTATACAAATTTGGTTCAAAATCGATTATGGGATTAACGAGAACGTCGAAAATAAAGAAAAACGGCTATACGGAAGGTACTTATAGAAGCTTTTTTTTTTACAAAGATTAGACAATTAACTATTTTTATCTAAATCCTTAAATCAGTTCCCAAAATATATATCCTTTTCCTTGAGGTTTTATTGGAAGTATCGTTTTTTTTGGAGCCAACAATTTCGCCTCTAGTCAATTTCTAAAAAAATTTCAAGTTTAAAACTTTAAGGAAATCGCTTCAGTGTTTTAAGCTGTTAGTCGAGATACAGGCAGACATAATTTCGGTAGACACAATCCACATTCTAACCTTTTAATGTCTAGGTGTAATTGAATTCCCGAGATCAATATTTTGAATGAATCCAAAACTTCCATTTTATTATGGAACCCAAATGATTTCAGCATTAACAACACAATATTTGTTTTACAAATTGAGGCTATGATCTTAACGAGAGGTAATAAGGTGTATATAATTTAAATTTTTTTAAATTCAAACTTAAATTTTTATATAGGATATGAGAATTTATTTTCCTGTTGCGTATAATGTTTTTTTAGTTGTTCAAAGTTCGCTTAAGAGTGAAACAATGAAACTGTGTCAACAAACTTATAGAAGTCCGCTATATGATTTTCTACGTGATAAAGCAAGAAATGTCTCAGTAAACAAAATAACATTTTTCATAAATCACATTCTGTCTTTTATTTAAAAAAAAAAAATTCAATATTGCTCTACAATTTATCTGATATCCTCGAGCAAATTCCTTGCAACATTTATCTGATGTATATATAGATATACATATATATTTGCAATAAATTCGTGAAATAATTTTTTGAAACAATTTTGTTTGCCCAATTAAACCATGCTAATGCAAAAAAAAAGGAAAACACGCCCTTGTTTTTTTTTTCGTGAAAACCATTTAAGCGTTAATTTCGTCCCACTTCTTCTCGCGCAAAAACTTCGCACGACCGATTGTGCATTCATTAGAAACCAAAATACAAAATTCTCAAAAGACTTGACTTCAGAATGAAAAAAATTGCCAAATAAACAATACACAGAAACTGAACCAATCAAACTCTATTGATAAGGATCACTGGACTTAGCATTAGGTAACGATACCGGAACTAAATAGCTTAAATGTTTTTTCGTTATTTTAAATTTTTTCGTATGACGATCCCCTCCTGGAAAAGTGCAAAAAAAAAAAAAAACAAACCACCACGATCGAAGAGACAGATTTCTATCTTCCTTCTCTCAGCAGGCAAAAAAAAAAGTCTGTGACTTCGTGCTACGCGGTTCACTGAGTCACCTAGTCACCTTATGAGGAGGTCCGAAAAAAATACGTATAGGTACCCCGGCAAACTTCGATGTCGAGGGTTATGCCAATTCATTGGATAACATTTTTTTTTTCATCAGGGAATAGTACATACATAAGTATATGTATATTTTATGGCGTGCTAACCAACTTTGGCCAAAGAAACACAATGACCAGCAGCTTATATTTTTATTGTGTGTGTATGTAGTAGCTGTGAAAATGCTTCCTTATTTTTCATTGCAAATAAAAACTTAGATATACATTATCCATACATATATATAGCTTGACAGGGTTTTCCCATGAAAATAGATATTTCTGTATATACAATTATTATTACAGTCGAACGATAAATGGTTTAGAGTTTGTAATTTTTGTCTAAATTGACCGAACATTTACGGAAATAAATTAACTGTGGGCATTTCGTTTTGTTTGTTTGTAAATTGATCATGATGGATGGCTTAATTGTTTATAGCGGCTTACGGCTGTGGTTTTTCATTTTCCAGGTCACTGCGTAGGGTAAAAGGAATTGTTATACAAATTCCCTTAAGCCACAATCACAAATCTTTGTGTTACATAGACCTTTTTTTTTGTTTCATTTAAAAAGACAATTGGGTTTGAAAATAAAACAAAAGAGCTGAGATTGAAACTTTATTTTTTGATTTTAATTTGTTATAGCTGCAGAATGCAACTACAAACACAAGTTATGCGTTCACAGGTAATTTTAATTAACCAATGATCGTCTTACGAATAAAGGTCTAACAAAAGAGGTTTGTGGTTGTTAATATATATGTTTCGGTTTGTTTATTTAAATAGAAATAAATACCTCTCTGTTTGACATTCGAAATGACGAGCTGGTTTCATAACATCGATGTCATTAGTATAAAGAAACAATTTACCAGATAAATAATGTAATATTAAAACTTAACAAGAAAAATTGAGTTTTTCTGGACAATATTTTATTTTGCTCATTTGTAGTCAATTAAAACACGTTAGTTACCATTTTACACATACGCCTCTCTAATTGTGAATGCAAAATTCAAAAAAAAATAATTTACTCTTAACAATCTTGTTGAGTCAAATAGCGATAAGATCAATTTTACCACCTCCAAGTCAAATCATTGCAACAAAAAAAAAACTGAAATCAGATAATAAATTGGTGATTGGCACCCAAATCAGATCACAGTATAAAATATTTTTTTTTTTGCATCCACATACAAACAAAACGTATGTACCTCAGAAAATAAACTTTCAAATATATACATACACACAAAAAACCTTAGCTATAAAAGTGAATTACACGATTTACGAACTTCAAAAGTATACCGCCTTAAATTTATTGCACTCATTTCCTTCAAGTCCATTCCCTTAAAAATGTCTATCAAGCAAAAAAAAAATATAGATACAGAAAAATAAAACAGTAGTTGTTACTACTTGATTCAGTTCCTGGCAATAAGCCCACAATAATAATGTTACATATTTTTTTTTTTTATCTCATTGAGTATTCTTAACCATTAATCAGTAAATCACAATTGCAAATACCACCTTTCCATCTTTTAACTGGAAAGCATTGCATTAAAGCTGGCTTCATAAGGAACATATATACTAAAAACAACGGTTAGAGCCGCATAATTGCCACCATGCTGAGGTTGGACGATTTAATTCAATTCGTCTAGATTGTGGGTGTTTTTTTTTTTCAGAGCAATTCCTTTCGAATATTTGGGTAAAAATTTTATAATAGTCAAGGAGGTAGAGTGGTATTTTGTAAATGGGCTATTTGTCCCTCAGTCCGACATTTTTGTGTCAAAAAAAATATTGTCCGCCATATTCAATTCATGTTTTTTTCTTTGAAAAAGTTATTTATCAAATTTAAAAATGTAAAAACAATTATGTATCATTTTATTACTTAAAAAAAATCATTTTGGCAAAAAATTGTAGGTCCCTTCCATTTATTCCGACTAAAAATAAGCACACATTTTCTTCCGATAACAACAAGCACACAGAAATGCTTGAGAGTTGTGTAAGTCACTAGGCCCTCCTGATTCTCCACAGGCTGTCACACCACCAACTAATTTTTTTTTGTATCTTCCGGTTGTCGCAAAACGGAAAACTCAAGTCTTGCTCAATAATCCATCCAACAGAGTGGAAAATAAGAAAATAAATCGGTTACCTGAGCACACTAATTGAAACCTTGTTCGCGACGACCGACGACGCTATAGTGACACGACGCACGCGATGACGACGGTCAGAGGAAAGGCAAGAAATTGAACACATTTTTGCGCGTTGTTTTGAGCATATTTGAAGTCGTAACAATTAATTTGCGTTTTTTCTATTTCCTTCATAATGTGTTGTTATTTTTTTTTTTGTATTTTTTTTGAAAGACTACCAGTTATAGGGTATGGGTACAAAGTATTTATTTTAATTGCAACAATTTGGGTGAGCTATAGTATGATGTGATTGCAATTTAAGTCTCCGGATATTAGGTACCAGCGAGACATGATGTTTAATGGAATTGAGTGCCTACCTTTAATGACATTTTTGTAATTAAAACTGATTGCTATTTAAATTTTCTGCATTGAGTATAGTTGTGTTAGATAAGGTTTTTTTTATCGATTTTGACATAATTAACATGTGTACTAAATGTTTACAAATTGACCTATCTTATAATGTTAGTATGATTTTGTCCAAGGAGATTTGTTATTTTTTTATTTTGAAAATTAATTAAATAGCTTCATTTCATATATCTCTGCAATTTTGTAATGAGATTAATGAATATCAAGATAGCTAGGCTATTAAGAAAATTTTAAATAAATCGGCTCACAACTGCGCTTTGGACTTTTTGAGCAGTATTTTTATAAAAAAAGTACGGGGACTGTCTCAGAAATGGCTCAAAGTTGTAAGTCAAAAATTCCACCAATTTTAATTTATTTATTTATTTTAAAAGATACTTTTTGGTCTTTTCTAAAAACCATAATCAATTCTTTAAGTATTATAAGCCAACAATATAAAATAAACCACTAAGAATAAGTCAAAAATATTAAATAAAGCCGACTGAGTAAACTATAAAGCGAGGTGATCATTTGTCGGAAATAATTTTCAATTAGAGTTATTTAAATTTTAAATTCAATAGAGTTAAAAAAATTACAACTTTGCAAAAATTAAAACCACAATTGAATCAAACTTAAGTAAATGTAATTATTCTTAATCTTTTACAATGTAACAATAAATTAAAAGCATTATAATAACTTATCCAGCAGTTTGTGCAAGCAAATAGCATGAATAGATTAAGTTCATTCTTGTGAAGAAACATATAGAATAAATAATGTAATTGACAATATTACACTATATAGCAATCCTATATCGAACGTACATAAATATGGAGGTAAGTATTTCTAATTAAATATGCTAATTTGTACGCATTCTACTACTCTTAACTAATTCTAAGTCACTTAATCAATCAGCTATTAATAATAATGCGTGGTATTTCAATGACTTCAAGTAATCGTCTCAATAAAGAGTTTATTTCAAGATACTGATCTAGTTAACAGCGCTTCAGGTGTACGAACAAGAATATAGAAAAAAAAAATGCAATCAAAAACATATCACGATAATAAATAAAAAATAAATACTCTCATTATTTTTTTTTAACTTTTAGAATCTATTTTTTTTGTTTTATTTATCCTCAGATAAATCATTATAATAGTCTGTAACTTAAAACTTGTTTTAATTATGTTTTTTGTTCAAAAACCAAGTTTGCTGATCAAATCTTTTGTTTGTTTTTTTGCATCAAATTATACATTAATACAAATTTATTTTTAAAACAATTAGGAATCGAAGTTTTCCTATTAAGACAAATTAATTGATTATAAAACATTTCCAAAAATAAAATGTTCACAAGAAAAAAAAAGAAAAGAAAAAAGAATACAAACATCTTCGACAAAAAAATGCTTTGTTAATCGTTAAAAGGTTTTGCGAAACCAGGTAAGAAACATCAAAATGAAATTTCTTCTTAATCAGACAATAAATTATTAGTTTGTATGACCGCAAAATATATATTAAATTTAGTGTAAAATTTAATATTTTCAGGGCCTTTTAATTTTATTGATGTTTTTAAGAAAATTAACTAGATTTTGTTTAACTAATTGGCTACGCTTTGAAAAGCATCAGCGATTAATAGAAAAAACATACGATTTTAGCAGCTTTGTTAATTTAAGATTTACTTTAAAACGATAAGAAATGTAAAAGACTAGCGATGCAGACCAAAAGCGATTAAAATATAAAAATAATTAAATATGCAAAATCTGTTGAAGCTATTTCATTTTAACTGGGTTACCTGATTATACTCATGAAATTCATACCCCTATTACAATTATTAATAATCAATTGATAGTTGATAAATTTAAAAAATCCAATTTCTGAACACAATGGTGGACACCATCGTGAATTATGAGAAAATTGATAACTATCACGGAATAGTTGAACAATTTTATCTTTGATGTACTAAATTTCAATATTTATCAATTATCAATTGATAAATTTGACAATCTTAATATAGGTTTCGACTTTATAAAGAAAAACCAATTTTTTTAAAGACTTTTGCACTTTTCTCAACCTTTAAAAAAAAAACTCAATTTTTCCCTTTTTTGTGTCGGGGGTTTAGTCAAAGTAAGAAATTATACTCTGTCCTTTTCCTTAGAGCAGTGACTTTATTTTTCTACGATTGAATTAATATAATTTATAAGCTTGTCGGATTTTTTTGGAGACTTTTTTTTTGATTTTTTGAATTATTATTATTAGTTCTAGAATATATTTTTTATTTTGAAATTTTTCCTTAGAATTGACTGCCTGAGGTTATATTCTTCGAAATGAAACAATATCAATAATTTTTGCATAAAATAACAGACTGTCTTCACATGGCGAACGACCAACAGACATTTTTTTTTACTTTCATTTAATTTTTTAATTATTATGCTTTATTGCGTAATATCACTTATAATAGTGGTACAGGCACTTATGACTCTGTGATTATATTTATGTGTCAAATAACTATTTGGTCATTTCGAAAGAAGGCGTTTAACTTTAATTTGCATGTAAATAAAAACATAAATATTTTTTGTTTTTTTTTAATTTTTTGTCTCTGAAATTTTGGAAGTAATTTTACAATTTGTTATTCATTTTTGAGTTATCTATGAAATTTAAACTATGAGCTCACCGAGAAATTGAAAGTTAAAATCGATTTCAAAATTTGTACCTACAAAACAGACAGATCCATTCAGTCATCTTTTTTTTATTTTGTATGTAAATCATAATTACAAATATTTTAAATTTAACGCAACAAAAGAAATTCATAACCATTTTCTTTTTTTAAATAATATCTCTACACACTTCAATAATTGAGCTATAACTTTAACCATATACATACACAATTTCATAAAAATATATCCCTCTGATGTTCACATACAACTCTGCATGTAAAAATGTATGTTTCAAGAGAAGTTATAAATTTACCTAAATAATTTATTTCTGGAAGAAAATTTTTTAAACAATTAAATAATATTCAATAAATCATAAAAATAAAAATAGAAAAAACCTGGGAGAATGTGTGTAATACAGGCAGTTATAATATTTACATTAAATATTATTACCCATAAAGTTAAATCCCAGTCTTTCTCAATTCAAATAGCACATAAAACCGACCAACCGTCACTTGCTCCATACTTAAATTGCAAAAACTAAAACAAAAACAAAATAAAAAAAAGTAGAAATAACACCAACTTATTAAATCACGATTTTTAAATTGCACCCTGTTTTTCGCGCTCATAACGTAAACCACCATCACGTCTGATAAATGTATATAGTTATAGACTAAAACCAACCAAAGTCCAATACACAAGTATATAGATACAAACTTAATAACTTATTTATCATCATCTCTATATACCAATTTAGTGCAATAAATTAAAAAAAAAAAAAAAAAAACATAAATAAAAAATGCAATATAGAAATATTAGGTTCAATACATATTTTTTAGTTTATATTACCATCAACACCATCTAGCTTGCCTATCATCGTCAGAAAAAATATGACCGTTTATAACGGAAAATTATTAAATTTAATTGAGCTAACACAGATATGGATCAACTAACAAAGTTAGGTAACTTCACTCTCGATTGAGATATTAGTTATCAACTATATATAACTACAACTCTGTTGAACTGTATATACATACATATATGTGTAACACAGTGATATTTTATTTATTTGTGTTCGTTAAAGTGCCGGAATTTGTGTTCAAAAAGCCTTAAAACTGCAACGAAAGACTCGCGAAATGACCTTTCCATCTGACGGAACATTTCCCATCTTAAGTCTTAAAACATGATGTTAACAATAAATCTTCCAGTTTCAGTACACGTTTATGTATAGGTACATAAAGGCTAAAATTTCTTCCCATCCATCTGATGTTTCTGAGACTGGAAAGGAAATTTATTGTTGGATACTCTAAGTGAATTTCTTGATTGAACGGTCTCTCTCAATCTCAACCAGAAATCAGGCTCAGGAGTCAAAGTTAAATTAAATGTCTATTCACGAAGATATAGGTAGTTTTGACCATGTTAACGACTTTTTTAGTTTTGTATTTTTTTTTTTAAGATTTTTATTTATTTGATAAATTCAGATTGCATTTGAGTTCGCTTTTCAATCACCCAGAGCAAAGCTGAATGCGAACATTTTTTTATTTATCATTTTAAACAAAAGAGGTACCTACATTCACAATGAACGAATGAACCACCAGCTCTTTTCTGGCTTATATGTTGAAGAAAATGAGCTAAGAAAGTCTTATTTACGATTATGCAATTGTTAACTTCGTTGATGGTAATAGTCTACAGTTGGGTTAGTGGTTTGATGTTGGTTGCATATAGTGATGGTGGTTTAGATGATATGGTGTTAGGTCGCTAGCTTGGACAATGTTGCCATTGAATATTTTTTAAAGGTCGCAAAAAAGGTCTTGGTAAAAAAAATTTGCTAAATTAATGAAATGAACGAGCAAAATCCAATCACTTCAATATTCATATAATTGTCAATTAAAAAAATTTTTTTTTCAGTTAAGCCAACAATTTTTGTTCGAACTGAATAATAATGAATCAAAAAATTTTATTTTTTAGGAGTTCAATAATTTTTGTAACGCCATTTTCGAAATCATTAGCAAATCGTCTATAATCTTGCTAGAATTTAGAATGCATTTAATTCACTCCTCGTAAAGTTACCATTTAAAAAGGATTTGTTTTTAAATTTCTATGAGAGTTCTTAAATTTATCATTTTTATTGGTGACTTTAAATTTAGTGGATAGTGAATGAATTCGGACTCCGCATTTGGCAAACAAATGGTTAAACTGTTAAGATCGAATAATCTGCTTATTTTACAGAATCAAAACCGAAGCATTTTAATTTGAACACATTGGGGTGTTCCTTTACTCGCCCACGGGATCCCGTGGTATTCCAAAATGTGTTTCTTTACTTTTTTTCTGGTACGAAAATGCCAGAGCTTTTGACTTTTTTCAATTTATTTCATTTCCTCTCCAGCAAGAATCTATAATACCCGAATATTTTACCTACTGCCTTTTCTGGCTTGTCAAACTACTGATGGTTTCTGTTGTCAAATGTGACGTTTTGTCAGAAACAAATCAGAAACATCCCAAATTCATTTCTGCTAGAAAATTAAAACAACAACTTAAAAAAGCGGGAGTCCAAACTTTTGCCTGAACTTTTCCCCAAACACTAAAAAAACAAACCTATTGTGCAGCCTCAGTATCATTAATTTGGACACGATTCGACCGAAAATAAATGTCTGTTTATAAATAAAGACTTATATTTTGTTTGTTAAAAACAAATGGCTTAATTGAATCAATTTTTTCAATACTTTGCTGTTGTTTCTTATGGTGCGTGCTGAGTTCCTATGGGCCCTCGAACAGCCATTTTTAATTTTTTTACATTTTCAACTTTGACAATTTGATTTGTGTTCTGTGGTACGGAATACATTGAATTTGTGTGAATTTCCAATATTTTTGGTGCAATTTTGATATATGCTCTTTAAAATCTGACAGTTGGTGAGTTTCTGTGCAAAAAGAAAAAGATCAGACCTAAAAATTCAATATGTCATAAATCATTATACCACATTAAAGGAGCTGTAATGAATTTTTGTGCGTGCTGTGTTTTCCCGATTTTAAAAATCGTTATTTCGATTAAAATATTATGTCTCAAATTTACAAAGCAGAGGAACTTCAGTTACCTCAATGGTAACACTGAAGTTTGGCATACCAGCCGCATGACCAGATGATGTTTATTATCGTTGCCCCCCAGTGTCTCCTTTGAATGTCTAATCGACCAGACAGAACTTTCACTGCTTAAATATGCCAGACAAAGAGCCTGCATAAAAATAGATGTGAATAAAATTAAATGCACAAAAAATAAAAAATAAAAAAAAAACAAATTCCCTATGGAGTTTTTCGGCTTTAGAGCTACTGCAAAAAAGTATGCACACCTAATGGACTTTTAATTTGAATTCGGTTTTGAATATTAAAGTCTAATCTATAGCAACTTTGAGCTATATATAGAGGTACAAATAACATTATGATTTAAGTTTGATTAACACGTGCGGGTTGAAAGTATCTTGCCAATATATATTGTATACTAATTGATTTGCGGGAGGAATTGCATAAAGTCGGCTTCATTGACAAGATTTAACTTTCAATGTACTGCAGAAAAATCCGCAATTCGTTTAGCCAGATGTTTATTTTTTTTCTTTTTATTCTCCTTATTGCGTTGATTGACAGATGAATGATGGTTGTTTTAACGTCATCATGCTGGTTTATATATATTTCTTATTTGAAAAATGAATCATTGGTTTAATGGATTTTATCATTGCTATATATTATAACCAATGTTGTCTAGTAATATGGAATTGTCTTACAACAACGATTACGGACGTGAATGAAATACCTATGTATTTCTGTTTATTTTTTTTTTGAAAAACCTACACTAAATGACAGTGATTGAGTTCAACATTGAAATAGTTTTAGGATTAGTGGTTATTATAGCTTCTAGATTAATGTCCTGTCTATTTGTATATATAAAAAAATACAAATATTTAAAGTTTTTCTATCAATTAGGAATTTAGATCAGAAGCAATTTAAATAAAATAAGATCAGCCTTTTGGTTTTGAAATGAGGTTAGTTCGAGAAAAATACAACTTTTATTTATATGAACATTGAAGGGTATGGAACATTTATTAGGTTTACTTCTTAACTTTTTGCACGAAAACTAACAAGCTGTCGAATTTTGAAGAATGACTTTGAAATTCTTTCAAACATATCGGAACTGTACGCGAACACAGATTCACATTATTCCACAAACTTCGTACTAAGTCAAAATGTCCCTTCAAGATTTCAGAAAATCAAATCAAATTTTAGATTATGTCATTTTATAATTATGGCCTTTTATAGGGAATGTTCCACCTCGAATAAATAAAGTCATGGAATATTGAAAGATTTAAGGTAAAACAATGATTTAGTGTAAAAACTGAACTTCCGCTGACAAGTGAAGAGTTTAGCATATAGAATTTAGAGCCTTACGAAAATTGACATTTGTTGAGTTGTGATGTAATTATTCGCTATAAATGGACACGGTTTCTAGTTTTTTATACTTATTCATATATTTCGAATTTCCGTGACCTTGGAACATCATACAACTTGTCCCTTAAAATTTCTCAAAATGGTGGACTTTTTTACAAAAAAAAACATTCCACGTTTTTTTTAATATTAAAGACTGTAAAAGTTAAAATAAACAACATTTTTAAAAACCTACGTCCTGGCCTAAGACAAGTCTGCTGAACAATTGAACCGATATTCTAAATACTTCCAGCCAAAACATTTAGGAAAACACAAACTCCAAGCTGGAATGGAAATATTTTTTTTTTAAAACTAGTATTTTGGAATCACTGCTTTAGTGCGATGGTGATACGCGACGCAGTTGATGTTGAACAGAGCATCAATATTTTTCTTGATTTTGGTTTCCTTGAAGTTTGCGTACCATTTTATATGAGAATAATATTTGTTTGCAAGTGTGAACACGTTATATGACGAAATATATGACGAATATATGACGAAAGTGATTAGGTCCGTTTCTTTACTTCCCAAAACTGACACTTTTTACCTATTTTAGCCCAAAGTTCTGTCAAAGTTCTCTTGTTGTAGTTTTTAAAATTGGTTGCAATTATTTTGCTACTCTCCTTTGTCTAATTCTTTTTTTCTCTACTTCTTTTTAAAGCCCTTTTTGTCTCGCAAGAAACTTCTAAAAAAAATTTTTATTATTTCTCTATCATCACTTGAATAAGAAAATCGATGTTTCACAAATGATGATAAATTTTACACCATCGGAAAGTGAGTAAAAAAAATTATCCATTTGTGAAGGATTTTCGATTGCTTTTTGAATTTTCGATTTTCGATGAATTTTTGAAAAATTCAGTTTTTTTGTGATTTTTCGGGGGAATTTATTTTGTATGGTCTACTCGACTTCACATATAAAATTTATTGATTCAAATCTTTATTTTTTGGACGTTTTTATTTTTTTTGATTAGATTGAACAAATTTTTTTTAGAATTTAGTAAATTGATCGAGCTAGCTGACCGAACACCGGATGTTGCAAAAAAAAATTGGAAACTGCATATTAAAACACACCCTAAACATTCTATATACATACCACTGCAAAACAAAAAAACAACAACACTTAAATCCACTTCATGATTATCAAATTATTGCGCAATGTCCATCAAATCTCGCAGACATATTTCCATTATAAAAACATCAGCTCATTCAGGTTAAATAGAATCAAATGGTCTTCTAACTAAATTACTATGCACACAATGTATAATGTACCTATATTCTCTACAATACCACCACGCATACCTATACAAACTTCACTTCTATTTGAAATTCTCAAAACAAAAATCTGTTTTATATCTTTTCTTCAAAATTTATGCTCAATAAAATTGCAATAAATTAGGAATTCAATTGCTTTAGCAGTGTTGTGTTAGTAATCACAAAACTTGTCAATAAAACGCCAAAATAAGAAACAAACAAAATACAAAAAAACACACCACACCATCAGCCACTATATAAAAACCCCAGGTGTAGGATGTTGTTGGTTAGATTTAATGTTTAACAAAATTATTTATGCAAAATGGAATAATTTAAAACCACACTCCAGACATATGTTTGTAAGAGTATGTGAGAAATTCAATCATAAAATCAAGAAAAAAAAGAAAAAACACTCAACACCACTTACCTCATTGCTAACCTCCTCCAGGGCAAGACCATGTGTGGCATTTGGTTCACTTCGTATCGTAAACATACGCAGCGAGTCGGGACCGTTTTTGAAGAGACCATTGGTTGGCCGCAATGTTAGATTTAACACTTCACCGAATGCACTTAGGGACACGTTGTGCTCCTTAATTCCACTTAAATCTAAGTTTTTTAATTTCTCACTATAACTTTGATCACTGATGCTATTCGCACTGGCGCCGCCGCCGCCACCAACGACCCCATCGGATTGGGCTTGTAATTTCAATTCACTATAATATGGACTTTTACTTAGGTCCTTTTTCACGTGGTGAGTATCTTTTGCATTTGTCGCACCAAACATATTATTATCAACACTCCTTCGCCGGCGTAATAATTCACCATTGTGTTCTGTTCCGAGATGTTCAAGCTGTACAAGCTCATAATTCGGCACAGAGTCTATGTCCTCTACGTGGAAGATCGATTGTAGTTGCTCAGGTGACATTTGTTTGTGAAGCTGAAATTTAAAAAAAAAGAAATAGAGAACATGAATAAAATACAACTTTTGTAGCTGAAATTATAAAATGTATTCTGTAAGTTGACAATGAAAATGTTGAAAGGTTCATTACAAGAAAAAAATTGTAAAATAATAAAAATTAATTGGTACCATAAATATGAGTATAGCTAGTGTATAAGGGCGTAACTTAAAACTTAAAAATTTAGGATGATATCAAGGAAGATCAAAAAAAATGTTGGTTGCAAATCGTCGATCTTGAATAGAGACTAGAGAGTGTCCATGCTATTTATGCAAAATCATTGAAAAAAGTCGATATGATTCCACTACGCACTGTTGGCTTAAAATAAATATATATTTTTTTGTTTAAAATAATATTTCGTTCAAGCTGCTAATGCCATTTTATCTTCGAACTTTTTTGATTTTTTTATAGAAGTATAAAAATACTTATATTCAGTTAATTTTTTTTTGAAAATTTGACTTAGGCCGATTGGATTTGAACGTCTCATTTAAAATCATCGATTCAAAAAGATTGTTTTAATATTTCCGTATACCTAATTAATTTATGTATAGCAATTAGCCCTTCTATTACATGGTATTTTAGTGAAAGTTTTGATTGTAAATTAATATTGTTTGTAGTAAACTTTTGGGATTGTTTCCCTATTTTTCTTAAAATTAAGATGTATGAAAATCATTTAAATTAATATTTCTTGGAATCTCATACATATTCTTCCAATAAATAACCTTTCTAATTTGCCAATAATAAAGAATAGAATAGAACATTGATAGAACATAAGGAAGTAATTAATTTTGAACTTAAATTGCTTAATTAAGAAAAATTCAATACACATTTTAAGAAAACTACGTTTTTGGAATAATAATTAAGAAATTATTAAAATAAGTTGAAGACGTCAACGGACGTACATATCAAATATGCTTATAGAATATCTTTTTCAAATATATTTTTTTAAGACCCAAGAGTTAGTTAAGACACTAATGTTAAATTTTTCGCTCTATTCTCCATAACCATATAATTGATCTTTTACGTTCCTACGGATGGGGTAGGTTGATTGGACCATTAAACTATTTTATTTATATATTCTTCATATTTTACCTAAATGCTTATTTATAAATGAAACAAACAAAAAATCAATTTTTTTTATGTACAAAACAAAATGATCAACTCTAGTCATTGCAGTCATGCAAAAATTGCTCTAAAAATCCTATTTTCTTTTTAAAAAAAAGTATCAAAGAACATTTCGTTTTCTTCAATTTCCTTAAAAACTAAACAACATTTTAGCATCTGATTTTTAGAGTTTGACTAAAAATTAATTAAAGCATTGAATACTAAAAACAAAAATACTACTTAACAATGGAAAATGTTGAAAAATTTGCAAAATAAGATATACATACATATGTATATGTATATGTATGTCAAGTCAACTTTTTAAGAAAATTCCAAGATGGTGGCTTAAGCTACAGTCCTATTTTCTCGAAAAACTACACATATGCTCCTAAAAATCCCCTATAATGAATTGTGAAAGAAAAGTGTACAATCAAATTTTTCCAGGTCAAATGTTTATTCCGGCTGACCTAGAACAGCAAATACTGGATTTATGATTTATTTGTGTTGTTTTTATAAATACGTTATTTTTTGTTTCACAGAATCAGCATCGTCCCAGAATTATGACGCTTTCTTATCAAAAATTTAGGTTCGAATGTTCTAAAAACTCATATCAAAATAATAGTTTTTCTAATTTTCAATTTTGTCAACGAAAGCCTAAGTACGCTGCTAATGCGAAATAAAATTTTTCGGTTATTTCCAACACTTCTTAGCAAAATGTTAAAAGAAACAACAAAGAAAAAGCAAAAAAACGCTGCATTGAAAGAAACTACAAATAAAAACACGAATAAAACTCATGACACTTTTCTGCACACAATTACTGGTTCGGGCAATTTATTTCGTGCTATTTTGTTACGTACTGATTTTTCGCTTCGAATTAGCAGCTTAGGTACTAGGCTTAATTTTGAAAAATAAAACAAAATCGATGCTTAACTTTGTTTGATTGGAAGCGCATTTTAGGCGCCACATGAACAAGAAAGCTTGTATCAATTATGTCATGTCTATACAACATTCAAGTTTCAATTTATTTTATTATGCTCGTTAATGGCTTATTACCTACTGAAAATTAAAATGAGAAGAGCGAAGCCCTGCTTGGAATTAAATACCTTTTTTAAAACAGTCCAGAAATCCTTCAAAATCAGATAAAAAAAGAAAACAATAGAAAACAAAAATTGCACATTTAACTCAAGAAGTTAAATAACACTCGTCAATAGACACTCGTCAATAGACAAACAGAACTTATAGTAAAGTCAAATTGTCAGAAAAAAGAGGATGTCAACAGACAGATAACTGATATTATTGAGCTAAATTTTTAAAATACATGTACAACTTGGTTAGTATTTAAAAAAAAACTGCGATTACTTTGCTTTTATTTTCTTTATACTTACGTGATTAATTAAAAATGTCAACTCAATATACCTTCGACATTATTAACAATTCAAAAGCAACTATAAAAACTTTAACAATACCTAATTACAGACCCCGTATATTCATTCAATCAATTTCTACTAAAACCTCTATACTTAAACAAAACACAAAAACAAACTCTCAATAAAAAATCGTTGCAATTTAACTACACCTTCCAGCAAAACATTGCTCCATTTTTATCCTTGTCGACAACAAAAACTGATAAACGAGTGCATTCACCGAACTTATCGATTCAATTGATTATTTCATTACGATTTTGGTCGCTCTAATGACGAAATAAAATCTATCCCTCAAGCGCCTTTAAGCATAGTTTTTCTTTTGAAACTATAACAACAAGAAAAACCCAAACAAGATCATAAAACTAACTCTACAACCTACAATAACAACAATAACAGCAAAACTATAGACGACGACAATTTTCCCGCCATTAAGAGATTTTCTGTTACGATCTTACTAAGATGTCGGGGTTCAGGGAGCTCAACTATAATATACTTCAGGCCAATGAAATTCATGGTAACCACTGGCTCTTATACTGGAGTTATACCAGATGCCACACTCTTACGTCGCTAAATGAAAGTAGGTATACGTACAATAAGGTTTGTTTTGAAATTAATAAAACAATGCAATTACCAACTAGAAAATGCAATCATTTCGAATTGTAAACAAAAGTCCTCCCATGGATTATGGGCTCCTATAACACAATATAACTTGGTCATTTTATTGTATTGGCCCGTAGTCTCCACAAGATGGCCGCAAATTAACTTTATTGGTAGTGTTAAGTCAGACTCACTATCTCGATTGTCAACTTTAACCTGCGATTAAGCTGCTACTTTCTGCAAATGTTGTTTACCTCGTTGATTCTATCTCTTTTACTCTCGTCATATTTTTTATGCGAGACTTGCTTTTTAAAACATTTAACAAATATCTCACTTTTTGCGATTTACTGATAAATATTTAGTAAACCTACGTTTTCTAAGTTTTTTTTTAAATTCTTTACTAATATCTGGAGTGGAAAGATTTATGGTTACTTCTGACATTTTTCAGATGACTAAAGATCGATTCTGTAAGCCTGCCAATATTGGAAGAATTATTGCTCTAGTAATTTTCTGTGTTGCTGCAGATTTTTTTTCTTAGATCAAATGAGTGTCGTGGGTTAGCGATTTGTTGGCACTTTGCTTCAACTACAGACTACAGTTGTTGCTATCAAGTCAAATCTATAATTTTATTTATATGTTCTTGGTAATAAAAATGTTTATGACAGTAAATTGCACATATAGGAATATTAAATTATTGCGTGTACATTACGAGTTGATATCATGCTATGGAAGATGATGAATTGAAAACTAAATTATTTTGGAGTTTTTGTTAGGTACAGTTGTATTTGCCTTAGGTGTTATGAGAATTTCTGATTAATTAAAGTATTTGGTGGAAGTGAATTTTTTTTTTTTTTAAAGTCATGTTGTAGTTGTAAAGTACTGAAATAATGTCTAAGTTGAACATAAATGTCAGAGGAGCTCAAGAACTCGCATGTTTTAATCTCCAGAAGCAGACTTTCAGTGTAGGATTAGGAAAGAATGTCAGTTTTACTGTAGCAGCAATTTCGAGATAGATAATGAGTTCATCTACTTCGGAGCAAAAATTGCCTCCCAGAATGACGCTTTAGTGGAAATCCAACGAAGAATTTAAATTTGGCGAAACATATGGCAATGAAAAAAATTAGTTGATAGATCAGCTGGCTGCCCGACATAGATTAACCATATAGACCAAACACAGCTCACTTATGAAAAGAGTCAACTTTTTGCTTGGAATTATCATATGAATTATTGTCAAAGTATTAAGTAAAGACATTTTAGGTTAAAAAATAAATTTATTCAACAGGTTGTAAAATATTTGCCATGAACTATAACCTCATCTTTGGCCTTTTTACGTATCTCATGGATAAAATATTAAAGCGTTTATAAATAGAAACTTTAAAAAAGAAAAAAATTAATTTATATACTCCAACCGACCTCAAAATTCATACCGTCACAAATTACCGCAAAATTTTCTATGTCAAAAGCATAAAAATCTAATTTTGCAATCATAATAATAATAATAAAAAATATTCGTATTCTAGTCTGGCACTCGTTACACACCGAGTCTTATCTGGACCACAAGACAATAAGCCAAGATTACTAATAAAAAAAACTAATTACGGAATAATATACTTAATTTTTGGCGAACAATTACTACTTCTATATACAGACACAAAGATAAAAAGTAACATTTGATCCCATCTAAAGATCAACATACAAAAAAAAACAAAGAATTCCATTTAATTATGCATTCGGGTTACAACTTCCATTCTTGTGGCTCTTAACGTGAATTCAATTTAAAAAAAAATCCAATTCAATTGGGACCGGATGACTGTTGGCGAGGTCGTTTGTGGTCGTTGAGATCTCCGAAATTCAATATGGCGGACGGGAGGTGATTCTGCGGCTAAAAACCTTGCTTCCTGCTCTGATGATCGTGAGCTCCCGCTATGTGTGCGAGCGTGCTGAGATTTTGCAATTATACTACAGAAGTATCGAATTCGAATTAGCGTAGATTCATCTTTTGAATAATATCTAGATACATTTTTTTATGAGATTCTGTGTGTGACTAAGTTCTATGCTAAGTGTGTTATTCGAGTAAGAGGTGGCACACCACCTCATTAAGACTCGTTAACGGTTGTATTATTTTGTCGCCTTGAACTTTTTTTTTAAATTCGCGTTCCAACTTTGTTGATTTGGTTTCAGTTACCAATTGGTAGTTTTTGTTAACGTTTGGATTTTTCGTATTTACTTTTGTATTTACTGTTTTTTTTTTTTTAATAAGATGAAAATCGATTTGATTTGGTCAATTCAACTTGCAAGGTCAATAATTAAAATTGGTTCTTGTTTTTTTCCTTTTTTTTCTGTTTTACGTGTGTACCAAGCTTAAAGTGTCACTTTTAAAGTAGGTTTTAGTTAATTGTTAGTGAATACCAAGCCATGAATGTAATTATGTTAAAACTAGTTCATGTGAGCTATCAGTAATATGACTTAGATATATTTTAAATACAGGGTGTTTGCTGGGACTATACTTTGTTTGATGACATTTTGGTAAACAATAAAAAAAAAAACTCACGATTAAAATAAACTGAAGTCTCCATTTGCTTTTATTACTAGTGTTATTTTTTTTTTATTTTTTCAAAAAAAATCTCAACTTGCAAGATTCTCACGAGCTACCTGCACCTTTCGTTCATATAGCTTCATTAAATTGAATGCACTTTTAAAACTAATTTTTGTTTACCTAATTAGTACAAAATAAAAAATCTCATCCATTCCAAATCTGGTAAAGAGTAAGTAAATTTTTGAAGAATTTTAGTATAATTTGCATTTTAACTTGTATTTAATAGAATTTTTCAATGCCAAAAAAAAACATTGAAATTTTATCTAATAGTTAGGTACACAATCATTTATTTCTAACGATAAATTTAATTCATCAGTATTTTAAAATTATTGTTGAAGGTAAATCTAATTTCAAAATTGTAACAGCTTACCAGCTTGGTGGCTTTAAAAAAAAATATCTTCAGTTTAACTTCTCTTATCATGAATTTAAACTGCTAAAATCACTTATTGTGTAATTTAATCACCCAACATAATAAATAATCAGATTCACTGTTGTAGATATGTGAGTGTGTTTTAATCTTGACCCAACAACAACAACAACTAATCACCGGTTAGCTATCACAATTTTGACCTAATTGGCTTTAATCCAATAAGAAGTAAAATCAATTGTAAACTCATTCAGTAGGCAATGCCATAAAATACCCAGTAGCCTATACCACACACTAACACATACACCCACACTCAAAAGTTTTTTATCAAACAAAATAGTAATAATAATAACAAAAACTACAAGAAAACAAACAAATGCTGTGCCCGCTACTGTAATTTAAGTATGGCAACCTTGAAAATGGTTTTCAATGACCACACGTATATATATAGCTTAAAATATGTTTTTTTTTGTTTGATTTGATGTAATGATTGACAGTTGTTCTTCCATTAACCACGGGGTGTACCTAGTCGTTTATGGAAAATATTTGTTTGGTAAAATTAATTTGAGAATTGAAAAAAAAAAAAAAAAAATAGAAAGGAAATTTTTTTCCGATATTATCAGATTTTGCCAAAGAAATAATTTGAAGATTCCACTTTTAAAGAAACAAAAACAACTTATTTGGCAATGATTTGATTATATATCTCTGATTGATACTTACAGATATATTGAACCTAATGAGTTCATGCAAATTGAAGGGCACAGTTCAAATGGATAAATCCAATGATATTATTTTGGGAGAAAGATTCATAATGTTTTTAGAGGGCTTTTCGTTTGTGAGATAAATTTCAAAATAATTACAAATGAACATTATATTTTTAAGAACACAGTTTTAAAGAACGGAAAAAATATCTGTAGTTTTAAAGTTAAACAAATATACATATAATGTGTTCACTCAAGAAGTCAATTTTTCAATCATGGTATTTTAACAAAAAGGGTCGAAACACTTACAACTAATCTTTGAGAAGAATCACCATTTCAATATATGTAAAATCGCGTAATTTTTGCTTTTTTCCATACTGGTGAGTGGTGAATGTTATTTTTAAAAAATCGCATTTGGACGTTTATTAAATTTTATTTTGTTGTCTTCTTCACATAGATACCCAACCAATAATTTTTAGCGGCAGCTCCAGAATAACCGAGGGTACAAAAAATCTTTACATTACTGTGGTCATAATGCGGCTAAAAATAAGATATTATAATAGAAACACTCCAAATACTACCCCTAGGTTGATTTGTGTAAAAAAAAATTCTTTGACAACTTTTTAGTCATATATTGGTTTTAAAAATTCCATTTTAAAACTAGAGGTAAAATTTGTATTTTTCTTAACCCTTTAATAACCTGAAAGATATTTTGTATGGTTTAAAAATATCCATTTTTTAAAACTAAGGTTAAATTTAGGTACTTTTAATACTCATTCCTAGCCATTTAGATAAAATGAATTTTATTTTTAAAAGCATTTTACTTTCAGCTGGGAAGAGTTTCAAAATAACGAAGAAGAAATTAATAAAGTGAGAAGTTTAAAAAATAACTATAAATCATGGTTCGTAGAAAACTCTAAAATAACTTTTAAGGCATATTACAGGTTTTCTACAAATTATAATTAAACGGTTATAAAAAAACCCACCAAAATAACTTTCGAGATATATTACAGGTTTATAAAAACTGGTTCTATATTAACGTCATAGAAACGTTTTAAAATTTAAAATTTTTGAGCTTATCAGAGGTTTTTTTAGAAACGGTACCCAAACGGTTTTAACGTTGAACATTTAAAACACACGTTTAAAAACCGTTCAGTTATAACTGACGTGGTTTTGTTACTGACAATTTTCGGTTATAGAAATTCTTCTAGAACGCATTATTTGAAGAACTCTGGGTAATAGCCGGTTAATTAACCGCTTTATATCTAAAAATTGTTGGTTGGGTATACAGGGTGATAAGCATAATATGCGAAAAAAACAAGAATAGAAGGCATTGGTTAGGTTTATACAAGAAAAAAAAATTGTATGAGAGAGGAGGACTATATTTCCATCTATTTAGACAAGAGGGACAGTTTTCTAAAGAATTGACTAAAACTATGAAAAAAATATTAATAAACAACAAAGACAATACTTAAAATGTCATGCTATACCTTTTTGTTTAAAGTCAAACAATTTTTTCGATAAAGTTTTTTTTTAATAAATAGTTTTTGTAAAATTAGGTTTCAAACTCATAAATAACAAAAAAAACACTTAACAAAATATAATAAAAGGTTCTTTAGAATTTTCTCAAAAATTAGAAAACATTTAAGCATCATCAATCATCATGTATAGTGTTTGACTAAAAGTTAATAATAAAAAAATAAGTAGGTACTTGAAAAAAATAAATCCATCAATTATCAATTTTTTAAATCAAATTGTATTCAAACTTAAAATTTTGAAAAACAAAATTGTAAACAAATTTTTTTTGAAAGAATATTTCTCAATATAACTAATAATTAAAAATACTTGATTAAAAAAATCCAAAAAATAAAAAATGTTAAGATTTAAGAACAACTATAGCATAATATTTTGGGTTTCTTTTTTATATTTTGTTATATAATTTAAATTAAGTTTTTAGAAAATTGCCCCTCCTGCTTAAACGCCTCTCGCATTTTATTTTTTAGTCTCGACTCGACCTAGTATTTTGTTGCATCTTATTCGAATCAACCCCCCATTGCGAAATTTTAAATTTTACGTAAAAAATTTACTTTTTGATAAAATTATAAGGAAATTTATGAACTAGGTTTGAGTTTGTATATGACTTTCTGATGTTCTACCTTTAACCTTTTCTTTTAAAGATCAATCAATTAAAAAATCCCATGATTTAAAAAAATTTTTTAAAAGTTCAAAATTCCTGTTTTTTTAATTTGCGAAATTAATTAAAAATGTCTCTAAAAAAAAAGTTCTAAAGAACGATCAGTTACAAAATGTTGCAACTTTAAAAATGTTAGGTTTTCGTACATAGCTCTCACAGATTCACATTCAGCATTTAAGAATTGTTTACGAAAAACAAATACATATATACTTCTAATTTAACACACAAGAACATGAATCTCCCTAACAGTCAAAAACTCTAAATTTTTTGAATCGACAAGACATCACTTTTTTTAGAAAAATAACACCCACAAAATGGACTTATTGTCTTTTTTTAAATTTTAATGTTTCGCGCTCTAAGAACCTGTTTGCGCAAGGTTTATTTGGCGTCTGTTTTTTTTTGAAAATGTAAAACAATTATGTATTTTGGTTTTAAAATTTAAATTTTGTACAACCTTTAAAATTTAATCATTATTAATTTTACAATAAAAAGAAAACAAATAAACGTTCGCACTTTATTGACAAGTTCATAAATTGATGATCACCTATTCCCATCGATCTCCTACACGAAACATAATCGATATTCATCAACCCTTTCATATTTCCATATATATATGTATATATATATATAATTTATGCTGATTGGATTGATAAAAAGTAATAACTCGAAATTAACGTCAAAAGAAATGACTGCCCTCCAAAAATAAACAACTTAGCTACACCACCATTTTAGCCGGTCAACTCTGTGATATAGCACCCAACTTAAACATACCATATCACCATCATGTATTATAGTCAGTATATGACGTGCATCGTCATCGTATATAAATATAAAAAACCAAAATGATATTGAAAATCTACGCGTATCATAATGCAAGAACTCCATCCGACGACCTTGGCCATAATATTCAAAACCCACACACATTAAACCACAACATATAGGCACATTAACTGCAAATCGCTGTTATTTGTTATATGAGCACGGGAGGGGCTATACAGAAGATTGAAGAAACAAAAATCCATACACCTGTATACAGTAACTTCGTTGCACGTATTTTTTGTATACTATAACACATACCTATATAAAGTTTATTATTGTGACTTGAAGTAATGTGGCATCGATTGGTCATAATTATAATGCTAATATATGCAAACGATGTAAAAATTTTGTAATTGAAATTGAATCGGTCTACGACAAAACAACGCACGCTGAGGTTAAATTTCTGACCAATGAAACTAGAGTCTTTGAATAAAAAAAAAAAAAAACTAGCAAAAGAAATAAATTTTAAACTCATGTGAATTTAATTTAGTTGATTGTTTATATATATGTACATATGTATTATAATCAACTACAAAAGTTCCTAAGTATATGATTTATTTATTTATTTTTTTTTGGTCATGGTCAATATTAATGGAAAATACGTATGTATAATTTGTTTGTATTTGTATGTATTCATATATTTTATTTTTTTCTAAAACACGTTCTAGATTAAAGAGCAAAGAATAATATTAAAAACGCCTACTTACATTTGGCATTGCAATGCATGTTGAGTATATTGACAAAAATGTCAAAATTAATCCAGTTATTTGTGCCATTTTTAAGAATTTTTATATTTTTATGGATCTGAAAAGAAAAAAAAACAAGATAAATAAACGAATGATAATAATTTTTTTTGAATAACAAAACAAAAGAGCTGAGTTTAGAACTTCTTTTTAAAGTATATAAGGACGAATTATTTGATAGCAATTTTGTGTAAATATTTTCAAGTTTTATATTTAATTTAATTTTTATAATTAATTTTATAGAGACAAAAAAATAATGCTTAAGGTAGACAAATAATCGAGAACTATGTAAATCATTTTTTTTTTAAATTCATTTGCTTAAGCGTAATGAGGTTGTACACATTCTTCGATTAGTTCTAGAGGGAAACCTTCGTATAAATGAACATCTTCTTCATAAATTTGAAAAGTGTATACAAAAAACGATTTATAATAATAATTATTATTGAACTGAAATACAAAAGTAAAACTTCTTAAAAATCAAAAGAATACAAAACAAAATAAGTATAACTAAACATTTTTTAACACCACCTTTGTATGTATTTAACATTTTAATACGGCACTAAAATTTTATGGTACCTTACCTACCAGAAAGCGTTAAACAAGATGTTTGACAAGTCGGCTCTTGTTAATATAAAGGTATAATTCTAAAACTCAAAATCTTTTGTAAAATCAATTTTTATCAAATTGATGCATCTCTAAAGTAAAATAATATTTTGCATATTTTATAATAAACTTATTCCAAATCCATTGCAAGTTCATTCATACCAAATAAAAAAAAAAAAAATATCCAACAAACTATCATATTACATTGTTTAAATATAAATCGATTATTTAGGTGTTCCAAATAATTATCATGACTCCTCATACAGATCATGATTGTGAATGGCCTAATTTTTCCATTAGCCAATTTTTTTTTATAATTTATCTTATATAATGATTTATTCAAAATGCAAATCATTCACAAAAATATCATTTGGTTGAGATTTTATTGATGAATAAACATTCACAGCGTGATACTATTGTGATCATAAAATTCAAATGCTAATGGATACACACGCCTTCGCTGAACAACTTTTTTCAGAGCTATACATTTTCACAACTTCTAACCAGATTCCTAATTTTTGTTAAAGTTTTTTTGTATTTAATTTAATACCTATTTATATTCATCGGATTTATTTTCGTCACATTAAACTTTTATTTTATTTAAGTAACAAAACACAAAAGTTAAATTAATTGGAAAATTGCAGAACACGTACATACATACTTTTAGGTATTTTATATAAAACCCTACTCGAATTTGCTGCATGAAAAAAAAAATAATAAATTATAATGACAAACATTTTAATGGCAAACTAATGGTTTAGCTTCCATTTCTCAGCCTCACCATTTTCACACTATATGAACGTTTAGATAACAATTTTCCACGTCATTTCTCAAGAAAATTATAGACTCGACCGTGACATGTTAACAAGGCGCTTTTATTGTGTACCTACCTAACCTATGCACATAATTTTTAACTTTTTTTTTTCTTTTCATTTATTTTTTGTTTTGTTTTCAAAAACAACTTAATTTCAAACATGCTCTCGATTCTGACTTTTTATAATTTAATTTGCAGACAAAAGTGATGCCGCCAAACTAAAATATAAGTATAAATGGCGATTATTATAACGGGTGATTTTTTAGCTGGTTTGGTTTTGGCAACACTGGTTTTGACAGCTGACGTGTGTTTAGTACCTTGTGTCACTGTCAAACAGCTTCAGTTTGGTTTGCAATTTAACCATGGATCGTCTTACAAATGAACAACGCTTGCAAATTATTGAATTTTACTATCAAAATTCGTGCTCGGTACGAAATGTTCATCGCGCGCTGCTTCCATTTTATGGTCGGCTCATTTTTGGTTGAATGGGTACGTAAATAAGAACAATTGCCGCATTTGGAGTGAAGATCAGCCAGAAGCATTGCAACAGCTACCAATGCATCCCGAAAAAGCCACTGTTTGGTGCGGTTTATGGGCCGGCGGCATTATTGGGCCATATTTCTTCAAAGATGATGCGAATCGCAGCGTTACTGTCAATGGTGAACGCTACCGAGCGATGATAACAAATTTTTTTTTTGCCCGAAATGGAAGTTCTTGACTTGCATGATATGTGGTTTCAACAAGACGGTGCCACATGCCACACAGCACGCGAAACAATGGCGCAATTGCGAGGCGAGTTTGGTGAACAGTTAATTTCACGTTTCGGGCCGGTCAATTGGCCGCCTAGATCGTACGATTTGACACCATTAGACTATTTTTTGTGGGGGTATGTCAAGGCTAATGTCTATAGGGACAAGCCCGCTTCGATTGACGCACTGGAAGCCAACATCCATGCATTCATTCGTGAGATACCGGCCGATATGTGTGAAAGAGTATGCCAAAATTGGACTCAGCGGATGGGCTACCTGAGACGCAGCCGCGGTCAACATTTGCATGAAACTATCTTTAAACATTAAATTGCAAGGTTCAAACTATCGATTCAAATAAATATTTCATTCATTTTTTTGAATTTTTTGTGTTTTTTTTTTTTTTAAAGTTCTAAACCTCTTAAAAAATCACCCGTTATTATTGTGATCTCTTTTGGTATCAATTTATCTGAATGGGTCTTTTGAATTCTAAGATTTATTGGTTTGCTTTGTTGTTCTGTGTTATGGGAGGGGTTTTCCTACATGACCACATTAAAAACCTTTATTCTCCAGTTGCCAACGGAGTTGGTAAAACAATGTAAATTAACTGCAATAAAAGCAAAAACTAAAGAAATGTGTGTTACATAAGAATTGACAAGAAATATTTGTTATGAAATAGTTCACAATTAACACCTTGCATATAACAAAGAAACATATATACGTATAATTCACTGTTATTTTCATAGACCATGGTAAGCGATATAAGTTAATGGATTTTTGTTGTTTGCACAAAACTAAATGCTTATAAGAGATATAAAATAATTCTGTTTGATTTATTTGATGACATAAATCAATACATCTGTCAATTTAAATAATTTTTTTTTTTGTTTATAAAATATATGCGCAACTTTAAGTTGCAATGAAAATGAATTTTCGATGATGTCACTATTTTTTTTTTTATTTAGTGTATGAATTGAATTTTGACTAACATATAATAATTTCGACATATATATGGATGAAGTAATTATTACAGAGTGAATTGCGATTTTTTGGTAAAAAAACCCACTGTTTTAACATTTTTATGAATAATTTATTGTATTAGTGTAGCAATTTATGTAAATCAAAAATGTATTGCTGCAATTTGTAGACTTGTGGCTTTATCTTATCTAACTTAAAATGAGTATGTTAATACACAATCGGGAAATTGTTGACAATTTTCTTAAATTTTTGAGTGCTCATGGTAATTTTAAAATTTTGCTATTTCGTGTAAGTAGTTATTGCTGTCATTTTGTTTACATATTATATGAAAAATAGATTCGGAAAAAATCTTCCACTAATGACATTCAGAAATTTTTTAAAATAAAATAATAATAGTATTTAATAAAAACCCTGCATTTTGTGAATATATTAGATGTAATTAATAAAGTCACAGTCAATTGTTTAAAACCTTGGCATAAAAGTAAATATTTTGAAAAAGTACTTTAAATTAATAACTACAGTCAGCAGTAATTTTAAATATTCTGGATTGGTAGTAAATTATACAGCAGTCAATTAATTGCAGTACGTTTTCAATATTTCCAATCATTTCGTCAATTAATTTAATTAATAGTCATGTTTAAATCTTAGTCATGTTGGCAGTCAGTAAGAATTTTGACTGCAGTCTTTTGCTGGATATGTATTTAAATACATATATAAGTCAATTGACTTGCAGTCAATTACCTAGCAGTCAACTGAGTGCAGTATTTTTTAAAAATATTTTCAGTCTTTTCGTTAATTGAATGTCACTGACTGTAGTCTTTTACAGTATTTAAATAGTTAAATATAGAGTTTAGAAATTTGACTGTAGTAATTTTAAATATTTCCAGTCATCAAATCCATGTCAATTTTTGGTAGTCAGTAAGTCTTTTGACTGCAGTCTTTTACTAGATTTATAGTTAAATATAGCAGTCATTTGACTGCATTACCTTTCAAATTATTTCAGTCTTTTCGTCTATTAAAAGTCATCTTTAAATCTTAGTCATTTTAAGCAGTCAGTAAGTCTTTTGAAAAGAGCATTTTAATGGATTGGTAGTAAAATATAGTAGTTATAACTGCAGAACTTTTAAAATATTTCCAGTCTTTTCGTAAGTTAAAAGTCATCTTTAAATTTAAGTCAATTTTGGCAATCACTAAGTTTTTTGGCAGCAAATTTTTTATAAGTATATTATATGTTTTATTTTTTTTTAGTTTTTTGAACAATATATTGTTAAATGTTAATTCAAAGTTAAAATTAAAAAAAAAAAAATAATATTGAAATCAATCAATATTTGTATTGTGTTTAAATAAAACGGAAAAAAATATATAAATAATAAAAATTATGATTAAAATCGACTCAATTAAATTACGTTTACAAAACTGCAGTCAAAAGACATTACTGACTGCCAAAAATAAATTAAACAATCATGTTGCTTTTAAGTGACTTAAAGATTAAAAACAGTCAACATTTACCTCACAAAATGACAGAAGCTCCTAGATCTAGTCTGATTTCTGCTGTTTTATGCCAATTTAAGTTATTCTCCCAAATGCTCTAATCGCATGTCAACTAAACCAATTGCTGATTTCACAATGACATTTTGATTGCTGTTTTAGAATGTTTTAAAATAAAAAACAACACAAAATAAACAAAACCACCTTAAAAACTGTCGAAAAATTCGTACCAAATATTTACACAACAATAAAATTCTCTTAATTCTCTGTGTTATTTTTCGGTTGAGAGATTTTTAATTTAAATAAAGAATACCTTATAAATGAAGCTATAGTACTTATGTATAAATGTTTTATTGTTGGTTGTCCTTCACAAGTCAACTCAAGTGACATATATACTTTTTGTCTAACACTCCTTTTACGTGCAGAACTAATTAGCTGTATGTTATAAAAATGCAGAATTATTGTTTTTTTAAGCAAACTGAAGACATTACGTAAAAATGGCGACAACAAAAAATGAAACCAACTAAAAAAAAAATATTGTTTAACAAAACATTTTTCTATATGCATACCTACCGACTTTTCAGGTTTCTCCAGACATTAAGCAAACATTTAAATGGACAGGACAGGATAAATTCAAACATGCTAAATGTGGACAATGTTGCCAACTTGTAATGACATCTACAAGTTTTAAACTTCAGACGATATAATATTTTACACGCAAGTCTATAAAAATGATGTCATATTAATATGTTTTTTTCTTTAATAAATATTTTAATAACTTTTTGTTTCACATAATTTCACACTAACTGTGATGTAGAGACCTACATATATAGGCAAAGATATACAAAATAAATACAAGTCTCGTCCGTGTCCATCACGCTACTCCAATTACTTCGTGGAATGCAAAATGCATATTACGCAAGTGCTTCCCCCTACAACACTGGCTGACAGAGTGAGTGCAGCTATTATTGCAATTAAATACTTTACCAACGCGTATTGCATTTATAACAAAACAAACTGCAAACTAAATCATCCTCCAATTGAAAAACACTGAAACACCTTTATTCAATTGCATTATCACGGCTCGTTGAACCTCTGGATGATGATTATGATGATGCCGATGGTTTGGCTTATATTGTTCCACTCTGAGAGAATGGCCTATGCACAGCACATATATAGTCTCTTCTTCACCACTCCACTACTGCAGCACACGAAACGTCAAGAAATAGATACATTCGCCTCGTGCTCGATGGATGACAAAGCCAGGTCTAAATGGAGCCGGTAATGTACACTCAGCACTCAGCAGTACTGTGTACGAGCTTTTGGTTTCGAAAGGGAAACTATATAGCTGATGCATCAACAACAAAGCGTCCAATGCAAATATGTATATACAAACTCGTCAGAAGCAACAAATACTGGCTTAAACCATCCGTTCCAAACTACTTAAACTCCACACTGTGGGGAACCCTATAACACAGATTTGGAATTATTTAAAAAACAAATGTTTTAAGTTCGAATCAGATTTTGAAAGAACAGATCCGACTCAAGAAAGTTACTTTTGAGGGATGGGACGTATAATTAGCTTAGAACCAGCAACCGACACGTAATAAGTGTATTGGAAGCAAGCATAGCAGAAAACTAAATTCAAAATTAAGACAAACTGTTAAAGCATATCTAATTGTTTTCTCAATTTTTCAAATGAGCTTCGTTTTTAACAACAATTTTGTCAACTTTTGTATAATAAAACGGGAACACCTTTTATAAATATTAATTTTTTTTTTAAATTGAAATTTTATGATCAAAAAATGTTGATTAAAATTTTTTTATTTTTATTATGGAAACCTATTTGGAGATTCTATGATATGAGCTAGAAAATGGGCGTATTTGTGGGTGTGTCTTAAGGTTAAACAAGTGCTTTAAAATTAAGCTAATTTATTCATTTTACTATACAACTAAAATTAACAAACAATTTTAATATTGGTGGGAGTGTCAACTATAATTAATAATTATTTTTAATTTTGGTGGGCGTTTCATTTGCTATTACAAAGGGTGTTTCAGTTAGAATTTCTATATTTTTTCGGTTGATTTTTTTAATTCATAATTTATTTTTAAATTGTTTGTCCCACTGTGTGTCATCGTTGTTGGCCATTTTAAGACTCGAAGCCAAGACCAGGCTTGAACTAGTGATTTTCCACTTTCGATTTCATTAGCCGCTTAACACGGAATCGGAAGAACACGCAAAACATAAATAAATAATAATTTGTACATTGCTGTTGTTGTATAGTTTTCATTTTCGTTCAATTTTTTTTTTGAGAAATTCAAAACAGTCTGGTAGATATACAAATTTAAAACTTGTATATAGGATGTAAAGGTAGCCCAATAAGACTATAAAAATCCTTGTCCAGCCAATGAAGCGTTAAAGAAATTTATCGCCATCATGGTTTGTACTATGCAGTGTCTCTATCTCGCTCTCCCTTTCATTCGGTAGTGTTGATGTTATAATTGCAAGATACTTTATGATTTTAATCTTATGAAAGTGCTTTGGTTATGATAGATAGTTTTTGCCTTGCAGGCAATAAAAACAAAATTTTGAGAGAAGTGGTGATCGATATTTTTTGTTTGTGGATTTATTATTTTTTTTTTTTGGTTTTCTACAAAAACTTCAGGTCAGCACGAGTGTGACGATGACGAGGAGATAATTTACTTCCTTGAGGTAAAATGAGTTTATGCAAGACTCGCTATACTTGACCAGGAGATTGAATGTTTAATTATTATTATTAGGTATTATGTGTATTATCAAATATACATGTCAGTTTTCTTATGTTTTTAGTTTTTTTTGTACATAGGGAGATACTAGATACGCCTTGAGCCAACATTTTTTAAGATGAAGAAATTTAAATGAATATTTATGTGGTTGGTAGAATGAATATGCTTAAAATTGATATTATTTAATTTCTTCCGGCTTATTGACATACATAACCAACAGAAATTAAAATAAGGAAATATTATTGTGGAAGGAATATTTGTGTTCCAATTCACATACCAACACTAATGTATATAAAATTTACATATTATATATTAGAGTGGTTCCTTTTTATTATTATTTCTATTTTAATGAAAATCAATTCTCTCTGAATCAGTTCCAAGTCTTAAAAAAATTCCCAGATTTTGTTTTAAATTTGTATCTCTATATCTTGTTGGCCTTGTATTAATATTATGAAGTTCTGTGATATAATTTGCCTTTAGGACCTTGTTTTTGATTATCGCTTTCTATCTCCTTAAGGTCTCCACCGATTTTGTTTCAATGTTGTGTGTCCAGTACCTATACTTTTTAATAGTTCAAGTAATATCGCTTTAAAAAAAAAATATTTTTAGTAACAAAAAATTTTAAAAGATTTTTTTTACTACCTACTTATGATGTTTCTTCTTTTATTAAAAACAGTTGAGTTAACAAAGTAAGTGAATCGATAGGAGGGGGCCCCAATTTGTTTAGTTATAAGAACCAACCAAACGACATACATTACAAATGATAAAAAGAGGCTGGGTGCGACCCACACATTGGTGCCCTTGAAAACTAGAGACCCAAAATTATTTTGTAATAAGAAAATTCACAATTCAAGATCTTCGAAGACCTTATCCGAGTGTTCAATATGCAATCAAGTGAAGGCCAAAAATGAGCCATTTGTTCTCGAGATATTCGAAACGAAAAACATTTTTGAACAATTTTTAGTAGTTTTGTTTTGCGCTTAAAGAAAACATGTCAATGTTATGTATTTTACAAACTTTATACAAACTAATAAAAATAACATCATTGTGTTAAGTATAAAATTAGCCTGACATCGAAATCAGTTTTCATTGTCCAGGTATTGGAGACGAAAAATATTTTTCAAAATTTTTTAGTATTTTCTTGTAGTTTATTTTGATTGTTTAAAAAAATTGTCACTTGAATTTTTTTGAAAATCATATCTGTAATTAAATATTTTTGATAAATTTGTATAGGTGTTATTTTGCAATTTTTTTTGTTTGAAAAAAAAATCATGAATTGAATATTTTTACAAATTCAATTAATTCTCAGTTACAGAATATTGTTTAAAATAAAATTATCCCAGAGTTGATAACATTGTTATTTGTTTTTGAGATATTTGAGTCGAAATACATTTTTGAACAATTTTGTAGTAATTTTGTTCTGCTATTTTATTGCTTAAAAAAGAAACTGTCAATTGAATGTTTCAACAAACTTAATCTGTTATTGGCTAAATCATATTGGGTGTAGAATAAAATCAGCCCTGCTTCAAAATCAGTACTTTTCACAAGTTATTCGGGTCGAAATACGTTTTTCAACAATTTTTAGTTTTTTGCTTTAAAAAATAAACTATCAATATTGAATTTTGTTATAAATCATACCAGAAATCAAATATGGCAACCTATAGAGAATAAAATGATCCCGAAATCAATATCAAGATATTCGAGCCGCAAAAAGATTTTCAATTTTTGCATGTTTTTTGATTTAAAAACAAAACTGGTCTCGAGGTATTCGAGAGGAATGATATTTTACAATTTTTGTTTAAATTGCTAAAGTAAGAAAACCTATAATTGAATTTTTTTGAAACCCCTTTATCCACTATATGACGTCATTGTTTGTAAAGTAAAATTTATTTGAAGTCAATATCTTTCGTTCGTGAGACACATTAAAAGATAGAATGTATCATGAACGCACGAACGTACGTACACTCACACACATACAGACATCTCCCTAAAAACGATGGATTTGTATTTTTGGGACCTCGAAACGTGAAGATATGTCGATATTTTTGATTTTACAAATCGATCCAATTACAATAACTTAAAATGGGAAAATAAAAATAACTGCAGAGAGGTCATATACAATGTATTGAACAGTGTAAGGGCATTGACTTAGTACCAGCTAAGATTTTAGAACGGTAAATTTAAAGTATAAAATAAGAATGTAAAAAGCTTGGATTTCATTCCTTAAATTTATTTATTTTTAAATAGTTTTTACTCCATAAAATAAGACGTTTTAGAAATTTCGAATTCGAAAAAAAGGTACCTTTAGTAGAATTATTTCCCACCAAAAAAGATGATAGTAATACACAAATAGAATTTTATCAAAATCTTTCGAGCAGTTTTTGAAAAAATAAAGTATTTCCTTATGGTTTAAATATTTTACATCATTTTATATTTAATATTTATATTTTTTTATATTTATATTAAATATTTTATTTTAATTGTTTAGAGTTAAAGTTGAAAGATATAATACAGGTAACCTATATCGTAAGTCAAAAAAAGAACAATGTATAATTTTTAAAAGCTCTCATTTGTATCAATTCTGGTATAAGAAGGTATTTATATTATTTAACTATGGCTGTTTATAATTTATTTTACTGAGCTTAAAAAATCAAAAATTTGAGGATTTCTCAATAACGAAATCTCAGAAGAATCTTATTGGATTAAAAGTATGGTATGGGTCCAGAAAACCCCCAATGCACGCTGAGAACGGTGTACCAATATATGTATTCACCACAGGCTAATGAGATGGCTGATACATTTGGTCTTATCTAACTATATAATAACGTCGTACAAGCCAAAGCTGAGTTTAAAATTCAAGCATTATTTTTAAACATTTACATAAATTTAACAAAGTATTGATTTTTTTAAATCTATTTTAGAATATTAATAATTAGATTTTTAAATAAGATTTTTAATAAGATACGATATCAGCAAAGAGAAAATCAGGATTTTTTTTTTTAATTTGTCTACTGATACGAAACTTAAATTTTTAAGTTCAACTTGCACGATTGCAAGTGAACTGTCACATAAGTAATAATTCAAATTTTCTTTATCTTCTTTACTAAATATTTAAGTTTCGTTTCGGGAAATGGACCTTAAGACAGTATTTTAATAATCTTGAAGATAATATTTTAATTATTTTTGATGTTTTAAAGATTTATTAATGAAACTATTATGATAACTTTTTTTTTTTTTGGAAAATTGTTTAAAATGTTTCCAAATAAAGTCTCTCCTATAACACTTACCCTAATATATTCCTTGACAATATTTTAAAAGCATTTAGTTTGTATGAAGAAAGTATTATTTTTCAAATTTTGAAATTTTTCAAATATTAAATGATAACACGCGAATTGATATACTAAACTAAAGCACGTTTTTGTATAAATTTTTCTATTGTTTGTAATTATTTTTACAAAAAAATTTATCTTGGTATTTTACATTCATTTAAAAATATTCGATTGTTATAAACTCAATTCAAAAGCCTGTTTTGCTTATCAAATCAACTTTTTTTAAATTCAAATAAATTTTTCTGTTGAACAATCAAATAAAATGCTTCGTCCGCTTAATTTGTTGCAGTAAAAACTATTGAAATTCTAATCTTCTCTCATGATTTTGCTCCATTATTAAAAAGTTAAGATATGAATAACTATATAAATTTAATCTTTATTTATTCTTGAAAAAAAGATTTAAAAAATTATAAAATCTTCTTTAATGCATGCACAATTAAGATTCTAAAGTAAGATTGTATTTATTGTATTTAAATTCTATCACGAGCCCTTTGCATGTTAAATTTAAAAAAAAAATGTCCCTTCAAGCGCATTAAAACTAATATTATTTTAAATTTGAATAAATAATATTATTCACTGATTAATTACTATTCATTTTAAATTAAAGATAATTTCTAGGAGTTTTTTTTATTATTATTATTATTTATACAAATAAGCAAATCTCAAGTTAATGCCCTCTTCTCTGACATCATCCAGTTAGCACAAAGTATAATAAAATTCTTAACTAGTTATATAGGTATTGAAAGTTGAATAATATTATTTATAGCCACTTGACGGTGCGCGGTGCGGCGGTTCCGAGGAGTTGATAGTTTTCTAAACGTTAATTAGCAAAATTGATTTTGAGATACAATAATTCTCGTGAATTAATTAAAAGTAATTAGATTAATAGAATTTATTTTGATATGTATTTTTGAAATAAAACATACATACACACATGTTAGTAAGATAGTTCATTTCAAATCACGAATCAAGCTATAGCTCAGATAAGAAACAGGACTGTGTTCAAGGTCAACATTGTTATTGTTCCTTTCTATATATAAAATGAAGAAAAAAAAGGAAAGTAAAATCAAGTCCAAACATTAATAATAAAACATGTAATTTTAATTTGTTATTGTTAGAGGCCAAATCTTTTCAGAACTCTGCTGCCTATCTAATATTTAAGAGTTATTCTTTTCAAGTTTATTTGTATTCGCTTTCAAATGATCTTTTTATTGTTATGGGATCTAATCTTATTCATTTAACAGTTCAGTTATCGAACTATACAAAACCAGACCCTATTAAAACCATCATGGAAAGTTTGATAGGGAATAAATTAATAAAGATCCATCAGCAAACATTATATTAAGATCATTATTTTAAAAGTCTTATGAATAATAAAGGAGAATTTTTGTATTTCTTTTTAAATAATAACCATACACTCAGAGAGCTTAAGAAAAATATAGGGAAGGATTTTAAATAACTAACCGATGTTGATTCTTATATTTTGAGCTCTAAATAAAAATTCGAGAGAAAAATAGAACCTGGTAAGACATTTCACATTCATGTTGTGCGGCAAAAGAAGAAATCTCTTCTTAGAAGTCCGACTATTTTAATCGAATTGTTGTAGGGGATGAATATAAATTGGCTATTCACTCTATGCATATATGCATAATAATTAAAATAATGAGACAGACAAAGTTTTTGCTCCAACTACCTTATACATACATATGTTTACTAATTAAATTATTAATTAAGACTATTAAAGTACAAACAAACTGACAGTTATTTGAACTTTGTCAGAATACCAAAAATGGGCCAAAAATTACAATGTTTTGACCCAAGTAACTTGACAAAATTGTCATCAGCGGTTTTTTTAATGTTTGAACTAAAACTATCGGTTAGTGTCCACTTTTTTTCAAAATTCACGACAATACAGTCGCCTCTCGGACTATCAGAATTTTTTCTTTAGCTTGAATAAAACTGGTCTTAGAATTATTCACTTCATAGGTTGGGGAAATAAGCATAAATAATAAATAAATAATAATAAATAAGGCATAAGCCATGATAATAGATATCAAAGCTAGTGACTGCTCTACAGGATGGTACTTTTTGAATACAGTCAAAACCGCTTAAATGAAATAATATAACATATTTATTTTAGTTAGCTTAGTTTCAAATAAGCCACGGATGACTTTAAAAAAAATCGTCTAATAATAGGAAAACAAAATATTTGACCTACACATTTACATTCTTCAATGGCCATTTTCGAAAATTTCATTTGCGTTAAAAAATTCTTTAACAAGAACTGCTAAAGACAATTGTTCGAAAAGCCAAAGAAATTTGTCGATAACATAATTTGCGGCGCAACTCTGCAGTAAAAAAAATTGAATTGACTACAAAATATATTGAAAAATGGAGAGTGAGTTCGTAAACGTTAAATGCATTTGCAAGGAAATTGACTGACGTTCATCAAACATTACGATCATTTGACTATCAAAATGACGTTGATTTGACGTTTTCGAAAACGGCCATTTGTCAAAGGTGCAGTAAATACATTGCGTTTTTAATTATTAATCATGCAGAGAAATGCCAATAGACCGCTGCATACAGATCTTATCGATTTTGAAATGTTAGTGCTTCTGGTTTCGATATTGAATTCTCTTTTTTAGAGAAAAAACTGTCATTTTGTGGAGTTCAGAAGGCTTCTTAGTGACCAATTGAAAACGCCATTAAAAACATCAAACAATAGGCGTTTTTATTTTTTAGCTCCGAGCGGGGCACTTAGCTGTCAAAAATAAACTATATGTTACTTTTTTTTAACACGGAACACTCTGAGCTATCAACTTGTATTTATTTTTTAGTTTAGATCTCGATCGGGGCGCGCTCGATGAGTTCGAAAAAAACTGACCGATCAAATCGAACGAAAATCTGAGTGCGGCTATCTTCATCAATTTTTTTATAATCGGATGACAGTAGAATTATTTAAAAAGAAAAAAATCTGACAATTTTGACAGTTTATAAATAAAACTATACAATGGTAGTTCAGTGCTCATTTGTGTTTTTAAAAAATATCGGAGCGCACAGGTTACGCTCAGTTTGGAGCCAGCTCTATTCGCTCCCTCCCCGTTCGATTCTAAAAAAAAAAAAACGCCTGCATTTAAAGCATGCTTGCATCACTTTTTATTTTGCCTAAATTTTATAGGTTTATATGTGTGGATTGTGTGGATCAGAATCAAAACCCATTTTATCCACTTTTAGAGATTACGAGTAAATCGAGAAAAACTATTTTCATTTAAACAAAATTCAATGGGTTTTGTAATTAACTACAGATTTTGTGGTCTGATTTCTATGGCATAAAATGAGATTTGGGATTCAAACTTGGGCCCATCGTATGTGTTTGAATGATACCAACAAAACCTCATACTTAAGTCATTTTTGTTTAAAAGTGGATATAATGGGTTTTGATTTCGATCAACACATATATACATTTTTTTTTTCATTTCAAAATAGGTTTTACTGTCAATTTCAAAGAATTTGATTTTCGTGTTTTTCATTTAAGTCTGAATTTTGTTGATAAATGCGCGAGATAAATTAAGTATACAGTTTAAATAAGATCACTTTTTTTACTAAAGAGTTTCAAATAACCGGGTTCAATTGTATGATAAATAAGTGTTAGAATTATGAAGGTTAAAATTTTTTTGTTTTAGGTACTTGTTTTTAAATTAATATTAAATTTTGTTTGTTTCTCATCTTGTAAGTCAAAGTAGAGAACTTCAACTTATAAGATCTCAAAAATGTTATTTCCAAAATTTCACTAGAACATGTTCATAAGAAAAAAAAATATTATCGTATTTGTGAAAAAATTGAATTATTCTAAGAACCTACAGGAATATTATGCAATCAGTCAAGGTTTAACTATTATTATTTATTAATTTTGCCTTTAAAATATGTATAGACAAAAAGATCATTATCGTAATTATTAAGATACTTAAACACATAATATCATGAAGATGGCATAAATTTCCGCACTAGGCAAACATTAATCGATAAAAAAAACTAAAACACTCTACGACGACGAAGCGTCTACGCCAATGTGCAATGTGAACGTTTCATCTATCTTACCCCTCTTATCTATAGGTGCAATACCGTGAAAAAATTGTCATGGCATTTGTTGCCGTAATCACTTAATAACAGTTAAGTTAGCTTAATTCCATATACTATATAGAAAACAAAATGTAATAACAAAACAAAAAATCGAAGTGTGTAACTGACACAGTCAGCACGCGTCATATTCAACTTCCGTGTGAAGTGTTTTTTTGTTTATTTATTTTTTGCTCATTTGGATGTTCTTAACCCTCCGACTAGCTGAAATTGAAATTTCAATGGAAAATTGTAATTCGACCTTAAAAAGCTGACGGACGCACGGTCAATTCAACGAATGTCAACACCTGTTGCGATGGTTTGTTGGCTTTAAACGGTATTGAAATAACTAAAATTGTCTCTTCTTTAATTCCCACCACTCTCCTCAACTTGCCTTCGCCTATGCGACTACCAAATAATGCTTGAGTCTCAATTTTTTTTTAAATTTTATTTTAATGTTTTGTCTGTCGGTGCGATTCACTTCCTTGTGGAAAATTAAATTCAAACCAACCATTGGAAGTAATGGAAAATTCAAGTCAAATGAAATTAAAAAAAAAAAAAAAAAAAAAACGTCACAATTCACTTTCACTAGGTAGGTATAGGAGTGTTGTTACTTTTTTTTCGTATTTTGATTGTGAACAGATCATGATTGTGTATTATATAGGCTCACGGTGGTGGTGTGGTCTTTTGGCGGCTTAAAGTTGGTTTCCTATCCTATCCTACGTCAATGTTTGATGGTTTTCCATAAAATGATGCAGGCTTTCTTTTAGAGTTCGGAAGATTTAACACGCTATTGTTTTTTTGTTTTTCATCTTCAGATAAACTCATCTTTGTCATGAGGATCATGGGAAATTTCTACAACAAACTTAAAACGAGATTGCAATCAATTTTCATTGAGGAAATCGATTGATTTATATTGCGAAGAGGCGTTTTGGCATATTTGTATGTTTGAGGCAATTTTGAAGGGTATAGACCTACCTTATTTTATTTGAAGGAGGTAACGAAAATATTGAAAGTACTAATTTTAGAAAGGAAATGTGGGTAGAGACTATATAGATACTTTGTATCTTTATAACTTGTAATTTCCTAGACTTTCTTTAGCTTTTGTAATTCTGTGCCAAATCTATCTTAAAGCAAAAACAAAATTTGTTTAACATCTGATGACATTTCAGGCCATTTGCACAAAATTATGACACATTCCCAATATGACAATACATTTTGAGTGTTTGAGTGTTTTTTTTGAATTTGGTCACTCTTGACTCAACCCATTGTCTTTTCATTACGGTTAACGATACCATTGTGAACATAGTAAATGTTAAAGAACTGTCAAAAATTACTGTGCGGATTGAAAAGTATCCCTATTATAAGATCTAACAAAAACACCAAATTTTATCGAAAAGTTACTCCTATATCGTTTGAAAAACCTTAACAATTAAAACCGTTTATATCGATTAGATAAGATGTGATTGTATATATCCCTCATAAGCCTCTGGCTTTCAGCAAATACCAAAGTCAAAACCTAACAATTACCCCGCATCATAAAAGCCCTCCTTCTAAAAGAAGAAAGATTTTAATCATAGGTGATTTAATGTGGTTTATTGTGATGGTTTTCCCGGCAGTGTGGCGCAAGTCAAGATCACAGAGATTGAAATAAAAAAAAATGCGTAAACAACAATTGGAAGTATTTTATAAAATTATAATTGTGAGCGCGCCCATTTAAATACTTTCTCCATAAACTTCCCATAAAGTGCTCACACTTTGTTGAGTTTGGCATCATTCAACAAGTAACAAAAAAAAATACCAATATACCATAACTTGATTTGTATCTCAATTACCACTTCAACAATTAATCAAAAATGAAATAAGAATTACTGTTGTATATTTACAATATACATATAAGTCTCCGATTAATGGCTGATTTTTGTATATATGTGATGCATGATGCAATATTTTTTATTTTTGTTGTTGGGTGAACCTGAATATTTTTGTATGAATATGGAAGAAAAGACTTTTTTTGACCACAAAATGTTATAATGAGGCACCGATAAAACGAAAATGACCATGTAACGAACCAATTAAGTCATTTAATTTTTCAAATGTTTTGGGTTTTTTATATTTCTTTTTGATGAAAAGTGATTTGATTGTGTTACATGACAACCTATTACGCCCTTTTTTAAGAGCAGGTATTACGTGGGCTTGTTTACATGTCCATGATTAAAAAATTACACATTTATATGTATAAAATTTAAATTATGTATTTTCTGGTATCTATAGGAATCCAACTTCATAGTTTTCCAAAAATTTTTGATTCGCTGAATTTTAATCCGATTTAAAAATTGATCCATTACGTTAAGGGTTTTTGAGATAGATTGCAATCTATAAGCAAACACAAACAGCTTTTATGGTTATACCGACGCACGCTAAAATGTTTGGATTTAGTAGCTTTACTGATTTAACCGATGCGCGATATTCCATTAATAAAGTACCTAGTACTTCCCACCCTATTTCACCTAAGAATATCTCTTGTCATATACAAATTGCCTTTCACCTTAGCCGTTCAGATTCAGCACATAATTTAAGGTTTCCTCCATTCTAGCTGATTTATACACCATGTTTCAGAATTTTCAATCACTATATATATATACTTTCTTCGAGCTGTGACGCCACCAATTTTTCAACGAAAAACTCTTTTTAGCATCTTAAAGTAATAATTAACCCCATTAAAATTCTTTTGATTCCATCCAATCCATTTTATCTCTCTTCGAGAAATCGTTGCGTTAGTTATTTGTACATTTCGTATGACCCGGCTCAATTTTCAAAACCGCCGATACTTATTATAAAAAATCGCCGAGTGAAATAAAATTTAAAATGGATTCTGAAGGAAATGCCGCAAAACGTACTTTTGGAAAAAAAATTACAACTTTTATATTAAAAAATATCTTGAAAATCTTAACTGAGCAAATTTATAATTGAATCTAAATCAATGCGTCAGAAATTTTCGAAAAAGTAAAGTCAACTTTTTTGCACCAGATAATAATAGAAATTTTGTTGACCTGTGGCAAAGTAAAGTTTGGTTTGGTAGCATGCACCAAAAACTGTGCGGTCTACAATTGAAGTAGGAGATAACAGTGTTTCCTTTAAACAAAAAAACCAAAATCTTTTTTTCTTTTCAATGTATAGAAACACTTTTTTTTTATAAAGATATATATGTAGCTATAAATGGTTTTGATTTTTATAATCTATGTGGATTTTGAGCAAAGGGTTTAAAAACAACTTAATTTTCCTATTCTGAAACTGGTAGATAATAAAAAAAAAAAAATTTCTCAAAATCTGGATGGAAGTTCAATTGTTTCGGATAATGCTAAAAAATTCTTTGAAATTGGAATAGCTTCCGGAGACATTTTTGATATTTTTTCTTAATTTAACCTTTTTATCAATTAAAAATTTTAATTTTGATATTTTCTCTATGAAAATGTGGTCATTTTATATGCGATTCGTACAAAAATCGAAATCGAGATTTAGTTTGAACTTGACATTACGATGATGTAAGTTTTGTTTGGCATTCCACCAAGAGTTTTTTTTTTTGTTTTTTTATGAACCAAAAATAACGGTATCTGCCATACAATGTTTTTATTTTTCTCAAAAACGTGCACACAGATTTCTTTTTTAAAAAAATGAGTAATTTTTAATACATATGTATATACAATCTTTAAAAAACAAAATTTTGAAAAATGGTAATAACTAGCAACTTCTATATAACCTTTTCTTTTTGTTTTTCGATTTTCTCGAAAATTGTTCAAGTAATTTAGATCAAAGAATTTTTTTAAATGTTTTAATAGTAGAGTTCTGAGTTGCTACACAGTATACAAATTCACCAAAACACGACTACTATTGTGTTCCAAAATATAAATTTTTTGGATTAAAAAAAAAACCTTTCAATTTTTTTCTTTTTAAACTTAATCACCCTTATTCCGAAAGGGGTTTGAGTAAAACGGCAGTAAAACGACACGACTCTAGAAGCGGCAATTGGACTTTTAGTAAAACCACTATCGTTTTAATGGTCGGAAAGGTGAAGAAGAATATAACGGCAAAGTTTTAGTTTTACTAAAACTAACTTTTTTCTCAAAAGTTAAGATTCGTTTAAGAAATCAGGTGGTGTATAATGTAGAATTCTTTGGTGTCAAAACAATTTCAGAAGTTGTTTAATCAATTAATTTCTTAGGATGTTAATTTTTTTAACAATTTTTTTTCAGTTTAAGTAGTAAGTTCAATGAACGGACCTATGCGTTCATTGAACTTACTACTTAAACTGAAAAAAAATTGTTAAAAAAATTAACCAGGTGATATATCGTTCATTTCTGTATTGTGTATACTTATATAATATAGTATCTTAACCTAAGCTAAAATAGCACATTCATACGTTAAAACCGCATTGTGATCGTAAATTAGAGCAAGTTCTTGTCCCCCATTCGCTGTGGTGTATTGTATTTAAATTCGCATATGCAGTTTATGGAAATCAGAGTCACAATATTGAACATTTTAAAAATGGGTTGAACTTTTCTGAGTCCATAGACGTTATCTGAGATTCATAATTGATGCATCCGGTCCAAGAACCATATTTTTGAATGTTGAGAAAATGAAAAAAAAATTTATAAAAAAAGAGTGTTCAAAATGTCAGAATATGAACGCATTTAATTCTTCACTACAGCTGTCGAAAATATGAGGCTAAAGTATTTGGATTCACTTGTTCAATATTTTTTTGTCGCAATTAATCAATTTATAAAAAAAGGGAGAAGGTTTTTTCCTCCTCCTCCGTCAAATTCAAGGAAGAAAATGTATAAGATTTTAAATTTGATATAATTTTTGATATGCTGACATCAAGCAATTTTCTTAAGATATAATGAATGAGAAACTTTAGCACATATGTAGATACCTACGCCGGTTTTTTTTCATGAACGTTTTCCATCAATATTTCCCTTTCATAATTCATGTACCAGTCAATTCAATTCAATTAAATTTTATTAAGACATTTAAAAATATTCATGTACCAGTGGAACTATTTTTTTTAATTACATCATAAGAAAAATTAATTGGTTAACTATAAATACTTTTTAATTTACCTATGTTGGGGGCACTTGGGCGTATGAGTATTTTTTTTAAATGAAATCTTCTCTCTCGGCAGGAACTATAAAAAAGTGATTTAAACAAGGAAAAAAACGAGTACTTTAATTCAATTCGTCTACTGACTTACCACTGAATTAAGTGTTTATCTTGAAAAGTGGTAGAAGTTCCAACAAGTAAAATTCAAATGTATAGCTTTAGAATATAATAAAAACACTTACAAAATTTGAATTTGGTCATTTTTGTATGCAGCACTTTTGTTTTTGTTTAGCTTATTTTTTTTAATTAAAAATTATGTATTTCCGACTTCTAAAATATCTACCTTTAAAACCCAATATTTAATTAATCACTCTTAGTCTCCAAATTAGTCACATGCACATTTGGTTCACATAATGTCTTTTAAAGCAGATACGATAGTAAAAATTGCCAAAAGTCATTATTATGAAAATATTCACTAATAATAGATTTGCACCCGAATGGCCAAAGGCAATTTAGAGACTTCAAAATAACAAAAAATGACAATTAATATTTTTTTGTATTTTGTCAGCCAATGATATACATATTTATACAGAAGCCTTCATACATAATAAAGATTTGCAACCATTTATTTATTACTTTTTATTTAAATAAATTATCCATATATGCGTAACATTTTTGAATCGTTTTAACCACAAAAAAGATAAACGTATGACAAAAGCTTTAAAAATGACACAACCTTTGATTAACGAGGTTAACAGCACTTGGATTAAAGGTTCAACATATTATATGAAGTTCGATTGTCCAAAGATATACTAAATATACATTTATAGTTATTTAAGAAAATATCTTGTCAGATTAAAAAAAGGTGATAAGTAAATATGCAAACCAGGACATTGACAGTAATTGTCGTTGACCCAGTGAACTGGTTTTAAAGCCTCAAGAATAATTGAAACAAAAAATTAAATTTTTCGGTGAATGAACGTTAGTTATTGACACGTTTGTTTCACTAAATGGTAATTAACTTGTTATTAAGATTAAACGGAAAGATTAAGCATTCATTACCCTTAGATGGGTTAAAGGACTTTTGACCTTAAAGGATTAGCAAGGAGAATTGAATTATTAAATTAATTTATACATATAAGCGTGGAAGTTAAATTAAGATTTGTCAACTTGATTTGTTAGGTTATTAAATTAAAATTAACGCCATTGAATGGGAAATCTAGTGAAATATTTATATCTATATTAAGAAATAATTCAAAGTAATAAACTTATTAAGTGGTTAATGACACAACATTCTTCTGGTTTATTGTTAAGGCATATATAGGATTTTAGAAGGGAAAAATGACTCATGGGTTTTTAATGGTTTGATAGTGGGCGTAGTTAAAAAAAAAACAAGTCTAACTGAAAACGAGTTGGATCGGGTTTTCAGAAATTGTCCTTATAATTATTTATATTTTCAAAAGACACAATTTATTATATCATATCAACGTTTTAAAAAAAATGGAATAAGGTGAGTTTTTTCGTTTGCAAAAGCTTGCTAAGGTAGAGTTTAGTTATAAATGACCCTTAATAATTAAATGATGGGTATTCGCTTTAGCTTAGATCGTTTCCTTATATTTTCTTCCTATAAGGAATTTTGAGTGGCATAGATCAGGCAGCTTAACCATCAAAATCCATTTGAAGGTAAGCTTCTATAACATGGGTTTATTTCGTGACATATGGAATACTGAATATGTTGCCCCTAAAATTGATATTGAAATCGTATGGGAATATAGTTAGGTACTCAAATGCTTACAAATGTACAGAGAAGTTTGTTGTATATTTTGACTTCTAATTAAATACTGGTATCCTTTATACGAATCCTTTCATACGAAAGGGTACAATAACCTCAGACAAGGCCATTATCGATTAATTAGCACAGTTAAGCAATCAAAATTAAAACAGTTAAATTAACGGAAATAAATAAATAAAATTCAGTGAAAGAATGTTGAAGTCGTTATTTAAAACAAACAAACAAATTATTCTTCGGTTTTTTTTTTTTTTTTTTTTTTTATTAAAATTTAACGTATTTTTTTATCTAAAGATTGCCTGCCTAATTTATTGCCAAATAAATATCTCTCAATAATAACAAATTGAGTTTCATTAACTTAACCTTGCTACTTATAGTTAAAAGTTACATAATATACTTAAAATACCCTCCTAATTTAAATCAATTAAATGTAGATCAAAATTTTTATAAATGAATACCATCAAATTTTTTTAAGGAGTTTGAAATGAAATTTGAAGTTGATGTGACTAAAGTCATTAAGAGTATATAAAACTATATCTTGTAAGACCTTGAGGTCAATCAATTACTTATACTTAGTTAAAAGTAGCAAATTTTGTTTAAGAATGATAAATTGATGCTATTTGAACTCATGAATAATAAAACAAAAAAAAGTACGAAAACTGTTTTGTTAGTAGCAAAGGGTTTGGATTTTAAATTTGTTTAAATGTATTAATGAATGTATAACCTTTCTATTTATATTTCTCAAAACTTAAATAACTGAATAGTTCTTTTTAGCTTTTCATTTTATTTAATTGAAGAATTACTGGAGTTTGCTTTGTTCAAAAACGAACAAAATCTTGCTTCGGATTTTTGACAAGAAAATTCAAAATTATATTTTTGCTAATTGGGAATAGGGCTATTAAATATAACAGGATTATTTTTTTTTCTTTTTAAATATATTTTGAATTTTAACATTAATATAAAATATACATATTAATTTATAATATTGCTTCCCTTATAATTTTGTTCTTTTTAATTTCCATTAACTGCATTTCCGTTTGAAAAAACGTATTTCATAATTATTACATTTAAAAAATAAATGATAAAATATTAAAAACAAATTTAAAGTCTTATCAACGGTCCTATTATAGTTTTAAACATGATTAAATGAATAAAAAAATAATCTAAACCAAGTATTTTCATCACGTGCTTTACAAAACCAGGGATGGATATTATGGATACTCAAAATCATACGTACGTGATTTAAAACGTAATTTTAAATAAAGAATCAAGTCACAGTCAATCATTCAGTCTTGCATATTATTTTCAATTACTAAATGTTATTTTGTTGTTTTATTTAACGTGCATTTTTCTAAATAATGCTGTGATTGCCAAAATTGTTATAACCAACAGGTATATGGGTTATGATTTATGAATGATAATTTTGTACTTGAAAGTCAGAAATAAAGATACTTAAATAAAGTAATCTTTGCTGTTTACTTACGAGTTCGTGGGAAACGATATTTGAGTATTTGAACTTCCAAAAAATTTCAAATGATTCTCCTGTCTGATTAGCAACCTATTTTCCTCAAACCATTCTTTTCGGGGACATATAAATTTATTCATAAAATAATTAATGACATAGTATTTATTTTAACGATATTTTTTTGAAGAACTTCGCTGAATTCGAATATGACCTTAAAAATTCTTTACTGCATATATATGTAGTTTTCGAGATAAAGCAATAAATCTACTACAAAACTAATGCTAAATACCGCTCAGTGACTAATCCTAACCCTTATAGTTACAGCCTAAGGGCCCAAAAGGGAGAAACTAACTCTTGTATACGCTCAATATTATGTATACTCATTACAGCTCTTTTATTGAAAATGCAGTAAATTTGGTATCGATTTTCCTTGCGAATGGGAAACTTACGCGTGCAATAAAATATGTTAAATGGTTTTCTTCAAAAAAAAAGCCTAAGAGTCCGTGTGCAGTAGTGCGAGAAACGATGCGAGAAGTTTTTGCATGTGAGAAAAGTTCTTAAATGTTTTTGCCTTAAAGAAATGAAAACAAAGATACTGACTTTTTTCACACCAAATATCGCTTTACTGTGCGCAGCTACATAGGAATAAACGTGAAGAATTTTCTCCCACGTAAACGTTTCTCAACTCACTCTAACATCTCATCAATTGTTGCCCTACCTTATCGAGCTGCCTTATGTAGCTGCGCTCAGTGAATATAGTGAAACGATATTTGGTGGAACAAATGCGAGCAGTTCGTATTCCTCCCGCATTTTTCTAGCAAATAAACTTTTCTCCAAGAAATTCAATTCTAGTTATTTTGTTTATTTTTAAAAAACCAAAACAATGGCTGCTTTAAAATAAATAGTTGCAAAATATATCCAAATGTATATGGAAAAATTTATCACAGCAAAACTGTCGTGGGAAAAAGTTGCTGCAAAGTTAGAAGACATATTCTTCTTCAGTTGAGGAAGAATCAAGCAAATCAACAGCACATAAAACATTTTACTATGCGCAGCACATCGCAAATCGCATCGCATCTCAAACTGCTTACCAAATTGTTTCTCGCATCGCTGGGAAGAATCAAGCAAATCAACAGCACAGAAAATATTATACTGTGCGCAGCACATCGCAAATCACATCGCATCTCAAACTGCTTATCAAATTGTTTCTCTTCTCGCATCACTAGCACTTCTTGCAAAAGTGTGCGCTCAGCCTAAAGCACCAAAATTTCAAACAAAAACAAGTACAAATTTAAAAAATTTTCCACCATTGTTTAACAATAAATTCCATTGATATTATAATTCAGTGAAACTTTAAGATGTCTTCATAATTCTTTTAAACAAGGTTAAAACTTGAAAATGATAACAAAATTAAATCATAAAGGTTACCAGTCAATAAAATTCTTTAAAACAAAAAAAATATATGCATAAACATTGTTTGTTCATTTTAGAATTCAAGATCTTAAACAAAAGACATTAATTATGAAAATTATAAAAAGTATATGTATAATTAAATATTTAAAACAAATGATGTTACTCACCGTTATATTTTTCTTGAATATATTTTTTCTTTTTCTTCTTTTTTTTTGTAATCAATTCGATCGTAAATATTTCAGCAATAATCCCATATACAAGTTGTATTTATGAAAGAAAAAAAATCACTCAATTTCAACTGGTCAATCGACAGATAGTAGACAGATAGATAGATAATTCCACAAAAGATGACGTGCCGATGAAGAAAAAAAAATCACCAACAAAAAAAAGAATGACAAAACAAAAGATTAAAGTGAATATAAAGTATTTTGTTAACACAACAAACTTGAAATCGCGAAATTCACTTTGAATAAAATTTTAATTTTTATGAAAATTTTTTCTTTTCTTTCCGAAAAAAACGATATTTTTTTATCTTTTCTTTTGATATCCCGTTTTAATTTTTTTACTCAACGAAATTCACATAATATACTAGCTGACCACGACACGATTGCGAATTGATATTTTTTTTTATTTTTTTTTTAATATTCACCACACCATAAAAAATACAAAAGCAAAATATAATCTCTGTGTTGGCCAACAGATGTTTAATTAAAAATGTATCTTCACAGGATTTGAGATGTTAAAGCTGCTTGATGATGACCTTTTTTTATGTTATTCGATGTCGATGATCGAGGGGAGTAGTTTTTTTTGATGTTGCCAAAGTTGATGTATCTGCGTTAACAAAATGCACCACACACTAATTGCGAATCTATTACGAAACTCTTGTATATTCTCTTAGTAGCCGTATTTGTACGTTATTCGTATCTCTATATACGAGTATTTTTGTGCGGGTTTAACGATAGATAGATTGCGAATCGTTGGTGAGATTTGTTGATAAAAAAGAAAAAAAAAAAACGTTATTTAACAACAAGTTGATTTCCGAGAAAAATTAAGTTTATATGTATATTTTAAAATATGTCTTCATAATTTTAAATGAAAAGTTTATTGATATAGAAGTCACAATGAATAGAAGTTTGAAACGATTGATAGTAGACAGTTTTTTTTTGTATTCTTTTATTTTTTAAAATTTTTATTATAAAAAATCACTTTCTCTTACGATGAAACACCTTAAAGGCGCCACGGCGCGCACCGACAAATTATGATTGCTTATGGCCACAAGCGAGCGATGCAAGCGATGAGTGAGAAGCAGAAAAAAATATAAAACACCAATTCAAAACCAATACCCAACCACAGAAACAAGAAGATAGAGACACATTATTATTTTTTTTTTATTTCGTATCCAACAGATTGTTTTTATTTAAGTTTTGTTTTATTTTTTATGACAAATAGTTTAAAGTGTTAAAGTATTGAAGAAATAGTCACAAGGTGTGTATAGTATGAAGTTAAAGATTAAGCACAGGTTTATGCAAAGACTGCAGATGTTTTCATATTATAAAGTTTGTCACGGTCTACGAGATAGAATTGAAGAAAAAAAAATCATACAAAAAAAAGCAGTTAAGTAAAGAAGAAGAACAACAATTCGGAAGTTCAAATTATTTTTTTAATTAACTTTAAAATGCAAAGAAATTCTCAAGGCTTCTTATTTTTTTTTATTTTCTATTTCTTTTTGCTATACTCGCATCATAGCCCAGGTGTATCTATTTTAGGTGTCTTAAGTATCTTTTCAGGTAGTATAATATGTATTTTATTTATTAACAACAAAACAATACTATAACAACTATATGTGAGCAAAAACAAAATAAAAGATACATTTTTATTTTCTTATAATGTTTCTGCTATAGAAAAAAATCACTTTTAATTTCAAGCTCGTCCAAGTGTGTATTATTATAGTAATCGTCGTGGTAACTCGCGTAGAGTAGTCTCACTTTTCTTTTCACGAAAGACCACGACACGAAGGAGAAGCTGATATGGGTATAAACCATAGAGCAGTATAGATAAAGTTATACACATATAGACGAGGATGAAGGCCGTGAGGAATAAGAGGGTTGGTGGTGCTGTTGTGTGGAAGGGAAATAAAAGCGAAAACGCGATCAAATTATTACAAAACCTCAAAAAGATACTTGAGATAGCATTGTACAGATACATGTGTGCAGTTAAATGCATTTTATGTATAGCTTTTTTGTTAACTACTGCAATTGCACTTTGAATTAAAAAAAAATAGTAATATAATTTAAGAGTAAAGAGATTTTTTTTTCAATTTTAGAAAATAGATAAATTCGTATTATGCTTTGCATTTCACACCTTTTCTTTTGATTTTTTTTTTAATATTTTTGTTTGGAAATAATATTTTTTAACCGAAATATAGAAATAAAATTTTTTTGGCAAAAACTATTTTAAACTAAACACAATATTTTTTTTAAAAAACGTATCGAAAACGACGACAGAATATTTAAAAAAAACGTCAACCGATTTGTGGCCGTCTACCTAAACTGGTCGGCGCACACTAAAAGTTAAGTCTTACAAAATCTAAAGCCGAAGACTTTTATTTATCGCCGAAGAAATAAAATTGTGTAGACGATGATGACGATCATGACGATGATGGTTGAGCGACTTATTCAAATGCGTTTTGTTTTTTTTTTTTATTGTTGTTGTTGTAAGATAATATGGTAAAAAGCTTGACTTAAAAGTTTACACCAATTTTGCATGCAATTACGAAAAAATTGTGAGACTAAAAAAAAAAGAAGAGAGAATTGAAATTAAACGAAAATACCAAGAGAAATAAAAACAAAGTTATAAGTAACAATATACAAATAAAACAGTCACTTAAAAACGAATATTAGCAAGTGAATTTAAGCTGGACGTACATATATAATGAGAGAGAGAGAGAATGAGGGAAGTTGAAACAAAGCTTAGAGGCTGTAAAGTGGCAGCCATTACATCAATATACATGATCGAAACTTTCGTGATTAGCTTTAATGTTGGTGGTGAATTGGGTGGTATTTGAGTGTTTTTTTTGTTGTTGTGTGTGTTTGAGTGAATATTTTTAATAATTAAACTTGGATTTAAATGAAAATAAGCTTTGAGTGAATTTTAGTAAAAATAATGGCTGAATGAAGTTTACGGACAGTGGATATGGGATTAATATGATTTTTGTTATCAGACCATACAAATTTGTGGTTCTATAAGCAAGCAGTTTTTTTTAATATTTCTGAATAAAAAAAAATATATTTGAAAATTTTTAATGTTAATTAAAGAAGGTTGTTTTTAAAGAGCTTTTATATAGAATTTTCTTTTAATGAATATATGAGAACAATATTCTCCACAATTTATTCCAAATATTTGTCAGGGATACAATTAACTATTACACATACCTAAAAAAACTAATTTTTTTGAAATTTTCGGAAATTTTTCTCTTATATTCTAAAACGGTAAATTTAAGTTTACCATCCATTTTAATTCATCAGCTTTTGTAATGCCTACACAGCGTCATTGTATTTTAGTGAGAGTATAGTCGCACATTTTACAGTTATGAAGAAATTATCACAATGTCTATATCACTGAACAGGTATTCAAATAATCCGTAGTGTTTTTCTTGCATTTGTGGTGAATATGTGTTAAACATTTTTAGAACATCGGTTACAGACTTCGGAAAAACATATCTATTGCAATAAGACAGAGTAACTTATGTCGACATAAGAGATTTATGGGTTTTTCGATTGTAAAAAGTCAACAGTTTGAGAGCTACTTTTCTGCCCAATCCCCATTTCGAAATCATTACCCGTTGAAAAGCTATCTTATAATTCCTAAAAAAATTTATATTAATTGCTATATTACAGATTGTAGACAAAAATTCGTTTTTCTTGAAAAATGTTTTTAAGCATAAGCTTCTCTGTCTTACTCTGCAGCAGATATAATCAATAGATTGAGGATTTAACACTTGGTGGAAATTAATCTTATGACATTTTTTTTTAAATATAATTAAAAAACAAGTGTTTCATTTAATTATATTTTTACAAAATGTCATAAAAATAGGTTATTTTGATTAATTCAAAGTGAAAATGTGTAGTTTAGATAACCTGTGAATGCCTTAAACTGTTTGTCAAAACTGTGTTGTTAGCTTCCGAGAATGGCCAAGTAAGACGAGACGTTCTTTGAAGCTAGAAACCCCGATGATCTGCTGAGAATCAAAAAATCACCCCGATGCTTGTTATTTTTGCCTTGTTAATGTAAATGGTATTATATCAAATAACCTCAATAGATGGATTTATCCTAATGTACCACATTTACGGCTGCTAGTTAATGAGGTAAACATAATGAATGAAATACGATCTATTTTCCGTTATATTCTCTGTTTTATTGTAATCTTATATTTCTTAAATAAATAATTTTACAATAATAATAATAAAAAAAATAATGAATGCTTTCATGTCCGAAAGATCTTCATTGCTATGCAACATGAGCATTAAGCTCCACTATTTAAACTCTCATCTGAACCATTTTCCTGAAAATCTTGATGAACAAGTAGACAGATTCTAAAAAGAAATTCGTACCATTACGGCTGGTTATAAGTGTAGATGAGACGTACATATGATGAGATTGATTACTGCTGGTGTTTGAGGGATCGGCCTCAAGCATCTCATTTAAGAAAATTATTGAAGTAATCATTTTTGGGTGCTTTTGAAGAATAATTTTATTTATATTCTCCGTATGGTAAGTATTATTCTAAGTATTCATATTATGTCAGATCTCAAAAACTAAAGCTGATGAATGAAATGTCTACAGAAAAGTTACTTATTTTTCTGTAAAAAAAATCTTTGTAACTATGTATATGTGTTATGATAGAGGCTCACTTAAATTAGAACTCCGCTGTTGCCATCGTGAAGATCACACAGTAAATTTATGTGTGAATGCTATTTAGTCTAGTAAATCTCTTGAAGATTAACTTCATTCAAAAAATTAGAATTTGGCTTGTTCGCAACTTATGTATGTTGATTTAAAAAATTATCCGTTTTTTCGAATTGAATACGAATTAACTTCAAGCTGCTTAAATCTACAAAAAATATATATAAGTACATACATATATCTTTTTATTTTTTGTTTTTAAATGAATTTAAATAATCAAACAAAATTTTAGTTTTAAATATAATTTAATACTAAAAAACCAGATAAAAAGTCCCACTAAAAGACAAGTCTCAAAATCTTTGTTTCCGTTTTGGTCATTTTCATCTTTTTGTAATTTCATTCTTGTATAAAATAACTTTTTGAGAAAAAAAACACACACCTATCCAAAATTGTAAATTTATCAATAAGTGCACAAAGTCATGTCTGGGGCTCATTTCACTCACTCACTTGCTTACTTTTATTATCAAATCGATTTTCAAAGAAAAGTGACTCATTCCACCAATTAGCAATAATTCTACAATTTTGTTGTCTGTGTCATGAAACAAAGGATGTCATTTAACTTTAATTTATTTTTTCACCTACTTTGGTGTTTTTTGTTATTTAACGCTTGTGTGAAACAACTTCTTGAGAAAAAACACACATACCTATCTAAAATTGTAAATTTATCAATAAGTTTCATATCGTCGCGGTCAGTGAAACCTGAAAAGTGCAGTGTTACTCAAATTTAACAAATTTTACAGGAGACCATTAAAACTTTTTATTTTCTGATTAAGTGGTATTATTTTCTAAAGCAATGAAAAAGAATTCTGGGTTTCAAAATTCGGTATTTTGAAGAAGAATTTGCTTCTAACTGAGTCACTATTCGCGATTTAATTTTATACTTAATTATGACAGAACAAGTCATATTATAAATTAATTTTGGTGACTCGCTTCCTTCATTGGAAAAATATAACAAGTGAACAATAAACAAATTTTCAACGTTGCTGCTAAGCACGTACAATTCATAAGATTTGTTGCACTTACGAGCACAATCTATTTGAAGATCAAGAAAAAATATTATTAAAGAGAAAAAGAGCTATATTTGGAAGCTAACTGGGTTTCATCTATAAAACTGTCATAAATTGTATGAAGGTATTTACGGATTAATAGAATCAATTTGTCTTATTCTTGATAAAAATACGTAAAGGTAACGAATTAAAGTTTTATTTCACAGACCCAATATGAATGAATTTGTGAGAAAAATTTGTTTTTTTTTTTTTTTGTTAAGACAAAGGCCTAGCAAAAAAGATTGTAGTAGCCCGTGCATTATTTTCAAACTTAAATGTATTCTTAAGCCAATCAAATATTCTATTGGCTGCTGGAATATGTTTGTATTTTGTAAGATTTAATTTGTTTTACCAAACCTTATAAGTTCATATTATATAAGAATGAAAAAAATAATATACAAATGAAAAGATATTATTATTTTTTTTTCAATTTCACAAAAAAATTACATATGTATATATGTTTTAATTTAATATGTCTTTCAATAATATATTCATTTTTAAAAAACATTAATATTCATTTTTAAAAACACTAAAATTAGTTTTTAAATAATTAATTAAATTTAAATATTTCTTTTTCTATTTGCATTTCTACCATCGGCAATTAAATAACATGAATGTATTTCTTTAAATTACTCTTTAAATCAAAACTTTAATTTGTATTTAATTTCAATATTTACTTTATTAGTACACATATGTATTTTCATATTAGTCAAACTCATCTATTATGTGTGCATTTCTTTTTAATTCCTAACAACTCCGGATGCTTAATAACACAATAAGTTAATTCGTTAACAAGTTTTCATTTTAAATCAATCATCATGTTGCAATAAATGTAGGTATAGGTATATGCTAATAAAATCTCAAGATGTTGATTATAATGCTTGCGTAAAGGAAGGAACTTCTTTTTCGCAACAACTACAAAAGTCAAACCATCATCCATGCAAACATGTATGTCTTTAACTCTGTCACCTCAGGGAGATGATACACATAATGTGGATTAATAAAACCACAACGAAACAAACCTTAATGAAATTAAAAACAAAAAAAAAAATAAAACACCACATTAGTTTATTTTGTTGCGATATAAAAAAATAAAATTTATAAGACTAGACTATAAAAAAAAATATATTCCAATCAGTGATTTTGTAGTCCACAAACCATGCCCATTGCAAAGTGTCGGAACTACTATAACAATGATTTTGGTCAATCTTTAACAAGACCCAATGTATTTGTTATTATTTCTTTTTCCTATTACATATTCATATAACAGAGATTATTAAACAAGGTGTACAATAACCAGACTTAATATATAGGTTTACTGGGTTGTTTCACGATGTATTATGTCTTCAACCTGTCTATTGGCTAATTTTTTGTTTGTTTTCTGTTTTCTGTTTTTTTTTATTATTATTATTTTTTTTTTATTTTAACTTTTCCTTAATCGAGAAACTCATGTTTGCTTCAGTTTAAGGTGCTCAATTTAACGGTCAATGCATTGAATGCAAGATAGTTTCCTTTCAAATGGTGAAATATGAAAAGGCAAGTTTTTCGCTCAACTCTTTTGTTTTGTGTTATGGTTTTTTCTTCCGTCATATGAAATAGCTTTATGCTAATTGGGTAGAGTTTTATCATTTTTGTCACAAAATTATCTATCTGTAAATATATGTACACCTGATTGTGGTGGTATAAAAAGTGCTAAATTTTCAACACAGCATGTGACAGGTTTTGACTACTTGTAATCTTTTTGTTGCATATGCATATAGTCGAATATTAGATTGCAATAAATTATGTCGTTCATATATATATATGTGTACAACAAAATCTTTGCTGATTTTTTGTACTGATTGCTGAGTGTGTAGAGATACTAATAACTGATATAGTCGAAGTATAAATTTGTTGTTCTCTACTATAGTGTAGTGAAACATGAATTTTAAGGCTTCATTTTATTATCATTTTATTTATTTGTCAGTATAAGTATGTAAAAATAAACAGCTACGCAGCATACACAAATGTGTCGATATCTTGATTTATTTGAATATTCTCCAAAGATATATTTTTTATTTTATTTTTATTTTTGAGTGGAGAAAAATGGTAATTTAAATAGAATTAATAAAAAAAATATTATTTTGTTTTAGGCTCGTTGAATATCCATTAAATTTCTTACTGAAAAGAAAAATGTACAAGAACATTGCATACTGTTAACCTTTTTTAAAAAACTGATTTTTTAAACGTATCAATTTAAATTTGCATTAGTTTTGATGAAACTATAAACTGATAATTGCAAAAATATTTTTATTATTATTTTTTTGTGTAATTCATACACAAATTAATTTTTAATTTGAACTAAATGAATGGTGAACATTTCTATACGTTCAACCAAAACAACCCGGATCTTTTTTTATTATTTTTTGTTTCCCTAAAAGACAGTCTTATAAATGTTTGCCAAATTTATAATGAGCATTGTTTAATATCTTCTTTTTTGTCCGTAATAATTATGACAAACGAAAGATGTGAAATAATAATCAACTATATATAAAGAAGAAATTTAACGAATCATGAGTTACTATCTTAAAAATTTGCGTAATTAATTTTTGTTTTGTTGTTGGTTAATAAAAATAGCAACTTTTTGTTATTTCAATGCATTATCATGATTGTTTTTATTTTAATTAGAGGAAAATCTCACGATGAGAATGTGATGGGTTAAACAAAAAAAACAGAAATATGGAATAAAAACGTTACGAAAACGAATCGTAAGCAAAAATATGAAATGTGTATTAGTATTTCAATATTTTGAAATGTTTGATTTTACAATCAATTTGAAATTATTTATTTATTTATTAATTTTATTGTTTATAAAATGAATGGAATAAAATTTTAGACGATTTAATACAATGCATATGTTTAAACATTTTTTAATAGGATGCTTGAAGGATTTTTCAAATTTAATCTACTATCATTTTTACATTTTATTAAAGTTAAAATCACCAAATGCCTATTTTATCTTTCATACAAACTCACTTTGACATTTACAATATTTGGTCAATTTATATCTCATAGTCCTCACTAATGTCACTCCCTCAAAAATTGGGCAGGCGAATCCAAAATTATGCGTTAGGCAATAACGCCCAAATCGGTTTGGAAACATCGCCCAAATTTTTTTATCGCAAAAAAAATGGAAATATCTCCCAAATTTCCAAATCTTAAGTTGGAAATGTCGGCCAAATATTTTCAATGTAAATAGTTTTTTTGTAAAATTTGGGCTTTATTTCTTCAATTTTGGGTGATATTTCCAAAGTGAAATTTCAAATAATAAGATAATCTTAAAAAACATCGCGGCGCATAAACAGTTTTTTCCTCAGTATTTGATACAAAAACTGAAAAATTATGCTGAGAAATCGTGTTTATATTTGTGGGATTACTGAGATCTCCAAGATCTAATAAATATAAACTGACCAAATGATAAAATGTTTGTTTATTTTTTTGCACGAACTGTCATTGTTTTAGGCGTCTTCATGCATGGAGTTTATTAAGAAAATAGGTTTTTGTATGATACTAGTTTAAATATGTTTAATACTAAGAACATTTCCAGTAAAGAGCTTTAAATTAGGAAAATTGTTAAGTAGAGTATCATACTGATATCTTAACATCAGGCTTTTTAAAATTTGCTCCCATATCTCTTGACGCTACAACAAAACTTTACCATTGCTCTGTCTCAAAGAAATATAGGCTATCATTTGGGATATTTCTATAGTACAATGAATCTATAAGTTATCTGAACAACATGAGAAGTTTTGTACGCTTTATTATAAGTTCCAAATGGTTATGAGATATCATAATGGACCAACTATAAATCGTCACCTGAATGCAAGAACCAACTAACTCAATTTTCGAATTTTTGAGAAAGTCGCAAAAAACTTTTTGGCCTCTTTTTTAGACTCCATTTTTTGCATGATAGACACCATATTTTGTCTGCGCTACTGGTTGTAATAAAGGTTACAATTTTCGATGTGAATCGATTCAAAGTAGCAAAAACCCAAACATCTCAAAAATTTAAAAATCGAGTTAGCTGGTTCTTGCATTCAGGTGACGAAATGATTTACGTATGTGGGCATTCTTGATGGAAACCACTTCAACGTAACCTTTAACTAAACAAGAAGAGCTAGCAAGTTAACAAAAATATTGGCAAAAATCGTTTGCCTACAAAATCCTCAAAATCTTTTTTTTTAAAGTAACTTTAAATTTCTCCTTTATTGTTTTTATAAGGTGTCAGAGTGTTGTATTTTTATATTTTTACAGTCCCGTCTTTTATATGAATATATAAACACAAAAACCAAATCTAAATTTATCAAAAAGATGGGATATTCACTTCACCAGGGTTTGCGCTTTGAAGTCTGAGATCTAAAAATAACAAACTTATCTAACATCAGACTATGGTTTTCAAGGTTATGGCTTTTAAGATGAACAGAATGAGCGAAGTATAGTTTTTTTTTTTATTTGCGTAGCTTGATAAAATATTTATTTATGTTCAAAATGTTGCACATCATTAATAACACCTTTTTTTATATCCCAATTTTTGACAAGTTCAGAAAAATGAAATCTCACAAATTTTGTTCCGTCGAAAAGTTGGGAAGTGAAAAAAAATAAATTTGAAATGTCTAAAATTTTTTTTTCTTTGCAGTTTTTAAGAACACAAGATTTTTCAATCCCATATTCGCAATTAGGGAGTCAAGAGCGTTACAAAGTGATGCATTTAACAATTTTTTTTTTTTTTTAAATATTTTTCATCTGATGGACTTTTACTCGATTACATAAGCTCTGGGAAAATAACTTGTGCCTAATATTATTTAAATAAATTTAACCATACGCCCCAGATTAGTTCTCATGATAACATTCTAATTTTTATGTTTCGTGTGTTGGATCTGTTTACTATTCCGATTGTTTTTGTTTTTCGCTTTTCTTCAGAAGTTTTGCGTGTGTTTTAATTTATTTTTGTGAGCTTGGGAGTAATTTTATTTTTTTTATTGATTGATTGCTTGGGCTGATGGTACCTTTTTTCTCGTTCATCAATTTTAATTATGAACCTTTTTTTTTTAAGTCGTGTATGCCATGGAGAAATTCTGATCATCCTTCCAATTAAGAAACTCAGTTAAAATAATAATAAAAAAAAAACCCTCTGGGCAATTAAAAAAAAAAATTCATATTATTTATGTTAATAAAATCCATTCATAATCTAAATCACAATTTTTAATTTTGGATTATTTTACATTATTATTTTGGGCTTACAAAATTCAAGGGAAAGGTCAAACTAATTTACAACCATAATAACTTAGGGCTATATTAACCAATCAAAATAAATAGGGTTTCGTGACCAGTGGCGACGTTTTATATCTTCTCTTTAAGTTAATTATAATGATAAAAAAATTGATCTTAGCTCAGTTTTTTTAAGTTAAATAAAAGTCGTGTTGAATAAACCAAACTCTTACCCTTATATATAGATAAAAGAATATATGAATGGAAAAGATCTTCAAATTCAGAGGTTCGTAATATAATAAATTATAACACTTGTGGTGATGATCATTCATTAAACCAGTTGAAGCCTAGCCCTATAGTCAAAAAAATCTGATAACTTATGTAGTTTAGGCATAATATCGTCATTTTATATTTTGTTCGCCCAGAGCGGTATTTTAATTATATGTACCTTAAATCACATTAAACTGTCGAAGGTGGGTCTACATTATTTAAATCACCTGAAAAAGAAAAAAAGGTGCACGCAAATTTTGAATACAATTATAAAAAAAAAAAAAATTTCACATACCTACACGAAAAACACTAGGTTCAAAGTTTTTGAATTTTAAAATATCATATTTCTTATACATAGATGACTCATAAAGAATATTCCTTGAAGATAAATAAAAGAATGGTTGGTTTAAGGAAATAATAAAGTATAGGTATGTCAGTTTAGGGATGGGTTTAAAACAAAGATTTTTGTAGATCAAATTGATTAAACTTTATTTTTATCTAAAATTTATTGGAACTATGTATAAGTATATAATAAATTCATATGATATATAATAATATGTATAATTCATATGTTCATGTAAATAAAAAAAATGTAAACTCATTGGAATAACTGAGTGGGAGTTTGAGCTTATAGTTTATTTTTTTTTGATAACAGAAAAATCTAACGGTAATCTTATAAATAAGTTATAGTGTTAGAGCTAATTTGCATAGTGCCAACTATTTAAAAAAATGATCAATTTTATTATGGAAAATTCGAACATCATGTTCATACCAATTAAAATTCAATAACAGTTCAGAAAACTAATTATATTGTAATTTTCGCAAACCATTCCGAAATTTTTTTCAAAAATAAAAATAAAAATATTGATTCAGCCGAAATACGGTTATGTTGCTTATTGACGTAGCCAGAAATGAACAAAATCTTTATTAAAAACAGTGGATGTTGTTTAAGAAAACTAAAACTTCAGAATAGACTAAATAAAATATTTAAAAAATAATATTTTAAAAATAAAATCCTCTGCATTTTTCCTAAACGCTGTAAAATGAAGCTGTGTAACAATTCTTGTTTTCATCAAAAATGAAGGATTGTATAAAAAGTGAAGAGCTATAGATAGAAAAAACATTACCATTAAATATTCTACTTGCAAATAAAAACAAGCTTTTGAAATTTTCTTGAGATAAACAAATTTTATTAGAAAAGTCAAAGATTAAGATTGTTTTTTTTTTTTAATTTTAAATAATAATTACTGAACAACTAACGCTCCCATGATGTAAGACCACATACAACAAGACTCTTGTGATTATATATTCTTTTACATAAGAAACCATTAATGTTCGCACCGCACACCATATATTGCCAGCAAACTGTGTTTGATTTAAGACTATTGTAACCTTTTTTAATACTGCAATATGTTGTAACACACTTTGTTCTACACTTAACATACCTTAAAGCTCCAATCGGCACCACCCGGCTGTCCTATATTTAATGATACATTGAGGTTTTTTTTATGTGGCTTTGGCGCGCAGACGGACATTATGCATGCAAGTAATCGATCACAAAAATGCAAATGGCTATGAATTCCTCACATAGAATGACCTCTAAGATGCAAAGTACGTATATACACATACATAAATATTGAAGTGGAAAATTCTATGTCAAAATTTCAAAAAATAAGTTCATGATATACGAATGAAAAAAATGTTGATTACTCTTCTTCATATACTTGACCGACAAATACCGAGGGATATATTGATTTTAAAAACTTCCCAAGCTCTATCAACATCAAACATCGACTGAGATTGTATAACCCCTTGGGTTAATAAACAAAAGTCCGGCTTTATTGTTTTTTTTTAAGTTAGCATGGCAGAACACCTCTGGCAAAGTTTATCTAATGCACTGGAACTAATTAAAACTATTAAGATGTTGAATTTGAGATAAATTTGATTTCCCGCCAAATCTGGTGTGTCATTTGCCTTGGGAATGTTTTTTTTCTATATAGATTGAAATTCAGATGTTGAAAATTATTGTTACACCCTTGGCATGGGGTGCTGTAAGTAATCAATCTATGGTCAGCACTTATAATTTGAAATCTAGTGAAGGTCAGCAAAGATCATCGAGGGAGAACTTAAATCTAGATAACAATCTATATCGCTGGCGTGCTATCTAATTAATGAGATTCTGGGCGCTAGCTAGTGGCTCACTGTCGTCGTCGTCGTTATGGCGTTGTGGTGAGTAATGTGATATGGCATGTGCGGGCGCATTCGCCTCCTGGTCGCAACAAGAAGTTGAAATAGCTAAGTCAAGGTTGTTCGATGTTTGTTTGTAAGCTAAAGTCAAAGCGGAGGGGTGGAGCTATGCACCTGCAGAAAGGTATATACTTTTTCTTAGATTTCCATTGATGGAAACTATGGATTGATTTTTTTTTTTTATTTTTAAGACAACTCTGGTATAATGTCTAGTTAGCGATCAGTTGCGTAAGATGGATTTGAACGGTTTTTCTTCGAGTCAAATCATACCTATACGTTTCTATAGTCATAGAGGGTGGAGCCATACTATTGCGCAATATTGTCTTGGAACTTTCGCGTTTTACCTTGTTTTTACCTTTTTTTTTGTCTCCTAGTATAGATTTGCATAAAAGTCGTTTGTTTTTATGGAGACTTGTTTATCTTGATTATATATCGATTAAAGTTCGACATGGATCAAAGTCTGCAGGAGACTGAAAGAATATAATATGGTATACCAGTCCGGAATCAAATATCAATTTTACCTTCTATTTTTTTTTTATTTGACAAAGAACATGTTGTTTTGCATAAGTTTTTAATAGAGAAAGTTGCCTTGTAAAGGTCGGTAATTGACACAATACGGCACCATAAACATGCATTAGAAGTATATATACTTATATTAAATATATTTATGCGAAACATTTATGCATAAAACTTATAAATCATGTATAGTATGCTTGGATACATATACTTAAATAATTCAAAATAATTATTTTTTAAATAAAACTCAAAAAATACATTTCGACGGTTAAAGTATAGGATCTCGTGAGTCGAAAAATTCCAAAAAAATATAATTTTTTGCAAACAAAATCAGCAGAATGGCAATTTCAGTGTAACAATGTTGTTCTGAACATTTTACAGAAAAGAACAGAATTCAAAAGCTTTTACCATAGATCATCGTACAAAATTTGTCAGATTTTTTTTGATTTCTGAAAACATGCAAAAATGACATACGAGTTTCAGCGGATCAACCGGTACTAAACCACAGTTCAAATATATTTGATTGTCTATCAATAATTTTTGTAACTTTAAACCTTGGTTGAATCTTAAGTCAGTTCGCTAAAATTGTTAGACTTAAATCTTGATCCAAGGATGAACTAACCAATTACGTTACGTTAGTAGGTACATCTGTTCAGTATACAGTATTAACTTTAACTTTAGTTGTCAAAAATCTTTTGAAATGGACGTGTGGCACTTTATGAATGGACCTTTACGCCCATGTTCTACTTTCCACTTTCGAAAATGAAAATTGATGTGGGTTCATTCCGTTTCCTAAACGTTGTGAAATTGGTGGATTTGCTGACAGTTTTGTATTATTATTTATTTATTATTATTTTCATAGGAATCATATGTAAGAACATATACGAATAAAGAATACAAAATTCAACTGAACGAATGAACCATTCATATTTATTTTATACTCCTGCTTTCAGGCAAGTCTAATATAGGTATTAGATTTTTCTGGCAAAATTGTTCCGCCAATTTTTTCTTTAGAGCTCCGCGTTTTTCTTTATAAATGCCAATAATAGGTGTGTTTTATTCATTGCTGCATAGCCAGCGCAGCAAAATTTCCCTTGGCAAACAAAAACAATTTGATTGCTGGCGAAAAAGAAGTCAGTAAAAAAAAGATGGCTGTGCTGGCGATAGAACTTTGAATTATTGAAATGAACGTATAGAGTGAGTAATTGTTTTATTCAGACTTGTGCTGCGCTACAATACTATGCAGCAGTGAAAAAAAAACACACCTAATAATGAATCCATTTCCATCTGAAGTATAATTTCGCTTTAAATAATAATTCAAAATGGAATCATCTTGAATTTTGACAGTTCGAAGTAATTGCGAAATTTTCGAAAACGAACGAATTGTAGAACATGAAATTTCAATTCACGTGAAATTGAAATACGCTTTCAATTCGATTTCATTCAAAATGCAGAACATGGGAGTTAATATCCAAATCGATGGAAATTCCTCTTTCGATAGAGGCACACTTCGATTTCATAAGAATTTTGAGACGCTGCAAAATACCAGAAGTTGTCAGAAATATCTGTTTAGTTTATCCCAGACTTAACTCGCTTATTAAACTCTCGGATTAAACTCTGGTTTTACCCTGATGACCTTGGACTGAAAAACTGGGCCTTAAAGAAGACTACATCGGGTAAATGTTTGTTCATTCCTATATCAATTTGGAAGAAAGCTCCTAAAAATTTGGTCAGGCATAACCAAACTCAAATCAAAATGTATAAAAACAAGGTTAAATGTTAATATTCAAAAATTTAAATTACTCGCAAGCTACCTATTTCTTGAGCAGATATAACTTTCGCCCAAAATTGGTTGAACCGTAAGTGCAAAAAGTTGTACAACAATATAGTCCTAACCAATATGGTTAAAGTCGATTTTAACCAAATCAAGCTTTTCTATAACAACAAAAAACAAAAATTTTTTTCTTTCCCCCGCAACTTTTTTTGGTATTAAAATATTAACCAATTCAACACTAAATTTCCTGCTAATATGGTGTTATATCACGAACACCCAACAAATTTGATTATTTAACATCTGAAATTAACTGTTTGTCTACTTATACTAATAACTTCTTAATTTTTGATCAAGTTTTAAAACATCACACAGTGATGATAAGCAGGGATCAGGCGTCATTTGGTCTATAGAAAGCAGTCTGAAAAAAGACAGCCAGAATTTATCATAAAATTAAATATTTCTGCCACCTTCTAATTTATTTTATTAATTTATTGCAATGGTTAATCTATTCAAAAGATATACAAATTATTGTGACTCAAAACCACGCTTAACAAAAAAAAATATGACACGACTCAGAATTTAAAAAAAAGTCATGTTCTTTATGTTATGATGTTGATCAAACTTATTTAAACCAAAGCAAACAAAAAAAAATAAAAATAAAATAAATCTTAAGTTTTGCTGTTTTTATTTATTTTAGACAGAAATTTTACTTTTTGCACGCGCCTTATTATCAAGATCTTTCTAACAAGAATATTTTTTTTACAATTTTTTTTTTTTAACAAATTTATTATTTAGACAAAAATCAAGTGGGATTGTCATTCGCGTTGGGTTTGACTTCAAGTTTTGAATTATTTAGGATTAATTAATTCTTTCCGTTTATTTTTTTGTTTTTATTTTAGGTTGAATTTTTATTGCTCCTTGCAGATGTTCAAAATTGATAGTAAAATTATTAATTGAGCTCACACGAGCTTATTTATTATTCAAATTAGAATATTCTTTTATAGAATTTTAAATTAGTTACTATGTGAAAGGATGTTTTCGAAGAAAGAAAGAAAAGAGTATAAATAAGTATTAAGCTTAAGTGTTTATTAATTTGTATATTTTATATTTGTTTGTTAAAAAAAACAAATGTTTATAAATTATAGATTATTATGAGTATTATATGGTTACATAAATATTTGTGATTACATAATTTTGATTAAATCAAAATGCTTATGGCTTGAGTCAACAATCTAGAGTTCATTGGCAAAATAATCATTTATAAAAGTTCTAAGCCATTGGAACCGGCCACTCCTTTGGTAATGAAAAGGAAAAGTTTTAAGTAAGTATATTTATGTAATAGGGAAGAATTATGCAACTTTTATATTGCATATATTCATATATAAGGGTACTATAGGTTTGTATATTATTTTTATATTGTAGGTATATCTGATTGATGAAATAAATAAATAAAGTTCGTTTGTTCATTCGTACGCTACTGTGCAGCTTAATGTTATAACGCTTTTCCTTTTGTGTTTCAAATCACGTTAAAATTTGGTAATTTAAATATCAATTTCATATATTATTAATTTTCGTGTCATGCTAAAAATGTAAATCCATTCGATGTACCTATATTTTAATTTAAACTTTTGTGTTTCAAATCACGGTAAAATTGATTTATTCTCTTCTTAATTCAAATAATAAATTGTTTAGTTGAAGTATTAATGCTTCTTAAAAGAATTGATAAATTATTTAAGTAATAATGCGAAATTATCTTTTAATAATGCTATAAACTTTTATTATTAATTTGTTGAATATTTCCACTTTTAATTTAGTCTTGTTTTACTTTTATTTCATAAGAAATGTTGTTTCAGGCCAGACGGCAGATATTGCCATCACCTTATTCTTAAGAATCTTATTATGAAAAAATAAAAGAAACTATCTATCTAGTTCGGAAAGTTGTATTGGAATTGATCTATTTTCTCAAAAATTACGTTGCAGTTATTATTTTAAAGGTCTTTTTGTTTAGAAAAATCAGTAGAATTCAATTTCAGAATTCTAAAATTTCAAATCCATAAATCTATAATGTTCTATGTATGTGCTGCTAATTGTGTTTATAAATATAAATTATACCTATAAATTATTTTTATAAATCGCGAAATAATTAAGGAGAAGCGTATAAACTTTACAAAGTGTTTACTCGTATGATACTGAGTCAACTTTACGGGGTCATTTAAATATGAACATATGAATCTCCTCTGTACTTTTACCTTGTAGAAGAAAATCAAAGAATCTATCTTTATAAAACTAACAAATATCTTTCCTCAAGAACCAAGTTCGCCGTAACTATATACAAAAATATACAAATATGTATGTACATATTATAAGCTTAGTTGCAAATAACAATTCAAGCCCATTCAAGAAGATCTAAGATTTTATACATTTTATTATGGTTAAAAAAAAAAACATTTTATGCAATGACATTCATTGTTATTCCAGAGAACTTTATTTGGCAACAAAATATGTAAGTTAATTTTAAACAAGTCTTTCAGTAGTAAGAAGCAAAAAAAAAGTTCCACACCCAAGACAAGATTCATTTACTTTATTTATCTTTATAATGTGGTTGTTGTATAGCTTGTAGGTAAATAAATATGCGTGATCCATCACTATACGCAATTGATGAATACAATGCATTGTCTCAGTAATTTAAGTGTGAGAACGTAATTTTTTAAACATCATCATGACATGAAATAAAATGACATGACATGACATTTGTGTAACTGTCCTTGATTTTATTTTTTAGTTCTACATTTTCTACATATATAATTATTTATTTTTGTGCAACCCTTAGTTAGCAGATAGAAAACGAAACACATCATTATAAAAGGTATTAACAAAAAAACCACAGAGAATTACTAGTTTAAAATGATTAATATTATTGACAGTGTTATTGCAATCACATTGATTCGTTTAAAATTCTTTTTTTGTATGTTTCAAACCCAGTGAGATTTATCACTGTGAGCAAAAAATATATCTCACCTGCAAAGGAACATGGGCATTTTGGGTCCACTTTCAACATTGCTCAACAGTGCTGAAATATATGGCAGCTTAATTGAAATCGACCGCAAAAGTTGTGTTCTGGCACATTTTATAAAAAAGTATTTAAAATCCAAACAAAATATTAAAAAAAAAATGGCAATACTTACTAAAAAGTGTTTCACCTTTTCTGAAAGCGCCTGAAGTCTGTTCTTTCATTTTATTTTTAAATCAACTTATTTGTATAAACAGTTTTCGAAAAAAATTTCTTTCAAACTCAAAATATCGCGAAATAAAGATTAGCAGTTCGTTTCTGACCTCTGACCGTTCGCAAAGAAAGAATTCAAAATGGCGAGAAAAAAGAAACGAAGCGAGTATTTCATTATTTAAACAAATTTTATTTACCTTTGATCTATATAAATTTGAAAATTGATTGTAATAAAACACACTTTTATTGTGAACAAATTTTTTTTTTTAAATATCCTAGTACAAAACAAATTAGATTTTATAAAAATAAATTATAAGCAAACCTATATTTTGCCTTTTTTTACCCTTTGTATAAAATACTAGGTATATTTTTTTTATTTATTGTATAGTTGATTCTGAAAGATGTTGAAATCCATCGAGAAAAGGTGGGGAACTCATGCTCAAAGCGTTTTTTCTGTTTTCATCAATTTTTAACAAAAGAGAAGCGATTCATACGCAGTTTTATCGGAAGTAAAAGCAAAAGACTAAGGGAAAGACACTTTTTAAATCGACAAACTCTTTGATTAAATTAATTTTGTGATCAAACTATTAAATCTCATCGTGCGTCATAAACTTTTAATTAAATCTAAATCGACTGTTGCTAAAGCTATTACTAACTTGCTATACAAAAACCCTTTCTACTTTATTGATTAGATATTAGTATTTAGTAATTGTTAACAACAACAAAAAAAGGTGATACATAACCTTACTCTTATTTTTTATGTAATTTATTCACACACGTGTATGTATACATAATATGTATATTGTATATGAACATAAATAAAATAAGATAAAAATAAATCAAACAAAAGTCATTTCATTAGAATTGATAACAAAGAATAAGATTTTTTTTGATGAAGAAAAAATCAATTAGCCAATTTATCTTATATAATTAAAAATACAAATAAAAAAATAATGGCCACTCAGTTTAGTTATGCATAATTATACGTATATAATAAAAAAAAACACATGATCCATTAAAACTCTAGGTACACAATCATATGACCTTTTCCCATAATAATAATTATTGTTCGAATTACCATAAAAATCCTTTTTAAATATATGTATAAAAACATTACCAGGTTAATATTTGGGGAAGAAATAATATTATACGCGAGTGTCATTTGGAGGTGTTTAAATTTGTATAATTTATACTTCCATAATGTCATTGGTCGTAAAAGATCACTTAGAGTTCACTAAGGTCCTTGCACGATTAACCCAGTGACCTGTTTAATCATTCAATTCAATTTATGGCGAGGTTAGTTTAATAAAAATGTTGTTAAACAATCACCATTAGGTATTGTATTCATGCTAATTTCAAATAATTCATTGAATTCAATTGGTTTTTTGAAATTTTTTTTGGATCAACACACGTTTGATAGTATAGTTAAACAAAAAATTAGGTGAATCAACTTGGCGAATTTAACTCGTAATTAAAAATGACATAGTATAGTTAAACAAAAAATTAGGTGAATCAACTTGGCGAATTTAACTCGTAATTAAAAATGACATTTTTAAGAAAACGGAAACGCTCTTTTTTTAATAATGTTAGATCCCGAGAAATCGATGAAACTTTAGCAATTAGAGGTTGAATCAAGTTGAAATTCATATGAGTTAAATTAATTAAATTAAAATCTAAATGCAATGAACTCTGTTGAATGAGATCACCGTGACAGATATAAATCGTTAAAAGTTAATAATCACAATAATTATATAGAATCCGATGAATGAGCTGCGTAGGAAATCAGACTCATTTTGACACTTCACCAAAAGTAAAATTGTCAAAATGGAGTCTGAATCCCTTCGAAGCTCATTCATAGGATTCTGTAATCAGGGTGATTACAGTTACAGTTAAGACTGAAAAATTCTAAAAAAAATAAATCAATATACATAATTACAAACAAATTAATTGAATAACCTCTGAAATTGTTTTTACACCAACGTGATGTACACCATTGTCCATCTGATTTCTTAAACAAATCTCAATTTATCATAAAAAAAAATTTTAAATCGTTGAAGAGGTTTCTAAATAAAAAAAAATATTTGTATATATTAAATATTGTAAACATTTTTAAGAAAAAAAAACTGGTATGCAACTTTTTTGCATTTATTAATGCAGAGTTAAAAAATTAATGATCTATTTCCAAATATCAAATTTTCAAAAAAAAATGTTTAAATTTTTTTTTTCAATCCAAAAATTGTTCTTTTAAAATTTTGATATGCTATGTATTCAAATTTATTAGAAGCTCTTGTGTAAAAAAAATTAATAAAATCAGATCAACAGATAATGAGATAGTCGAAAACCAAAAAAATCATTCTATGCGAGATAGCGTTAATATTCGATACATACAAAAAATTGTAATATGGTAGAGTTTTTAAACACTTGTAATTTGTATGGGAGCTACCTTTATTGTTGGTTATAAAAATAATTATTGTTTAAAATGTACTAGTTACATAATTAAAAAAAACTGCTGCGTGACAAGTTTAATGAAAATCGACCAAATTCGAATTATTGAGTTCTCAAAAAAAATTTTAACTTTTTTAAAAACCAAAAAAAAATTATCCAGTACCTACTTAACTTTTGAAATATTTTTTGCGGCATGAACTGTTATTTTAAGTCCTTATAAAAAAATGAGAAAAAACATGTCGTGGGATTTCTCAAAAATCCCTAGGAAAAATTTTCAAAGAAAATCGACTCACCCGTTTAGGCTGCTGCCAAAGAGACACACAGACAGTATTGCGAAGCCCACTTTTCTCGATTTCGCTATCATCGTAATGTCAAGTTTGATAAAAATCTCGAGTTCGATTTTTTCTATAGGAATTCAAACCATACCATAGTAAGAATTAATTGAATAGTGATTTACTGTGACGCTTATCAATGAAATTAGTTAAATGATACGTATACGTATAATAACATAATAAAGTAGAAACTGTGAAAAGAATCAAAAGTAGGTGTGTAATTTTTGCAAAGCATTCTTTACACTATACATATATCCCATACTGTGTGAAACAGCAAAAGAATATTTTCGACATTGTACAAAGCAACAGAAAAATTGAATATACTAAATTTGTCTTATGTTTCTCACTGACATCTCGGGGAAGCTCTTGATAGATAAAGGCAACAAAATGATAACGTTCAATATTTTAGTTTTTCTTTCAAATATTATTCTTGTATTTATCCAAACTCATAAATAAAATTAGAAAAATAGAAATAGGAAACATAGTTCAAAAGTATCCAAATAGATTCATAACCTTCCGATTCCGCCAATTTCTGGTAGCCATCGTTGTCATTTAATTGTAAGATGATTATTTTTATATCAAACAAAAAAATCAGTCCTACTCTAATTTTATATAGATGGCTAATTAAATTGCACGAAACGACTATACAGTTTGAATTTGAAAAAATCGATCGTGACTGTGATGTTCGTGCAAACTCATTCAATTGAAAATGACATAGACCTAGGAAGCAATTTCCATTGATCCTCAGATGAAATTTTAATGCTTTTTATTGTGTGATATAATGATTTGTGAGGATCACACTTTCTTAAAATGAAAGTCATGAAATTTTCATTTTCAATAGAGCACCTTTTTTTTATATATTTTGTTTTTAATATAATCGTCTTATTTATTGGAATTAAGATAATCACTTTCTCAAATTTACTTGTATATGCAAAACTGGAATCCTAATAGGTATAAGCTTAAGTACGAAAAAACGTTATACAGTACCTATGGGTTTTCATTCCTGCTTGCATCCTGTACTGAATTAAGAGATTAAATAAGATTTGTTAAATTTTTGTACTCGAAATCAAAATCCTTATGAGATTAAAATTGGTTTGAAAGAATAAACAAATAAGATGTATCTTGTATTTATACAAATATGTGTCTACATACTTGAAATAACGGTGTAGTTTTACTAAGTTAGATATTTCCCAAATACTGCTTTAGGGCTACTGAGCGTAACCTTTAAGAAGATGTACCAAATAATTTTGTTGATAAATTATAGTTTCACCAAATATATGTACCATCCGTTTATGTGGATGCTGTCATACTAAAATTTGCATCTTTATATTTAATTCAAAACTTAACAGCATGCAACAGCAATGTTTTGCTTTTGTCGATATTACCTTCAATAAAAGTTAAACATTTAAAATATTATATGTATGTATATATATTTTATCAATCATTAATCGTGGTCAGCTCAATAAAATTTTTGATCTAATGACTAGTGTGCCGCCAAACGGTCAAACATGCTGCTTCTGTTTGTTTAAGTTTGATAAAGTGTCATGTTTAATTTCTTTATTCACTGACCGTCTCATCGTAGCTTCGGGGCTTAAGCTTAACTAAGGTTGGATGCACATCTCAAAATTAATTTATTTTCATAATTTGTTCTGATAAAAAAAACTAGCAATTCAATTGCTTACATCCTGTTAAATGACCAACCTGCTTGTCTTGACAATTGCATACGAGAACTATTGATTAGCCGTGGGGGTGAGTTGGGTGTGTATATGTACATTGCGTGTGCTCATCGAGGAAATGTTTAACATATAACATCTTTTGCATATTCACTTCCGAATTATCAAGATGTATGGGCGTTTGCACTAAGTCAATGATGGTCGCAGTTATTTATGGACAGAGATATGTTGCTCTATTGAGAGAAGCTGACAGCTTTTGATAGAGCAACTATAGATCTTGACCTCTGCAAACACTACGTTTTTCAAAGTGTCGATTATTTACATTTCTGTCTAGTGTAATTGTTCTGGTTGACATGGACATAGTGTTATACAGAAGGCATTGTCAATTCATTGCAATGAGCACGATTTCAGGAACAACACTTCGAGGAGAAAATGGTCAAGGAATTTTATATGAGATCAAGCTTATTTTAGATTATAAAGTAGGGAAGCATTAATATCAAGGTTTGAAATTTAAAAAAATGTTTTTCTTAACGTATGAATTTTGGCTTGGAATGTCAAATATTTAAAAGGTCATTAAAACATAGGATACACTCAGCCTTATTGCGAGTTTTACCCGAACAACATTCCACTCGGAAAATCTGACATTTCATCACTTTTCGCCTATTGTAAGTTTCACCCCAAATTTCATGTTCTTATTGTGAACATCCATTTCATTTAGGGCGAAGCTTAATGCCATTGTCAGAGTTAATTTTCACTTTTCTTTGTAGGCGAACAAAATTTCGTTCGGGTGAAACTCGCAATAGCTTTCAAAATTCCAGGCGAACAAAAAATTTTAAGGTGAAATATTTTTCGGGGGAAACAACTCACAATAAGGCTACTATAATTGAGACAAGTGCACGTTCCGAAGTCCTTTGATGCTTTGAATGATATGAATGATGGGTAAGAAAGGAACTGCTTTGAACACTAAAGTGGTCAACTCCCACAAAACATTAAAAACATTCGAGAGTTAGTGATAACAATGGAGTTGCAGCAGCAGGCCACATCGCTAAGTTTTGGTTAAACGTTTAACAATAACGCACGGCTTTTTTATCAGGTGAACAAAACGAATTAAATAAAAGATTAAATTAAGCATGTTTTCGTAAGAAATATTCATTAACAAAAGCAAAGAAACAAGAAATCAAACATTTTAAACTATTAAACTTAAATTTAAAGCGTAAACAACTAAAAATGAGCTTTTCCAATGTCGCAATAAGGAGGTAACGGAAGTTTTGTAACATTTACTACATCATTTCACTTAGTATCAAAATTTTAGAATAAACAATAAAATAAATGTAACGATAAATCTTAATAGACATATGAATGTATTTTATTACAAAAAAAAGTATATAGAACTGCTACAAGAACATAAACTAATGTTAATGGAATAATAACTAATTAAACGTTTAAATTATATGTTTCTGTAATGATTTGTATGTTTAATCGCTAACTTCATTTTCACTCGATTCTTCCTCTTCTTCCTCATCCTCCTCTTCTTCTTCTTCATCATCTGATTTAGTTTTTTTGGGTTGTTTGGATTTTGATGCTGGCCCTGGTTTGGTTTTTTTAATGGGCTTTGTTTTCTCCGACTGAAAAAATCGTAATTTTAAATTTCATATTAAACTAAATAAATCATGAAACTACCTTATTTTTTTTCTTCTTGTCCTCTTCTTCAGACTCCTCATTTTTATCCTCAATATCTTCATCCTCTTCTTCATCTTCTGATTTGTTCTTTTTTTTCGGTGTATCTTTTGTAGGTGTCTTTGCCTTCAACTTTGAAAGAAAATCTATTAGTTACAATTTATAAATAAAGATAATTACAAATCTTACAGAAGCATTGCTCTTGTCTTTTTCACCATCAGATTCAATTTCTTCATCTGATACATCCTTCTTTTTAGAAGCCGCTTTCGCACCTGTTTTGCTCTTTGAATCCTTTATCAAAATAAATAATTCATTAATATGATTTCCAGTTAATATACTTTTAAACTTACGTTGAGCTTTAATTTTTCACTCTCCGATTCTCCCGAAGAATCAAGCTCGGCATCGTCTCCTTCAGACTCTGATTTTTTCTTTTTATCTTTCTTTATCTTCTTCTTAGCAGCACTCTCTGACTCATTTGATGACGAATCATCTGAAATATATTCCTTACTCTTGAATGATCCACCAGATATATTAGCTGATCTTTTAGTTGGCGATTCCTTTTTCCTTTTGACTCCCTTTTTGCCTTCATCGTCACTTCCAGCATTAGCATTAGCACCACCACCTGTCGCATTATATTCCTTCATTTCATCGGCATATCGCTGCTTGTCTTTGTTGGCTATCTCTTCCCATTTAGATTTATCCTTAAGAACTCCCCACATCTCTCCAGCTTTTTTAGCTATCTCGGTCACTTTTATGCCAGGATTATCTTTCTTGATTTGTTCTCGAGTTTCGTTTAACCAACACAAGAAAGCTGTTGTAGCTCGCTTGGGCTTGTTCGAATCTTTATCCTTCTTCTTGCTCTTCTTTACCACCTTTTCTTTCTTTTCTTTTTTTTCTTTTTCCTTCTTCTCTCTCTTTTCTTTCTTCTCTTTTTTCTTTTCTTTGCGTTCTGCACTTTCAGGATCTCCACCACCGCCTGCACTAGCATCGCTATCATCTGATGAATCACTCTGTGCGTTACTATCATACTCTTCAGCGACATCGGATTCATTCTCATTTGGTTTGAAGTCTTCGTCTGTTGACTCCTCTTCGGAACCTTCCTCGTCATCTAAGTCTGAATCCTTCTCGCGTGCTTCAGCTTGGACACGTGCCAAATATGCATCTGGTTCGTTTTCATTGTCCGAATCACCAAAGTCATCCTTGTAAGCACCCTTGTCGTTTTTACCGGTGTTCTTGACGTGAAGTTTTTTCTTTTGTATGAAATCAAACAGCTTGGAATATTCCTCCTTTTCAATGCTACTGAATGTGTGGATAGTTCCCGATTTAAGTTCAATTTCAAAATCAAAACTTCGAGTTGATCCACCACTACGGGCAAAGTTTACAGTAGCAATTTCCTCAAAACGAATATGCAGCGGTGGTTTGTGGACATAAATGAAGCCACGTTCTAATGGATAAAGATATCCAGCAGCAGCTTTGAATGAGCACCCAACAGCTGGAGTTCCGGAATGTCTACAATAATAAATTAGTTAATTATGGAAAAATCTAACCCACAGTTTGCAAGACATCGACATATCGACCGGTTAAAGTGTAGGACCTCGTAAGTCGAAAAAAGCAACAAACAAAATTGCATTAATTAAACAAAAAATCAGCAGAATCAGACCCACCTTTTGGGAATTACAGCATAACGATGTTGTTCTCAACATTTTACAGAAGACAGAATTCAAAACCTCTTCGCAATATATAATTTGTCAGGTTTTTTTTTTATTTCTGAAAAACATGCAAAAACGACTTACGAGATTCTGCACTTAACCGTCGATATGTAATATTTGTTATGGTTAAATTCTTCATATTAGGCCCAAATTGGCATTAAGATAATATATACAAAATTTTGACGTCCTTTTAACAAAATGGTGTCCATTCAACAAGTACAAAATAATTTTTTCCTCCAAACTTACCCCATGAAATTTCCTGGTCCGGTGATCTTCCTATTAATCAGGACCTTCATAATTTTCCCCATAACTTCATATACTGGCCCAGAGAGCTCCTTAGTTATCTTATTGTCATATTTTTCCTTCAGTTCTTCCTCAGTGAATGGCAACTCTAGGGAGATATCCTCTTCGGGACCGAAGAGCAAGACCAAGAAGTGATATCTTGTCTGGCCCTGCTTAATAGGGGGATCCAGTGACAACACAAAGAACATCTGTCTATTGTCCTTGTGTGGCAAAAGGAAGAGCCTCAAAACTGTCGACATTGGGATCTTATAATCGAATGTCTTACCGTGAAGTTGGAAGAACGTCGAGAAAATCTTGATATCATATCGACCACGAGGAGTGAGACAGTGAATTTCTCGGAAGATTGAGATTGCATCGCCAGAAACCGAAATGACCGATGCTTTGTTCATTACATTCGTTTGGAAGCTCTCGACGGGATCGATTTCAGCAGATTCACTGGTTGGTATGTGGAAACGCATCTCCATGAGGCCAACCGGAGCATCATCGTTCTGATGGAATTCCAAAGTCACCTCATTCTTTCCCGTATTGCACTGCGACACATGATTGAGGGGAATCTCAAACGAAGTTTTTACATCCAAATCGAAACTGAGTACGGAGCCATTAAACTTGGCTGTGCCCCAATTCCAGCCTCTTACACAAAGCTCTTTCTCCAACATGTCAAGGTCGTACTGTTTTTTGAAGAATTTACTAATTTTCTCATGTTCACTGTCCTTGAAACCGCAGAAGCGATGCAGAGTCCCATTCTTTGTGAACAAACGAATTCCCCAGGAACCGACGAATTTCTGAGAATTTACTAACTCTATGTCCGAGGAGTTGATTTGTTCGACTTTACCAGTCTTGTTATTCTTGAAGACGATGTTTTGATCGCCAAGTTTTAGTCTGCCTGGAGTCTGGATTTCCAGAGAAAGAAATGTGGTTCTATTACTTTTTTTTATTTCATTATATTTGCGTTTTGAAACTTACCATTACTCCACGAACTTCGGATTGAATATCATTGTATTCGAGGGCTTCCATGTTTAAGATTTGGTAATATGTTAGAAAATTTGGACTCGTAACTTTGCGAAATTATAAAAATTCAAACAATAAATTCCGCGGGACGCAGTTAAAACAAGTGTCGGCGTTGTTGAAGAGAGGTTATGTCAGATGGTTGCAAAAATGTCATTTTGAAAATTTACGTTGTTCTTCTTCGATTATATGGATGTGGTTAATGTGTCGTCTACATTTACGTTTTTCTTGTTACCTCAACACTAGACGCGCGTCATTACGTAGTCCCCTTTCACACGAGGAAACAAGTTGCTGGAGATTTTTTGACGTTTTCTTTTAATTTTCAATTCTTACCAATCGTAGACCGTTCAACCCTCTTACTTGGTGCCCTTCTCACCCAAAAACTGAAAGTTGCTGGAAACTCAGTTTCCTCGTGTGAAAGGGGACGTACATGATAATTAGTCCCCTTTCACACGAAGAAACTGACTTTCCAGCAACTTTCAGTTTTCTGGGTGAAAAGGGCAAGAAGTAAGAAGGGAAAAAGAAATCTCCCAACAACAGAAAATTTCTACGATTTTGTATCTTCGTGTGAAAGATACCAGAGATTTTTATGGAAATTAAAAGAAAACGTCAAAAAAATCTCCGGCAACTTGTTTTCTCGTGTGAAAGGGAACTTAGTCCCCGATTTCGGCGGATAAATTCAGTTTCAATAGTGGTTTACTGTTCAAGTGTGTGATAATAACCAATTACATACTTGAACCAGCGTTGAACGTTAGTTAATCCGCCGAAATCAGTGAGTTAAAATCTTGAACCGAGGTTGAACCACTATTGTACAACTGGCAATTAAAATCTTGAACCGAGGCTGAACCACTATTGTACAACAGCTGGCCATTAGTGTTTTTTTGTTTGTTTTTATTTTCTTACATCATGGGTTTCTTTGATTTTTGCGTTTATGTTTTATTTTGTTTTTGGAATTAGTGAAACTCTCCAAGGCTATTTTCCGTTGTATTTTCGCAAGCGTTCGTTGTCTGGTTTGGAGATCACAGAAAAATTTCGTTTCGCATTAGCAGCGTACTATGCTTTAAGTTTGAAAAGGCTATATTACATCGTATAAATATGTATTGTGCTGGCAACATTTTGCTGATACCATTGTATATAAACCCTATAGTAGTCTCATGGAACGAAAAAAAATAGTTCTGAATCGGGTCTTGAGCGGCGCTGCCGTCGACAGAATCTGAAATTGGAGAGATAAAAAGGCGGGAAGAAGATAAGTAAAATAGAAATAAAGTCTAGTAGTAAGAACGAGAGGATTATATTAAAATTATTCTGACAACAATAATAGCTGCGTTTTATTTTCCCCCAGATCCAATCCAGATCAGATCATGTAAATAAAACAACCCAGGATCTCAGTGACAACTTGTTATATACCCAACTCTTTTTTCCTTTTGTTTTTTTTATTTGTATACACCCGTTGTCTTTTTTCTTTACACTACTGACGACATTTACAAATTAAGGGTGTGTGTTCAAAACGGATTTGGAAATCCAAATCCAAAACAAAGTTGGATCTTGTGTTGTTTTTGTAATACATGTATTTTCGTAAGCAAATCCAATCTGGTTCGGATCTCGGGGAAAATAAAACACAGCTAATGAGGCTAAGGGAGATGGTTGAATCAGATGTTTTTGACGAGGCAAAAAGCAAAATATGGGGAAGTAAATTTTTTTGTCCAATGGGCGATGAGAGACGGTTTCTTGTTATAGAGTATGGCTATATGTATGCATATAGGTTCAAGTATAGGTATGGGTATAGGCTTAATAGAAGCAAAATATTGAAAAATTTTGAATTTGATTCAAATTCGATATAGCAAAGCAACGTTGTTAAATTTCACAATATGTGGGTTAAATACAACGTTGCTATATTTTGCATTTATTATGCTTTTTCTTATAGGAAGATCCAGGTAGGTATGGATTGTTGTTGGTTTTTTTTTTATATTTATAGGTAGGTATTGTATTAGGATTAGGTTTAGGTTTTTAGGTTTAGGAATAGGTTGAGGATTAGGATTAGGTTGAGGTTTATAGGTTTAGGTTTAGGTTTGGGTTTAGGTTTCTGGATTTTGGGTTTAGGTTTTAGGGTTTATGTTTTAAGTTATTTCAATATTACATATTTTGTATTATATTAAATTATTTCATTATATTATCATATTATATTATTATATAAGTACATATAGGTTGGGGTTGAGTAGGTTGAGGTTGGGTATTAGGTTGAGGATTAGGTTTAGGTTGAGGTTTATAGGTTTAGGTTTAGGTTTGGGTTTAAGTTTATTACGTACATACAAAAATATACCGAGGACCTACAATACATTTTTAGAATAAAAAATTTTTCAAATAAAAATCTACCTTCATAGAAATAATTCTATTTTATTTTTATATCCACTTGCCGAAACTCAATTTCTGAAACCCCCTTTTTATTTCATAAAAAGGATAAAAACCAGAAAAATGCCATCTTGTTACTAGCTCCAAAAGTACAGAAAGCAAATCTTTAAGTGATATAAGAGCTCGATATCAACAGTAATTAATATTGCAGCTCTATAGCAAACACAAAAAAAGCTCAAAGTGATTTAACAGCTGTATTGAAGAAACCTTCTTCCGTTATGAAAACATGGCGGCGAAAAAAAAATAATGCAATATTTTCTTTTATTCATTAAAAAAAGAAATATCTATTCCCGCGCTCTCACTCAAAATCAAACTAAATTGTATTTTTAACCAAAATAAATTTATTTCGAATTTGAAATTTTTTTTTTAGAATTTTAAATTTTTTTAGTTATTATTTATTTTTATTTGACAGCTTAAAATACAAAATTTCGAAGGCACGTTGTAATTTAACAAAGTACGTGCATAACGTTTGTGAAAAAATTTATTTCGCACTTAAATTAAGCTAACATTTCACCGAAAAATATTAAATTCTTTTATTATTTATTTTGGTAGGAAATTATAATTGGCATATCTTACGATTTTTTTAAATTTTTATAAAATTTGGTAACCTAAAAAAAAAATAATAAAATTTTTTCTAAAAACTTTTTTTCACGTGTATTTCAAAATCAATTTTCAAAATTTGCAAATTAAATTTTGATTTTTTTAAATTTTTTTTTAAATAAATGTTTTTTTCCGAAAAAAATAATTAAATTTTTTCACGTGTACTTCAATCGATTTTCAAAATTTGCAAACTAAATTTATATTTTTTTTTTATTTTTATAAAATTGACTATACCCAAAAAAATATTTTTCCGAATAATTTGAATCGAATAAGAAAATTTCTAAACTAAATTCCCATTTGTTTTACTTTTTGGAAGAATTTTTTTTATTTTCCTTCAAAAATTGTCTTTACGGGTATATACCTACTTATTTCGATTGGTTTCAAAATTTGCAAACTAAAGCTTCTCTATTTTTTCAATTTTTTAAAAATTGTTTATACAAAAAAAATAAAATACAGCGTTTTCATAAAAGAATGAGGCATTTAATAAAAAACACCCTGTATATATATTTGCATATATCTACGTTGGCGCCTATTAATTTGGAATATATTTTCTATACTTCAAATATGAAGAAAAACTGAAAAATTATAAACACCCTATTTTCTGCGAGTGGCAATAGTGGCGATTTTATACTTACATTTATTTTTGTTCTACCAAATATAGGTCATTGCATACACAGGAGAAACAAAATCCAAGTTCCTTTTGAACATCATTTATTTTCATTCTTTCTGTAACCTACCCCCCTACAAGAATAATACGCAAAATCGATAAATTCTTGTCCCACTTTAGCTTTCATAAATAACCTATACAGTGTTCTCATTCTTCTTTTCTTTCTTTAACCTTATTTTTTATTTTTCTCTCTTCGATTATCTCCTCCTTCTCAACTCTCCAATCTCTCCACTCTGAATTTTCGCAAGCTTCCAAATCGGCACACTCAATGGCGTAAGAGACGTTCCTCTTCATGAGACTACTATTAGCGTTTATATACAATGCTGATACTGAAAACACACAATACGCCTATTAAGTATTTTCCGTTTCGCAAAATTGTGAACATTTCTGAAAAATTTCACTAGGGGTATTCCCGATCCGATGGAAACTGGTCTTGTATCATTGCAAAAGTGCAAAGTTTTTTTTTTGCAATGGGGTTAGGGTATAGCAATTTTACACTTTTGCATTTTTGCAATGATACAAGACCAGTTGCATCGGATCGGGAATACCCTTACTGACTACACCAGCGCAAACATAGACATACTAGTATGTCTATGAGCTCAAGAGTCGGTATAATTGAGATGTGTAGCAGAAGTCAAAATTTTCTTACAAGAGTAGTTCGGAATTTAACTTTTTATGTTTATAGCATCCCTGTTTTAGTGTCTACTTTACTGAACGATGCCTTGTCAGTAATCAAAAATTAACTCATTGAACACACCCAGGAATGTGACATTTACCTGTGCTTTTTTTGACTTTTGTTTTTATGCAAAACTGCAAAGGGATTGAATACCATTAAAATGTTAACTTCGATTTGTGAGCATCAGCATGCATTCAATAGAAAAAAAGAATCTCTCCTTCAAAATGTATTATTTATATTCCATTTCAGTATCTCTTATTGCAGTTGGATTCCTGTGGGGTGCTACAAATCCGTTCATTCGAATCGGCACTAAGGGCATCCAGAATATCGACACTGGTTCTAGAATGAAAAATATTATTCTAGAAATCCAATTGATTGGATCTCGCCTAGGCTATTGGATACCTTTCTTACTTAATCAACTCGGTAGTGTGCTATACGTGTACACGCTTCAGAATGCAAGCATTTCAGTTGCAGTTCCGATTGCAAATTCACTAAGTTTTGCATTCACAGCTGTTGTTGGTTACTTGCTGGGAGAGAAGATTCCAGGAAAAAGTAAAACTATCTAATACTCAGACAATTAATTCGAATGATTTACATCTACCTTTTCTTATAGATGTGATAACTGGAACGGTATTAGTGACTATTGGCACTTCTATGATCATTTATGATAAATTAAAAGAACAAACTTCTAAAGTTGATATATATTCCCGTTAATAACATTTGTATTCCACAAAATTCCAATTAAAAAAAAAATAATTTAACTAGATAGCATTATGTACTGCGTCTACAAAAGTCTCCATACTGACGATTGGTGTCTTGGGAGTTATTCCATGCCCTAGATTCGCAATGTACCTTGTCTTTCCAAATTTCCTTACCATTTCTGTAGTCAGGGCACGGATCTCTTCCTAAAATTAAATTATTAGTCTAAATTATAGAAGTAGAAAAAATCAAAAAGTCAACTCACAGGTGTCTTATACATGTCCTCTGGCCATAGATTGCCCTGCAATGTTATATTTGGACCAACTTCTTTTCTCGCTTCGATAGGATCAACTGTCCAATCAATGCCAATTACATCATAGCCAAGTTTTGATTGTTCTTTAAGCGAGTGTCCAGCTCCCTTAGCAAAGAGAACCTGCAAACGAAAAACGAATGGAATGATCTAAGTTGATAGTTGATAGTCAAATTATGAACTATTTTTTTAACTCTTCCAACTTTTATTGGAAATCAATTCAAGTATTTTTTGACGAAATCCTTGCCCTTTTGCTTAGATTAAAATCTTCAGAATTATTAAAAAAATTAATCAAAAGATAATATTCCCGAAAAAAAATAAATGAATTTATTGAAACTATTACTATATTTGAAAAAAAAAATCGTTATTTTTATGTCCTCACAGAGGTAGGTGATGTTATCTAGTTAGTCGAACTTTGGATATCGTTTAACAACGAGACAAAACTATTAAATAAATTGAGATTGGGGTTTTCATAACCTTAGTTTAATAGATTTCAACAAAATGATAACAAAAAGATCATTTCAGGTATCAAATTCTTTGAACAATACATACATACGCAAAATTGTATTTAAATGAGGTTTATAAAACAAAAAAAAAATATATTATACTGAAAACTAGGTATACAAGCAAATGTGATGTGGACGCTTCTAGAGACAACTAGTGTACCAAGTACACTTGGTATTAAAAAAAAATAGAATTAATTTTAATTATTAAATCGAATTTTTTTTTATCGATTTCGTTAAATTATTTAACATTGAAACACTCTTTAAAGAAAATGATATTAAATATGCATAATGCATTGTTTTCTTTCATAAACAAATTTATTATATGAATCTTTGAAATAAAATCCGATCTTGAAGGATAAACGAATGAAATGCACTCGAGTAGTGAGTAGATATGGATATTCTGTGTATGTTAGTATGTATCAAGCTTTTTAATTTTTATTTAAAGAATTTTTTTCAACTCAATTTTATTTGCATACGTTTTCATTATATGTCCATTATACATTTATGTATGTTTTTGAAGCTTTTCGTGAGTTGCGTAACGTGCTCTGAAACAATAAATTTCAGCTTTCGATTCCATTCAGTTTGAACCGAGTGCAAAAATATTATTTTCATTGTTACCTTTATTTATTTTATCTACACTAATATTACTTTATAAATACATACCATTGGGACAGTGGGTATTCCTTGCTTGTCTAGCCGCTCTACCAAATCATCGCGGATTTGTTTAATATAAGGCACAGCAATGTCGAGGAATGTTTCTTTTGGTAGATGTTCAGCGCTCGATTCAAAAACTTGAAGCATCTGAGCACCGGCCTTAACTTGCATTTCTAAATAATCTATTATGCCATTGGTTAGCATAGACAAAAGCTTTTTAGAATCCTCAGGATGATTCTCAAGCCACGATTTGGCTTTGGACATGGTTTTGCTGCCTCCACCTTCTATCATGTAACCCATTAAGGTCCACTGGAAGTTGGAAAAAAAAATTGAATTGTTTTATTATGTTTTTTATAACTTAAATTCATACTGGTGCTCCTGTGAATCCAATTAGAGGAACTTTACCATCCAGTTTATGCCTCATCATGGTGATGGCATCACCGACATATGTAAGTCTACCAACGGCTCCATCTGGAGTCAATTTAGCCAAGTCTGCTGGTGTCTCTAATGGCTGTGGAAAAACTGGACCAACTCCAGGATGCATTTCTACAGTCATTCCGAATGATTGAGGTATTACTAAAATGTCTGAGAAGATAATTGATGCATCGAGGTCAAATCGACGCAGAGGTTGCATAGTAACTTCACAGGCTATTTCGGGAGTTTGGCAGACTTCGAAGAAATCATGTTCCTTGCGGACTTCTTGAAATTCTGGTAAATAACGACCGGCTTGTCGCATAACCCAAACTGGGACTCGATCAACTGCTTCACCGCGAGCTGCCCTAAGAACATTATCGTTCTTAAGAGTTGGAAAGTTCTAGAGTGCAAAAAATATGATTCCTTTTATAGATTCATACTCAAATGGATGATAGTCGTTTAAATTTAGAAAATGTTATCAATAGTTGATTAAAACATACAAGACAATTATGGAGAAGCTATAAAATTTAATTGAATACGTACCGACGTGTCTTTCATTACTGGTGAATTTGAGCCAATTAATATTAAAAAATAGAAATACAAGAACAAAATGCACAGAGCCACAATTGAAAATATGGAAAACGATTGTGAATGTGATGGGCACAATTCGACTATCGTCTGTTGGAATTTGGAAGATAATTTTTCGTTTTTTTTTTCGATTTCTTCAAGGCGACCCCGGTGACATTTGTTGCTAAATGACATTTTGGCTTTTTCTTTTACGCTGTCATTTGCATTTTGTATTCGTTCACGGTTTTACAAAATTTTGGATTATGGCCTAGTTTACTATTCGTGTGCAATAAAATTCAAAACAATTTCTCGCCTATTCTATGTTATATATATGTGACAACATAATCACCCTAATTACAGAATCCGATGAATGAGATGCGAAGTGAATATGACTCAATTTTTAATATTTCACCAATATTCATATCGATTATGGAATACTCAACACTGGATCTTTGTATATAAGCTCTATAGTACTGAAAGGTGAAAAGGAATACGAAAAGAATGGATTATTTTTTGTGATTGTGTGTGTGGCACTTGACAGCAGCAATTTTGAAGTAAAATATCCAGAAAATATTCAATTTGGAAATTATTAAGGGTATTCCCGATCCGATGCAACTGGTCTTGTATCATTGCAAAAATGCAAAAGTGTAAAATTGCTATACCCTAACCCCATTGTAAAAAAAAAACTTTGCACTTTTGTAATGATGCAAGACCAGTTTGCATCGGATCGGGAATACCCTTAAGGTAGAACCGCACTAGGCGGAACTGCACTTCAGCGACACCCTGCGCACTTTCGCACGAAACTGAACGAAACTTCACGTCGCGACACACTTGGTCCGATTACCAACTTTGTCGCATAGTGTCGCGCCGTGAAGTGCAGTTGTCGCTTAGTGCGATATAGCTCATACAATTTCATACAAATAAGTCGTGAAGTTCAGTTCCGCTGAAGTGCAGTTCCACCGAGTGCGGTCTTACCTTTATTATTAATTGAAGAACAACGCACAAATGTTTACTATAAAATTCACCGAAAATTCGTTGCAACCAAAAACACAATTTGATTTCATAAAACAAATTTTTTTTTAAAACACCGCGACAATCAATTTGACATTTTAGAAATTTCAAATCTTGCAAGTGTGTGTGCAAATCGGTGTAAAATCTTTCTTGAATCTTGCAAAATAAGCAAGATTTGTTTTGACATTATTACATTTTTTTTAATTTGCTATGAAAGTGAGCACTAAGACGGGATTTTTTGAAATTCGAATTTTAAGTAGGGTAAAAAAGTATAAAAAAAAGTCAAGTCTGATTGAAATATATTTTATACCACAGGAAAGGGATTTGAAAAATAAACTATACGTATTTATAAATATTTTGTGTACTTAGACACTGTCTAACTATTTTCAAATTGGTGGAAATATGCTTTATTTAATAAAAATAAATATCATATTATTCTCGGTTAGGAAAATCTACTCTTGTGTCTTAGTTAGGCAGCTATAAAACAACAATAAACAAGGTTTTTAAACATATTTTCCAAAGTTGGACAGTTGTCAAAAGTTTGACAACTTTTATAAATAAGACCATACGTGTTTAAGGAAATTTTGATTTTTATATCATTTTTGATGTTTCTAAAACGGGTTTTTCGAGGTGAATTTTTACCGCTTTTTGATTTTTATCTTTTAACCGGATTGTTTAAAAAATCATGTAAGTGATAGATATCAATTTTTTTTCAATTGTTGTAAGAATTTTAGATTTTTAAATATATTTTTAACCGAAATATTGACATATTTCTGTTCTTTTATTTACCACCTCATAACTCTTTAATTATTGCATCTATACGATTAGTTTTTTTTTATTCGCATCTAGGAAAATAGAAAATTAATTTACACCCCACACGACCTTCACAATAGTTAATAGAAATAAAAAATGGGGTTGTTGTTCATTGCCAACCGACGTGTTTCAGTGGAGAATTGTCCAATTTTTGCAAAATTTTAAAAATACCCGGTTTGCGGTCACTTAAATGCTTATATATCTTTGGATCCAATGGTCGGATTTTCAAAATTCAAAGTTTAAATTAAAGCCAGAATGACAGGCGTGTACCAGCTACAAACAAATTTTCAAAACCATTTAAAATTTCATACTAAAAACATTGAAACTGGTTTTTGAGAATAAATTTCATCGAGGCAAACGTAACGAGGAAGAGGAATACAAAAAAAAAGTTAGCTATTAAGAATATACTGGTGGGAGGGAGATAGGTATTCTATAGACGGTGAAGTTTATGAAATAAAAAACCATAACCTTGGCAAATTGGCTTCGCATCGAAAAAAAAAATTGCTATATATATATATATATATATACATAGGTATGCACGTTTGTGGTAGGTATTTTTCATTCACAATAATTTTAAAAGTCTGCTCATAGTTGGTTTGGTTGGCTGATATCTTTTGTTCTAATAATGGGATCGTTAAGGTTGAAGCCTTCAAATTTAGGTAGAATGTCAAGGCTTAACTACATAAGCCAAAAAGTACTGAAGTACAAAATTAAAAATATTTTTTTACCACTAGCGCCGTTGTTTTGTAAAAAAGAATACACAAATTTGTTTTTAAACCAAAATTTAAGCTTTCTGCATCATTTTTATAAGTTTTCCAGTCAGAAACACTATCCTAAAATGAGTTTGAAAATGTTCACTTTTTTACTTTTTCACTTTTTTGGCTTATGTAGTTAAGCCTTCAGGATACGTTTTTTTTACAAAATCATTGCGAAGTAACATCAAAGTACATACATATTATATTATGTGTATGTTTACGAAAACAATAACAACGTGTTGTTTTTATTCATTGTCAACTACGTGTTGTTATTATTGTTTTCGTCGTCGCCACAACAAATTCGCATTGGCGTAGGGGATCCCTAAACCCTAAAGGCTTAACTACATAAGCCAAAAAAGTGAAAAAGTAAAAAAGTGAAAATTTTCAAACTCATTTTAGGATAGTGTTTCTGACTGGAAAACTTATAAAAATGATGCAGAAAGCTTAAATTTTGGTTTAAAAACAAATTTGTGTATTCTTTTTCACAAAACAACGGCGCTAGCGGTAAAAAAAATATTTTTACTTTTGTACTTCAGTACTTTTTGGCTTATGTAGTTAAGCCTTAATTCTAGATTTTTTTTTCTAGTATTTCTAGATTTTGCATTCTACATTTTTTTATTTATTCAATTCTAGATTTTTGTTTTATAGATTTTTACTTTTGAAATGTTTGCTGTATACATTATTGCTTTCTAGATATCTTAGTAAACCCGATTGCGTATTCTTATAATCGACGTGAATAAAAAACGGCTAATAGACTTTAAACGCCGTAACGAAAGGAAAACTCGAACAGAGTTACTGTACGATGCCACCGGTTTAATATTGTTCCGAAAATCACACTGAACACTTTCATTCAGGGCATGTCATTTTTTCTATCCAAAATTGAGCTATTTTCTTATTTGTGTGCGTGCATAGGTGTGTTTGTGTAGCTAGAAAATCTCCACCGAATACAACACACCAAACCATAGAGTGAGTGAGATCTTTGTTTTGCCCAACACTTGTTCGACCGATCCGGGAAAATATTGCGTGAAAAACTTCGAAAAAGCCTAAAAAAGTGACTAAAATTTGTTACAAAACATTCTAAAAATGATTATCTTCATAATTTAATTAAATTCGTGGTGTTTTGATCGCGTTAAAGTTGTGAAAAACCCCAACGAAAAAAGTGTCGATTCGATTGACGAAAATAAACCAGAGAACAGAATCTCGCCATGTTCCATCAAACCCAAGCTACACAAGGGCGGCGGTGTTTATTATTTTTCTCAATTTATCAACTAATAACAATTTTCTGTATTTTACAACTAATTCAATTCATTAATGGACAGGGTAAGTTTTTTGTTTTCTTTAAAAGGGTGTTGGAGGGCTTTCTTTAGTGGTTGGTGCGTTTTAATTAGAAAAAAATAATCTGCAAATTGGTTGAGTCGAATGCGGAAAAGTTTAGAATTTTCCCAACTCTCCCGTCTCTTCCACCCCCCTTTCCATTAATTTCTACCACCACCCAGCTTGTGAAAGATTGTATAAACCATAAAGCACCGAACTTACTCATAGTCGGTCGCCGTCTACGCTTTTCCAATTGCTGTTTCTGTTGCAGCTTAAACTTAAATTAAGATAGTGTGGAAGGAAATGAGTAGTAGCTCGGCAAAATGTATCAAAGCGGTAATCGGTATACAAAAGAAAAGTTCTTTTTGTTAAAATTTTAATACATATTTTTTTTTGGAGGTTTAGCTCGTCCCACAGACTGATTAAGCGCTAGTGAAGTTTGACCTATGCCGCAGCAGTTTTATCTGAATAATTTATTTTGTTAATTTTGCTCGACGTGCATATTAATTGTTGTTATCTCATTGAAGCATATTTTTTAATTGAATCATTCTTAATTGTTATTATGCCTCCAATTGATAGCGCCTTATTGTATGGTTATGAATTGTATTTTTTATTCATCTTTTCAGAAGAGATCACTGTGGAACAAGGAAATAATATAACTGTGCAGTGTAAATCATCTAGTAACCATGTACGATGGGAATTTAAAGGAACCAATATTACAAATAAAGACAAAAGGTAAGATTTTGTTTTTTTTTTCAAAATTATTAATTTTATTTTTCTGATTAAGGCAAAGTTTGCGAAAATCATCAATTTTTTATCAAAGAATAAAATTTAAGATTTTTTAAGGCTCCCTGAATCCTTTATTTCTCTATTTACAAATCAAATACCTACTCAATTATTAAAAAGGCCCTTAGAAAAAAACTAAATGTAACAAAACAAAAAAACTGGACTTTGGAGTTTATTGTTTTTCCAATAAGATGCATTAATCGGTTTTTGAGGGTCATATAATTTTCTCTTGGCCAACATTTCAAAATGTATGGTTTTATAAAAATCAATTGATATAAAATTATAGACACTTGTTAATAATATTAGATTCAGATTTTTATTTGCTATATGAAAGCTTTAAAATCAACAAATCCTGAAAGAGCTTTGATAACACCACTTAAAGCCCTAATGATTTGTTTCAATTGAAAATGTTAAATTTGTTTGAATCTGCATATTTTTCAACCCACATATAGAAGAAATGACACGATCATTATCCAGTTTATTAAAACAAAGTAAAAAGTATTTTTTTAAATAAAGAAAAAGTTAGTAAACTACTTTAAAATAAGACATTTTTTAATTGGTAATACCAATATTAGGGTATTTAAAATTTTCCCTTTTAAATCAATTTTAGTCTTTAGTACGTAGTACTATTACGCCGAAATTATTATAAGCCTAAGAAAAAACAAATGTTTTTCACGGGTAGGTACTACATCTTACGAGGAATTGACAAATCCTCCAAGAGTATCTTCCTTCAACACTATCATAATCAAATGTTAACACAGCACTTGAAACTCAACAGTTGATCTTCCTACAATTCCTAAAATATCATTGGGATCACTGATAAAAAAAAAGAAAATAACGTGACATTTTCTTTAATTTCCAATTCCCACCAATCATAGACCGTTCATTCCTCTTACTTGCTGCCCTTTTTTCTCCTAAAAACTGAAAGTTGCTGGAAAGTTTCCTTGTGTGAAAGGGGACTAACCAACATTTTTTTTTAAATGAAAAAACAACAATTTTTTATTATTATTTCCCTCGTTCTAAAGAAAAAAACAAATGAAATTTATGAAAAACTTAAAATTTAAACCAATTCATAACGTGCAATTCCGTCTCTCATTGGATAATAACTGTTGTACCATAATTGTTTGAGAGAATTTGAGAGACGAAAACAATAAATGAAGTTAACTTTAACTGAATAAATCCTAAATCAGCTGCATATAAAGAAAAAAAATCTCTATTTTTTTCGGTTTTTATTTTCATCTATAGTAATTGTAAGTGGTTAGTTTAGTGAGTAAGTAAGTGGTTAGTCGCACGAAAAAAATAAATTTGTATATATACCTACATATATAATTTTGAAAAATTTTTAAGAAAAAAAATTGGTACGCCATTTTGCATTTTTTATTAAGGATTTAAAAAAAAAAATTCGAAAAAAATCTACCCCTTTTCAAAATATCGAATTTTCAAAAAAATATTTTTTTTAAAAATTCACTTTGTTTTTTTTTTGATAATGTTGATATGTTATATTGTTGGAACTTATAAGAAGCTCTTGTCTACAAAAATTTCAATAACATCGGTGCAACAGATTATGAGATACTCGAAAACCAATAAAATAGTTCTATGAGAGATACAATTTTTTTCCAATATTAAGGTAGATTGTACTGAAATTAACTCCCATATAAATTTTAATCAAACAGAAGGAGTCGTTTTTGAGAAAAAGAGGTTTTTCTTTATAGGTTTATAAGCACTTGTATGGGAGCTACCGTTATTTTTGGTTATAAGAATAATATTTATTTAAAATCTGATAGATAATCGTATTCCATAATCGACATGAATATTTAAAAATTGCTGGGTTTTAAGTTTAATAAAAATCGATTAAGTATTTTTTTCGAATTATTGAGTTGTTAAAAAAAATTTTTGATAATTTTGGTATACAATACTTTTTTTTTTTTTTTGAACATTATCCACAAAAAAATTGATCAAAATCAGTTGAACCGTTTTTGAGAAAAATGATTCTATGGGAGGTACCATTTATAAACATTTTTCGGAATTTTTTTTTATAAAAAAAATTACGTTTTTTTTTTGAGAAAAATAAGATAATATGGTTCATACTTACATGCACGTTAAGTATGTATAATATCGCAAGTAGAAATATTAAAAAAAAAATCTTAAATACATACCTAAATTTTATTTCAAAATTTTTATATGTATTAAAAGGGCTACCTTGAAGCTTCAGCATATAAGACTTAATAGAATTGTTCGTTAGCGATCATTCTCATATTAATTTTAAAATAATAAATTTATAGAATTTGAAATAAACTTAACAAGAAATAATTTTCAAATTGCTCAGTACAGTACTGTGATAATAATATGCGATGTAACGCACTATGCTTATAATATGCGGTGTTCCTTACTGTCAAAATAATATGCTACTAGCTTGTTTACCCACTTCTTAATAATAAATTAATCTAACATTTTTTTTAATAATAATTGATTTTTATTTGATAGAATTACTTTGCAAAGAAGTTAACAAAACTTTAAAAACTGTACCTAAGCCAAAATATGTATACTAAAAACATAAATTTATTACAAAAATAGAAAGCGATTTCTGTACACGATAAGTTATTTTATAAAAAAATCATATTTTTTTTGAGGGATATAAATGCAATAATTGAATTATTTTATTCTTTGTCTATCAAAAAGTTGATTCAATGATCAAAAATTAGTTTTTAACGTTTTTTGAAATAAGTTTCTATTTCCAAAGCTAAATGTCAAAGAACAAGCTGTTATAAGCATGTAAATGGAATCAAATTTTTAATACATTTTTTGTAAAATTTTCACATTTATGGGATTTAATGTGTAGACACTCATATCGGAATTTTCAGTAAATTTTTTCTTCATCCTAATGTAGTTTAATTTTTAATGAATTGAAAATAAGAACAAATTTAGTATCATACTGGCAACAATAAACAGGACATACTTGCTTTTTTTTATTCATATTTAATTTTTAATTTTTTCAGTTTAAACTTTAAGATCAGAATAACAATTTTTTTCGAATTACTTTTTTCATAGATACCACCTTTCAACCGAATCCGTCAACGATATTGACAAGGATCCTCTACTCGTGGACACAACAAATGCTGCAGTCACAACCGCCTATGCACACAATCTGAGTATATATCGTGTGAAACTTTCTGATGAAGGCAACTACACTTGTCACACTGCGGGTAGCACTGATTTAGTAAATCCCGAACAACCCAACGAAAATTTGTTTTTTATACAACCAATTATACGTCCCAAGATCACAGCCAGTAGTCCGGACCAAATCAAACAAACAAAAGGTCAAGCTGTATCGTTGTATTGCCTGATTTCAGCTTATCCTCTGGGACCATATAAAAATCACATAAAATGGCTCAAAGATGAAATTCCATTCCCTTTTCTCGATAGCAGTACGAATGTTACTATAAAAAATGAAAGTCAGGTGAATGTGACGCTTGAACTTGTGGAGGTTTATAAGAAGGAGAATGGCACATATGGCTGTGTAGTTCTTTCGCCATCTGGCGATGAGCTGGCTCGGAAAGAAATTGCTGTTTTAGTAATGGAGGTGCCTACTGTGACCATTGATTATGTCAAGGCTGTGGGAGCAAATAAAATCTTTCTCAATTGGACTCTAAATGATGGTAACGATCCGATACAGAAATATTTTGTGCAATTCAGGAAAGAAGGTGTAGAGAATTTCGAATACTACAATCACGTTATTGGTGGAAAGAACACATCCTATGTGTTGGATAACTTTTTCCCCAATACCAGTTACTTGCTTAGGATATCAGCAAAGAATAGCATAGGTAATGGCCTTCATCATCAATATCACCAGTCAGTACGAACCTTAGAAAAAGATCCGGTGTTCGTACCAAAAGTCGAAGCCACTGGTAATACAGAAGCAACAATAACGATCGGTTGGGCACCCCCACCACCAGAGCTTCTTGAGTACATTCACTCTTATGAATTGATTGTGTCTGAGCCCGGGGAGAATCCTCGTATCGTAGAGGAAGCTGTATATCATCAGAATAGTCGAAATCTTCCTTACATGTTTGATAAACTGAAGACTGCTACTAATTACGAATTTAAAGTTCGAGCTTGTAGTGAGTTAACTAAGCAATGTGGTCCATGGTCAGAAGTAGTTAATGGAACCACTATGGATGGAGTGGCTAGTGCGCCAACAGACTTGCATGTTGTGTGTAATATTTCGCGACATAGTTCGGTCATTCTTGAATGGAATTCGCCGAAGATCCCAAACGGAAAAGTTATGTTTTATTCAATAAAATTAACGGGTATAGCTACATACAGAGCAGATGGTCGCCTGGTAAACGCCACTTATGGTCCAAAAGATCGCCGTGTCTATGAGCCAAATCATAAGGCAATTTATGAAGGTGTAAATCCTAATACCAATTATACGGTAACTATTTCAGCTTTGACACGTCGCAGGAAAACCGGTGAACCAGCAACGGCATACTGTACCATGCCCATAGCGTTGCCCGATTCCATTGGAAGGGTTATTTGGACCAAAATTAAGGAATCCGACGACAAATGTGTGCTTAAACTTTCTATGCCCAGAATAAGTGAACGCAATGGACCAATCTGCTGTTATCGAATTTATTTAGTGCGCATTCAGGACAACCGTGATCTTCCCGGTCAAGAAACTCTAAATGTGTCAACATACCACGAAGTTCACAATCCCAATAACGTTAATGGTGGAGCTTATATTGCAGAAATGTTCCCCGGCGAAGCATTCCGTTCGGATATATTCCTCGGTGATGGTAAACGAATGTATCAAGATGTAGCTAGCCAACGTATTGCCGATGATCATTGCAGAAAGTGTCTAGAAGGGGTGCCTTTTCGACGAGTTTTTCATGCTCCAGTAATAAAAACCACAACTACTACCACTCCTCGACCTGATGGTATGATTTGATAGATTATTGTTTTTTTCTTTTTGTATTTTATTTAATTGATTTATTTTTTTAATTATGTAGAACATCAAATTCCAATCATACCCGAACTTACTCAACGTGAACAGTTGAACAGAGCTGGAAATCTAACCCAAGCTGCTTCTAAAATACTTGACAATAAACGTCGTCGTCGCCGAAATCCGAAACATGCAGTTGGCCAAAATATTCAAAATTTGGAAGAATCTATTGAAACAACCACCGCTTCGTTGCCCACAGTTACTCTTCAAGAAGTCATTGATGAAGTCTTTGACGGTGAAATAGATATAAACAGCAATTATACTGGGTTTTTGGAAGTAATTGGTAATATTTAGAGCAATATTTATTAAGAGAGTTAGTAGTTCATTAAATAATTATTTTTTTGTTTCAGTAAGAGAAACAGATGGACAACCACATGCAGGTGAGCCTTTGTTGGCGAATAGTAATTATTTTGAAACTATCAATCCTAAAACAATTACTGAGTATTCTGACAACGGAGATGACTTATTGCTTGTATTAACTATCGTCGTGCAAATATTTATTGTTTTAATTGGATTGGTAATTTTGCTGTTGATTGCTTTGTGCGTCATGCATCGTTATTATACAAAGAATACTGGACAGGGGGATGAAGTCATTAGTTTGCGAGATTCATTGAGGTAAGATAAATATATTTATTTTATTTTTATTGATGGAAAAGATACCCTAAGATCCATTGTTTAGAAAAAAAAATGTTTCTAGAGAAAGATTGAAATAGATTTTAAAATATAATATATTAAAGAAAAAGCAGTTTATAGAAAGTTACAGAGAAAGTTTAAATGAAAGAAAAACTTCCTTGCTACCGGCTTATTTAATGTTCTTCTTTAATCTGCCCAAAAATATTGCATACTAAACTATTAATTGCATAAACCAGTCAATTTGTATCTTATAAATGGTTTGATATTAAATGCTTTTGAGTGGTTGATCAAACCAAACCAAATACCTGGTTTGCACACTATAAATACTTTTAGAAAAGATTTTAAGTCTCTAGTTTCTGCATGTTACTGAACTGAAAACACTTAAGTTCCTGTTTTACTCCATATTTGAAGCATGTATCCAAATTTGTGAGTTCATAAAGAGCATTTAATTCAAACTTTTCAAATAGTAGTTTGATTCCAATAATTTCCCTGATATTTCCCTACATGTTTGTTGTAATTAAGAAAAGTTTTATTATAGAAAAAAATCCATAGCAGTCTGTATTACTTTTTGTCAGAACTTAAAAAAATTAAAAATATTTAGCGTTTTTGAACTTGCGTTTAATGAAGTCGTAATTTTTGGCATTTTTTATTAATTTTTCACTTAGTACAAGGGAAAATTATAAATTACCAAAGCAGCTAATGTTAGTAAAAACAATTGTAAATATTTTATTAATAATTTATTTATTTAGTCGCGCTTTGTGTGGCGGCCGCACCAGTAACCATCGTCATCTTATCGGATCCGCTCTGGCCAAACCCGCTGATATAGGACCAATCTCTAAAATGGACCTCCCTCAGGCCTACCGAAATCGTCACAAAGACACAGATTATGGCTTCCTACGTGAATTTGAAATGCTTCCGAATCGATTTAACGATCGCACAACCAAAAATTCAGATCTTAAAGAAAATGCTCATAAAAATCGTTATCCTGACATAAAGGCCTATGATCAAACGCGAGTTAAATTATCCCAATTAAATGGGATGCAAGGATCTGATTATATTAATTCGAACTTTGTAATTGGCTATAAGGAGCGAAAGAAGTTCATTTGCGCTCAAGGTCCAATGGAAAGCACTATTAGCGATTTCTGGCGCATGATATGGGAGCAACATTTGGAAATAATTGTGATGCTTACTAATTTGGAGGAGTACAACAAGGCTAAATGTGCCAAATATTGGCCAGAGAAAGTCTCCGATTCAAAGCAGTTCGGTGATATCACTGTAACATTTGCTTCCGAGCAAAGATTTTCGGATTTCTTAGTTCGCAATTTGGATGTTTTCAAACGAAGCTCTAGCAATGAAGACGAAGAAGAGCGACGGCAGATCACTCAGTATCATTATTTGGTATGGAAGGACTTTATGGCTCCCGAACATCCTCATGGCATCATTAAATTCATTCGTCAAATTAATTCGGTGTACTCAGTGCAACGTGGTCCAATTTTGGTGCATTGCAGTGCTGGTGTTGGTCGGACTGGAACATTAGTTGCTTTGGATTCTCTTATTCAGCAGCTAGAAGAGGAGGATCAGGTATCAATTTTCAATACCGTCTGCGATTTGCGTCATCAGCGTAACTTTTTGGTGCAGTCTTTGGTGAGCTTTTTATTTGTTATCATTAATTCAAAGTGGTTTTCCTTTATTTTTAAATTTATTTTCAGAAACAATATATATTTTTGTATAGAGCGCTGCTGGACATTGCTCAGTACGGCAACACAGAGATTTTAGCAAGAGGCTTAAGTTTAACAATTGAAAATTTAAAAGTTAAACCAAATGATAGCAAAGAGAAATGTAAACTTGAATATGAATTTGAAGTTAGTATTTCTAAAATTAATACATATGCAAAATTATTCAAAGTTTTGTTCTTTAGAAAATTAAAGCGATCGCTGATGAAACAAATAAAAGTTGTTCAGTTGGCAGTGGAGATGAAAATATGAATAAGAATCGTAGTGAATCAGTAATTCCATACGATCGTAATCGAGTAAGTACAAAATTTAACTTAACGAAGAAATTGATGCACATCATCTTTTTAATTACAGTTTTTAGATTAAAAAGTACGATTTACCTATCATCAGCTTTTGATAATCTTCTGTTTCATACATTTCAGGTCATATTGACTCCGATTCCAACACGTGAACATTCGACTTACATAAATGCGTCCTTTATTGAGGGTTATGATAATTCCGAATCTTTTATTATAACACAAGATCCTACGGAAAATACCATAGGTGATTTCTGGAGAATGATCTCAGAACAGAGTATAACAACTCTTGTTATGATATCAGAAGTAAGCATATCACCTATGAATTCTGTTTTTTTTTTTTTTTTTTTTAATATTTATTGTTGATATTGATTTCCATAGATTGGTGATGGTCCAACAAAATGCCCACGATATTGGGCAGACGATGAAATTCAATATGATCATACATTGGTTAAATATATGCACAGCGAAAGTTGTCCTTATTACACACGGCGAGAGTTCAATGTGACTAATTGTAAAATAGATGATACGATTAAAGTCACACAATTCCAATACAATGGCTGGCCTACAGTGGAGGGTGAGGTGCCAGAAGTGTGTAGAGGTATTATTGAATTAGTAGATCAGGCACAAAAACATCATACTGCCGAAAATAATTTTTCAACATCGACGCCAATTGCAGTACATTGCAGGTGAGTTTTAATTCTTATATTAAATGGAAAATGGTAATTTCAATGTGTTTTTATTTTTCTTTGTGTTTATAGTTTGGGAACGGATAGAAGTTCAATATTTGTAGCCATGTGTATATTAGTGCAACAACTAAGAACTGAGAAGAAGATTGATATCTGTACAACTGCGAGAAAACTACGGTCGCAGCGAGCTATGCTATTGGATACATATGTAAGTCAAGAATCAAAAATTACTAAATTATTTTGGGTGCGGTAGGATTCACCGCGTACTACCTGTTGGGGTCAAGATGATAAAACCGCAATTTTGTTTTAACTAAAGTATAAAATGAAATGAAAAACATATTGAAAAATTTTGAGCTTCTGTTTTTATTATTCCATCATAATTATATCGATTTATTTATTTCAGGCGCAGTACGAGTTCCTACATCGTGCGATTGCAAACTACGCCGATTTGCATAAGCTATCAACAGAATCACCATCTGAATGTTAATATATTTTGTTTTTGTTTTATAAAAAAAAATCAGTGCTTCATTTAGCTTTTTACATATTTGAATGTGTATTTTATACTGTGTATGTTTTATAATTTAATTTTGTTGCACAAAGTCTATTTGTGATAATAAACAAACAAAAATAATTAAATCAAACTTTTCCCCCAACAAAAAAAATAAAGTAAATGAATAATAAAAAAAATAATCTCATATTTGTAAAAAGAACTTTATTCATACGCTAAATTTGAAGTATTCATTTTATATTATACCATTTCTTCATTAAGTAATTTAATTTTGTTTAGTTTGCCTACAACACAATAAGACGTCATCAAGTTTATGTTCAAAAAAATTAAATTTAAAAATCGAAAAACAAAAAAAATGAAATAAATACTAAAAAAAAAAAAAAAACAATGTAAAAGCAACAGAAATCGTCATTGTATTTAGAAAATAAGCTACCAAAGGACTAATACATATATAATACAAAATATTATATTTAATTATTATTATCAATGTAAATTTAGAATATATATATGAAAAAAATTAAACTAACAAAAAAACAATTAAAATTGTCCACACATACACACAATTGAATATTTATTATTTGTTTTAGTAAACAAATGTTTTTTTTTACATACATACATACATAAATTTATATCTTCTATAAGATATTTATAAAATGTTTTTTTTTGTCTATCCAGTTTTTTTTTATAAACTATACAACAAATAAAGAAGCCATATTTATATATATTTAAAAAGAGAATATAAAAAAGAACGAACTTGAATCTATATTGCTGCATTAATTTATAATTAGTTTTCATTATTTTTATCTATATAAGTTTAACTAATAAATAATAACTCTATTTAATAAAACAAAACATCTCGAGTATTGTATTAAGTTGTATGAAAGTGAGGAAGCTGTCGGGGAAGAAGAAGAAGAAGGACAAACTAAAAAGCGCACAAAATGATTGAGCGTAACGAATCATCAAGTGAGATTTAATCAAATATTTGCAGCAGTTTAGTTCTCGTTTTTTTAAATTTTCTTTTTGTGTTTTTTGTACAATTTCTCTTCTATTTATATTTTAATTTAGCAAAATTATATAAAACAATATATAAAAAAAAACAAATATAATTAAATTTAATAAAATTAATGTTCAATTTAATTAATTAATTATTATTATTCTCACATTAAGTACAGGAAATAGATTTTTATACACGAAAAAATAGATTTTATTATAAACTTTTGTACGTTTACATTGTAATAACATTTTTTAAAATGGTTCCATCAAAATAATAATATATTTGTGAAGTGAGATATGAAAAAAAAAAAATAAAAAGAAAATCTATTGTGTATGCATACAAAAAAACATCATACATATACGATATATTATGAAGCTTTTATTATGATTTTTTTAAATAGAAATAAATAATCTAGTCTATATACAAATAACATTTATTTTTTATTATTAAAACAAATTATTTTTTTTGTTTTTAATTTATTGTATTTTTTTATTTAAGATTAGTACATATTCATTCACCTCCCGTGAAATCAAAAATGAAACGCCTTCGTAAAAATTATTTACTTTTGCAAATAAGGAAGTTAAATTAATCGTATATAAATGTGACATTTTGCTTATTTCGATGTGTACGAGACTTCAAAATATTTTTAATAAAACTCAAAAGGCATAGATAGTTAAAAGTGACACTAATGAATTTTTTGTGAATAATTGGCTTTTAAGTTGTTTATATTTCTATTTAATTCAACGGCCATTCTCATTTCTATTGCGAAGACCATTCATAAACAAAATTATATTCTTTTGATAAAGATTTTGATATTCAAGGTGATCACACTGAATCGATGTACAGACTATAGCACTCATTAAATATTTATTAATGCAGCTAATTCCGAACAAACTTATTTTTTGAATCCAAAATTTTCTACTGTCACTTTAAACGCAGCAGATGTCAAACGACACACCTGGAATTTCTCATAAAGGAGTCAAAGAATTTTCTACAAAGCAAATAAATGTATTTCCTAAGCTACAAAATTATATGTAGGTCCGCTCTTGTGTTTTTCAGAAACTAAAAATAAAATCAAAGTGCGATAAAGTTCGTGAACCAAATACAAGGTATTCCGTGTCACCTAATGTGAATTAATTTTTGACCAAAAAACATTCTTGGGCGGAAATTAACATAATATAGAGATTGTTTTTTACTTTTTCGTAATAGCTTTTTTCTTGGAAAAAACTTACTTTTTTTTGTATCATTTTTCTTATGCTTAAACTTAAAATTGTTTTTTTTTTTGAAAACCTATAATTTAAAAATGGAAAATTGTTATAGATTCGTTTAGTTCAATATTCCGTCCGAAAAGCTCAACATTCCACTTTTCGGCTTATAAATTTTTCACTTGAACAATTTTTCATTGTCGAAAAAATTCCATTATTACACAAATTTTTGGGCTGAAATGACTGGATCTAATGTGTGCCCTGTGTAGCTACTGTTGAATTTTTTACAACATAGTCCCTTTTTGTGTGGTAAGCAATGCACAAAATTCTATATCCGCTACATTTATTTAAAAATACAAATTTATAAAGTGAATGCAGAATTTTTGAAAAAAAAAATAGTTTTTATTCTTATCTATTTGTGTTATAAAGTTGTTAACTGTTAACATAAATGATTTCAATAGTTTCGATTTTCCATCCACTGTTTTCTTTAATTTATTCACAATTCGCTTCTTTGATTTTCTCTTTTACTTTGCAGTGGGGAAAGGATTTTAAAGAATATTAATTCTTAGAATCCTCGATTAGAATGATTTATAAATCTCCATACAAGGCAATTTGATGAATTATTTCAGTTTTAAAGGTGATGTGAGCTGTAATGTTACAAATTTCTCGATGGAAAAAATATATACGATTTTAAAAAAAGATCTTTGGATTAATAAAGGGTACCCTCTATAAATTCTAAGATTTCTATAATAAAATGTTATTTTAATCTTTTTTTGAGGCAGATCACCATGAGTTGTGACAGCGAATCCAAAAGAAGAGGTTGCTTTTTATGGAATAAGATAAGCAAGTGTGCATTTGTTTTTGTTAAGAATTGTTAAATTATCCAATTGTAAGAGAATGTATTTTTGTTAATTAGCCATTTTCTGCTAATCGATTTGAAACATGCGGATAAAACGCAGAATTAGCCAAATCAAGCTATAATACCAAAAGGCTCCACTCCCAAGACAAATCACTTGGAATAATAATTAGGCCACTGATAACGAAATTCGAACTGAGTAGTTTTTGTTAATGGATTGGCATTTTGGTTTTGTAGACTTCGCCTCAAGTCGGGAACTCATTTGACGTCGTCGAAAGCATTTAACAAAATTTAGTCTCAATTCGAATTGGATTACTGACCAAAGCGACTACTAAAAGGAGATCAAATGAAAACAATTGGATTAAAGTCATAAAATTATTTTATATAAATTATTTTAAAAATATAACACTGACGTTAAATTTTTCAAGAAACAATTTAAAATAAATCAATTTTTTACATTATTTTTTTTTGGAAATCGGACAATAAGTTTTATTTCTCATAAAAATACCAAGTCATGTTTTTTTTTTTTTTTTTAACGAAATAAGAAGCTGTAGGTATACAAATCCTTTTATTAAGGTTCAACTTGTTTTATTATTTGTTTTTGTATATTGTTACTGAAAAAATAGCCCATAGAAAATGGAAACAAAAAACTTGAATAAAAATATAGCCATATTAAACAATGAATTGTATTAAAAAAATAAATTAATGCACCCAAAAATATCCCACCTTAAAGCAATGAAAACAATTTTGAAAAAAAATTTGAACTCCATTTTATAAATTATTTAGGTAATTTTATCTTGTTTAATAATTTTGTTGTTTATTATTTTCTTTATTTATTAAAATATGCAAGCCTGTTTTATGAACTCAAAAATCTTTTTAAAAAACATTAAAAATAAATTCTACATAATAAACCAATGAAAGAAAAAACAAAATTAAGCAGTTTCTCTGGTTAAACAAATTTTAAAGAATCAATTCCAATTTAATTAAAATTTCATTCAACTTTAAGATTTTTGTCTAAACTAACCTACCAAAAACAAAAATCGATGTTAAAATAAAATACCCACTTTTATTCATATTTTGTTTAATTTTCATGAAAATTAAATTAAATTAAATATGAATGCATTGATTTTCCTTATTTAAATGTTTTTGCTTAAGCATTGGATTTTTATTTTGTTTTTCTCTAACACTGAGTGCTGATTAAAATGTTTTATAAATGAAAAAAAAAAAGAATTATAGAATTTAGATAACTATTTAAAATAAATTCAAGAGAAAGAAAGAAATGATAAAAAACAAAATATTGTAATTTGTAACCCTGTATCACTTAACTGATATATTTTGTATTAATAAATAAATGTTTAAATACGAAGGTTCTATGTTGTCTTTTATTAAATTGGATTTATTTAATTTATTAGTTCAACAATCCACATCTTTATTAGTTCTGATGTGTATGTGTGACCTTTTAGCAAAACCTCCATAAAACATAAAACAGGAATTATATTACCTTTAAGAAAAAAGCAACCAAATATTGTCTATTGGGCTTCAATGGATTGTAAGTTCAAGTATTCAAATAAATTTTAGCATATGGGAAGTTTAACTACCTTTTTTAAATTAAATTGTCGAAGACCATATGATCTCTCAGCCAAAGGATAAAAGTATTTTTCTTCCCTAATTGTACTAAAATTCAGAGCATGCTCCGGATCCTACAGCACAGAAAACCGACGTATCTAAAACAAAGACCCTTCATAATACACATTAAGTAAGAAAGTACGTAGATTTCTTGAAAAGAATATTATTTCACTTTAATGCAACTGATTTTATTTTGGGATATTTTACAGCTCGTTTAAATTCACTAAACAAATACCTTTTATAATTATATTTTAACAGTTTGACAGCGTGCTCAAATCTTAGACTATTTACTGCTTTTCATTTCGATATGTTTGGCATCATCTTCATTGCCTTCACGATCGTCATCTTCATCACCAACTCCCTCCTCGTTCATCATTCGAACAAATTCTTCAGCTAGTTTTTCTGCGTGATCGAGCACCTGGTCTCTAGACCATGTTGCAGTCTCTGGCCGAAAGGATTGCACTTGGGAAAGAAGATTCTCAAATATTTCTAGCTGGGCTTCAACAGAATTCTCATCTGAACTTGTTTCAGGGTTGCTCGGCGATGCCAGGCCAATAGTTTTCAGAAAGTTTTTGTTTGCTAACGGAGGGTGAGATGTCGGATGAGATTTTTGGAACTTATGACATTTTTTACTTACCACCCGAACTAATATCGATATTAGACCAAACGAAACTCCTCAACGCCTGTTGTACTTCATCATAACCAAGTGGGTCATTGGGATCATCCTCCTCGTCTTCTTCTCTAGATCGTTCCAGCTCTATCACATCGAACAGCAAATTGGAGCCCTGCTTGGCTTCTTTGTAAGTTATGCCTTCATTAGAATCATCATAGAGTCGATCACATAGCAGGATTCCTAGTTCGATTTGATGGGCTTTTACAAAATCCGCGTAAAAACCAATTCTCTTCGAGAATCCACGCTGTAAAAATGTTCATAAATCCAGTGAATCATGGTTGTATTCTTAAAAGGAATCAACCTACATTTCCTGAGTCAAAATAAATCAAAAACGCTTCAACACTTTCGATGATTTCCGCAGGCATTAGGTCAAGTTCAGTCTCGAGTGGAAGTAGCAGCAAATTTGTTTTGTAATATTTCGTGGTCAAATGATATTTGTATGCCTTGAAGTTGAGTGGTGTTCCAACATCAATAGAAACATGATCTTCTTTTTCATCAATTTTACGAATTTCTTTAAAAAAATTGATTGAGAATATGATTAATTTAAATCAGATAAGTTTTTTTTTACATTTTTCTTACTGTTTATTATTTCTAAAGGGCTAACCTTTCCTTCGGATGCAATAAGAACAATTGGTGACTCAATCATGATGAGCTATTTTGGAATGTTTTATAAAAACTTAGTTAACTGTATGCAAAACACTTTAAACAAAACAAATATTTTTTAAAATTGTTATTAATTGGTACAAAGAAAATTAAATTGCGGAGTTGTACAAAATTTTTACAGTTTTATTTTGACTTTTTGAGCTTTGACATTAGAGGTGTTCGATTAGTTTTTTGTTTATGTTTGACAGATTGAAAGAGTTCGGAAATTCATCTTATTAGGTTGCAAACGCATGCTCGGTCCCTTATAAAGGTTCCCCCACACCAACGCGAATTTTCGGTGGCGACGACGAAAACAACAATAGGCGTGTTTTTTTGCAAGCCCGGGGGGAATTGGTGGAAAAAAAAACGATGGCGGGGATTAGCAACGCCATGACAGTAAAAAAACATGGAGTTTTCATACAAACTATCGATAACATGTATGTAATTCATGCCGGTACCACAGGTTTTCTGTGCGCTTAAGTTAAGCCCCGAGAATTCTCTGGGATTAGTTGTTGTTGCATTTAACATGTTAATTGTTTAGCACCGACGTCGTTTTTTCCATCCATTTTATAAACACAGCTAATAACAACAACGTGTTGTTTTCATTAGGCGTTTTTCTTTTTTAGCCCCGAGCGTGGCACTGAGCTGTCAAAAAGAAAACTATGTTACTTTTTAACTCGGAGCGCTCCGAGCTCTCAACTCGCATTTCTTTTTTAGCTCAGAGCTCGACCGGGGCTCGCTAGATGAGCTCGGAAAAAAATGACCGAGCACATCGAGCACAAAGCTAAGCATATGAAGTTCAGTGCAGAGAGAAGGAACTAATAGAGAGAGTCAAATTCGACGGTGGCTCTCTTTTAGCCTACAAGATACGATGTTGCGACTTGCGCACCATCTTGCATATGTATAATTATTAGCTCCATATAAAAAAAATGTAGGGACAAATACATATGCAAGAAGATGTGCATACTCACCACCTTTTTTGTTGTTTTGCACTGCCCGAGGGGAAAACATGTACACACCGATAAGAATTCAACACGTTATAAAAAATGTAAACAAAAGGTTTCGAGGGGAAGGAGATGAGGAAATTTGACTCTCTCTATTAGTTCTTTCTCTCTGGTTCAGTGCTCAATTGAGTTTCTTAAATAGATCGGTGCGCTCAGGTCACGCTCTGTTCGGAGTGAGCTCTATTCGCTCAGAGCCCGCTCTGTGCCCCGCTCGGGGCTAAAAAAGAAAAACCCTATTGACAACCACGTGTTGTTATTGTTGTTTTCGTCGTCACCACCGAAAATTCGCGTTGGTGTGGGGGAACCTTAATACGGCGGGAAGTTTTCATTTCAACCAATATGAGGTAATTTCGTAAATTACAGAAGTTTTTACTTCGATTTAAAAAGTAGATTAACTTTGACATTACATTTCAAAATGCAAATGGTGTTTCATTTTGTCTTGTTAAAGAAAAAGCCTCTATATAATATATTGCTAAATCCTCCCTCCCCTTTCACACGAAGAACCAAATTGGTGGACATTTTTTGACTTTTTCTTTTTATTCCTTGTAAAATCATTTGTAAAAAAATCATAAGCAACCCGATTACAGAATAAAATGAATGAGCTGCGGAAGGAGTGGTACTAAATTTTGAGATTTTTACTATTGGTGAACAGGGTTGTCAGATTTGAAAATCGCCAAATTTTAAAATTGTCCACCCAATAAATCATCAAATTCAAAAATGAAATAAAATTTTGCAATTTGTGGTTTTTACACCAAAAAACCTTTCATTTAAAAAAAAAACAAAAACAAAACAATTCAAAAACTTAAAATTAAAGAAAAAAAATACGCTTTTGTTTACCTAGTCTTCTTTAATAAATTCAATGTATGTATAAATTTGACCTTTTTCATATCAAAATTCAAATCGCCAAAGACTAAAAATATCGCCTTTTTGCCTAGTTCGTTCACTTCCTCGTGAAGTGAACGAACATCAGTGGAGAAAGTGAATTTTTGACATTTGTCGCTGGTACAGACTTATGAATGCGTTGTGAACATTTGACGTTTGCAACCACATTGCCTTAAATGTCTAATACAAAATAAATATTTGTTGTCCATCAATTTATTAAAATGAAAGACGAAACCATAATTATCGCGGCAACTTCTATTTTACTTCTCAGCACAATTTGTCTCCACATGGCTTCACGAGCACGTTCACGGGTGAACAAAAATGCAAATTTGTTCGTATTCCTGGCCATCTCACCTAAAAACTGGCAACGCATTTTCTTCTTGTACCGACTATCCTTTATTTCTAATAGTAACATAGGTACAATGATTCATGCAAATTGTGATCATATTAGAAACAAATAATTTTTGTGTCTATGACTTATTCAAACTTATTATTGCACTATGCACTTTTCGACTGTGTTTTCCCCAGACTTTACTGCCATAAAGCCATTGTGGGATGAATATCCAATGAATGTTTTTATGTTCTTTCTCCAAAAAAACTTGTTTTCTACAAATATTTTATTTAAAAAAAGTCGGTAGATATTATTTGAAACACTCAATACGAAATTGATAATACAGAAGAGATTAGTTTTTGCTTTGCACATGCTCATTGCTCAATGCTAGAGCAGTGATGCCAGACTTTGGGAGCAGGTTTTCCCACATTGATACTCAAGAATTCCCTTTTATCCCACGTCTTTCTGATAAATATCCCACAATTATCCTTTGTCGAAAAACCTTTTGCAAAAAAACAAAAAACCAAAAATTAAATCACAGAAATTAATATGAACAACAAAAAAAAAACAATAAAACTCAAGTGTCATTTAATTATTCATGCTCAAAAAAAGAGAACAAAGTTTTCCAAATATTGTACTTGTATCAATTTCGCTCATCGAGTATAGTTTTGCAGAGCAAAAACTAGAACGACAGTTTTCGTTTATTTGAAAAAAAAAATTTCGTTTCGCATCTGTAGCGTACAAGATTTTAGTAGATCAAATGCAAAAATCTAAATGAACAGATTCAGATATTTATGTCGTTTTCCATTGGTTTCACTCAGGGATTAACTCATTTTGAAATCCAATGAAACAAAGTTAGCACTTAGCACTCTTCTGCTCAACTTAGAAATTTTGTCATTGTATTGGTAAATTATCGTGAACATTTCATGTTATCGAACAGGCATACAATCAAACAGAGTCTGATGTTTACTTTTGACATTTGAGTGAGTTTGTTTTGAAGTTATAGCTTAAATGTATTAGAGTGGATTCTGATTTCAAATCGAGAAGCGAAATTTTCTTCTGAGAAGCGTCGGTTGAACGTTTTTTTTTGCCAATGGAATGGTTTCAGAAGAGTTCTTTTTGATTTTGAACGCTTCCAGACGTCCAATGGAAAACGACATTAGAATGAGTTCGTTATATGCATGGCATCGTTTTATTCGACCATAGCTGAATACAACTTTTGTTTCTTAATAAAATGAACAATTTAAGAAAAAAATTTGAGCCAACCCTAAAATCCCTTTTTTTGTACTATGAGATTCTTAAAATCCCTTTTTTCCTTTTAGCTTATTTTAGACATGAAATTCCCACAAAAAGGGATAAATCCCACGATCTGGCGTCACTGTGCTAGAGATGACATTTTGCTTTTTTTGCGGTGATGACGTTGTTCCAAACCTCATGTCGATTTTTCACAGTATTTTTAATTTGTTATAAAATGTAACCAAGAAACGTTAAATTATAAAAAACAGAAACAAAATATTACTGGAGATTTTATGACCTTAAAATAAAATTGCTAGACGAAAATATCCTCGTGCTAAAGACCTAAGTTGGAAAAAGTAGGATATTTCTAGGGAAATTTCAAGGTTCTTTTATATATATATTTGGTTGGGACTTTTTCGATAAAAAAACTCTAAACTGAAAAAAGGCCAAGAATTAAAAATTGTTATATATTTATTTTTTGAAAATATACATAAATTATCAAATCCATAACAATTTTAAATCAATTTAAATCATATCCAAAACAAATATCGGTAATTTTGCATTTTACTTTAAAGTTTTAAAATATTGCATATCAGTTGGTAGTAGAGAATGCAATCCCGGTATGTTTTTCCAATCCCGGGATTTCGGGATTTTAAAAATTGAATCCCGGGATCCCGGGATAATCCCGGGATTTCATTTTATAAAAGATTATTTCAGTTTAAATTACATTATTTATCAAGTTTAAAACGCTCTTCTTATACATATTACCTAAGCAGATAGCTTATGTTCCAACAACCACCATTTATATTTCGGACAGACCGACGAGCAATAGGAGCAACAACAAAAAAACATGAGCAACCCATGAATGAAAGAATAATTTGTCCTTTTTTTTGACTTCATTTTAGAAAAATAAATTAGCCGAGGATCTTTTGTGCGCGAATAATAATAATTTATTAAAAAAAATTTACATTTTACGTTTTTCAAAAATAAAATTAGAATTTGTCTAAAAAATTATTATTATTCGCACACGAAATATTTTCGGCTATAATTTATTCTTCTCAAATGACGTCAGAAAAAGAAGACACAAAATGAAATGGCTCAATCTTGTATTATTTCATTCATGTGAGAAACCCTTCACCGAAGGAAAATCTACTGTATTATGGGATATTTTCGTCGTGGCAACCTAACTAACCAAACAACCTTTAAATAATACCTATATTTAAATTAAATTTGAATAAAAATATTAAAATTTAAATGCATCTTTAACAGACACAAAAAATAAAAGAGAAAATCAAAACACAAGCTATAGTACCTGCTTGGGGAAAGCATTTTTATCTGTCAAATTAATCTGAACTGAAAAGACATATCAAGAACTGTTTTTTAAAACTTTTCTCACACAAATATCTTTTTCGCATATTAAATTTTCACTTTTCCCTACGTTTTTCTAAAAATAATTTATTTATTAATATTGTAAAACTTTAAGCTTTTGCTGTAATAAATTAGCAAGCAGAAAAATAAATTAAGGTGTGCGAATATTAAAACCGCTGATCCCAGAAATCCCGGGATTGGAGCAATATAATCCCGGGATTTTCGGGATCGAAAAATGGGCCGGGATCCCGGGATCCCGGGATTCGGGATCCCGGGATTGTATTCTCTAGTTGGTTTGGTAGTAAGGGCATAATGGTGAATGCGCATTGGACTGTCAACTATCACGCTGAAGGTCTGGCGTCTGGGGTCAAATCACGGCCTATTCAGCATAAAAACAAGTATTTTTCGCAAGGAAGTGCCTAATTCTCCAAAAGTATCTTACATCACATTTTATAGATTCGACAGAAAAAAATAATTTGTTTTAAAGGATGAAAAACGAAAGTTAACTAAAAGTTGGTCTGTATAGTCTGATTTTCAATATCTTCTAATAATAGACTTAATATTCTTAAAGTCGGGTAGCACAATATTAATGAGCCTGGCCCTGAAAAAAGATCTGTATGAAATATATGCCGTTAAAAGTGTAAAATCAAAGTTAATTTGAACACAACAAATATTTGTTCTGATTTCTGAATTACGCTAACAGGTGTGCAAATTAAAAATAAAATAAAAATTGTGTGCAGATTTAAATAAAGTTGATTATTTAATTTTAAAAGTTACCTAATACATAATTATATATATTTTTTACTGTCGTTTTCTTTTGGACGTTCGAAGTATTGTACCTACTTACTTCTTTTTTACAATGCCTTTTATTTATGTATATATTGGACCAACCATTCCCGAGATAGACACACATAAGCGGATAAGTAGAAGATTAATTTTGCTATTGGTGACACAATCAGAACTTTTATATATTTTTCTCCAAACTTTTCTAAAAACAGACCAAAGGTTTAACTAAAAAGTTTCGTTTAGAAGTCATTCCTTTGCTGGAAGAAATTTTTATTTTCTGTATTCATATTCGTTTTTTGTTTTGAAAGTCTGCCAACTGAATAAAGTCATTTCAACGGTAGTTTTGGGAGCTGCACTCAGATCCATCATCCATTTTTCAGCATAACCTCGAATTTTTCCTATATAGGGTGACAGGAAATAATTTTAAGATGAATTAATTTATAGTGAATATGAATAGTTAATATGATGAAATATAGTAATACAATGTTTGAGTAATTATATCGCCATGGTATTTGGGAGAAATATGATAACTTCAATTTAAAAGATGTCGGTCAGCATTGATATACGCAACTTCAGTTAATTTAAAAAATATTTTCGGTTATGGGCCGCAGCCAATAACCAAGTCAATTCAATAAACTTATATAATCAAACCAATATAGAAGAGAATATTAGCTGCATAATAATTGTTCATTGTATAGTTTAGAATAACATGAATATAGCAACGACTATGAATATAGCTACGCCACAATATACATATTATAGAATTATGAATTTGAATTACGAAAATAAAACATTTATGACTTTTAACAATGATGCTGAAAAATTTTAAGTTTTAAGGTAGAACTAGAATAGGCGGTAGCTGTCGGAAGCTAGTGTAAAAAGCGAACGAAAAGTTGCTTTCCAAAACGTCAAATTCATAAGTCACCCATAATGCACTTGAGTGGTTGGAAGTGATTTTTTTGATTTTTGAAGCTAGCTGTCAGTCCACGTACGAAAGAGCGGTCGGTGAGCGCTCTCACGTCCGACGACAAAAGTTAACGAAAACTAAACGAAAAGTTCCAGATCGCAATTATGTGCGCGTCATATTAATTTCTTGTTTTCGCTCGGGGTCGTACGACCACGTACGTTGGCTTCCACCTATTCTAGTTCTACCTTTACCGGTTAATTCTAGAAATTCTAGACACCAACTAAAAAAATTGTAGGTACTTATAGCAAAAAAGAGATAAACATTTAAAATGTTAAATGAAATGCAAATTTGGTTAAGTATAATGTAAGGTGACTTATTATTAATGTTCGTCAAAGTGCCGCAAATTTTACAAAAAAAATTATATTATAGTAATTGCAAAAAAGTGATGAATTTTAAATTAATGAAAATTTAAATATTGAATACAAAACAATCATTGAATGGTTTTTGCACGCTTTACTGTAAAAAAAATGGTTTAAAATAAATTTTAAAATCACTTCTAATATTCCAATAAAAAAGTTGATGGATCTTTATATTGATCCATAAACTTTTTCATTACAAAATATAAAACTTAAAACAAAAAATATAATTAAAACTTAATTAAATAAAGAAAAGAAGAAGAAAATTTTGTATAGTCTTCATTTAATTTTTTTAAAGAAATAATATTTAAATGTATTTCTAAATCCCAAAAAGATTAAGATAAAATGATATAAAAACAGTTATTTTACTTTCGATTTAATATTTCTTATAGACAGTTTCAATTTTCTTATTTTTAATATTAATTTTTTACTTTTTATACTTTTTAGTTTATGTGATGTGTTTTTAAGAAAAAAATGATGAGACGGCATCATATTTGGTTTCAATTATTGCTCGAAAGCCACTTCAAAATAACGGCTTTCTGAGCAACAATCAAAATTATATAAGTGCCACGAAATATAGAAAATAAATCACTTCATTCATATAATAAATTAATAAAGATACATTTAACTCATAAACATTAATTATTCTGGCTGATATTTACCTATAATCCGTTTTTATTTTCCCCTCGCTGTTCGCCAATCTGTGAGGAAAACTATTTAAAAGTAAAAACAGAATCGTAGGAACATTTATACACTTTTGTTAATTGCACTTGAATCCACCGAATACTTGACAAGTTTTTAAAATTATTCTTCATTGGAATTGGTTTAGTTTTAGTCTTTGTTTAATTTTTATTGTTTTACTTTTAACTATAGGTATTTACTAAAAATTAAGTTTTTACTGAGAGGATAAAATTTTAAAATTATTTCAGCAAGACCAGGATTTAAATATAATTCAAACAATGCCTGAAGACAATGAAGTCTGAACGGAATGAGAACTCATATTGCACTGCACCGGAAGTCTGTAGAAACAGTAAATATCCTGTGATCATAACAGTTTCCAAATGAATATCTGGAACAGGTAACTTTTGAATAAAGCTTTTTAGCAACACATTAAGGAATGTATAACTGTATCAATAAGGAAAATGACTTAACAATGTATGGAAATGCGATACAAAGGTATAGATTATAAGTGCTTTTGTAAGTTCAGTCTGTTTTCAACCCTCTTAAATGCGGGTGGAAATTTATTTTTTTTTCGGAAAAGTTATTGCATCACCTGCGCTCATTTAATAAGGATGTTTTTTTTTTAAATTTAAAATAATAAAGCTCTGAACACCTGTAAGTTTTATTGTTGATTGAGCTTTAACTGCAATTGTTGTTTTTGTCACCACTTGACCAATAATTGAGCAACATTTTATAAATGCAATACTAAACAGCTTTGTTTAATCGTTTTTTTTTTAATGGAAGAGAATTATATAAGGATTTTTAATACAAGTAAAGGATACAAAATGTAGGCATTTTGTCTAGCCAATAAAAATACGGATGGTTGCGCATAAGTTTTGTTTGGTTGGCTAAAAGAACTTAAATTTATAGTTAAATAATTATATTTAATTGGAATCGCATTTAAGTCATATTTAGATAAGGCAGATTTCTACAGTTTGGCAGATCAGGCTGGAAAAATAATAAATATTTTTAATTGGCTACCGCTATTAAACAATTAAGCACAAATAAATACAAAAATTATAAAAAATCCAAAAATGAAAGTTTTATAAAAATTGATTTTAAACAAAAATTTCATTTGTCAAGTCCAATGCGTATGTATGTGGAGGTGAAATACAATTTTCACGTAAGACCAATAGCACCACTCCACCACTGGTATTAGTAATTTTTTGTTGTTTTGTTTGTATTCAGGAATTTGTGTATACCTTTATGTACATAGTTCATCAATTTCACTGCGAGGCTACAGGAAAAATATGACATTTTTTATTGAGCAAGGACTTTAAAATATAAACCTAGCCTGCAAAAAAACTACTAATTTTAAACCTTACAGCAAACTCATGTTATAATTTTTATGTGGCAGAAGTTAAGTTAAATGCAGTTTAAATGTTACCCCTTTTGGATTTCCCTCCATCTGATACGCCTACACTTCTTTTATTTAAATGTTTTTTTTTAAACTTTAGGTAGGTATTTTTTGTTTGTTTGTATTGAATTTGCAGTCTAAGATGGATAAAATCTGAATGACTCAACAAATTACAATAAAATTTTTGGATATGCATATTCCCCAAGCTCACAAAATTTTGGCTGTCGTTTTTGAAAATTTTAGGTAGGTATAGATAACTTTATTTCCCCACTAAGAGTGGTTTTTTTCTATGCCCATTCTTTGTGTTTTGTTTGAGAATTTTTTTTGTAAGTATGGATTTGTATTCTAAGATCGATAAAATCGGAACGACTCAACCAATTTTGATAAAATTTTCGTTCATGTTGATATAAGGAATGATTTTAATAACGAATATGATACCTATATGTATAATATATACAGAATTCTCACAAAGAATGTTTGTACTTCTAGGTAGTACAAATAGATGTAATCGCGTTCCAATTTTTTTAAATAAAAAAATTTAATTTGATTTGTTTCATACTTTTACGTTCAAAATGTAATTGAAATAAAAACACGGCTGTTGTTTGCTGAGCTGGCTATTCACTTAAAAAAAAAAAAACACGGCTAATTCATATGTATAAATATTATCATTATGATTATGGAACTCGCAATATTGTATCCGCAGTGATTCGCAGTACAAATGTTTTCTTTTCTTTTAACGACAAATTATTGAAGAGAAATGAGATGCTTCACTGCGAATCTTGTAGGTAATATAAACCTTCCACTTGTTATTTAATCTATAAAAATAAATTCTGCAATAATTGATTTTCTACGTATCAATTTGCTGTCATCAATTATTGCTATTGTCCACTTAAAATTTTCAATAAAATATAAAATAAACCGATGACAATTAAAATCCATAGAAATTTACGAAAAGTCAAAGTGTTACTATTCGAATAGATATAATTCTGAGTGCACTTTTTACGGTAGGTTTATATGTATATATGTATATCCCATCAACACAACCTATAGGTATACCAAAGAAAAACGTCAAGACTTTTGCCATTGTGTAAAATTCGATACAACAAAAGTTGTTTACTAATTTACACAAAGTTCCTTGCCTTTTGAATCCAAAAGGAAGAGTTTTAAAAGCCATAAATAATATATAACATCAATTGTCAAATGGTTGAAACAAAAAGGCTGATTTCTTCTCTCTTCTTCCGCCATCCAATCCAGTAAGGAGGTATAAATATTAGCTGATTTTCAGAAAGGTAAATCTTTAGCGTATATGTTTTAGTGAATTCTTCAGTGTGTCGCTCACGATTGATATCTACATTAGTTAAACTCAGCAGCCCTCCTTCGGGGAATAAAATCCATTTTCTTCAGAATACTCTAACTTGACTTCGCATATTACAAGTAGGTATAATGCAAGATCCCAAATACAAGTAAGATAGGTAGCTACATATACCTATATATCATCAGAAAGCACAAAAAAAAAATAAATATTGTGAGAAATGGATTTTGGTTTTCCTCTTCAGGACATCGCCAGACCTGTTATAGGGCCATGAAATTTTTAAGCAACACTTTGACAGTTCAAGCTCGAAAATAACATCACAAATGCATGGCAACAAAACAATTAAGAAATTGCAGTTGGAGGGAAATTAGCACGAAGTATATATTCTTCAATGTTGTTGTGGCGTTACTTAATGAATATTGAGATAGAATAAAATATTGCTGTAAATGATGAGAAAATCACGTGTATAATTTGTATATACCTTTTGAATCCATAGATATCATATAGAATAGAAAGCTTTAAATATTCGGGTTTATTTAGTATAGAAAATCCATTAAACAACAAATCTATTATTGACTACTATGAATATACGTGAACCCTGAGACGTTCGTTGATGTCACTTTTTTCCCTGTCAACCCATTGCTGACAGTTTATTGGAGTTGACAACGGTGTTAAATTTAAAAAGACAATATTCTATACAATAAAATTACGTTCCTTAATAATTAATGTGAGTTTACTCAAAGTTTTTTGTGGGTTTATTTATTGACATACATTTATATCTACATAGATTTGCGATGAAATTTGAAGTTGGAAACTTATGACAAAGGAAATGGATACAACACGTGTTTTTAGAATAACGGTTGGAGCAAAAATTTGTCGACAATTAAGTTGGTAATTTGCGCTTCAATACACAAACACCATGTAAAGGACCCGGAATCGTTTTACTTTACAGACATTTTGTAACTTTGTAAGTTTCGAGCAATAGTTGGCGTGTGCAGAAAAATGAGATCTCAGAGATTTTTCTCACTCAAGAAGTGAGCAAGCGAATCCAAGATTTTTTTACTCAGAGTTTTGACAGCAAAGCTGAGAAATTTTGCTGAGGAATCCTGTTCAGGTAACTGAGATTGCTGAGATCTCCAAGATCTCGTTTTCCTGAACAAGCCTAGTATATACCGTCAAACTAGATTTTGACATCACAATCATTTGTAACAGGCTGACCAAGTGGATTTGGTGTTGAAAAAAGTTACAGGAAACGTCGCAAAAATTTTGTTTTCTTGCATTGCAATCCGCCATTCTCCAATGTTTGTTGACACTGTAGTGTAGAAATGATTTAGGTTCACACATCATCAGTGCAGTTTAATCGCAAGAAAACCCCACTTCTTTTTTTCTGTCATACAGAAGTTCATCTATGTATATAACCTATCTAATATTCAATTAGGTACATACATAGGCATATATCAAATTCAACCAATAAATGTGGCTAAATCCTCTTAATACCTCCTACTTACAACCTAAATGCAATGAAGATGGGTTGATGCATATATCAAAATGCAAATGACCACAAGTGATTCTTTTATGGAAATGCCTATATACGGATATTATATTATATGCACTATGCACTTTCCGTGTAACTGTTTCTCAATTAAATTAAAACGAAACATTGCACTTGCGGAAAGTGATAATATGTATTCGAAAAACCACTCACCACTTAGTATAGCTGATGATATACTCAGATCTGTATATGGAAGTGTGAATGTTGACTAAATAATTGGGGTTGATTGTTTAAACGCGCGCGACAGGCATATTCGAAAAATCTAAAGGACATTCAACCTCGTTCCATTCGAAATTTAAATCTGAATAGGTATACGAATATGTAAGATAAAAGCCTTACCTAGTAAAGCTAAAAATAAAGTTTTGTTTTCACATTGCTTAAAATGATATAGGTATGTAACGTATAGGTCTACGTATGTACATATGTACATATATATCTAAACACTATCTATTTGCAATATATGGATACGAGATGAAGTTCAGTAGTAATGTATGTATGTACAATGTACATAGTATTCAACTCTATGTAGATATATATAGAAGTACGGTTTCCTGTATAGTTGATGGCTCCATATAGGTATATGAGTATAAAAGGACTCGATTTCGGATGCTAGCAATTTGCAGTGTGTTTTTAAAATCTGTTAATTAAATTAGCGTTGATGGAGTTGACATTTGACGTCAGAATGATTTTAATTGTCGGACGTGTGACTTTTATCTGTTGGAATTATTAATGTAAAAATACCTTACTTGTTTTTTTTTTTTTTAAATATTTACTTATTAGGTACATATATTGTTGTTTTTATATCCAAATTGACACAGTTACCCTTTTAAGTATGCATTTAATTACAAATTAAATATTATTTCATTAAAATTTAATTTTGAATGAAAAATAAAAACGATTTCAATGTAAATGATAAGTGTTGTTAATAAAATCATATTGTTTGATAAATTGCAGCTATAAAAAAAATATTGCTTTAAAAAAAAAAATCTATATTGATACAAATTACATTGGAATATAGCTGCAGGTTTTCACTCTAATCAAATTAAAATAGGTAGTTTTGATGGATGGATACTTTTTAAAATGGACACACAAATCTTAAAACAGTAGATAATTATTTTTTAAAAATAGAAATAAAATTAGCGGATTCAGGAATTTTCAATTTTACTTTACATAAGAAAATAAAATTGTAACAAAAAACAGCTCCTTATGTAAAGAATTAAATTTAATGAACATTTAATTATAGTGATAGATCTCTTTTTTAGAAACTATTTTATTTTTATTTTTAATCATATTTTATCTTCTGGTCATAGATTAAATGGCGCCCGGTTTTCGTACTTGTGTTATAGTTTCGTTTTACTTGCGCAGTATGATAAGGTTCGGGCAAAACATCATAGCTTTAATCAAACCAATATAAAGTATATTACGGCAGAGCGAAAAACCTATTATAAAAACTTGAACAATCCATTTTCTTGATGTTAACTTTACTATGACCCGATATTGTAATAAGAAAAACCTTTTAATTTTCCTGTTTTTGATTTACGGTTGTAATACCTAAAGTGACGATTGTGAATAATACCCAAATGCTATTTTGCAAAATATATTATTAAAAAAAAAATAAATTTATTTACACAATTATTAAAATACTATTCTGTGAGAAAACATTTATATATTAGCGTTATTTACTTATTTTTCAGTAGGACAACAAACATAATTTCATTGAGATAATTTAGTTTGGAAATGTTGTTTACATATTTTTGAAAAAACAGAAAAAGAAAATAATAAAAATAACCTATTAACGAATTGAAACTGTGAGTGCAAAAATTCGCTTATTTTATAAAATGTTGTTCTGCATTTCGTATTTCAAGAAATTAAATTCGATGTTCTACAATTTAATTCATTTTCGAAAATTTCTGCATTAATTCGAACAGTCAAAATTGCTTTTTTTTTTTTGAAAAGTCAAATTACACTGCATAATAAATATGGATACCACATTACTTTGGTATTTTTAAAGCAAAAGAGGAAGCGATATAGGCAAATTAGACTAATAATTTTTCGTGAATAATCTAAAAGGTATACCGGATTTACCTGACCAGACCTAAATTGTTTATTCTTATATTTTCTACTAAAACAATAATACAAAAAATACTAAAAAGGACAAAAATATAAAGTTTAATTTCATTTAACAGCAAGATATACAAATATTCTGGACCAATTCTACAATTACAATTTTAATTTAATAGTTAGACGTCACAGTTCTCGAAACTCTAACATTTTTCATCTCAACTTCCATCGTACCAATTATGGCCTCAATGAACCATTGATTCGAATGGAACACGGAGCGAATAAAAATCATAATGTTTTTGATTTGAGTTACTCAAAACTAACACTCAAGAATAAGTTGTATGGACGTTCCTAGAATTTCTAATTTTTTGTCACCAATCATCGTATTTAATGTTTTCCTTTTTATAGTAACAGTGTTGCCACTTTTTGTTTTGTTTAATTAATGTAATTTAATGTTTTAATATTTTGACTTGTTATAGTTAATTTGTTGTAGGTTGTTATTAATGTAGTATATATTTTATTTGTTGTATTTAGTAGTGTGTTAGGCTTTTTATTGTTTACTAACAACTAACACCAAGCTAAATGATGACTGTAACAAGTTGATATTTCCCAGTACCTGAAGGTGAAAAACCCGAAGGAAAAACCCGAAGAGAAAAGAAATGAAATGTTACAAATGCTTGCATTAAGCAGTACTGATTGCGTTTTTACAAATAATTTATAAATCATGAACAAAATGTATTGAATACGTTCAGAAAATGGAGTGAACCAAAATGAAGAATTTTCATTTTTTAAATTCTAATTCACAATTAGTATTTCGAATGAATTATTGTAGAACTTACCAAACTCATGTAAACTCACAATAAGTAAAATACAGAACATAATATACGCATTTGTCCCTTAATTTTTTTTTTCAGTGAAATAATTGATATTAAATACAGTTTTAGGTTCTTGAGTAGGTAACTTTTCAAAAAGATACAATCCCAACATTGCATCTCAAAAAGCGTGATTTCAAAAGCATTTTGATCTTCGATTTGATATTAAAAAAACCTGGATTCAACAAAAGATCAAAAAAAGGTCTGATCAGCGTTCATATGCATGCGCTGTTTTTTTTTTTTATCACATATAACAAAGTGCATCATTGTAATTGTGCGTCCTATACACTCTTCATATATCCATTTCTTGCGAATCAATTTCTCCTTCAAACAAACAATTATACGAGAATAAAAAATTTTACCCTTATACTAAATAACACACACTATCAATTATTCTTTTAACTGACCAATAGAACTCAGGGGATGAATATCGAACGTTTCATTGGTCATTTAAAATTGACCCTCACTGTGTTCGACAAAGAAAAAGGACCCCTTTTCTATGGCTATTTAATTGTTTCATTTAACTTACCAAACGTAGAAGTGAAGCAGTTTGTCAAAATTAATTTGGATTCATTTTTATTTGTGGAGAGTTTGTAGGGAGGTATAGTATACTTATTTATACTCTGAATTTTGAGAAATAGTAGGAAAATTAAAAAAAAAATTGTATTTTAAATGCTGTATTATAAATAATATTTTATATAATCGATTTTTTTTAACAAATAAATATTTAGCTTAATACATGTTATAAAGATGTAAAAAGATTAAAGATGCGCAAAAATACCAAAAGTTCTGAAATATCATTTAATCTTAAAAAAAAAAAATGCCAAAATATATTTTAGGTATACAAAATAAAAATTGTTTTTCGAAGCCGGAAATAGAATATATTTGCCTAAGTTTTCGGTGTGCTGATTTCAATTTTATCAATTATTATCATTATTGAATTGGCACAACTATTGGATGTTTTGCTATTTCTTCATATAAATCATCATCAGATATTTATTATTCTAAAATTCAAGAATAATTTTTCTATTAAAAGAATAGAACGCTGCTAATGCAAAACTAGATTTTTCTGTGGTCTTAAAGATGACAAGCGAATTGCTTACGGAATTTACAAATAAATACAGATATAAATACCCATTGAAAGTTTCATCAATTGCGAAAAAAATAAACACGAATAAAACTCAAATATCACTTTTTCGCACACAATTAGCGGTGCACAGACAATTCATTCTGAGCGAAAAATAAGCCGCTACAATTATCAATTATCGATCAATATCGGTAGTCAAACAGCGGACTGCAAATTGATTTAATTTTGTACAATTCTTAAATATCAAATTATTTATTATTTCATTCATTTGTTCATTTTTATTTATTTATTTATAACCTTAAAAGTTCTGTCGTTTTTGCTAAAATTCGATTTTAAAATTTAACTTTATTTTGTTGGCATTTTAGAATTAAAAAGAGAGAAAGCATTAATATTACGTTAAAAGTCTACGTTAAAATATATCAATTTTGATGCCATAGAATCTTTTTTAAACTAAATTTATATTATTTATGAATAAAACGAACAAGAATGGACCAAGTTTACTCCCCCGAGGTACATACCAGAATCAACTTTAAACTACGAAGGATGTCAAGATATCAAATTTTACACGATACAATCTTTAGAATTTCATAATATGGTCACAGATTTTTGCATTAAAGAAATGATTTTTATAAATTTAACTTACAAAGTTTGATCCAACCCTTTTTACTACACATATATGTAAAGCTAATTAAATTTTAAACTTCTGTAGTATTCTATAAACAGTACCTACCCATATTTATACTTACCTTTGATACAAAAAATTTATCATCCGCAGTTCAATTTATAAAAGAGAATCTAAAACTAAAATTGAACACAAAGTTTTAATTTATGAAGATATATTGCCATGAATTGATGAATAATGATGTCCAAAGAAATACAAAACGTAAAACCAAACTACTTCTTAAAATATTTACTAAACTTTATTTCCACCGGAAGTCCATCAAGCTTTCTACTTGTGATATCTTTTAAACAATATTTATTTATTGAAATATCTATAGGTAAATTCATAAGTGTTTAAAAATATTAATTGATAACAAAATGATCTACTTCATCCAATGCTTTAATAAATGCATAAATATGAATTATATTAACTTCTAAGTTTATTTTTATTTTACGAAAACAAAAATCTTCGCTTAGGTGTGTGTGTGTGTGTATATTATATTAAAACTGTAAAAAATAATCGTAAAATTTAATATGTCTACAATATATTATTTATCTTATTTTTATTTTATTTGTTTTTAATTAAACACGAAATGCATTAGTTACTTCAATACTAGGAAATGTAGAAAAATCACTTCCAGCCGCTCGATGTGGATTACGTTTAAAATATTCATCTAAAATATCTTGGGCCATCAATTCGGATTTAGTCTTAATATTTGTCTTAATTTTCCTATTATCTATGATATATGATAAAATCCAGTCGTTTTTAAGCGTTTTAATGTCTTTTTCGAGGCTTTTTAATTTTTCGTCCTTCGGTTTTGGCACAGTGATCGGTGTGAGTTTCCGCAAGGCGTGTTTTAATTCCTTCGCTTGTAATTGTATTCTTTCTTGACGTTCTTCTTTTAAGACAGTCTTTAGGAGGGATAATTCTTGCATGGAGTTTAAATCATCTATAGTAGCTGTGGATGCTTTTGACTTGAGATGCTCTTTGAGTTCCAAAGTCGTTCTTTCCATAGTTGTTATTTTCTCTTCCAAAGTACTTATTGAATCTGCACATTGACGCTCCCTGCTGTCAATATGCTCCTGTGTCTCCTCAATGCACTGTTTGAGATTTTCAATAGTCAAATCAAAATCATGTTGTATTTTCGTCAAATTCCGCTCGGCCATGTCTTTCCGAACTTGCATTTCCGAAAGTTCGTTCAGTTTCTTCTTAGAAGTTAGTTTCAATTGCTTGATTTCAGCTTCCCTGTACTCTAATGCTGCAGTAAGTTTTTTGATCTCTTCGAGTTGCTGTTTCACCTGATTGGCTCGGATCATCAGCGGATTGGATCTAATACACTTTGTGTGGGCATTGCTGAGATTAGCTTTCTCTGCTTCTTGGATATTTTGAAGAATATGACTCATCTCTTCATTGATGACATCAATGACAAATTGAAAATTCGTCACTGGACTTTTATCGGTCTCCTGATAGATTCTCGAGCAATTTGAGCACAACATCTTCCATAATACATCGTGAGGAATTGACACTTCTGATGAATCCCCACACTTTATTGACGAAATTTCGTGAATGGCCTGCTTCGAAGTGCAGTGTAAAATCTGCAGCAATTTTCCAAAAGTCTCATTAACAACTCTCATTCCATTGAATTGGTCCCTGGAAATAGCATAAAATTCATACTTATGCTCCCGTGGAAGTTTCCTTCTAAGTGCTCTCAGATTTGCTTTAAATTTCGCCAAATTTTCCATGAGGAACTGCAATAAACAATAAGACTCCGTTGTCTCTTGTCCAATTTGTATAAGAGTCTGAATAATTCCAGCACTTGTCATAATCGAATCACAACCTCTTTCAAATGTCTCCACTATATCCGTGTAGAGTTGATGTTCATTGATCAAATCATTTGCATCCAAGTGAATTATGGTCGAATACATGACACTAAAGAAAATCGAACATCGTTCAATTTCTTCCGTCGAAGAATTCTCATCCAGCTGCCCGGACTTAAGGAGCTCAATAATTCCATCGATATATTTTTCGTTGTTGAGCATTTCTGCCTTATAAATGGACGCGCGCATAAGTGTTTCATGCTCACAATTATTTAATCCGTAAATCATCTGATGCAGAATCATTTGAAGACTACTTACATGATAAAGACACCTTGACCTAAAAGCAAATCTATGAATAGAGAATCCCTCAAAGATGGAGTCCTTATCGAAGTCTACTGTCGATGGAAACTTTTCGCGAATTTCATTTTGAATTATGTCCGATTTGAAAATAAAACGAGCAAGCAACAGCTGAACTTGAATTGCATCGAAGTCTCCACCACGCATCTTGAAATCATCTGGCATAAAGCTAAGAAGCAAATCACTTAAATCTCTACTCTCTTGAAGCTGCATTTGGCTAAGCTGGACGTCAATGGCGCGACTGTATGCCTTCGACTCAGTGAAAAGTTTATTAAAATCAATTTTCGGTTCATTCTCTAATGGAATTACAACAAAATCATCTGCAGCAGCTTCTAGATCCTTCTCTCTGGCGGTTAATTGGTCATTTAGAATTTTCACTAGCTCACGGAATTTTATAATTGTTATGTCCCGATCGTAGATAGTCTCCAAGGCGGCATCTTTATCCCGAAGAAGGGCTTTGTTAGTTGCACTCAGCATATCGATTTCTTCCCGCAAATCCATTTCCAAATCGTGATTACTTTCTATAATTTGCTCATGAATTTCTTCGAGGGCTTCCAACTCGGCGACCTCTTCTTCCATCAACTTAACACGTTCCTCCAGCTCAAGTTTGCTCTCTGTCAATGATTCAACCATAGTTTCTGCTCCCAATGCTGCATCAACTTGTTCGTGCAAATCCATAATCTGAAATTCCATGGCATCAATACGCATAGATAGTTTCACTTTGGTTTTCTGAAGCTCAGTGATTTCGGAAGCCTTTGTTTCAAGTTCCTTATTGACCTTCTGAAGCTCCTGTTTGTCCTGAGCAATAACATCTCTTAGTCGAATCACTGTTTCCTTCAAACGATGATTGTGTTGTTGAAGTTTTTTTAATTCACCACTAGATGGAATTACAATCTCTGACGAAGTCAGATTGCTATTTGAGTTTTCATTCTTCAGAATCTCCACGTCTAGGACAAGTTCTTCGATGCGTTCCAATGCAATGTCCAATTCCATCTGAATAGTATCGGCTTTTTCCTCTGCCATCTCTTTATCTAATGTTAGAAGTTCCACGTTTTCTGACAGCTCGTTGAACTCCTGCAGACATCTGCTTTTCGCTTCGTGCATCTCCCTTGCTTCTTGTCGAACTCTTTGCAACTCACGCTGCAAATTCGCATGGGACTCCATTATTTTTATCTTGAATTCCAGCAATTGCTCACATTGAATTTTAAGCTTGTCACATTCTTGCAATTTCCGCTTTTCATCTTGCCTCTGACGCTTTATAAGCTCGAGTTCCTGTGAAAGATCCCTCACCTCAACCTTTAAATCATCGACAATTTTCTGCTCCTCATTGTTTATCATCGAAAAGGATGGCGATCTCATCGGTTGCCCCGGTGTAAACTGCGGACGAAGAATCTCCAAAAACCCCGTCTCTACAAAACCAAACGACTCCGATGGACTAACCGTTGTCTTACTGCGAAGATGTTCTGAATGGGTTGGAGAGCTCAACAAACTCTGACTGCTAGAAGAAAGGAAACTTTTAGTACGATTAAGCTTGGTGGTCTTTGGTGCAACTGGAACATGTCCGAAATCACTACTTGGAATAGGAGCAACAACATCCGTAGTTGGAATCAATTGACTCGGACGCACGAAAACACCATAATTATCAGAGCACTTGAAATAGCAGTACCCCTTAATGGTGCCATTGTTTTTTCCCTTTGGTTCGTCCAGTATAACGCCCACCCATTTTCCTGCTGCAAAATTCGTAACCCCAACATAAGCAACTCGTCCTTTGGTATTCCTTCCAAGAATCTGGACAGTTTGGCCCACTTTGAGAGTTCTATCGGTGGATACTGATGAAGACATTTTGTATGAATGCACTTTTTTTTGTTTGGTCCTATTTATATGATATGCAAATCGCTACGTGTAACTTGCAAACAAAAACACTCAATATCTTGATGGATACAACATCATATTATTTGTTTGTCACAGATTAATGTTTATCTAACTACAGCGCGAATAATTTAACTAAATTTAGTATAATTATAGAAAAATAAATTACAGTTAACAGCAAAAAGCCATACGACATGCCAAAATCACACGCAAATAAAAAATGGCCGCTGTTGTGCAACCACGATTCGAATGCAAATGTAACTTTCATATATAGCTGCATATATGTGTATACAATTGTACACCCAATTTAAAATGGCTATACGTATATAGAATTTTCATAAATTAATTCATATTACGCGCTTAAGCAAAACTTATACTAAATCGATTAAAAAACTAACCACTATTGAGAAAGATTACACCGCAACAATGCTTTCTTTGGATTTGACATTTAAAAATATTTTTGACATTTAAATTATACTCATTTCACGTTTTACCTACCCATCATCCTCGTTGCCTCCCATTTTGAACTTTCACATTTTTTTAATTGTTATTTTTTGCTGAAGTATAGATATCCAATATTATTGCATTCACTTCCGGTTCCTCAATAAGATATTTAAATAACAACAATAATTTGACAGATCATACAAATGTCATTTAAACATTCTATTGTAATTTAAACAATTTAAAACTTTTGGGGTTAAACAAAATGAAAAATGAAGATTCTCGCGTAGTTAACAAAATTTTAAAATTTAAAAATGCGCAAAATCCGTATTTCATTTTGCAGCAAAACTTTCAAGTTTCAACACCACACAGCACGTTTATCTTGATGGGGCTTTTGTTTTTTTTTTTTTTTTAAAGAGGGTGGTGGTGAGGTGGTGAACCAGCCAGCCCGGCCGAGGGCCACCTACTTAGGTTTTAAAATAATTTTTGACAACATTTTAAAATGAATCCGCCACATCTTGCGCACGCATTGAAAATTCAAACAAAATAGCTTTTGGACTGTGTGTTGTTCAATTTATTTTTTAGATCCGATTTTTAAGGGGTACACTATTCAACTGAAATCCTGAAAAAGCATCCCTTTCGTCGGAACAGGATACAATACAACACACGCAGTGTTAGCTTAGGTATAATGTTAAAGTGGTAGAAACGGGTTGCTGTCAAAATGGACCGGTGTACAATTTTCAACACATTCGTGTTTTTTACTTTTTTTTCTTTCTTCTGAGCTCTTTTTTTACAATTAGGTACTGACTTGTCTCTGCAACCCTATTTTTTAAAGTAAGCATCCTTTCAAAAATCCACACATACATCACATATACACACACACATTATTAGTATATGAGAAACTATGCTTCGTCATGATGTGTGAGATGGATAGTTGTACCCTTTACAGGGAATATTATCAAAAGGTCCTTTTCCCCGATTTTTTTTTTGTTTTCTGCTGTGAATGATTTTATTTTTTAAGGTCCTTCTTTTAATCCAAAGGTTCACGCGCAGGATGCACCCCTTCGTTAAAAATGGGTAGACTTCCTTTTATACTTGTGTGCAAAGCAAACGTAAATTTTTTGCATCGTCATCATCATAGTAATCATCGCGTCATCTTCAATTTTATGTAATCTAGAATTTTGGCTGGATAATTTTGGGATAGGTATAGGTTTAGGATTTTTTGTACGTATATTTACTTCTGATACATTATTGTATACCTCCTTACATCCATAGGCGTTTTTTTTTTTATAATTAAAACCCCTGATGGATCCTGCGATCGGATAACGCACCTTTAGCATCCATCCCCTTATGTCGCTTACAACTATCAAACATGAAGGGTTTTGAATTTCGCGCTCGTTCGTTTCCCCTTTTTGTTTAACTGTTGTAAGGACTCTATATTGTTCTTCGTGTGAAGGGTTCAGCAGGGAGCTCTTATATACGCAAGAAGTTTTATCAGCTGGCTCGATTTTGGGAAAGATTGATTTTTTTTAGTTTACCTTCTCTGTTGATACAAAAAATGTATGTTATTTCCTTGGCAGACATTAATTTGAATAACAATAGATTTTAAAAGTATATAAAGGACATTCCTATATTATAGTGTTGGTATAAAGAGGTATTACATAATATATCTAAATACCTAATACCTATGTCTGTACTTTTATAAATAAAAAAATAAACTGTTCTTGCCATTTATTTTACTTTTATATTATTTTGCATAGACCCGACATTTTTTGCGACACAAACATTGTTGAGGAAGTAAAGTGGCGCGTAAATTATTCTTTAGATTGGATCGGATATTATTATTTGAATTGTGAATATCAAAGTGTGTTTTTTTGTTATTGTATTGTTTTCTTGAAACAAAGGTCAGGAATTAAGTTCACTTGAGGGTCATTAGCACTCTGTTGATCATTTTATGGGATAAGGGAAGCTGTATGCATAAATTAAGAGGGATGATGATGATACTTGTTTGAAGGCGAGATTTCGCCTTTGATATATACAATGTATGTAGGTATAAGGTGAGGTACATTATTATGTACGTACATACATTTATATACCTACTTCAGAACGTCACAATCTGAAAACGAGGTGAGTATTTATTGTTTTTTATCTATAAACATGAAGATGATTCATGTAATATTTATTGGGTAGGTATCAATTTTTGTAATTGATGGCTTGAGATTTATTTTTAAACAAGTATTTTGTGATGTGTGAGGGATCATAAAAGTTAGGTATGTAGGTACATCTAATAAAAAACACAATAATTTTGAAAAACCTGTAAAAGAACTTTAAGAAAAATCAAAACTAAAAGGTTTTTATTTTCTATACGAGTCAAAACTCGATTTAACAAATATTATTTAAATCTACACACTGATTCGGTTAAAGTGTAATAAATTTTATTAAATTATACCTATTCCTAGGTTAGTTCGTTCGGTTTCAATAACCAATTAAGTTAGTTAATTAAACATATTAAATCGCTTAAAGATGTGTAAAATTAACTAAATGGGTATAATTATTTGATTTAAACAATCGTTTAACATAAACGATCTTAAAAGTTTCGAATCCTTACCAAGCTTCTCCATAAATATAACCTAGGCACCTATTTAGATTTTTATTTTAAACAATTTATTTTAATCGAGTCGACTACGTAAGAATTAACATAGTGAACTACTCATGTAATTTTTACTATGTATAATATTTAGCCCATTTATTTTTAACCTACCTAAAAACGCTCTTGGTTAGAAATTAATTTTCTGCGTGATATCTTATAGGTATAACTCTCGCTCGCCGTGTGAAATTGATAATTATTGTAGCAGATTATTTTATTTCGTTTGAGTTTTATTCCTGTTCTTCTTGCCGCTTTTTTCATTAGATTATAACATTACGTTACATTTATGTCTTTTTTTTTGAATTGGTGAAACTCTCCATGAACAATTTTCCGCTATGCTTTCTTAAACATTTTATTGTCGTCTGTTGGAGACTATAGACAAATTTCGTTTCGTCATGTACTGTGAACTGTCTACTAGGCTAAAGAAATTTGAAAACAATATACCTAGGTACCTACATACAGCTCACAACTAAGTCTGTAATTCTCTAACAATAATTGATTAATAAATTATAAATAAAATAAAAGTAAACTAGATAATTTTTGTGCAAAACATTCAAAATTGTAAACTGTCGTAATAGCTTCGATTTATATCCCTGAAAATATTTGTTTTTTTTTTATTTTACTGAGCTTATAATCTAAAAATGGAAAACTTATATTTTAGTGTTTTGACTTGATTTTTTGAGTTACGATTCCAAACCCGATTCCGAGTATGTCTCTTAAAATAATAAGAACCCTCAAAAACATGCAATAACATTAGGTTACAAAAGATGCGTACACCTATGTATAATATATTAGGTAGGTATATTGGGACAAAAGATACCAACAAAAATCAATTCCAATAATATAAGGGTCACTAAACCATCGATTCGTATTCAACTAAATCACAAAACCGTAAGTAATTGAAGGAGAGAGTTACAAACATTACGTTTGTGCCCTTTTTTTCTAAATAAAAAAAAAACAGTTTTTTCCCTCATTTTTTCTTTTTTTCGTAATTTTTGCTAAAAATAAAAATAATTCCAGTGAAAGGGACACGATATGCAGTGAGCACCCTATCTACTATACACTCAACTATATTTGGCCTGCAAAATATTTTGCCTTTGATTTCGTGAATCAGTAGTTTTATTAGATATGTGAATTGGAAAATTTATAAATATGACAATTTGATTGAAAATTGATAAAAAAAAATTTACAAAAGATAGAAAAAATTAAATGTGAAAAAATAGTTTTGGTTTGGGGTGAACTATTTTTTTACGTGGTACCTATAAGAAATAAGTTCGTTTTTAATAAGATAAGGTTATTTTTTGTTTTTTACATTCCTTCCCTTAGACTCCAGATGCAAGAAAGTATCTGGGTATCTACTATAAATGTACCTACCTTTTTATTGCCCTAGGCCTAGGCCGATGATGCACCCTTATTTTTTGTTTTCTTAATGTGGATGCGATCGTAAGATTCCAAAGATATTTATTCATTTACAAGATCAAACATTATTACGAAATCTAGTTTACAGGGAAATATAAATTATGTAGGTTTATGGAATATGGAGGTTATTTCTTAAAAAGTTCCCGTATGAATGTTGATTAAGTGCTCATACGTTTGTTCACTTTACAAACCTACATAGGTCTGGTAGGTATATATATTATGTATGTACATTGTACTATGTATATGCGTGCGTTCCTATAGTAGGTATGTATATGTAGGTAAGTAAGAACACAAATACCAATTAGGTATGTATGTTTATATAACTTAATAAATATCAATAACTAATCACTATTCATATCCACTATTAAGGTATGTAGGTTTTTTGTACAGGCACAAATGAAAATTTAAAGAAAAAAAAATTGTAATGTTTGGTGTGTTTTATTCAACTTTTTAACAAGATCAACTAAAAATGTTACAAATTAAGCAATTGATTCTTATTTAGAACTATACGAATCTAGTCTAATTTAAACTAAACAAAAACAGGGGTTAACAGCTTCTTAGCCATGATTTGTAATTAAAGAAAAAGTCCTTGTTATAATAATGAATAAGTGGGTACCTATATTTTTCCTTAAAAAAATATATGTTTACGAATTTCAAATTGAAAACACTCAACTGCAAACCAATATTAGTAATTTTAGTTTTAACGTGCGTCGGTCAAATAGGTAGGTATACATTTTTAAAATGTCGTAGACCTACATATTATGTTAACATCAAATTAAGATAAGAGTTATTCAATTTTAGGACATTTTACTTATATTATAGGAACTTAACTGATTATAATAAAATTAGTTATTTAACAAGTTTTAATTACTTTTTTTTTCCAAATAAAGCATCAAATAAAGTGTTTTTGTTTGTTCTTAAAACTGAACCACGATTTATTGTCATTCATAGAGTAATTTGTTTTTTTGTGTCATGCTATTGCAAGCATTACACATTTGGTTTCGATAAAAGAAAAACAAATAACAAACTTATCAATAGGGGGGTAAGGTTTTAATTGATAGGTAGGTATTAAGGGACACTTTGTTGACAGCTAATCATCTTCAATCAAAAATTATTGTAACTGCTTAAACAACGAATGTTCATTGTAGCCATAATTTTAAAGTCGAAAGTCATTTTTATAACAGTTTCTAGTACAAAATTTGTACCAAAATACAGACAATAGCTGCATTTTATTATAAACATGATCTGATCTGGATCAGATCCCCATAATAAAACAAACAGGATCACAGTGATAGCTAGAATATATATTCGTCTCTTTTTGCATTGTATATTTTTCATGTTTTTGTTGGCTTTTTTCTTTGCACTACAGTTAACACCACCTTACCATAATAATAATAAAAAAGTAGATACTTACTAGATTTTGGATCATGAAATAGATACAGAAAAAAAGCAGGATTACATGTTGTTTTTGTATATACGTGTACAAATTTGATCCTGATCAGATCATGTGGATAATAAAATGCAATTGTCTACAAAAGTTAAAAAAACTCTTTTATTTTGTGTGGAATGTGTGCCGTTATTTATGTAGCTTTAAAAATTTTAATTTTTACTCTAGAGAATTTATCAAAACGCTTTAACTTCAATAAATCGCTTCATTTATTTTACGAATCGAAAGTTTGCCTATGGTAGGTATATCCTATAATTATCGCAAGTAAAAAGATGGATAAATAACACTGTTATCACCATGATCATTTTTGTTTCATGGATAATTTTTGGTGTGGATAATAAAATATAGATATTATCTGCCCTTTTTTCTGTGAATGTTCATCAACATTTTAGCATGTTGTATAGAAAATCAACACACATTTTGATACAACATGGCTTTAATTTTATGTGCGCGAGTGTTAGATTTCTTCTTCTATTCGATTGTGGTGACATCTATGTATTTTTTTTATTCTAGTATTACGATACCAGAAAAAGTTTTTCTTAGACATCAACCAATTGAAAAACCCTACAAATGCTTTCCACTAATTTACCAGTATTTGAAATCTAATTCAGGAACCCAATGTCTGTGATTATTTTGTTCCCAAATAATTGAAATAAATTTCCCAAACAAGTAGTCGCCGAAGGACAAAATATAACTTAGAGGACTATAAGGACATCATTCGTATAGATATCGGCAAAGCATATAGTTAAAATGAAATAGAATTCTGAATATAACAAGAACGCATATTATTGCACATTTTATACTTGAATTTCATCACAATCATAAATAACTTCGTTGTGCGTCGGATAGAATGCACTCAATATTCAACATTTAATTATAAATATTTTTGTATTCTTTGTATCGACTGTATATTTTCTGTTCTTCTGTGTTTGTATGTGCAAATTAAGTTATTATATTTGAACTACAAAAGTGAATAAATTCTTTGACATTGAAAAATAAAGTAATACCTACCAGACAGAATTAAGTGTCAATTTTATTAATCACAAAAAATTTAATTATTTTTAAAATACCTATTTTACGATTTAATATTTTCTTATATTGAACATCAAAACAAATTAAAAAGAATGTCCGTGAACTTGAAGTTGCAACTAATCGCTTAATTCAATTAAGTGTTGAGCAATAACATCGTAGGCACCTGTACCAATACCTACCTTTATGTTTCTATAGAAAGTTGTTTGAAAAATACAAATAGGTATGTATATATGTTCTTTAATTTTGTTGCGTTTCGTTGAATAAATTTATTATTTCATCTTAATAGGTTGGTATTGAAGAGTATTACGTTATCTTCAAAGTAATAAAACGTCATTTTAAATAAGTTTTTGAGATGAGTATGTAGGTAGATACTGAAAAATATATATTCAGGTTGGATGTCATCAGTGAGAAGAAATGAATGAAATCATCCATGAGTTGAAATTGTTGTCACTGAAACAAAATGCTGTTTTGTTACTTAAATCAATGTAAGCAGTCGTGGCCGAGCGGTTAAGGCGTCTGACTAGAAATCAGATTCCCTCTGGGAGCGTAGGTTCGAATCCTACCGACTGCGAAGTGAATTTTTTTATTTTTGTGTTGTATGAAAAAACCGTTTTTTATTAGTTATTAAAAACGCGTGTAACTGTTTTGATAAAATAATGTATTAGGTGTACTAGGAAGGTTCCAACTGTTGATAATAAAATATGTTCCACCTTTCCGTTAAGCAAAAATATCTTTTGTTTCATTTTTTCGATTAGGCTTCAGTGGCTTCACAAATTGGTTAAATTCCTCGCACCACAGTTTCGATATGCAGGAAAAATACATGCGTGGGGCAGGGAAGCATACTGGAAAGTACTTTTAAAATAGGAAAATAGATCAAGCGTTCTTGAAAATTATGATTAATTAACCATGTTATATAGCTATATAGTAGGTACACACTACAAAGTATTAATTCGTTTATAATGAACAAACCATATTAAAAATAAATAAACTTGTTTAGCTGCAAAAATAAACGTTTGAATTATTAGCACAGTCTGTACGTACATATGTATATAGTTACCTACGTCATTTAAGTTGATTTAAAATTTTTATTGTGTTGGTAGGTATGTAGGTATATGGTTTTTTCTTAGTAGGTACACGGAAATTCGATTAAATATTTTGTTTATTTTTTACAACCCTTAATGATTATTTTCAATCATATTTATTTTGAAATCTCATAATGTTTTTCTAAAGAATTAATTCCACCGCATGCTGTCAAAAATCAGACGTTATGATAAATGATTTTGTGTCAGAGCTGCGCAAACAACATCATTAAAGAAAAACATTAAAATCATTTCACATAATATTGTATGTTCCTTTCTAAACATTTTTATTAAATTGCTGGTTAAATTAAATCGTAATTGATATTGAATATAGTTATTGTTATACACTACCCAAAATAGTTTCGTATTAGTGAATTTCGTGTTTTTCATAAGGGAAATTTACCTATGTAACAAAATTCAAGTTTAAATTAAAAAAAAACACCACAACAACACAACATGAAAAATTCTAAAAATAACCCTTTTAATATGATAAATTGTGGCAATACATAAAAATTAACAGTAACTGATAAGTTTAAAAATTTACAACAAAAAATTTTGGGGCCATAATTTTCAAGAATTTGAAATATTTTTTTCTTTTTCGTAGACATCTTTCTCATTAAAAAGAATTTCAAATAAATGCCTCATTCAGTGGTGGTGCAATACAACGAATGCCGATATAACGATATTACGACCACTTTTTCCAATATGTGTAACGAACAGATAACGAATGAATTTTTTCTTGACAAAAATATGATTAAATAAATGGTTAATTGTATATATTATGTATGTAGGTATGAACAAAAAACTTATTTTCTCTTACAAACAAGAAAGGAATTTATTTTAAAGAAAATATATTAAGAGGCTTTCATTGAAACTCATCATTGAAAATTTTAATTTACAGTTTTGATGCCCTAAAAAAGCGATATCAGTGATTATTTTGATGCCAATGAAAAACTAGCCAAAAAAATATTTCATTTCGGCCCTACCTTTCACATAAAACGATTTCTAAGATTTAAATGATCAATTATAAGGTAGTTCAATCATTGAAATAAAGAAATTAATTTCCTGCGATAGGCTGGAACAAAGTGAAATATTTTTTTGACTAGAAATAATAATTGAGTTATCAGCTTTTTATTTGCATTAAAATAGTCACTGATATCACTTTTTAAGTGCCTCAAAATTAACAATTAAAATTTTCAATGATCAGTTTCAATGAAAGCTCTGGCCCCTAACTAGGTATACCTACCTATACTATGAATGTGATAATGGGAATCTCGAGGGGAATTTTGTTTCCCAAGAAATATTTAATTCCCCCAGAAACTTTGTTTCATCATTATTACATCATTGTTTCTTTTGTTTTGTTTGTCTAGAATAACCTAGATATAACCTATATAAGTCAGTTAGGTTTTCACAAATTCTTTTTGATAAAGTTATCAAAACAAAAGGATATTGCTTCACCGTGGCGTGTGATCTTATGACGTAATAAAACAAATTTCCCAAGTCATCAGCTGCATATCGTAAGACCGACTGGCATACATGTTCTTTCTTTTCCAATTTTGATATCAGGTAGGAAACTTCTTTAAAACGTTTTTAAATGAAACAACATAAATTCAATAAATGAACCACCATATTTTCCTACTATTTATTTTCGACTTCTCGAAAAAGTCTAATGTTTTTTTTCTAACAACTTTTCGAAGATCTGAAACATTCGAATAATTTGTTTATCATAAAATGTTCTTACTATTCAACATTTCGAACTTGTTTCAATTTGAGGACTTCAACATTAGTCCAGTCTAATAAAGCGATAAAAACAGCCCAATTAAGAAATAATCGGAGGAAAGCTGAATTCTGTTAAAAGTCCCTATCGATATGAGCACCGCTAACAAATTTATAAATCTACATATATTTAGTTCTTGTACCTATATAAGGAAATTCATTTTACTTTTTAACGTCTTTCTGGTTTGACGTCATATATTTTTAAAAGTTAAAAAAAAAATATTTTGCGACACACACGTGTGAGAACAAGAGAGGTTCATTTGTTTAAGAAAAAAATAAATTCTTTCTTCATTCAAAAGAAGTTATGAGTCTTCAAATGTATAAAGGTTCATCGTTCATCTAGAGACGTTTCGTTCGTCTTTTGTGTAAAGAGTAAGTGTGAGATAAAAATATTTCTGTTTGTTTATATTTTTTTTTTTGCGGAAAGAAATAAATATAGTATGCCTACTCATTTGCTTTCATAACTTGCTGGCAATTAATACACAAATATTTCACATTCCGCACCCACCACTAAATTTGTGATACATACACGTGATTTTTCCAAAAGAAAGACGAAAGCAAATAAAAATCTTGTTTAGAATTTTTGTTTTTTTTTTTTTTATATAATAAATCCGAACATTCTTTACGTTCAGTCTCGTCTTCGTCGAAGTCGCGTGGTTTGGCAAGGTCAAATAAGAATAATGAATTTTATTTATTGACCTTCCGAAAGGGCAATGTATTCGCTTAAATTTATTGATTTAAAAAGAATATTATTTAAGAACTGAGTTGTATTTATGTACGTGTTGTATGCCACCTTTTTTAATTCTTTTATTTTTTTGTTTGTTTAAATCGATTTAATTAAAGTCCTTTTGATCGGGAGAAAAATTGCAAACAATGTTTTGCTTGACATTTTTTAAATATTTCTTGTCACAGGTTCAGTTCGTATAATGGCATAAAACAATAGAGGGCTACAATTCCCAAGAAAAGTTTTTGACCTCCAAGAATACACAAATTTTAAACCTTTAAACCTAAACCTACATATTGTTTGTGATGTAAATATCTTTAATTTTTTGTTTAATTTGTAAAAGTAAAAGTTTATGTGTGCAGACTCAATAATACTCCTTGGCGACAGAAGAGTTCTTGTTGAATGTAGAAGATTTTCTGTTAGAATTTATAGTTAACGTAATTAAGCAGTTAATTAAATTTTGAACGTTTCACTTGATTTGTATGAATTAGAAAATAATTAAGCGTTTTTTTTTTTTTTTTAATAGGGGTGTATGTTATGTACATTTTCAAATTGATAGTTTTTTTATAATTTAAATTTAACATTGCGTTAGCAATTTCAAAATATACCTACAGGGTTTTGTAAAGCTTTTCTTCTTAAAGGAGAATTGTATTGTAATGTTTTTTATTGTATTGTATATTATCGTATTGTATTGTTGGATTTATTTAAAATAAGTGACTAATGAAATGACAATATAGGAAATTTTATTTGAAAGTATTATGCCTATATGGCTATAGAGCAGTAAAATTTTCTTCGGTAAATAACAATAAAGCCAAAGAGAGTATCAATAAATAAGCTATCGCAATAAAGTGGATAGCTATTTGGTTTTGTTATTGTTTACCGAGGGAATGCACTAACTATACATTTACCAATAAAACACGTTTAATGATAAAAAAAAGTGAGAGTTGAGTGAAGTGCGTCTTTAGTATAATAAAATCCATTCCGGATCAGTAAGATAAAAAATGCCTCAAGTTTTATCGATCTTTTATTATAGTGCCTCATTGGAAAATTCTTATACATAATATGTTTATATACATTATTATATTTGCTATTGATTTGATCTAATCATTCAAGTGTCATGTCCTCAATTATACACCTAAATCTTTTAACTATAGAACGCTGCGTTTCTCATGTTCAATAAACAAAACTTGATAGAAAATGTTGATCTCGCACAATAGTATTATGCCGCATAATATATTTTTCATCAATGTACAGCTAGTGCACAATCTATAAGTCACAATGCCATGTTATTGACATTGATTTCCCCGTGACCCCTTATGTAGGTACATGTATCATTAAAGTCAACTCATGTAGAAAGCTGAGATTGAGTCAAAGTTATGTATATCGTATATAAGTACAAGTATAGGTATAATATTACATGTATATTATATATTGTATGTATGTATGTATGTATGTATGTATGTATCTTTATCTAAATCTGAACATTTTATTTATTTTTCAAGAATAAAAGAAGAAACTGGTTTATATAAGTCGGTCGTCGCACTTGAATGAATAAAAAGGGTGATCGCTGCACTGATCATTACCATTAACGACCGGTCGTTGATGAAATGCAGGTTTTTTATGGTGACCACATTTTTTTTTAAATTTGCTGTACATGCGGGTACAAACAATAACGACAAGTTATGCATCTGTAAAAAAATCGAACCTGAGATTTTGATCTGTCTTTTTAGTTTGTTTAAAACATTTTTTAACTAATAGCATATACTAAATCTATTTTCTTAATAAACTCAAGGTAAACACGCCTAAAACAGTGACTTTTCATGCAAAAAAGTAAGCAAACATTCCTACCATTATCACATTTGTAGTTGTCAGTGACATTTGGAGTTAGTATTATACTTCTAAAAATAACATAGTCATTTGGTGATTGTAACTTAAAATGTTTAAAATATCATACGATGCTTACTCGTTAAAAATTTGGAAAATTCTGTTTTTTAATTAAGCGTCATAAGAAAAATGCTTTAACATCGTACTAAATCGTCTAAATTTGTTAGAGCAACTCGAATTTTAGGACTTAATTCTTTCAATCCATATTATTATGGATTATTAAATAACGTATACCTACCTAGTATTTTTAAAAAATAAAATTCTAATCATCTTTGCTGAGTTTGTTTTTCTTAGAAATAAATTAAAGGATTTAGAAATATTTAAAAGTAAATAAAGTGGGTGGCGCGACAATTCATGTAGAACCCGGGCTTAGTGACTTAACACTCTCAACCACTACTGTTTTCTGCCGAATCTGAAGGTGAGAAGAACTTTTTATAACAAGAGATACCTATACTCTCGGAGGATTTGTCAATTTCTCGAAAGAGGCAGTAATCCGTGAAACACATTTTTGTTTTTTAGGTGGCATGGCTGTAAATCGAACCCAAGGCCTACGGGCGGCGCGGCGGTGCGGCGCTACAAACATACGCAGTACGCACTTATATACCAATACGCCACAGGCTACATATACTTTAGAAATATTTGCTTCGTAAAAAATATCGCGTTTTTTTAGATTAAGATTTAATTTTATTCAGCTAAAGTTTATATACAATTGACATAAAACTAAGCTTATAATTATTAACTAATTTTTAAAATGTTGGCTCAGAAGGGGTCCAACTTATTGCTTAAGTCTACTTGAAATGATTTTTATAACAATATAAAATACATATTTTTGTCTTATTTATCTAATACATGAGTAGGTATATATAAAATAAATACAGAATGTCTTTTTAAAAAGGTTAAAAGTTAAAAGAAAAAAATACATCATCTTCTTTCGTATTTCTGGATCAAGTAAATTTATTTCGCTCGTGAAATGAATAAAAAGAATTCCACAGTGTTTTTTACAAGCTATATTTTCACAAAGAAAAAGTTAGTTAAACATATCATACCTATAAGCTTCAAGTAAATCCGTAAAATTCCCATCGAGAGCTTTTATGTAATTTCATAATTTTATAGTAAGGTAGCCTTAAAATATCTTGTTGCTTAGAATGCAACTGCAGTGAAAATGAAATAGGTAAAATCATAAATTCTATGTATTTTGACATACCACCATTTTTAATACACTTTGAAAATGAAAATATGACGTGTGACAGATTGCTGATAATTATATCAGCCTTCATTTCGCTAAAGATACAAATTTAAATTTTATCGAGCACAATTTAATAAAATTCTTTTAAACACGAAGGATCTTAAAAATATACTTCAATGTGTACGATATATGGGTATGTGAGATATTGGTGTGTGTCATTGGCATGGGTTAGGTAGCCTTAAACGAAATTTTTAAATGAAAACTCTATCATTTGTCTTAAAACCAACAAACGGTTAACTTATTTCTTCGTGTATCTCAGATAACAAAAGTCAGGGGTGGTTTCTGGTCCGTTTGGATTCAATGTAATGAAGATCGTTTGTCTTTCTAAATAATTTTAAAAACCCTTTCGATGTTATTATTTTGTGTTTTTTTTAGTTCAAAATTTATGAATATGGTCACCTTATTTATGTGCAGTATATAGCTCTAGTATATGGTTCTGAAACTAAATGAAATGCAGTTTGGACTTTCACTTAAAATTTTAATGATTTTCTAAAAATAAGACAAACATATACATAACCATTAAAAATATTTTAAAAATAAATATGTATTTAGTTTTGATATACCTATACCAAATACATACCTATATATTATTCATTGGGACCTTATGATGATTTATTTATTTTGTTTCATCTGCCATTAAGCGATAGAATTTATACTTTTCTTTAAGTGGAATTTATTCGTCACAAAACTGGTTATATTTGGAGTTTATTTCGTTCTTAAACGAGTTATAACTTGGACTTTGGTGATGAAACATTAAGATTTAAATCAAACTTGAAATGACGATGATATAGACAAGATGAAAAATCAGGTCTCGCAATTCTGTTTATATGCCTGTATGTACAAGATATATATGTATGTGTATGTCCCTCTAAAGCGATTTTCTTAAAACTTGGAATTTAATATTAAGCCTAGAGGAGGTATTCACCTTTTTTCTTTAGTTCAAATGTAACCGTTATCAAGAGGGTATATATATATATTTCAAAAACAGCTAGCTAACGATTTTCTCTTGTAATTATTGGTATTGATTACATATTGGTAAAACCAAATAAATAAAAAATGGTACCTAATAACTGTACCTATATACCTACATATGTACATTATGTATCTACTGATACGTCGAATAGTTTTTTGTTTTTCGACTTTCTCGTTAACGACACAACCGAAATTAACTTTTTTATATGATTAAATATGTAATAATACATACATCCTGACCATCATTATTATCACCGCTATTATAACGATTGTCAATTATCAATTGATAATTGATAAATAATAAATATGTAAAATTGATTTTATAACAACCCAATTGATCATTAATAATTATCATTGCATATATAATTGATCTATTTGTTTTTATAAACTGAGTTTTACCAAATTTATAAACTACATACATATAGGTATCAATTGATATAATTGACAATCATAAAAATCAGCTTTCTTCCTTTCATTTTCTTTTCTAAAAAAAAAAAAAACAGATATCAAAAATGAAACTAATATCAAATTTAAATATTTATGCAAAAATTAATGCCAAACCAAAGTTTCAAACTCCAAAATCATTTTTTTCGTCTACCTATATCTAGAACGTTTAACTCAGCACTGAAAAACTCAGTGGTACCCTTAAATCACCTATTTTAAAAAGACTTCTTTGAAAATTAAATGCGACAAAAAATTTGTTACTCATTGTATTTTTTCTATTTATGTATTAAACAAAAAGTGTGACATACTAGCACACTTACCGTTTAAGTTCAAGCAACTCAATAATTGATTGCAATATTGATAAACGATAGAAGTGTATTTTTATTACTACACCGGATGAGGTGATTATTACATCGACACCGTTATTTTCGCGTGAATTTAATTTGTTGATGCATATATTCGTTGAAATATAAGAACGTATTGTAGGCAGGTGCCTCCCTTTTCTTCAGTATGAAAATATAAATTTTTTTTTGTGGTGCTCGGTGCTGCATGCAACTACAATACAACCTACTTGTGGGAATTCCAGCCTTTCTTTCTGAACAATAGACTGTAACTATAGCTAAATGTTGTTTATTATTGTTTTATAAATACATACTATATACAATGGTATGATTGGATACAGTGCTATAATTTCAGCGAATGCAATTTTACACATTTATTGTGCCTATATAGTTTCTTTTTGTTGAAAACCTGCTAAAATGGTCAGATTGTGCGACTGTACGTGCGTTTTGCGTACATACCGGTATTTCAATCAAAAATACATTATTCAAAAGATCATGGCAGATATTATGTTTTCAGGTTCAGATGGGTATAACTTTATCCTCTATATTATATTATGTAAAATCTTCATACATATATACCTTCTATGCTATATGCATATACAATATACATATGTATAGTAGTGGGACTGAAGTAATACGATACGTGCGAAACTGCACGTCATCATAACATGTTCCAATGTGCGTTTTTTTATGATTAGATATAATATAGCTAGGTACAGATACTTTTGTATCTTTAGCTCTCTGACCAGCATGTTGTGTGAAATTAATCAGCTTCTAGATCAATTGATTTGGAAAGTTTACAAAGCATCTAAAATTGGTTTAATTGTTTTTCTTTTCGAAGTTTCTGTAAATAGACATACATAGCTACCTATTATTATGCTGTTGGAAGTTGGATATCTATGAAATAATATATGTATGAATGAAATCGATCGATTATAATGGAAGCTATTCATTGATAATGGTACCTAATTGACTTTTATTAGTAAGAAAAGAAGGGTATAGAAAATTTATTTTATTTGGATGGATTTCATGCCTACACTCTTCTGCTTACAAATTGAGTTAAACACATGAGGCATTGCCAGGAATAAAAAAAAACGCAAAGAATTCTATAGGTAGTTGTTTTTATTTGTAAAAATCAATCGATCCCGAACTTATTATACCTATGTACATATGTACCTACCTATATTGCATTTTTTTAAAATAAATATAAAACAAAATTACAGTTTTGGAGAAATAAGATCATGAAAATGACGGGGTTCATTAATTTAATGAAGAAGGCTAGTTGGGCTACGAGGCAAGTTGGACCACGCGAATTACTCACAAACAGAAAGTACTACAAGCAGGGATGGAAAATGACATTTTTTGAATGTATTGAAAGCTTCTTTAAAATTGTACTGAAATTAAGTCAATTGTACTGAAATTTTTTTTTTTTTTCACGATGAGTGATTCTGCTGTTCATGGACAAAGAATATTGTTTTGGAAGAGAACTCCATTTCATAGGAAGTCTCACGTCGCGATGTAGACGAATAGGCCAACCAATTTTGTAAAAAAATATTAAAATATTAATATTTCCATTTGTCCCCCACAAAGTCTCGCAATTCATCGACTATTGCGAAAAATTCTCGTCGCAAAATACCTACCAGACAAAGCACTCACCTTGATACACAAACGCATACAAACACAGAAAAAAATCGATTCTTTCCGCATGCCTTTCAACGACAGAAAAAATTCTTGTTAGAAAAAAATTCGATTCTTTTGTTGAAAGGAATTCGACATAATTAAAGATTTAGAAAATTTGTAAATTTAAAGAAAACAGGTTTCATAAAATTGTACTGAAATAAGGCAAATTGTACTTTTGTACTTGACCAAACTCAATTGAATCGAATTCGATACAATTGTACCGAATTTTCCATCCCTGACTACAAGAAAATGATCATACACGAACAAAGCGTGCTCTCTTACCAGCACGTGCCATAACGGTTTATGTTGCATTGTGCCTTCAGAAGGTAAATCACACACAGATTTGTCTTTTTCAAGTGTAAAAGTGAAAAATGCGGATAAAATAGTTTTTTAAATTTCCTAGTTAGGGTTCAGGTAAAGTTTTTTTATAAGTGAATAGGTATATTTATTTTCATATTTTGTGAGTTAAATTTGACCAGTTTCATGACTACCTATATGTTTTTCAAACCAGGTGGTTTTTGTTACAAAAATAATGTTCTGAAGAAGAAGATGAATTGGGATATTTTTTCCTAATGTGGATAGAATCATTCGTTGAAAGATTGCCGGGTGAGGAGTGGATACAGTAGTTAATACCATACTTGCAGAAAGTAGGCTCATACAAACTGTACAGTAGCCGGAGATGGGTTCTTCTTTGTATGCGTCAATAACAACAGCGACTAAAATTCCAAACTTATTTTAAACCATGATTTATTTCTATATTATATTTATTTTTAAAGTTTTATTTAAATGTTTTTTTAGTTTGTTTGACCGTTTTAAATAAAATTCTTTACAAAATTTTGGATTAGTTTCCCTTTATGAGACTTGTTTTGCCACTTTTCAGGGCTTGGTCCAACTAACCCCGCATATTGGTCCAACTTGCCCCACTATAGTTGGCCCACTTGGACTTGATCCCTTTACGGTAGATTTATTCTTCTGCGGTTACATATTTTCAAATTTTTCAGATTTCTTTTAGAAGCCAGAAGTCCATTATTTCTTTTGACTGTACCTACCTACTATAAATAGTTTGATAATTATGGGATTTCAAGTTAAAAGTGGTGCAACTAGCCCCGTTCTACCCTACTATTGATAAACATTTTTTTAAAGTTAAAATCACCGAATGCCATTTTTAACTTCAATTGTCTTATAGATGTGTTCAGGTGGTTTATTCAGAAAATAAGTTTAGTATGATGCTAGTTAAAAATTGTTTAAAACTACTAATAGCTTAATATCAAAATACTTTACGTACATGCATACCTACATGCAGTAAAATTTCTTAAGAAACTTATTTAAATTAAATTCTTATTTATGGTTTAATTTAAATTGACTTGATGGTAATTTTCTGATCTGGCAGTGCTAAGTGTAATACATTTTGTATTTTGGTTTGTCTTAATCAATGTTAAAAAAAAAAAACTCTGACAGCCCTGGTACTGCGTTCTTGGTGTACAAACGTATTATACTGGATGACGACGTCATTAAAATTATAGCAAAAACAATGTTAATTCCATAAATATAACGAAGGTGGCCTCGTCTAATATAGATAACACCACTCACCAGACATCAAGTGCATTTCTTGCATAGCTTGTCGTTTACTTGTATTGTGTTGCGCTACCGCTTATGGACTTGTACCAATGTGCTATTTGCTTTAGCAGAGCAGCGAAGCGGCGGGAAAAGTGTGATCTTCAAAGCAAATACAAAAAATAATAATAAAAAAAAAAAAACGATCATTCCTTCGTTCATCGGTTTAATTTCTTTTCCACGCCGTTTTACAGTTTACTCTGTGAGAGCTGATTCAGTCTCATACTTCTCATACACGAAAGTAGTTCCAAAAGCGGTCGTTTCGTCGTCGGCGGTCTGCACCGCACTTAAAACGAGTCATTCCATTGACCAGATCAGTCTCTAGATTTCCGTTTAGCTCCAGGCAGTTTTTTTTGTACCGAAATTACAAAAAAAAATAAAATAAAATATTTGTATTTTCATGTTTGCAATGTTCTAAAATTATCAGAGTGCACTTATCGAAAACAAAAAAATCATTTGTTTTTTTATTTGTGATTTTAAAAGTCAAAGTGTGATACCTATTTTCTTATTGATAAATGTTCTAATTTTACCCCGATTGTGTTTATGAAAGTCTTTATCTTTGAGTATTGCAGGTACAAGCTTCTATAATTATTATTATTGTGATCCAGTTTCTCTCTAGAAAACAAAGTGAGTTCAGTTATTCTTTCTTCCTATACCTACCAACATGCTATACACGTGTTATTTTTTTATTTATTTAGAAAAAAACAAATAATATTTTGATTTTTATTATATTTTTTGTTCTGAAAATCTATGTATATTTCTTTTAAACCGGGAAAATATAGAAATATGTATTAGAAATAACTTATTTGCGCGGAAATTCTATTTTTAAACTGGCGGCACATCGTCGAACGAGTTTCTTCTTTTAATTTCTAAGTTTTTTTTTGTTGAATATTAAACCAAGAGTGCATTATTCGACCTCAACCTCAGTTTGTTTATTTTGTATTTAATATATAGGTATGCCTCCCTGCCGAATGTCGTTAAAAATTGAAATATATTATTCATTTTCCTTGTTTCCAGTATATTCTTATATCGTTTCTTGAGAGAAAAAAAAAACAAAATTGTTGAATTCCTGCAGAAATTCTGTCATACAATCCAACCAACCTTCCATTTATGTATTTTTGTTCTACCTTCATTTTTCAAAGATGGACTCTTGTACTTTTATTGTTCATGTCGTTGGCTGTATTATTCAGTTGTGGTGAGTTCAGAATAGAATTTTTATCGAAGTGCCTTCCTGCTGTTTAAGTCATAAATGTTAAATGCATTTAAGGAAATATATCCGTTGATTCATTTATGATTAATTTACAGGAAATGTAAAACAAAATAAAATGGCAGGCTTGTATCAAAAAATATTATTATTACATACCTACACACATATGTATGTTGTTAACCGCGTAAAATTTTATATCTTTGTTGTTGTATTTCAAAATAGATTCCCATCGAATTCAAGATTATATTTTTGTTCGGTCCTCTGTGTAAAATATTCTGAAATATGTTATATGTACTACAACTGATGACCTTGTGGGTTTTTTTTGGAAGGAAAAACTATTTCACAATTTCACAATTTTTTATCGAAGAATTTTTTTTTTTAAATAACGATGAAATCTTAAGGGCTAGTGTGAGACTGGTATAATTGTTGGTATTTGAACAATATTTATTTTTTAAATTTTTTCGTGTAGATTATAATAAGCATATATCAACCAAAATGACAAGAGACTGTGTGGAGACATGTATTTTGTTTCGCATGTGCATTGACTCATAGGAAGCAGTGGACCTACAGATTTCTATTTTATAAGAGAAATAGGTACAAAACGTTATGACTGATCCAGTGTGTTTGGAGCCTAAGCGATTTTTTTGGAATTTTAATTAATAATTTTCTTGATAACTCCTTTAGCTTTGATAATTAAAAACACATATGTATTTAGATTTAAAATAGGAAAGCCGAAATCACAAGGATATTAATAGTGTGTTGCTAACACTCACATACCAGTTTGAAGTTTAACGGACAAATTTACATTAAATGACGCTTCTTCATTAAAGGACTATTTACATACGTAGAGACGATCGTATAAGTCTCCTTTCACACTAGGAAACAAGTTGCTGGAGATTTTTTGACATTTTTGTTTAATTTCCTTAAAACTCTCTTGTATATTTCACAAGAAGAAACAAAATCGTAGACATTTTCTGTAATTTCATTTAAAGTAGCTTGGTTGAACAACAACAAAGGGACAAAAAGTCTCCGACCGCAAGGCTTATTCACGATTGTCAAGTTTTGTCTTTTGATTAAGAAAACTCCAACATTTCGGAAAAGTGATATTTAGAACTTTTTAGTACATACATACTTTGACAGTAGATGTGTATTGAGAAAATGTAGAAATTATAAATGAAAAATTATTGTGAAAACTGAAATAATACTTTTTTTCCACTTCACAGCTTCACATATCTGGAATTGAGACCTAATTTATATAAGCGGAGTTGACTTTGCAAAAAAAACTTTTTAGAAAAACAAAATGTCTGTTCACGTACATATATATTGTTAAAAATTGCGAATTTCTATGAATCAATTTTTTGTAGGTATATGAACTTTTGAAAATTAATAGTTTTACACACTTCACGAACTGACAGAAAATTGTCAATGTTTTTTTTTTTTTATGATAATTACATTTAACATTTCATATTTTATAAACTTACAAAAAATGTAGGTACCTATCTACAATAAAGTCAAAAGAGGAAATGTATTAAGATAATTACAATTTTTTATTTTTGCTTTGAAATCATGTGAATTTTTCTTGAAAATAAAATAAAATAAAATAAAATATGAAGAATTTTACCAAAATAGTATTAAGTTTTTTTGAAGTTAGTAAAATATGGCACATATGTACATTATTATTTAATTTATAAAAAAAATTGTTTTAAGGAATTTTATTAAATTCACTATTAAAAAATATTATTTTTATTTTTTCCCGCTGGGTGGGTTTACCAATATATTTTCTTCCTTTAAATATAAAAACAAAGAATAATTTTGTATTTAATTTTGTTCAATCCAATACACCATCTTTATTAAAATAAAATCATAACATTAAAAGGATAGATAAATTTAGTCGGACCCTGCCGCTGAGTATGTGTGTGTTTATGTTCAGTTGTATAAGTAGGTTCAGTTTGATTATGTTTTTCATTGAAAAGATGCCTGGCAGCACATCGTCTACGTATTTGAATTGGTATATGTACATATATATTTTGAATTTACATTGTAGACATATATACATATATATTTTATTTGCCAGACAAATTATATTAGCGATAAGAATATTTTAATAGACTTTTTCGCTTGTGTACAAATTAAGATTTTTTTTTATTGTATATCAAACCAAAATCGTTTTTCTAATCCGAAGAAAAAAACATATTTATAGAATTTTAACTTTTATATTTACAAACAAAAATTTCCATTGAAGATGGAATGAGGTTTGGATTTTTCTATTCAAAGGGTTTTGTTTTCTTATAATAGGAATTCTTTCCATGCGCTCTATATAAAAATATTAAATTATTTCTTAACGGTGGGTCGGTGACGGCATAATCTCTTAGTGGCTGTTCATTTCTTTCGTGACTTTGCAATATAATGTGAAAAATTAAAAACAAAAAATAAAAGGGATAGGTAGATTCTATAGGTACCTACTCAAATCAGGTGAAGTCACTTCGATTTAAATATTGGGATATTAATGAGTAGCTATACTTACAGCTAATTGAAATTTTAACAAACGAAATTAAGTTCGTGCAAATATGTATGGCATATGTTTATTTACTTACAAGAATACATTTTTAACTTTCAATTTCTATTTAATTTTTTTTAGTTTAAAATCTTATCTTATCTTTTTCGTATGATAAAGCTTTTTTAACTATACGAAAATTAAATAAAATTACTTCATACCTATAGGTAGATACCTACATTATGTAAGAGGTAAGGGTAATTTTGTATCTACATATAGGTAGATCAAGGCAAAAGTAGCAAACACATACATAAATACGCTCTTTTTTTATCAAGAAAAACTTAATGAAAGGTGATAACCCTATATAATAACCTATATAGATTCAGTTCAGAAATTATTCTGGACTTTAAATGCGACGTAAGCTTTTACATCTATATGACTATGTGCAAGTCTATACTTTATTATTTTTGTAATTAAATATTTGAATACCTCTAAATGACGTTAAAAAGTCAAAACATAAACAAACAGTCAACAACTGTTTTATACAAATAAATACCCACGTGTGCCAAGTATTAAGTTACAACTTACAAGAATACATACAAGGTCAGATCGCGCCACACAAGTGTCACATATATTATTATAATTGTAATGAGTAAATGTATGGTTTACTACTTTACAACTATACAAAAAAACTTTGTTTACTGTTATTAATTTTAATGGGCAAAATAAATGAACTACAAAGCAGACATAATAATTGCAACATAAAAAAAAACTTTGCATAATCGAAATAGTGCACCTACTCCTTAGTGTAGGTAGGTATATTAATTACATTTGAAGTTTTTTTTTATTATTTTTAAAGAGAAGTAAGAATTTTTTTATATTTTCTTAAATGAATACAAAAAAAATTCATTTAAATGAATATAATATGGTTTAAATAAAAAAAAATTTTGTTCATGTTGATTCTCATTTTTACATGTACAGCTCGTATATCATAATGCATCATCGTCATACGAGTATATTATACATTATTTCAGTAGAAAATATTAATTTTACGAAAATTAAAAAAAAGAAATATTTTATTGTTTGCTTTGTTATAAATGTACCTACGTACTGATTTTTCAAAAGTATAGAGTGAGTTTAATGTGCTTTCTGAGAATATTGCTTACCAATAAAATTTTCGGTTTTTCGGATTTTTGTTCGGTTAATCGAATAGGTAATATGTCAATTAAAAATGATCAATTCTCTTATCAATATAGCTGGAAAAATGCTCGATTCACTTATCATTAATTTGTGGAAAATAAAAAAAAAAACTTTAATAGGATGCCATCTGATTTTTTTGTATTCTTATTATTTCCTGGGGTGCCATGCCACTTGATTTTAATAGTTATAATCATTTAATTAAATTAATAATTATTATCAGTATCAGTTAAACCACTTCGTAAGTAGCAGTAACAAAAATAAATTTATTTTTTTATTTTATTTTTAACTATTCAATACAATTATCATCATTTATAGATATATCGCGTTCAGATTAAAAATAATAAATTGAATGTTATAAACAAAAAAAAAATTTTATAATCTAAACACATTTATATTTAATTTTTGACTTCACAGAAACTCATATAAGAAAGCAATAAATCGATACTCTTAATGAATGTATATATGTGTGTAACAGAAGCATAGTCTAAGAAAAGCTACGAATTCAAAACATCTGATATAACAAATCAGTAAAAAGAAATATGAAAACATTAGGAACATATGTACGAAATATTTGCTTAACAAACCTACAAGATATACCGTGACAATAAAATGTAAATATTTCATACAGCTTAATCAATTTAAAATTATTTTTTTTACTTTCAATTTTAAAACCTCAAATTCTCTATAATCCCAAATAGAAAATTAATAATATAAATATGAAAATATTATGTAAAAAAAAAATGTATCCTAACAGATTTCTTTATTTTTTTAGAAATGAGCCAAAAAGCTGAGCATATATTATTTCTTAAAACCCGGAAACACTGAAATTAAATTCATTTGTCAGTGTTTCTTATACGTATAAATGAGATTTGTACTTTTGTTTATAAGTGTCAGGGCCGGACCAACCATATGTGCAAGATGTGCAAATGCACAGGGCGCATCACCAGGAGCAAAAAATGTAATCTGATCTTGCGCAAACAAATATGTACTGCCATTTGCCATGTATGTATGTACATATGTACATATGTGTGCAAATATAAAAAAGGACGCTTTCTACAAATCTTGCACCGGGCGCAAGTTTGGCTGAGGCTGGCCCTGATAAGTGTTAAAATGTTACAAATGTGTGGTTTCTAGATAACGCTACTGTACAAGCACATTCTTATTTTTAAATAGAAATGCTTAAGTATTATCTATAAAATATAATAAACGTAACGTTTATTATTATTATTATTATTATTATACAATTATAAAACTTTAGAAACTTTCTTAAACAATAAAATAATTGACATAAATTCAAAAATCGATAGCACGTCTTGATAATAAAACTTCAGTCTTGGAGCATTTGCTTATTGTCTGGTCCGTGCCTTAAAATCGAAATTCTTATAAATTCTTATTGGAATTAAATGCACTAAACTGGATTAAAAAAAAAACATTACATAAATGTGTTTGAAATAATTTAATTTGTCTAAAAAAAACAAAAACAAAAATAAAACAAACGAATGTTCATATTCTATTTACATTTCGAACGAAATCGAATTGAAATCGATTTTCAATTTCACTCGAAATGAAATTATGTTCTAAAACTAATTTGTTTTCCACAATTTCGAGTGTGTTTTGAAAGTATTTTCAAGACATTCGTTGTAGATGTTTATTTCTCGACCAATATTATCGATGCGAGAGTTACAGAACATAGGCACTGATCTGGATTAGATCTAGGGAAAAATAAAGCACAGTTATTAAAAAAATTAGTCAAGATTTAAAAAATTACATTTCATATTTTGCTTTTAATGCCATTTATAATAGAAATTTTTTTAAACATTATTAGATTCCCTACCAAAAAAATTATGTAAAAAATTTCATAATCTAAAAAAATATTAGGTATAAATTATTTTTCGACAAATTTAAGAGTAAAAAGCAAAACCAATATTATTTTTTAAATTATTGGCCTTAAGCAAAAAAGTGCTAATGAATGTAAATTGATTTTTCTAAGTGTATAGCTATATATAACTAAATAATAGTATACAAAAGTCAGTTACATCTAGTCGTAAGTTTTATAGCACGACAATATATAATTATTATCACTTTACTCTTATACGCATTTGTAATATATGTAAATTGTTCTGATTAATTTATTTACTTTTGAATGAGTTGGCACATTCGTTTGTCGTCTGACTATTTGATGGATAAAGTCTATTTATGAAAATGATTTTAGCAAATAAAATTTAATCATAGAACAAATATTTAGAATCATAATATCATTATTACTATCATGGAATACAAATTATCACTATGATTTTATTATTTAATTTTCGATAGAGCAATTATGAGAAAGAATTTAAACCAGAAGTTTTATTTTTTATGAGATCAGTGGCGGTTGGCGGTATCTTAAGAAAATTATTATAATAGACGCGTTTTATTATCTGTAATATAACCCATATATGTATGTATGTATCTATGTATGTGTTATTATATCTGTTTTTCTTATGTTTGGCATTTTTTCATGTATTTCTTATTTTTTTTTTACACTATACTGACGCTATTTGAAAAAAATCAAAAAGCATCTATACCCGCCAGAGTTAAAATCAATTGTTTGATCCTTGAAATAAACTCAGATAGAAACATGAATCTGTTGTTATATTAATTGTATTACGTAGTTAAAATAAACTCCGGACCCAGTTCCATATGATAACAAAACACGGCTCATATTAACTTTGTATATAAAATACTTTGTACCTATTATGACGTTGATTAAATTTGAATAGGGAATAAAACAAATGTGGATTAATTTTAAGTTTGATTGGTTGATTTTCATCTCAGTTTGTCATACTTTTTTTTCTTCAAAATAATTTATGGTTGTTTTAATATAATGTTAAACAATAACTGAACTATTTTTATTTGAGGTTCTAGTGCCTAATTTAAAAGTACATTGCAACGAAGGGATTTTTTTAGACAATATTTAAATTTTGTATATATACCCATCGTGAAATATAAATTAAGCTACGCACAAACCGACGCGATGGCGGTGGCGATCGCGATAACAATGTGGATGCCGCACACGTAAATCAATGGATGGGCACACATCGACGCGATATGTGGATTGCGTTCACGTTCCACTGCTGCGTTCAGTTACGCGACTTTTATTGAGCGCAGCAAGCACCATTTGATCGCTATATCGCCTGAAGAAAAATGAGAGTTTAAAAAAGAAAATTTGAAAATGGCTTCCAATACTGAAAAATTAATAAACAAAATTCGGGAAAAATCCATTTTATATGATTTTTTCGTATTAAACTTCAAAAATTTGTATTTTCGTTGACAATATATTTCGCGTTGATGTGAGCAGGTTTTTGAACGAATCTTTATCGCGCGATAAAAGTTATCGCGATCGCCAAAGCCATCGTGTTGGTTTGCGCACAGCTTTAAGATTTTTGGCGATAATAAGAACAAATTCCTATGGAGTATGATCAAAATAAAGTCCAAAATTTTGTTTTGACATAAATGCATTTTAAAGTTCAAACATTTACTCCAGTTAAATCCAACTGACCATTATAAGGACCATGGAATATCTTATAAATCGGTTCACTTAGACTATTACTGTTAAGACCAAATGAAAACAGTTTTTTTGTATAGTTCTCCATCTATAACTCAATCTCGAAAAAATGGACTTAGATTTGTTTCAGAACAAATAAAACCTAATGAACTGAACCAAACTAATTTGTATTTATTTTTATTACAAACGTTATTATAAACTGTTTAAACTTTTTGTAAGATCACTGAACTGCAAAATTATAAAAAAATTGGTTAAGCAATTAAAAAGATAAAGAATACCTCAAAAATAATTTAAATTTTGTCAAAAAAAAGTCAGAACCCTATTTCCGATATGCCAAATTTTGAGCAAAAACCTGAAATTCAGTAGTATTTCAATACATTTACACATAACCACATACTAGTCTTATTTATTAACCCATTTTAAAATAGGTGTGTCTAACTTTGGACAAAACCTTATTTACAAACTTATGTTACATCGATAAGCTAACTTAGACACTGCCAGTCTTATTTATTAAACCATTGGAAAGTATGTCTAACTTAGAACAGCTGCAGTTTAACTCCAAAACTGTTTCATTAATGATCTAACCTAATCTAATTGGTTGGACAAACCTATTCTAAAGTTGCTAAATGTAATTTACAAAGAATTGAAAAATTCATCTTGAAATTTAAATTAAATGTTCATTGGAGTAAACAAATATTCACGAAATCGACAGATCACAAGGATGTCAGTGAGTTTATGAGGACATAGATTTAGATTTATTTATTTTTATTATTATAATTATTGAGCTAGGCAACTGTTCACGAGTATTCTAAGGAAGTCTAATAAATTCGACTGTATATGTTTAATCAACGTCGTAAGAGCCTTATTCGAAAAAATTGAAGAATCCGAATGAATTTAATGGATTTATTCTTTAGAGAATCACATTTAAAAGTACTTTGTACCAAATTTCAAACCAATACGTCTATATGCGTTGAGGCCAGTGTTGTCACTTCCTATTTAAAAAAAAGTGGTAGATAAAGCTAAAAAAAGTGGTAGATTCAGATTTTCCGTGTTAGAATTAATTGAAATAAAGAGAGAAACAAATTTAGTTTTTAGTTTTTATTTTTATTAAATATAGATACAAAAGAAATAATGTAAGTACCTTAAGTAAATTAAGTTAACTTAAACTCTTATCATTTTCTTTTGAAGAAAAATTAAATCACAATTATTTGGAATCAGTTTATTTAAGCACAGCCGTAAATATAAAATATGTACATTCATATAAAGAAAATATATAATTCTTTAATTGAATATTATGTACCAATTTTTACAGTTTTAAAATAAATTTCATAGTTTTTCAAATTTACCATCATTTCTGGAGATGGAATAAATATTTTAACTTTATCTGTCATTTCTTTTGCAAAAATAATACATCAATGTTTTTAATATCAATCGATCGCTTTAAAAATCGAATCTTTTTTTACTTACAGACGGTTTAATTAAAAATTTTCGCATTTTAATTTTTTTTTCACTTGAAATACAATTGACTTCCACTGACCACTCTTCTAGAAAATTTCGAAAACAATAAACGTTTAACTGTTTACCGTTAATACGAAATCTAAGTAAACAATATTACTATTTTAAAATGAGGCACACTATCTTAGGAGTAAGTGAGCAGGAAGTAGGATCTACTTATTTTTCTTAAGCAGACTATAGAACTTTGTTTTTTTTACAAATTAAACGTAGGTAGATACGCGTATGCAAAATGACAGATGAAAGCATTCACATTGAGTAAAAAAAGCATTGTGAGATAAAGCCATTAAATGTATTCAGGTAAAACAGCATAAAAAGTGCAGAGAAAAACATTTTTTTTTTCAAAAATCGAAGCAGATATTTTATTTATTGTTTTTATTTTTTTTTCTGGACGGGCAAAAAGGGGTAGAATTTTTTACAGCATAAAAAGTGCAGAGAAAAAAATTTTTTTTTTCATAAATCGAAGCAGATATTTTATTTATTGTTTTTATTTTTTTTTTTTCTGGATGGGGAAAAAGGGGTAGAATTTTTTACTTCCGGGGTAGAAGTGGTAGATTATGAAAATGTTGGAGAAAAGAGGTAGATCTACCACAATTGTTTTAAAGTGACAACACTAGTTGAGGCTCTATCTCGAAGACAATAGGACGGTATGAGGAAAACCAATTTTGTGGACTTCTACTAATCTCAATATTAGATTGCTTAAAATCTCAATTTTTTTGTTACATGAACCATTGACCAAGTAAAAATTTTAATTATTAAAAATATATAAATGTATTTAATGTACTCGTATGTATATATGTATATACCTTGAGTAAGGCCTCCTATTTAAGATAATATACATTACATTATTTTCTTATCTTAAAAGCCTCTAAAAAAATGCTTAATATAGGGCAAGAGAATTGGTTTCGTGTACGATGATGATGATGATGTTCAAAAAGTTGTTATCATCAGCTGTTTTCATAGCGTCGTCGCGTGAGTCGATCTGCGACGCGACGTCTCAACACAAAATATCGAATACAGAAAAAAAAACATATATTATTGGAAAAATATTACTTCGTTCAATTTGATACTAAATATATTTTATTTTTTATTTCAATGTTTATACTTGATAGTTGATACAGAAGATCAAATTTTATTCTTTTCTTGGCTTAATAAAAAAAAATTGCTTGTTTAGTTAATAATATTAATAAAATTAAGTGCAATATACTAAATAACTATACTTTTAATTGAAATCATCATCAAATTATTGAATAAAGAAAAAGATTCAAATACTACAGTAAAAACAAGAAAGCAACACTGTTAAAAACATGAATTAAGTTTCAGTGATTTTTATTTACAATTTCCATATAAAACAATTAATTAAAAACATGAATTATATTCTGTTTAAACTCCATTAATTTTTGGACCCAAACCGATTCCTTTGAATAAAAATAAATAAATATGTAAATGCCAGGCTTGTCAAACAATTGATTTCTATTCCTATAGTTAACAAAACAAAAACAACTGAAAAAATATGTGGCAAATGTCATTGACGTAGTATCTGTTCAATAAATAACTACAAACACTTTAATGTATAGTTTTTTGTGTTTTTTTTTTGCAAATAATATTAAATGAAAGCACAAGCGTGTGTAAATTAAACACTGATAATTTCAAGCAAAATGGGGATTTTGTGTCTGTTTCGATTAAGTATTATCATTATTATGCCTAGTGATAGGCAATAGTTGTAGGTAAGTGTGTTTGTGTTAATTTGATGTAATTTATTGCTGATAAATGGTGAATAAGTGATTTATTTATCTTATTAATAGATCCGTTTTACAGTTTAGTGTTGGTTCATTAAGACTTTTTTGCACTCAAATTTGCAATAAGTATATATGCATGAATGTAAATCTCATTTAAGTAACTACACGTTTTTGAATGTTAATTCACTTATAAATCATTTTTGATCATCGCCTCAAGTCTTGTGATCAAATTTTGTCAAAAAAACTAATTAGCATTGAGTTATCATATAATTGTAAGAAGCTTTAAATGTCCACTCGTGATATATGTAAAGACATTAATATATGAAATTGTTATATGTATATTTTATTATTCTTCTTACCTCAAGCGAAGATAAAAATTGACATAAGATTTGTCACAAAACAAATCTTCAAGATAAGACACAACCACCGAAAAACTCAACAAATAAACGGGTTTCCTTTTAAGATAAGACGTATATTTTTTTCGCAGTCAATGAATACATGTACATCTGTACATACATACATATACTATAAGTAATTCAAGATAACTTTTTCAAAGACAAAGTCAGCTGTTTCGCCCATCAGAAGCATCGTGTATTATTTCAAAAGATTCAGTTCGAAATTTGAATTAGTAAGAACCTGCTGTGGTGGCTGATATACCGTGCGTCGTCGTCGTCAGTCAGAAAAATATTCTGTGATCCGTGCCAACATGTGAGTAATACATTTATATAGTGAGAAATAAAGGGGGCTTGTCTATTGCCGTCACCGCGTGAAGTATTTAGTATTTACTCTAATTTGGCTTGTTTTTTTTTTATTTTTATTTTAATTCCTAAATTAATTTAAATAAATTTACAAAAAAAGTGTGTAGTAATTCTTCTTTTGTGTGAAATTAAGTTATTTAAAAAAAAAGAAGCAATTAAGTTGTGATGGATGCATAATAAGTGCGTTATAAGTTACGGTTTTAAGTTTAAGGCCCATATGTAGCATTTCTCATAATTATTCAAAGTCGAAGCCAAAAAATTGACAGACATATATTAATCCCCTGTAATTTGTTATTTTTTTTCGAAAAACTCTACTTATAGACAGACATATATATTAATCCTCTGTAATTTGTTATTTTTTTTTTCGAAAAACTCTACTTATAAATTTTTACATTGAATTATTTAAAAATTGTCTGGTTGTATGCTTTGGGCGCTATTTTAAAAAATACATTTTAACGAATATCTTGAGAACAGCTCTTTGGATACAACATTTCTTAGCATATTTACGATGTGAAATTTTGTTATCCTCCATTTTTTCATATTTATTCAAAGTTGTAGAAAAAAATAGGAATAAATAAATACCTACTATGAAATTTAATACAAATTGGAAGTATTTGTTTTTTTTTTTTGAAAAACTCTGCTTATAAAATTTGATTATTTAAAAAATGGGTTGGCTGAAACTGTAACTGTCGGGCGCCACTTTACAAAATTAATTTAAACGAATATCTCGAGAACGGGTCATTGTATATAAAATTTCTAAGCATATTTATGAATTGAAGTTTGGTTATCTTCCTTGTTTCCATATTTATTCAAGGTTGTAGCCAAAAAAATTGACAGAAATAAATACCTACTATACAATTTATTACAAACTGGATATTATGTTTGTTTTTTTTTTAATCTGCTTATAAAGTTTTGTGATTGAATTATTTAAAAAATGGTTTGCTGTAAGTGTCGAGCGCCATTTCTTAGCATATTTATGATGAGAAATTTTATTATCCTCCTTTTTTTCATATTTATTCAAAGTTGTAGAAAAAAATAGACATAAATAAATACCTGTTATGAAATTTAATACAAATTGGAGATATTTGTAAAAAAAAAAATGAAATAATAAGTTCCGCATAAATCGTATTGATGGCTAAAATGTGTCATCGTCCCCCGAAATTTTTGTTTCTATAATTACGACCTTTTATTTATGTATTAGTTTTTATTCTTAAACTATTTGCTAAAGGGAGGCTTAAATTCATTGTCAATTGTTTTTGTGATACGTTTGGTTAACCAAGAGTGAACATTTATTTTCCATTTATTAATTACTTTAAGGTTAATGGTTAAGTAATGTATTTGTAAAAATATAACTGTATATACAATTTTATAATTTAATTACATACATATAATCAAATTATTACCATATGATTTAAAGCAAGAAAGACTGATTCGAGTAGTTTTCCTGCTATTTCTATACGCCGTGAATAAAATGCAGGTCCAAAATTAATTCATCTGTAGGTGCACAGATATAGACAGCTTGTATGAATGACTTAAATTGAAACGATTTTAGATTTGGAACAGAGCAATCAAATTAAATTTCTTAGAGGATATCTACAGCCGGTTTTTCACGTAATGGAAATGATGACCTTGAATTCATTTTAGAATTCCCGTATTTCTCGTTAAATGTTCCACAAATCACGATTTTGTTAAAAAAAAATTTAAACAAGCAAAATTAACTTTACTATTTTACATTTAACCTCTTTTTTGATAAGATCTGTTTGATGATACGAAATTTAAATATTTTAATTCAATTGCATAAGTTAATAATTTTTCAAACTACCCAAAGTAAAAATGGAATTGTTTTGTATTAACATCATTTTATATAACAAAATCGAATTTTGTTTGTGACGGTCTATTTTTCTGCGTGATGTGAGATTTTCATATTTTGGTTTTGGGCATTTTGACACTTATGTTAGAAAAAAGGTGTATAGTAGAAAAAACTACAACTATTGTATGTTTTTTGTTAAACCTTAATCAAATACGTGCGACACAAAGTCAATCTTTTCATATTTGTTTTATAGATTTATGGTATTTGACAGTGACAGAGATTTGCATTTCATTAGGTTACATTAATTTCCTGATTGATTTTAAGCAACTTGAAGTTTATATTTATAGATTAAAAGTTTGCGGTTGGATGTGGTTTAGCGATTTTTTTTTATAGGATGATAATAAACTTTTGCAAACATCAATCTGTTATGTGATGAATGAATATATTACATTATTGTGTTGCAGTATTAAATTTTTGATTTGTAATATTCAATATACATATTACATATATAGGTATGTATATATAAATATTTAAGAAAAAGTTTCGACTTAGATATTATATCATACGATTTCTTTATAAATTTACTTTTTTAGGTTTTTATTTTGTTTTGATTTAATGAAAAAAATGAACATTGGAATTTGTAACTTAACGAAAAAAGAAACCAATTTATTTTTTTAGGGATTAAATGAAGAAAGATGATTCGTACTATATATCATATAGATCCTAGAATACAATTTATGATAAGACTCAAAAATTTCATTTTTGATTTTTCAGTTTTAATTCTCTTCCATATACTTTAAAGAATTTAAGACAAATAATCTTATCTTATTTTTTGAATTGCTTTATATATTCAACGAATTGTAGACAACCCTTATTTCGTTAATAAAATTTTATTGTTTATATATTTTTGTTTGTAAGTTAAATATAATTAAATGTTAATTATAGAATAAGCGTATATAAAAAGATTTTAAAACGATAAATCCTTTAAAAAAATATAATCACCGCGTGATTGCATTGTGATTGCGTTTTTTTTACGATATATCTTTTGAGTTAAAATAAATCAGAAACGTTCAAGAGAAAATACCGCTTAAATACATAATTCTTGAACTTTTCTGCGAATTATGGATTGTAAAAAAAAAAAAAAACAATAATAAATTTGCACTTAACTGTGATTGAAGTAGATAATAAATGTTTGTCTTTGTACAAATGCCATCAATTTTATTTGTAATGTTCATTTTACAATTGTTAAACAATTATGCAAGCAGTAATTACATTTTGTTTAACGTTTTAAATTTTTAAATTTATATTATCAACTTTTTTTTACAACAGCTGGGTACTTATAATAATATACAAACATACATACATACATATATGGAAGGTGCATTGTCTGGAAGTGACTCTTTTAAATCGTTAGTTTTAAAATTAGCTATTTATTATTTTATATTGACTTGTATCTGCGTTGTGATTTGTTTTTAATTTTTGAATATTAACTGACCTACAGGTTTTGCATAAAAAAAAACATGCATGCGCACTCATAAAACTTTGTGAAATAAAATTTTAAGTCTCACCTCTTCTTTAAATTTATGTTTCAATAGGGTAGGAATTTTATGTATGTGAATTTTTATTAGTAAAATCATTTACCCGTTTTATAAAAACACTCTTTCACCGTAAATATTTATATCGACTCATTTATTATTACCTCTAACGTCATAGCTCTAACTTGAAGTATATTCAAACTATAGGTTTTGACATCACAAATTTTTCCACTGTAAATTAGGCTGTTTTTGAAAAGAAATGCGAATAAAAAATATTTATTCCATTATTTTTCCCCTACGTTTCGTAAGTTGTCCTTAATTTACTTCATCAGGGTAATTTTATTCAATATAGCTATTCAAAAATTATTGGGAAAAATAATGGAATAAATATTTTTTATTCGCATTTCTTGTATAAAGACCAAAACAGCCTAATTTACAGTGGAAAAGTTATACGAAAAAATTGGTCAGAAATATAAAACAATCACAAATTTTTGTTAACATTCTTGAATTTGTATTCTATTGAAGGCTTGAATATAAAGCATACAAAACGGGAATTGGTTTATTTTCCTCCCCCAAGCCCCGATCCCTCCCTCTCCATTTTGCTTTTTTTTTTTAATTTTTAAATCGTTTTAGTTAAAATCCTATTTTCGAAGACAAAAAGAGTTTTTATTCAGCTTTGAATTTTGACAATTTCATGTCCAACTGTCTCTCTTTGTGTACCTAGTTCATGTCTGAAAATATGGAGGCGACAAACTTTCCAACAATAGTTTGTTCATTGAATTTTTGAACAAAAACAACAACAACTTAAAGGTGACCATCAATTGTTTATACGAATTAATTTATAATTCGTTTTAATTAATTTTTTTTGGCTGGAGATAGGTATAGCTATTTCAAGGGGTGTCAAGCCCAATCATCAGTCTCCTTATTAGTGGTGCTGAGTTTAAATCCAATTTTATTATGAAAAACTTTCTACATGATGCACACAAGAGGAATCGAACCCACGTATATCAGATTAGCTCAGGCTTAGAAGTCGAATGCACTACGCATTCCACTGCTTATGACCACTGATGTCACAGGTCGAGATGTGTTGTTTGTTTGTTTATCAAATGCAGGTGGTAGCACCTTTAAGTTGTTGTTGTTGTTCAAAAATTCAATGAAATTGACGGAATAAAGAATGGTCAAGTCTAATAAACTGACATTCTAGTATGAAAAATACAATAAATAATAATAATAATAAAAACTTAATATGTAGTTTGTTTTTTTTTGTTTTTTAAATTTTTTTGACCTTAAATAATTAAATTTAGCAAAGAATTATAAATAAACCTTAAGTTGTATATGATATCAAACAAAATAAATTTTCGTGGTTTGGTGGTTGCTCGTGATTTACGTCTGACATTTAATTAAATTTTAAAACATTCTAGCTATGTCAATAGCTTTCATCATTTTGTTGATCAAACGATTCATGATTTCATTTGTAAACATTCTTTTCACCGTATGTATAAATGAAGTCATTAGACACTAATATTATTTACAATATACATACATATGTATATTCATCGAACAAAAATAAAGTTGTTATTGTCTTATGATTACCGATGACTTAGCACTAAGGCGCATGAAAACGTCTATATAGATACACATATATTATAGATAGGTATACGTCCAAATAACATATAATCATAACCATCAGATTAATTACCCTGACTTTGAACTTCTGCACGATGTTGAAATCATTTAGAATAAACGTGACACATTTTTCAATATGTATGTACAATTAAACTCTTAAGAAGGTATTTATACTCGTATAAGTATATCATTTAGGTCAGGGATGATTATTACTTGTATAGAATCTTAATGACACAATTCAAGCAGCAGAAATAATATTCATATTTATATCCTATAGCATGTATGTACCTATAAATATCACCGTTAAATCGTTATATTGTGTGGTTTTAAGTTGAAAGCACTATGCATTTTTTGCTCTTCAATACAAAACAATAAAATATTCAGATTTATTGGTCAGGTATTTTTCAAGGCATGTCCCTGACACAACCCACAAACTAAAAAAGAAATTTGCATAATAATTGCCAGGAAACTTAAAGTTTCTACGGTGCAGTAATTTGTGTTGGTATAGAGGAATTTGGAGTTAATAGGTTATTGCCAAGCCAAGATTCATTTGATTCATTTTCGCGCATAAAGCCGGAACCACATCTATATCGTGCGTGGTGTGTTGTGAAGCGTTGTGTTGTAAAGCTGACTGTGGCACAATAAATGCAGAGTTTTTGTCTTGTAAATTGTCAATTTTTTCTTTCGCTTTTTATTTATTCTCTTCCCCGAGCACTATCTTCTCTTTCCCACTAAAAAAATATTTCTCCGACACAACACACCACACCACACCACACCACACCACACCACACCACACCACACCACACCACACCACAACACAACACATAACACGTGACAAATATGGATCTACACATGTGCAATATATCGAAGCGATAGCGACACATCATGCGATTTGCATGGGAATTTTTTTATTAGATTCATATTGAACCAGATTTTATAGTCACGGAGCCGAATATTGGAAATTTCATCTAGAAAAGTAGGAAAATCGTGCAAATCCGAAATTACATTCTTTCAAAGTTGGATAGTGGCGATAGTGTTTTCATTTTTGTTGAGTTCTGTACTCTTTCGTTCTGTCAAAATCGAGGAAAATCGTGGATCCAGTGCCCGCAATCGAATAGCAATTTTTATTTTTTTAACACTTGTAACTTTGTAGTATAATAATAATTTAGACTTGAGTACTGTATGTCGAGAATGGGATGCCGGTCGTTTTTGTTTGTCTTAAAATAAACTAGCAAAACGATCACTTCGTAAAAAATTCTCTCGCGATTTTCTTATCACATATTATCAGGATGGAATTTGTTGTTTTTTTCTATGTGTTTTGTTTTAATCAATAAGAAAAAAAGATAAACATAATTTTGACAGTTTTCTTACGATTGTGTTTAAACAAAGAAAATCACGCTTGGTGTGGTTAAGACCCAAGAATTTTTTTTGATGTAAATGCAAAGCTAAGAAAATTTGAAGTTAGTATTTTTTTCGAATACTATAAAAGTTCAAATTTTATAACTTTTTAAATGACATAACTAATATTTAGCTACTAAATTGTTTTGTCAATCGATGTAGTAGGAACATTTTAATGAATTTTGCACTATTAAAAATTTAAATTAATTTACATGCACTAAATATCGAAAGAAAAACAATTTAAAAGATTATAATAATATTGTGCAAAGGTAACTTTGTATAAAATGCGAAATAATTAATTAGTTTATTTTGATATTATACGAATAAAAAAAATTGCGAAGTAATGAAATGTGAAAACAAAATTGCGATGGAAAACTTTCGAAATTAAGATTTTCAAAAAAAAAAATAAAGCGAAATAAAAACTTGCCAAAAACTTTAAATGAAAAAATTTCAAATCAAGAAATTGCAAAATGATCATTGTTGAATGAAAAACAGCCAAAATTCAACCAATTGTCCCCTGTTGATAATTTAGCTTATACCCACTTATTTTACATTTCATTAATGAAAATGAGGTAATTTTGTTGAAAATTTCAGAATTCGATTCCTCATCTCTCTCATTTCCTATTTTTCAAAAAGAGGTTATTTCAACAAAATTTACTTGAAATCAGGTAGCAAATGAAGTCAAGACTTTACGAACACACCCGCACAGCTTTGAAAAGATTATATATTCATGTCGATTATAGAATCCGCAATTCTCGATCCGCATTGATTTTCAGTGCAGTGCTCTCTTTTCTTCTTACCCATTTGTCGTGAAAAGAAAACAGAACACTGTACTGAGAATCACTGCGGATCCCGTACTGCGGATTCCATAATCGACATGATTATGTAAAATGTCAAAACTCGAAACATATAGAAAACAAAAACCGAAAGAGAAAATAACAAAACGAGTAACGGCCAAACGAAATTCAAAATCAAATTAGCTGTCAAACGAAAATAGCAAATTTGAGATGAAAACACTTTTTCTTTAATTTGCGAAATAACCTCATTTCGGATTTAATCAATAATCAAAACGTATATGTATTAGGATAAAACCACCTTTTCGAACTTTTAATAAAACTTCGACATTTGTTTCTACACGAAAAAAATACATGCTTGCTCTATAGAGCAAGTTCAAAACGTTATATTGAAAGACCCACGACAAAATGCAAACTGTATAAACAAAGATAACATTGAGATACAGTTCTGAATATCTGTCATTGCTGTTATAACTTTGAATCATTGAATAAGACGGTACAAACTGATGTATACCTATTTATGTATGTACAAACTTTGTGCGAATTGTGTTGAGAAAGCATTGTTTGCACAAAAACACATTTATAAGTACTGACGTATAGGTATAACTGTGTAGTGGATGGGGCCTAGCATAATAAATTTTATTTTCAAAAAACATTGTCTGTCAATATTTTTTCAAAAAAAAAAACGTTATATCTATAAAAATTATGGTAACTAAAAAATATGAAAAATAGAAACAAAAAAAAATCCTAGACATATAAAATAAAAGCTGTGTTCTTTTACTTTGAAACTCTGTGCATTTGTGTAAATTTCTACACATTTAATTTTGTTTATATGAACTTTGACAGACTTGTGTAGAAATTCACACAAATTCACAGAGTTTTAAAGTAAAAGAAATAGGTTAAAGTCACATCCTATATGGATTAAATTTCCTTGATTTAAAATTTAGTTTGTTTTACCGACTGTTTCCATCTTCGAACTAACTGGGTGTTAAACTGACGAGATACAATTGAAAAATCGGTCCATAGCGCTTAATTAATTATATGTGAATTTTGAATCATTAATGAAATATTTGTTAAAAAAAAAAAAAAATTAAACGCGATATTAACAACTTTAAACTCCATTGCTTTTCTTATGAAAGAAAATTATTTATTTGGAAAACAATAAGTAGTTATATGTACATTGCTGAACAAATTTTAACACTTCTCTTTGATTTCAAATATTCATTTAAATAAAAAGATAAATAGAGCATTTTTCCAAAGTGTATCATTCTTGCTCCACTTTCCCCTACACTTACAAATTATGTCTACATATTATGTACGTATAACCATAACCAATTGTGGTTAATTTATTTAATATAACTTTTTTTTATCTAGAACATTTCCTTAATGTATGTAATTGAAAATAGAATTATATTAATATAATTTATACCCTGATAACCATGAAAACAAATTAAAACAATTAATTCGCAAAAGTGACATTGAGCTTGAAAAAAAGGTTTATACCGTAAAGTGCTATCGGGGTTTATTGTTAAAGTTCTTGTATTTAACACGTATAAACATTTTAATATATAATCAACTATGCAGTTAATAAGTTTGTATTTTAGTATACAGTTTGACAAGCCTGCATAATGACACCCCTACTGCATATTGTGAGGAAGTGATAAAATTATAATATATAGGTACTCATAACTTGTAAGTGCTTAATGACTTTTTAAGAATATTCAAACAAATTTAACCACACCTTGTTATATGTGATAATTATATTGACTGCAGGAACGTATACAAGGGGAACCCATTGGATACAATCGCCACCTTTACATTTAACTGACGGAAGACAGTATAAGACCATCAGTCTTTAAGAACATTAGTTAAACATCCGGTGCTGTGAATTAACTTTAAGTTATAATTATTATTTGACTATCAACTATTAATAATTACAATAAAATTTTCATGCGCAAAATTTTAACACTAAAATCACTAATTAATTATGGTTTCCACTAAATATCTTTAAAATTGTTTACCAGCTCAAAATCAATTAACATTTTTTTAAAGTTTCTTAATTGGCGCCCAAATATTATAATTTATTAAATTGGAAATTTCTTATTCGTTGCTGAGCAAACTTGCAGATTCAAATTTAATTGGGAGTTATGTAATCTGGATTTTAAACAGATGTAAAAACGTCTTTTTAAGATGAAAGTTAAAAAACTGCAGAAGATCAAACTATACATTTTACTCAATTTTCAGTAGGAATTACCAAATTTGACATATCTCATCAAAAAAAAAAAAAAACCCCAGTTCTATATACCCTGACTCAAATGTGCATTTCAATCAAATCAAATTTCTTGTTGACCTTCCTTTATTTTTGTTTTTTATTTTGAAAAAGAGTCAATGACTTTCGACAAAGAACTACGTACATATACAAACGTTTGCATTTATAATGATAATATTTTAAGTCAGAAACAGTTAGATTTAACAGGATACAGATTTCTCATATATAGATACAGTTTTTGTAATAATTGCATTTTTTTTTTTTTAATATCTTAACAATTAGTATTGAAGATCAATTTCAATTACTTAGCTCATATGTACATATATGTATGTATACTGAACAAAATTGACAATAAAAATAAAATTCTTGTTATTCGATTTGATCATTTTGTTAGTAAATTTATATTTTTTCTCAGATATCAGATGATTTCATTGGGGTTTTTTTCTCGACTTTGATTAAGTTCACTATAGGAAGATGAATTCTGAATTTTCAGTGGTCAAGGCTATCTTGAGTTCGAGTTAATTTAATTTTAACAAAAACTTACATATTCATCGGTACTTTACACTTTTATCGAGAAAAAACATTCTTCACAATTTTTGACAGAAGAATTAACATTATACAAATTGTATATTGTGTGATAATTGAATTGAAATCTTCTTTCGATAGTTGTTTTAATATATAAAAAAAATATTTCAACACCAACAAAAAATATCAAACCTTTTTTATAATTATTTATGACTCGTTCCAAAAACATCATATTTTCAAAATTGTAACCCAATTTTCGTGTTAAAAATCAAAAGCAGGATTTTTTCCAAAACTGAAAATTCAAAAATTGTGAATGGGTTTCGTGTGACAGGATATCCTTTAAAAAATCTAAACGTAGACATTTTCAACGGATCTCCGGTTGAACGAGGTTCATTTACGATACAACCTTTTAATTTTTTATTGAAAATCTCTACGAAAATTAGTAGAAAAGAAATGACTTCTAGCTCTATAGCCTCGTAGATTCAGCCAGTTCAGGTTTCTTAGAGATCTTGAGATCAGCAATCTCAGAAATCTGACCTAATTCCTCAGAGCAAGATTCCTCACTTTTGCTGTCAAAAAGCTGAGACTAAAATTTTTTGGATTCGTGTGCTCAATTATTTTTTGTCGCAGTTGATCAATTTATAAAAACGAGATGGAGAGTGCTTTTGACTTCTAAAGGAGAAATTTTGTTCCGGTTTCTCCTTCTCCTCAGTGGAGCTGACAGACGTTTGCTCAGTGAGATCTCAGAAACGTGAACTGGTGAATTGATTTTAAATCAAGTTACTTCATTAATACATAATATGTCAACGAATGTTTTTTTGAATTTTTTTTTTTGAATCAAGTTTGCAATATACGTGGAGGTAAATAATAATTATTATGAATTTATTTTTTATTTAATTTTTGCTGTTAAAAAAAATAGCTAAAAAGTTTAATGTTAATGTTATTTATTCAAAATATAAAAATATCTACGTAGGCAAATAAAAAATGTTGTATTTTATTTTAAATTTTATAATAATTTTCATATTTGTATATTAACTTTCATTTTCTTTGATTTTAATTACAGATAAACCTCACTCATCATGGAAGTGTAAGAATTAAATTTTATAATAAAATATATTGTGTTGTGCAAAATATGCCTAACCCATTTTTTTTTAATTTTTTATAAAATAGGACGATAAGAACCGATTCGGCGGATCCTGTTGACTCAAAATTATCTTGCAGCGAAAAAACATCAAATTTCTTTGGAAATCATTGGAAGGGGCTCATAGTATTCGTAACACCTTTAGCATGTCTTCCAATAATGATTCCGAATTATACACCTGTAAGTAAAAATTATTAAACAAAATAGATGATAAATTAGATTTCCCTACCGACTGAAGAGCCCTCTATAGTCTATACCCGCCAGAGTAAAAACTTATTTTTGGATCTTTAAAATAGATCCAGAATCCAAAGTTGTTGTTGTATTACGTGTTAAAAGGGTATCCCGATCCAGATCCATAAATAATACATCGCGGCTATAATAACAATTTTCTTTGGCAAGAATTTATAATTAAGTTATGAGCTTTATATTGACATTAAAATAATCGCTGATTTCGATTTTTAAGAGCTTCAAAACTTAAAATTAAAATTTCCAAAGATGGTTTACAATAAAAGCTATAATTGTCATCTTATTTACGTATTTTATGTATTTACATACCGGCTTTACGATTCGGTTCAAATCATGTAAATAATAAAACTCATTTAGTATATGCAGTTATTTTTGTATGTAATGGTGAAGAACAGGGTTGCCGCAATCTGATATAAAAAGTAATGATCAACATCTAAATTTGTTGAAATTTTGAATTTAGGAAATCACTAGAAAAAATTGGTAGACACAAAAGTAAAAAAAAACTTTTGTACGCAATTCTAACTACATTTATGTAGGTATATTCTGCTTTGTTCAATAAGTTTAACATTGAAGTGTCTGAAATTTTAACTTATTGTTTTCAGAAAATAAATGTGTTCTAAATCCAAGGAAAACTTATCCATTATAACAACAAATGATGCATTTTATTGTTCATAGATTTTAATTGATATTTATTACGATTTTGATTTATCACTTTCTGTTTTTAAATTGATCTAACGCACCAAGCCCCTTTTTCTACTCGTTGTTCATTTAATTGATTTATATACAAGATCAATATTTTTTCCTTGAATACTGCAATAAAAAAAGAGTGTTGACATTGTTTTTGGAGGCGCATTTGTTTTGTGCCCCCTCATCATGCAACAACTAAAGAATATGTATATTGAATATATAGGTACATAATATGCGAAGGTTCTTTGCCCGAAGTAACGAAACGACGACGCAATTAATTCTTAGTAAATTGAGAATAACAAATAAATTTATTCGTGGCAAGTTATTTATTGTATATATCTAGTTTTTATTTCTTTTGTCATTTGTTTTTGTATTAATTTTTATTATTTTCAGGAATACAGATGCATGTATTTACTATTGGTGATGGCAGTTTTTTGGGTCACTGAAGCACTGCCTCTCTATGTAACATCGATGATTCCAATTGTTGCTTTTCCTATGATGGGAATTATGGTATGACATCAATATTACAGACATATAGTAGTGAAAGGAAGGCTTGATATTGCAGTCGCATAAATTAATTCAAGCCTTCACACGCACACTCACTCACTAAACTAAAAAAATAAAAAATATCTTAACTAATTTGCCTTTTAATTTACAGAGTTCAGATCAAACATGTAGATTGTACTTTGGCGATACTTTGGTGATGTTCATGGGTGGAATTATGGTTGCACTTGCAGTAGAATATTGTAATTTACACAAACGTCTGGCGTTGAGAGTTATTCAATGTGTGGGCTGCAGTCCCAGAAGGTATCTATTTTGAATATTTATATTTTTTTTTAACAATTATCATTGAAATAATGATAAATCATAATTATTATTAACAGTGTTAAATGCATTAATAACAACTTATAGTAATTCTATAATCAAAAGTTGTTAATTTAAATTACATGATAAAGACCTTAGACAATTGATATACAGGAATTAAGATGGGATCTTCAATTAACTGAGCGTGCCATTAATTACTAATAATAAGATGAGAATTTATTTTGAAGTTAAGTGAACAACTAAGTCGCATCTACATATCTACTTGGTCTAACTCAAAAAGTGGAAGAGTTGCAAGATTTTCTAAAAATATGTGAAAGGTGCACAAGTTTAATTGTTAGTTTTATAAAGACAAATCCTCTGTCAAAAGCTGTCAAAAATACTGCGTGTAATCCTTTATTTGTCTAAACTTTTCCATATTGTATATAAAACGGCTGGACAGAGCCCCAAAAACGTCGAATCTTCCGCCCTTTCCAATTACCGAGCAAACTCATTAACGTTCCTTTTTTAAAGTTCATGGAAATTCTGGTCCATAACACTGGTAAATGATTGGCAGTACGCCTTTCTTAAAAAAAGGTTTAATGGTGCTCATGGGTAATAATGCCACCGAAAACTAGAACTAATCGACAATTTTGACAGTCTATAAAGTTATTTCCTTTGACGTTTAAATAAAGATTTGACAAAGTTTGGGTCAAAGCTGCTCTATTATAAAAATTTCGTATAAATTCAGGAAGTGACTTAAGAAATGCCAATTTTAACAATTTTGTTTATATAAAAGCACTGGTTTATCAGGACTCACAGGGCCGCCGGGGCCTTCAGCAGGCCGGTGGAAATACTTCGGACCAGTGCCACGTGACCTCTGAATTACTGGCTGAAAAAAAGAGTCCTCTATAAACTTCAAATAAATCACCAATATTTATAAATGATATACAGTAAAACCCGCTTAAGATAAACTGCAAAATGTCACAGACTTTCTTTCACTTAAGCGGGTTTCTCACTTAAACGAACCCCGCTTAAGTGAAACAAAATTTCACAAGCGGAGTGAAAAAAATTGCACTTAAGCGGATTTAAAAAATCCAAAAAGGGTTCTGACATATCAGAAATTCAAATGTCATTTTCGTGATGAAAATTTGGTGGAGGTGAAAAATAAAAAAAGAAGTAAAAGCGTTCAGCAATTTTTTTGTTCTGTTCTATTAAATTTGTTTTTTACTTAAGAGAGTTTTTTTCAATGAAAAATATAAAATTCAAAGAAGGTTGTTTTTAGCTAAATAAAAAAACATTTCATTTTCTTATAAAAAATTACTTAAAAATTCTTGTATTTAGACTTGAGAGCCCTATTTTCAACAATAGTCAGTATAAGCAGTGAGTTAGTATAGGTACATATTATGCTGGATTTACGAGGCTGACAAATTGGCAGTATTTCTGTCAGAAAAGGATAAACAAATTCAGGAATACTGCCAATTTGTCAGTCGTATAAATCTCCACATAAATAGATAAACACAATAAAATAATAAAAGAAAATAGTCTACATATTTAAAAGTAGTCAAATTTCAATGATTTTCAAAAAGATGAGTCATGGAGTCGCAGTCTTAAAAAAGAGTCAACACCTATGACTTTAAAGAATGCCGAAGGTATAACGCTGCTTCGGACACTCAAATTTGTCTGTACAGTGGGGTGACCCTGACCACACAGTGGAGATAAACAATGGAGATACATATTGACGGTTATAAATTGGCATTTCTATAGTTTCGTCCATAAATTTTATATTGATATGTCTTCCTTTGTAAAATAATAAACTTCCGCGCATCACATGTTAAATACCACTTTAACTCAATTTCCCCCCGTCTAGACTGTTGTGCATTTAACAATTTACTCTATGTAGTTAAAAAGAGTGACAAGTAAACATACAAACCTATATTAATCACTATTTTGTAAAGCTTCTCTATCAACGTCATGCTAGGTTGACTTGACTCCAGTTTGATTTTTTACGAATCAATAACTTTCCCTTAAATAATGCCTACCTTCATTTTATACATAGCTATCTATAAATTCAATAAAGAAAATGTATGATAGGTGCAGCAGATTTGAAAAATTCATTGACAAAAAAAAATCTATCGTATTTAGCATGAAAAGCAAGTCAATGAATTGTTTAAAGATCAGTAATCAGTATAGCCTATCAGTTTGTTTCATACACGAGTGCTTTTGTTTGTTTTATTATGTGGGAGTAGGTTTACCTTAGAATTATCATTTAAAGCAATGTTATTTTGTTATTATAAATAAATTCTCATAATTTAAATCAAAAATAAATTTATTTTAGAATTCCGCATTATTTGTTTAAATTCAGTTATGCGGAAAATCTTCTTTAATTATAAATCTTAACAAGATAAGTGAAATACTTTGTTACTTTATGACTCAGTTTTCTCCCTACGTATTCAGAATTTCAAGCTATCTATTTCAATTTATGTATTTATTTATTTCTTTACTATTAGTCATTTAGATGCGTTAAAGCCTTAATTTATAGATTTAAGTAATTTTTTCCCCAGGCAGGAGTGTAAAATAAAATAAAATTAAGAGAATTGTTTGTCGACAAGGAGAAATAAATTAATTTAAGAACAAATAAATAAGGAGAAATAAATTAGTTTAAGAACAAATAAAATTCTTATTTAACCCAAACACAAAACAAAGTAGGTATATATATTTTTTGTAAATCTATATCGACGCGAAATTTATTAATGTTTCTTTTCGAATTTAAATTCACTTCGAATTGATGCATGTACAAACTTAGGTAGTAAAAAAAAAATACAATAAGTCTTATTGTGAGTTTCTTCCAAACGACATTCCATCAGGAAAATTTGACATTTTATTTTTAGGCTATTGTGAATTTCACCCGAAATTTATAATGTTCAAAAAATTCTCCTTATTGTGAACAATCATTTCAGGTGAAAATATAATGCAATTTGACAGCCTATAAATGTTCACTTATTTCTTATATATGCGAACAAAATTTCGTTCGGGTGAAACTAACAATAGGTTTTAATATTCCAGTCGAAAACAAAATTTTAAGGTAAAATATTTTTCGAGTGAAAATCTGCATAAGACTGAATATAGGTATGTAATTTTGACAAGATATTCTCCCCTATTATGTTTTCCGATTCGATCGAAACTTTCGATTCACTTGAATGTTTCATTCAATTTGCTTGAAATTATTTTTAAAAATCTTCTGCCTTTCGAGCGCAAATCTTAACTAATATTTATTTTTAAAATTCTCAAGAAAATCTACATAATTGTTAAAATTTTATTTTTTTTCGAAATTTATTCTACAATCATTTTTCTCCGACGGATAGCAAAACACAATCTTTCACGCGAACGTTTAGCAGAAGAATATGGCTGATTAAGCATTTTTAACTTAACCGTTGAAAGAATTTGTTCTAATAAAATTGTTGTATGCCATTGAAAAATAATTTTGTTGAATTATAAAATAATGACATTCAATTCTACAAAGATTTTACCCTGAACGCGGCAGGGCAATCAAGATATTATCATATTATCGCGTGGATGGTTGTCTTTCTAATTGTCAAAAAAATAACAATTTAGATTAATCTTTTTTTATTAGTTTAAAATTTAATATTTGATGAGAAATGTTTCGCCAAATAAATGTACGGGTATATAGTTAATGTTCAAAGACATTTAAACGCCTTCGAATGATGAAATGAAAAGTGACATTCGTTCATAAGATCTTTTTGAAGAAAAGCCGCGCAATTTTAAATTGGTAGTCTGACTTCTTTGCATTATAAGTTAATCAATTTAGCATGCTGTTTCAAATTGATACTGCAGTCAATGATGATCAAATTTAATACATATTTCAGATGATCTGTGTCGCCGCATCAGGTCAAATTCCGACTGAATTCTTTTGAAACAAAAGATGGATTTTTTATTTCAACAAATTTCATGTTTGTTTTTTAAATTACTAATTTTTTTTTTTTTGATTTTAGGCTTCATTTTGGACTACTTACTGTAACAATGTTCTTATCCATGTGGATATCAAATGCTGCTTGCACTGCTATGATGTGTCCAATTGCTCAAGCTGTTCTGGAAGAACTTCAAGCTGTAAGTTTAAACAAAAATAAACTTAACTTTCATGACATGAAATTAATTTTTATTTATATTTAAAGCAAGGACTTTGCACAATGTACACAACACCCAAATACAAGTCTCTTGCCAAAAAAGAGGGAGAAGAAGAGTAAGTTTTTATACAATTTTAAATAAAAACTTATAAAATAAATAAATTCCTTTCAACAATTAGGCCACCATATCCTTCGAAAGTTACACTTTGTTATTTCCTTGGTGTTGCCTATGCATCATCGATGGGCGGTTGTGGAACGATCATTGGAACAGCTACTAATCTTACATTCAAAAGTCTTTACGAGGGGTAAGATTGAATTAAATAAAAAAAACATTTTTTTAAAAAAACAATTTCTTATAAAAAATCTCTAAAAATTCCAGTCGATTTAAATTTGCAACCGACAATCTGGACTTTCCAACTTTCATGTTTTACTCAGTACCTTCAATGTTAGTCTATACATTCTTTATGTGGCTGTTTCTACAATGGCATTTCATGGGTCTCTTTAGGTAAGTTTATTATTTTATGAAGACAAAATTAAGAATTTTGTAATTTATTTTTTGTTTCTTTTCATCTGAAGGCCAAAAAGCAAAGAAGCTGCTGAAGTTAATATTGGTAGAAATGGTGCTGATGTTGCTAAAAAAGTCATCGATCAAAGATACGAAGAACTCGGACCAATGAGTATTCATGAAATTCAAGTTATGATCCTTTTCGTTTTGATGGTAGCAATGTACTTTACCCGAAAACCTGGTATCTTCCTTGGATGGGCTGATGTTTTGAATGAAAAGTAAGATTAATTTTAAACAAGTTATGTAGAACTATTTGTTCAAACGAATCGTTGTCGTTGTAAGACATAATTTAATTCTTAAAAAAAATAAAGTAAAAACTGAAAAATTATGCATCATAATTTAATTAATTTCATAAATTAAAAACATGTTTTTATTAATTAAATTACTTTTTATTATTTAAGGGATATCCGCAATTCCATGCCAACTATTTTTGTTGTGATAATGTGCTTTGTTCTACCGGCGAACTATGCGTTCTTAAATTATTTCGGTGGAAGAGGTAAATCCTTTATTTTTTTCCAACATTTATACAAATATAATTAACTTTAAAATGTTGGTTTTCTTTCTTTAGGAGCCATTCCCAATAAGCCTATTCCAGCACTTATCACATGGAAATTCATTCAAACCAAAGTACCATGGGGTTTGATATTCTTGCTTGGTGGTGGATTTGCTCTGGCAAAGGGAAGCACAGAAAGTGGAATGGCAAAGCTTTTAGGAAATGCTCTTAGCGGCCTGAAAGTTCTTCCTTCAGTTGTTTTGTTATTTGTTGTTATTGTAGTGGCAGTTATAATGACAGCTTTTAGTTCAAATGTAGCAATTGCAAATATTATTATTCCAGTTTTGGCAGAAATGGTAAGTTCAAATTTACATTATTATATTAATTCCAAAAAGCTTTTTATTAAAAATATCTTATTTTTTAGTCGGTAGCCATTAAAATCCATCCATTGTACTTGATTCTGCCTGCTGGTCTTGCTTGCAGTATGGCCTTCCATTTACCAGTTAGTACGCCGCCAAATGCTTTGGTAGCGGGATATGCAAACATCCGAACAAAGGATATGGTAAGATTTCTAAATAAATTTTAAATTATTGACAAAAAATTAATTAAACAAAAATATATTAATATTTTGTTTGCAGGCTATTGCTGGTATTGGACCAACAATTGCAAGCGTCATTGTTCTCTTCATTAACTGTTTAACATGGGGTCCAATTGTTTATCCTAATCTTAATACATTCCCCGATTGGGCTCTTATACCAGCGAACGTTACAAAAATTTAAAACAATAAAATATAATATTTAAGTAGGAAAAAAAAAACAAAAGATTATGTTTTTACTTTAAGATTTTTGTATTTTCTATATAATAATGTAAGAACAATTAAAAATATTCAAATTTTGCCACTCCCGAAAAGAAGTATATTAAATAATATTAAGATTTTTTTTTTAAATTTGATAAAATGATGTATTAAAATTTTTATTTAATAAGTGAAACAAAAATCATAAATTTAATAACAATAATATGAAGTATAAATATTCAAACAATTATAGTAAATGCATTTAGTCCCTTGTATCATATTTTTGTAAAGATGACTAAAGTTATACCTACACATTTCCAATAATATATCGTAAATACAAAGTACCTACCAACAGGAAAAAAAAAGAAAAGAAAATAACTAAAAATCATGACAGAAAAATAGATTGAAAAAAAAAAAATAGACAAGAATTTTTCTGAATAGCTCAAAAATCATATTTTCGAAACAAAAAAATAACTTTAGAATAAATACAAATATAAGTATGTAGGTATGTTTAGTTTTAGGAAAAGTAATGTTAATTTTGAAATGGCAAAGGCGATAGAAAGAAAGATTAAAATGTATCTATTGTAATAAAATATTTTATTTTGTATACCTAACTGGACTGAAATAATGCATACAAATCAACAAACAAAAATATTTTTTTAAAGATGAAATTGTTACTTTATAAGTGGTTAAAATAGTTAATTTTTTTTTAAATCTAAATGTTAAATTAAATTTAATAAATAAATAATAAGAACAATTCAATTATTGTTGTACTTAAACTAAAAAGAGATATGTATTGGAAATAGGGTTCCAATTGTTTTGCTTTTCGATTTAGTAAATTTGTTTGAACTGGATAAAAAGTTCGTTTAAATTATTACACCATTTTAAATAATGCGTAAAGTGCGAAATCTTATTTTAATTAACTAAACTAACGAAGTATGTGGAATAACGAGCAATTAAACTTGTTATTTTTGCCAAAAACGAGAGAATACAATTTCTAGTAAAATACATGATATTTACAATAAACCAATCGGATACAAAATTGATTTTTTATAATGTAAAAATATACCATTCAAACTTTATGATCAGAATTGGATATTCGAAAATTTGGTTCTTCAGTCGACATTTTGAAGAATTAGTTTTAACCGATAATATTAACGGCCGCTAATATGAAAAAATAAAACTAAAAGAAGCATACTTTTCGGCACTTTAACTCTCAAAGTCTTATAAAATCCTATTAAATCATAAATAACTAAATTTCTCATTATCAGAAAAATTTTAATATTATGTTTGTACGATCTGTAGTTTTCGAGATATTGGAAAATGTGTTTTCAAAATGCCGGCTTAAACGCAAAACTTGCAGCCACGCCATATTTTTAATACTCAGAGATAACCCACATTTACTACTTAAAAAAAATTTGAGGGTTATAGTTTTATAAAAAAAAACTCTACGGACTGGCCTACGCTTAAATCTTTTATCAACCAAATTTTGTGTTTAAGCGACCTGAATTGTTTGTACTATAAAATGTTTTCGCGAAATTCAATTAAATGAATAATTAAAATAAGCGTTTTAATAAGAATTGTTGAGAAAGATTGAACATCAGAATTTTAAACAAATGAGAAATAGACTATATTAAGCGGTGTTGTCATTTTGACATGTTTCCTGTCAGATTAAACTGGATTTCTTAGCAGTGGCCTGGTTTTTTGACTGAATTCAATATTCACCCAAAAAACATTTCAATTTCAGTATAAGGTAATACTGTTATACTGCAGATAACGAGTAAATATGAAGACGAATCAACGAACATATCTATTTGGAAATATCTCTGTGAATGACAAATTGATAAGCTGCAGCCAAAGTGACCGTCTGTTATTTCAAACTCAATTTTGTTTAGAACTATGCTGCTGGTTTTGCTTAAATTCTCTGTATTTGCAATAAAATCAATCATTGTTCTCATTAGTATTTTTGGTATAATAATATTTTGCTTTTTTTGACTTGAAGCAAAAAAAATTCTCTTATGTCCTATACTAGTTTTTTGGTTCGATTACGAAGAGACAAATCCAGTCAAGAAGTCAAATTTGGCTAAATTTAGAATTTTAAAGTGGAAACACAGATATGGAGTTTAATTTATATTTAACATTTTTTATTAAAACAAAAGTGAACAATAATGACTTTTAAAGTTCATTCCAGAAAATATCAATAGATCTTGTTTCATTAGCTTCCACATCGGCCCAGTCGGGATATTTGCTAGTATTAGGATAAACTATAATTCCCCAGGTTTGTGCCAGAATCCATATTGAAAGAACAGTTGTTATTGATGTGAATAATCCTCCAATCACCTTACATGTAATAATTAAATAAAACGTAGTTGAAAAAAATAAAAATCAAGTAACATTTTTGAACGAAATAATTCCTAAAAATTATTCCACTAACAATAGAAAATAAGTCCAATGTATAAAAGTAGACTAATTTAACACAATTTGTGGGAACAAAATTCCAGTAATCTGGTTTTGGTTCAGGTTTGTATCTTAAGAACTGTTTTTCACCACACCAACATTTCTCACCATATTTTTCGTCTCGATATTTGCATATCCCTGGACTTGAGCATTAGGTGGAGTACCAACTGGCAACATAAATGCCATACTGCATGCCAATCCAACTGGAAATATTAAATACAAAGGATGGATTTTCATTGCAACTGCCTATTTGAATATAAAACTATTTTAATTGTGTGATTAGGAATTGTATACAACAAATTATTTTACCATTTCAGCCAAAACGGGAACAGTAATATTGGCAATAGCAACATTTGCACTAAAATTTGTTAAAATTATTGCTGTTGTTATTACAACTAAAAGTAAAATTGATGGTGGAAGAACTTCCAATACTGAAAGTGATTTTCCCAGTTTAGTAGCCATTCCAGAGATTTTGCTACCTTCCGCCAATGTTGCACCACCACCTTTAAATATTTTTGTACAAAGAAATCAAATGACTTAAGATTTCACTTTTTGCCTATTGTGAGTTTCAGCTGAAATTTTATGTTAGAAAAATTTCCTTAATTTTGAACATTCATTTCGGGCGGAATTTAGTTCCATTGACAGAAACTTACAATAGCTTTTAAAATTCCAGGCGAACAACAATTCGAAGGTGAATATTTTTCGGATGAAACTCACAATGAGGCTAAATATACGAGAGAAAAACAGTTCACTTACCAACAAGAAATATTAATCCCCATGGAACTTTGGGTACGATAAATTCCCAAGTTAGTAGAACAGGCGTTTTTTCAAGAGATTCCTCTATTTAAGAAATTTTTGTATACAACAAATATAAGTTCTTAACTTGTAAAGGTTATTCTTACCACTCCAAAATTTAAGGAATTTATAATTTCCGGGTAGAGAAAATATAAGTACTAAAACCATAATAGTTGGAGCTGAGTTCTTGATTGATCTAAGAAAAAAAATAAATGTGTAGACTGTAGACTATGGTCGAGCTAAGAAATGTAGACCAATTTCAAAAACACCATATAACAATTAAAACTTATTTAAAAAAAATGCTCTGTATCAGCTGTGGGAAAAAAAAAATAGCTGAAAGTCTTTTACACACATTAGAACTTACGGAGAGTCAAAAAGACTAGCCCATCCATCGACAAATCCAGGTTTTCGACCAATGTATAAAGCAATAAGTAAAACAAATAAAATTGCAATAGTTATTTCGTGTGTGCTAATCGGTCCAAGTTCACGGTATTTTTCATCAATAACTCTTTTGCCAATTTCTTCGCCTTCCTTACCAACTTCTATTTCTTTAGCTTCTTTGCTGTTTGGCCTATTATAATACCGTTAGATTTTTTCTAAATATAAAAATAAATATTGCAAAATAATTTACCTAAACAAACCCATAAAAACTACTTCCAAGCTTAGAAACATGAAAAATGTGCATACAAACACAAAGGGAAATGCATAAGCTAGATAAGTTCCAAATTCTAGTTTTTCTTCAGAGTTAGCAAAACGACTATAAAAAATAAAAAAGAGAACTTCAGATAAACAAAATTTAATTAATTATTGTCTTTTTTAGGAAAACCTATCATAGATTCCTTTAAATGCAAGATTTGTTGGAGTTCCAATAAGTGATCCAACTCCTCCAATTGAAGCAGCATAGGACACACTCAAATAAAAACAATTTCCTAGCTTTGATGGACGTCTCCTAAAGAAGAGAAAATGCTTATTTTGAATGAATGAGATTGAAAGGTCTGTATTTTAGAGATCCAAACTGTAAGCTTTGGACAGTTTAGACCTCATAAACTGTTTGATTACTCTGCTCTAGGAAGATCTGCATCATCATCGTGGTATTGTTTAACTAATCCTTGCTGTAAAATGAAAAAAAAAAATCAACTAAAAATCAAAGCCTACAATAATTGTATTACTAAATTTTGGGTAGTTTTAGAACCTTCCAGTATCCCAAGATACCGGGACTGTTTAAAATTTAATTTATAAAATTACAAATCGGATTTTTGGGAGGGTCTAAAACTATCTAAAATGCAGATATTTTCACTTACTGATGTTAGTTGATCCAAAACAGCATAGATAATTGGACACATCATAGCGGTACAAGCTGAGTTTGCAATCCAAATCGACATGAACATAGTTACAGCACATAAGCCAAAATGAAGCCTTGAAAATGAGTGGTTTGAATGTTTTTGAAAAATGAGGCGTTTGAATGTTTTCATTTTAAATAATTATTAAAATCATTTGATTTACCTTCTAGGACTGCAACCAACGATCTGTAAAACCCTGAGAGCTAAACGAATATGAAGTTTTGAATACTCTATGGCAGTCGCAACCATAATACTAGTAACAAACATAACCAGAGTGTCTCTAAAATAAAGTCGACATGCTTCTTCGGTTGTCTTAAGAAAAAAACACATTAGTAAGAATAAAGAATTACTCGATAATCTCTCATGACTTATACGCTCCTCGCTTACCATTATATCCATTAAAGGAAATGCAAGTATTGGAAGCATAGATGTGACTCCTAGAGGTATAACTTCAGAAATCCAATAAACAGCCATAACCAATAATAGGTACATACAACGATTTGCCTTGAGGATAGAAAAACAAATTTTACATCTTTATCCAATGAGAAATCCTTTGTCACTTACAATATCATCACTCATAAGCATAACAGGAAGAAATAAAATAGGTGGTAAAATAATCAGTAACCCTTCATAATGCAATCTAAAAATATTGTAACATCCTTTTCCGCAAGTGTGATCTTCGGAACTAATTTTAAGTAAATCGAAAAAAGTCATTTTGATTATAGAGGATACTCATTTAACTCACTTCATGGCTGATGGGTATTTTAAAGTTCGTAAATATCCTCAATCTGAAATAATTAACTGCAATATCACTGATGACAGAATGAAATTAATTTCAAAGAAGGAAAAATTTATTTTAAAAAAATACATTAGAGTGTTCAATGTTCTTACCAGAAAATATTTCACATTTATTAAAAGTTTTCACATTATTTCTTAAGTATCTATTTTGTTTTATTTAAGAACTTCATTTCAAATATTATAGTTCTCATAATGGATATGAAAGACTTAATCAATTTTTACAATATCCCTTAACCGAATGAGAATCAACAAGAACGAACATTTGCACTCGCATCGAAAGCTTTACAAAAAAAAATAAATAAAGTTCGACTTTGTCTGGTTTACATAGACGAGTCCGTTCAGTGAAGTTCGTTTCCAAAAAAATTCGTGCTTTATTAAAAAAAATAAAAACATTTAATTTATTTTTTTTTTGACGTCTGGAAAAGGGTTTTCTTTAAGGACATAAGGACGAAATGTATATTTTTTGTTAACTTTTAAGCAAGCTCTATATTTTGCTTCAATTTTACCTTTTGATATGTATTAAAAAATTGTGTGTTATTATTAATTATTATTAATTATTATTAATCCATTCCGAATATTCAAAAAAACTGTCAGTTCAGGATAGCTGTCTTTTACCTTTCAGTCTGGTTGCATTGTGCGTTGACTTGCATAAACCTTTTCCCTATAATTCTCATCTCACAAGATTTGTGTACTTTTCATAATAAATCGCCGCAAATCTTAAGCTTCAAAAGCACCAAAACCTCGAAAGCTCTTTGATAAACTTTCCTGAAAAAGCCCTAACTACCTATTTACTTTTAATTTGGAATGGTAAATCTTTCTGTACGCGTACAGGTACACATTTTTAATACACACAGCGAGGGTATAGTGTTGCCGAAACCTGAAATAAAAATTTTCTATAGGCGAACCTCAAAAGCTAGTTTTGTTCTAATTTTTTAAATAAGAATAATCCTATAAAAGGCATAAAAGGTTTCTTTACATTCAAAAACTGCCAATTTTAACAAATTCTAGTCCAATTTTATTTTTTATATGAACTTTGATATAACTTTGGGCCTAAAAGTAAAGAAACAGACCTAATATAAAATAAATTTTACAAAAATAAACGATACAAATTCAAATCAAAAAGAATACGTTATCTCGAATGACAAAATTTTTAAATGCAAGAATTCTGGAACCAAAATTTTTAACCTCGAATAAAAAAATTCAATTGTACAAAAATCACATGTCGAAAAAAAATATACTCGAGATTTTTGTATATTTAGATTGTGGGCTTAAATAAAATGCTTAATCAGTTCAGTTTGTCAAATAAATTATTCTTTTGGGAAAAAGAGCAACAAATTATCAAAATTCAACAGAAAAACAATACGGCCAGGGTCAGATCCGGACCTATCAGGTATAACCCATAATAATAACTTAAACACTATACAAAATTTTATTCGTGTACATATTTCGTTAAATGATTAAGTTGAACATTATTTTCTTATCGATATTATCTTCGTTCATAAATTGTTTTTCATAAAAATTAAATAAAATAAGGTGAACACTTATAAAAAGATACAAACAAAATGTTATCCAGTATTTTTTATCTTTTATATAAAAGTCTTCACAGCAACACTTTCTCTCAACACAACACGGTTCGATCCAACATTTATAAGTTGAACTTCCAAAGTTGTTGTCTTTTTGCCAAAGCTCTTAACATTTAAATAATGCCTCCCCCAACCCAAAACAAGTCAATTCTGTTTTTGACGACAAGGTGTGTCAGCCCAGTCATTGTGCCCCATGTTGGCTGTGGACTTGTTGTCTTCGGTTCCATTGCGTCAGTTGCCACCACCACTACTCTCTGTTTCTCTACATAAACCCCATCTCCATGCCAGCGAACGGCTCCACATCAAATGTGCGTTTAAATTTTTGTATTTTACATTTACTTCCAGTTAGAGTTCTGGCTTACACCGCGATGTGTGCTGTCGGTTTTTGTCTTGTCAACATATAAAATTTTGCGCCACGTTAAAAACGAAATCCCAGTGATATACAATCGAAAATACCTATATGTAGTTTATTTACATATAAAATGATTTTTATTTATTTAGCATTTATTTCAGAATAAATAAATAAATATAATTTATATTTTTTTTTTTTCAAAAGTGGAGAGAAATTATTTATGCATTTCTGAGAAAAACGAATGATGTTCGTTACGTTTGGCTGAACCGTGTCGATGTTCAAGTCGTGAATCTGCTTTGTTTTTTTTATTTATTTGCAATTCCGCGGTTTCTGACGAAGGCAGTAGAGTGGAGAAAATAATAAAAATTAAAAAAAAGAGAATTAACACCAAATCTCTACACACAAATACTAGTACAACGGTACTGCTACCTGTGGCATGTGGATACGATCATTTCTCAAGTCTTCATTGTATCTTTGTTGCGATTTGATTTCAAACACATTTGCAAATTTAGATTCTCCCCAATATCCCCCTTTCGGCTCGCGAAAACACGTCGGTTGTTGGTGGCATCGCTCCGGCCGGCCCTGTGTTTAAGTTCTGTCAACATTCCAGAGATTGAGCGCGCAATATTTGGACATTAAGCCGCAAAAGTATTGCTTGGCTTTAATATTGGCAAGGCAAGGGAGGAGGACATTTGCCATTTACCGAAGCAGCAGGCGGTTTAGCAGCAATACGGGGCGCATTGGGCATCAGTTCCAGCCGGCCCCGCACAAACAGGTTAACTTCAATTGACGTTCAGGTGTGTAAAGTATATGTGTACTGTGTAGTGTATATTGTGTGTGATTGTGTCATCGTGACAGTGTGTTCGTAAAAACCGAATACACTCGTCAAAGTTTAGTTTTGAGAAAAAATATTCAGGGGTGGATATACAGGAGGGAGCTCTTACGCCCCCCACCATTATTTTCGATTCATTTCCCGTGCACCGAGGACCATTGCATTCAATGAGTAATAAACTTGTCAGACGCAAATGATAATCCTAGCCACCATCTAAAAATATAAATTTCTAAATTTTAGTACTTGAGCGTGTAATCATGGAGGAATTGAAGCTTGGGGGCTTGGGGCCCATTGTCGTAGGCTCCATTTGGTATTGCCAGTGTCGTCTGATAGTGGCATGCGAGGAATGGGCAAGTGGCATATAAGTTCGATATCTTGCATTACTGGTTTTAAAAGTTTGTGCGTTCGTTTCTGGTTCTTGTTGTTGAACGGCTTCCTCCAACCTCCGCTAGATTTGGCTTGTGACAAAATTAGACAATTTGGGGAAGCATGTCTTTTGATTGCACTTCGAAACCAATTATTGAAATACATTCCAAAAGTTGTCATCGTTGTTATAATATACCTACCTACCTTGTGGATGTGGTTATGGTGGGACGCCACCGCGACGGCAGAAAAAAACATGGAAGACGAAGTGTTTTGGCTGTTAAGGCTTTTGTAAGTGAATATCTGATGGTGGGGCAAGGGATAAATACTGTTAACGAACAAGTTGTTGTTTTGGGATATGTTATTACTTGCATTTTGCTGAATATATTTTTGCTGCTGCTGGTGCTGCTAGTGATGCAAGTTTATATACTTTGAGTAGGCTGGTGTTGTTTGAGAAAAACAAAAACAAGTTCTATGCATATAAATACCTAAAATAAAAAATTAATGTTGCTTCTTATTCGTGCAAACGAAGTTAGACAGTGAAGACATGTGCACAAGTTCAGGCATAGGCAAGTTAGTTAATCAATGATTAAACGGGTTTTGTTTTATTTATATATTTTTTTTCTTGAAGAAAATCGTTTATTAAATTGGCTTTAATTGCAAAGGAAATTGTGTCTTTAAGAATTCACTTGGGAAACTATTAAATGACTGAGAGTCTATCTATTTAGTTTGAATTTACATGCATATTTTTCTCTTTTGCAAAGGTATAATATTTTCATTTTTTTATAATAAGAAAAATATGTTTTTGTTAAGTCAGCGATAATTAAGTTCTTGCAATTGAACGCATAGGTTAGGTTGCAAACATTTGTCTCCGACCGATTTAGTTGGTTATATCATACTGCAATTTATTTCTGAGCTTATTTAATATTTGACGAGTAAATAAATTTAATTACTTTAATTAATTATCATTTATTATCAACAACATAAGAACTTTATAGAGAAAAAAAAAAAGCCAAAACGTCTAAGTGAGTTTCTGATAAAATAGTACTTAAATACTAGTGAATACTAGTACATCCTTACTTTTAGTTTTGATTATTCTTCTATTACTCATACAAAATGCATTTTCTTGGAACATGTCCTATTTTAAAAGAAATAAGGAGAAACTACTATGGAATCGATCGAATGGCGATCGATAATGTTAAACATATTCTTTATAATATGATATGACAGAAGGCGCGGGGGGCGGCGTAGCCGTGCTTAAAAGTACATTTTAGTATAAATGTACAATTTAAAATTATAAATTTTATATAAAATTGTAAAAAATTTCCGTTAAGTACATCAATTAATAATTAAAATACTTATAATTTATAAATTACTTGATTTTGAAAAAAATTGATTGACCAGGTCAAAGAAGTTTGCTTCCAGAGGAGGTCTGGAGATAAAAATCTACTCCAACCTCTTCCACCTAAAACCACAATTTGTTTTTGTCACGGCTACTGACCACTGTAACGCTTTTCTTATTCCCATTATTTTACTTAAAATAAAGCGAGTTTTGACGAAATTTGAAAGCAAGACAATGGCACAGTTTTTTTCAGAAAACGGTAATTTATTTTTAGGCAGCAACGCTGATACTGACTCTTGTTGTTAAAAAAATGCATCTCATCTCAGCCTTTCGAATTCGGTAGGAAATTGTAGGTCCCCTCCATTCCGACCGACTAACAATACGCACAAATGAATGGTTGAGAATTATAAGGTTTTCCACGAGTTGTCGTGCCACCAAATTTATTTTATTTTTTATTTTAGTTAAATTTAAATTTCACATTGTACAAGCACTTCTTAGAAATAAAGATTTTATTGTATTTCAAAATTTCATAAACAAATCAGAGAAGAAATTCAGTTTTTACTTTTCAGTTAACAGTGTAATGATGAGAAACTAATATGTACATTGTACATACATTGTATACATTAATACTTTATGTCTTCAATATGTCTAGCCACGTTAGCCTTGAACCATAAGATTCGGTGGGATGCAGTCATGCATTATGGTTGTGGTATCAAAATCTTATTGGCGACCAGCCAATTTCGGCACAATGCTTTTGGAAAATATTAACATACAAAAAAAAAAAAAAAACAAAATCATTTCGTAAAAAAACATTAAGATAAATTAATTTCATTAAAAGAAATATACTGTTATAAGTAAAATACAAATATTTTTTGAACCAAAGTAAATGTGTTTCTAAATGTGTGACAAATGTTATATACAAAAAAAAGAAGTATAGTACCTCTATTTTTAATATTACAAAATAACACATGAATTTCTTAAATTATGAATAATTGATGTGATGGAATATATATTTAACCGATTTAAATAAATTAACAATATAAGTAACACCGAAATAAAAAATATGTTGGTTAAATGTGTGAACGTTGCTGTAGACAGTTTTCTTATAAAATTTCTTGGAGTGATATCTATCATTTAGAGTGGATGTCATGAATTTGCACATACATACGTTGATACTCATTATTAGTCAAATATTTCACAAAACAATCTTCACATTATGAAAGTCGTATAATAATTTCTTTAAACTTTTGCTACAAAAATGAAAATGTGTGTGATGAACTTAATTAAATGTCGACGAACGGTTAAAGTGCACAACCTCGTATGTAAGTCGTCTCTGCATATGTTTTTCAAAAATCACAAAAAACCTGCTAAATTTTTGTATGGTGATCTATATAGTAAGAGGTTTTGAATTCTGCCTTTTTCTGTAAAATGTTCACAACAACATTGTTATGTTTTTGTTCTGGTTCTGCTGATTTTCTTGCATTAAAAATATTTTGTAAGAGAAGGAGTCTTAAGCTAAGTATACACGATTGGAAGATCTTCCAATATTGGCCCAACTGTCAAAAGTCTGCCAATAGCATCCAATGAGTCTACAATTGCCAATTTTCTATCAAGTGAAAATTGTGCGTTTATACGGTTGTTAGATTTTATCCAAAAATTAGACAAATATTTGGTTGAAAATTGGATGACAATTGCCGACAATTTGTTGTTTTCCAATTAAAAATTGTCTGTTTACACGGTTGGAAGTCTTTAGAGATCAAAAAATTGGTAGACTCATGGGAAGACAATTTTATTGACAGATGACAGAGAATTTGAAACTTTATTTTAGAAGTGAAGTATAAAACATAAACATAAAACCATTCGGTTTTTTTGTTCGATTTAGAATTGAAATTAACATTGATCACAAAAAGCCAATTTAGCACTTCATTTCACAATTTTGAAAAAAATAACTGGTCTAAACTTTTTTTTTTCATTTTTTTATCAAAATTTTGAGTTTGCATGCGAATTTTTCAAAAACTATTGACATAAAAATTTGGTTTAGATTTAGAATTATAGATCAGATTTCTGGCTTCCACAACCGATATATAGTACTTTATTATAAGTGTTGCCGTTGTTTTTTAATATTTTTTTTTAAATTTAAGCGAGATAGACCCCTCCTCCCAAAATAAAAATTCTTGTTTTTGACCCCTCTACAAAAAACCGTTATTAATTCTTGGCGCTATAGTTATCGTACTCGGGCCCTTTTTCGTTGTTTTAGAAAACACTTTTTCAATTTTTTTTCTTCAAAAGCGAATATATAATTTTGTTTTTTCCTCCACAATAGAAAACATTTATCTGCCAATTGAAAAGTGGATGATGTTTTTGGCAAGAACATCATCCAATATCCAACTAGCCGACAATCGTCCAATTATCCGAAAATAAGAAAAATTGTGTGTTTAGACGAGTTCATACGATTGCAAGAAGTCGGCCAATTTTTTGATAGAAAATTGGCCGACGATCGGCTGCCAATTTTTTTTCTGTTTTTTTTTTTTTTTTTTTGACAGATAAAATTGGATGTTTACATGGTTGATAGAAAATTGGTGAAAATTTTTTGCGAAAAGTCGGCCAATATTAGATGATCTTCCAATCGTGTATACTTAGCTTAAGTCTTTTGATTCTCATAAGCCCTCCCCTCTATTCGTGTTTGCTTAAGCAACTAAAGGTGTCGCTTAAGATGTCACCATGTTGCAAATGGCGGAAAACGTCAATTCAACTTTGAAATTTGTGACCAGATACACGAAAGACACGAATCACCATAATAATGAATCAACAATAATTATTTTGAATTCAAATTTTGCTGCCATTTTACAACCGATGGCAACTTATACGCCACCTTGTATTAGTCATTGAGCACAGGTTGATTTCTGTTATACAATTTACCTATGTTATGTCTTAATAATTTTAAAGCTTAAAAGTCTTTAATATTTTATTTTTCTTTATAGTGTAAATTATTTATTTTCCACCATCAGAGTTTTGTTTTATACATCACCATCTATTGACATCATAAACTTTAACTATATCGAGTCAATTTTTTTCCACTACATTACTTGATAATTTTAAAGACCATCATTAAATTAAAAGACCAACAAAAATCCTCTGGTAAAAGTATATCTAACCTTCGTGGGCAAAGGAATTCAATTTGTTCTCTTAAACTGTAATTTTATCATGATTCACATTTTCTCCGGTCATTAAACATTTAAAATATAAAATTTTATTTGTCTACTTCAGCAAAATTTGAGCATTCCTTATAAATATATATGACAGGGCAAAAAAACATCATTAGCAAAGTCATGAAAATTTCCAAAAATTCGACATTTTTTTTATTAAATTTTTAAATTGCTAATTTTTGCCCTAGTTTTCACCAAGCAAAAAAAAAAACAGGTAATTAAAACGATACCATAAACCATTATAACATTAGTATAGAAAGGTTTGGCTTTTTAAGAGAAAATTCTTTGGTTTACGATAAAGCACTTTGAATTGAGGCACCTATCCACCACCGGCATCATGAATGTTGAAAATAATTTTATAACTGCCGTTAAGGTTCAATTGCTAATTTCTCTTGAATTTTTTTAATTATTTAAAATTTGATACCGCAAAAAAAAGATCGAAGAACAATAGTTAGGTAGGTACACTTAAAAAAGTCTGCCTTGAAGCTGTCTGAACAGGAACTCACTAATTAATTCAAGAACTTTTCAAAACCCCATCATGAGTAGATATGTATGAATAAGTGTTCGTGTGGGGTGGAGTGGAGTGATAATGGCATATGATTTATGCAGAGTCAAAAAAAATAATGAGAAAAATGTTTTAGGGTGGCACAAATTCGGTTCTTATATAGAGAATTAAATACCTCGTATAGAAGCACTTGAACCTAATTGTATCCAAAATTATTTTCTTAAATATTACACATCAAGGTGCAAGATAATTACAGAATGATGCAAATATTCTCAAAGTCTGAGATGTTGGTGGTAATTATAAATCTTAAGCTTTCACAGTACTCAGCCAGTGTAATAATATGCTTGAACTCGTGTCATGCGTAAACTATGTACATATAGAAATTATAAACAACTTCTTAGAATTTTTTTCCGTCATAACAAGTGAAAATTGTTGTGAGCAAGTATTGGAGGGAGACTGGAGAGTTCCTCATTGTAAAATCACTCTTTTTTGATAAGCAAAGAAGTGGGCGTGTAATTGCTATAGAAGAAAAGTATACAGATTTTGCAAAAAACTGCAAGCACCTACCATGAGCTATGTAGCTAAAGCAAGAGCCAGTTTAAAATATATATGAACATATATTTTGTGTATCTAATGCATAATATATAGTCATGGTCAGTTATTATATGTTCTTCTTGTCTGGAACTGTTAGGGTTAGATGCAGATATAGAAATGTCTTTTGCTTATGAGGCCAGATACAAAGCTATGAAAATCATAAAATGGTGGTCAACTTGTATAACTGCATCCTTTTTAATTTTTTTTTTGCTCGCTGAATTCGAAACACTTGACATGTATAATTAATAGGATTAATTTGTGATGGTTTTCGCTTGTATAAATCCAACATTTACGTATATTTCCAGTTTAATCTACAACTTTTAACTTGTGCTTAACAGGTATCTTTTAATAGCGATAGTGAAGTGTTAGAGTGCTTGTGTATGTTTTTATATATGAAACAAGGTATAAAGTAATTTTAACTAATTTTACTCATGAAGATATTTACACACTTCGTACCACTTGATTGAACTTATATTTTTTGTTTGTGTTAAAAAGAACAAATTTGATAAAATTCCATAAAATAATAAAACAGAAGTTTTTTTTTGGAATTTACACATCCTAGTGAGATTTGTATACAATTTCAGAGAACATTCTATTACAGAACTTAAAAAAAAATTGAGTAGGTATTAAAATACATTACCTTTATTAATAAACTCAAATGAAACATGAATTATCTTTTTTTGGTGAGTTGAGTGCTAAATCTTATCAATAAAGCTAAATTGAAGTTAATTAACTAACTCACCCAAGTAGGTGGATGAATTAGTAATTAAATTAAAAATACCTTTGATATTTTTGCCAATGACAATTATTCCAGTAAATTGACTCTGAAAAAATCGCCGGAAAGCTGGATTTTAGTATATAGCCTCCTCATGGTGTTCTTAAGAAACTGTCAAAAGTCCCCATCGATATGAGAGCCGCTAACAATTTTACAGGGGGGTTGAAGGCCCCCAAAATGGTTTGTCAAGAATAACTCCCAAATGGTTAGTTGTACAGAAAAAAAGCCAGGGACTAATTTGTAGGTTGGAAAATTTCCCACAAAAAATATTAACATAACTTTGTTCATAAAAATTACCATTTTCGAAATAAACGAACGGTGTAGAGTTAAGGGTTTTACTTTTCTATATGGTGGAGTGGCTTAGTTAAAAAATTTTACATTTTGGGATAAAAGCATTTATAATTTTGTTCATTGTTGGTACATTATATGGACATGATTTTAAGATATTGGGCCACTTTATATATCCGCTGAACATTAATATTAAAAATTACGATACTATTTTATAGCTATAGGATCGCACGGTTCTAATTATGTTTTAAAATTAAAAATAAAATTTTAAAAATAAAACTCGAAAAACAACTTTAAGACATTTTTTTTTTTTTAATTTTACGTGATTAAGTACTAACTTTGGTTATAATTTTTAATACTTTTATTAATTTTAAATCGAATGCTACAAAAACAGGATGACTGTAAGTCTTTTAGTTTAAGAAAATGAAAACTGTGTACTTTTTTCTCAGAATTATTTATTTTGTCTTTATATTTGAAACTAGACGAGTTCTTAATTTTTGAAAGTTGTTTTGATAGAAAGAAAAACAAATGATTTATTTTTTTTTTAATTATTCAAAACAAATTTTTTGTTTGTGAAAGACAATTTTTTTTTTAATTTTTTTAATTTTGTTGGGATTCCTGGAGCATTTAAGCACAAAGATGCTCCATATTAGACAGAACTCAATTTTCGTATAGATAACATTTTAACAACAATTTGAATTGTTTGATCATAATATATAGAACTTTAAAGTTATTGCTTTATTGGGCTTATGAATGGCCGCAATTAATAAAACACTGATTGATTATTGTTTACGCTTTGCTGTTGTTATTTTTATGAATTTTAAATTCTATATAAATAGCTATTTGGTCTCATATTTAATTTTTTTTTAATTTACACTGTTTAGGTGCAATAATGTTATTAAAATCAGACTTAATTTTACTTTTTGTGACAAAAAATTAACATTGAAATAAATTAATAATTAAATAAATTAATCCTAAATATAAATTAAAAACAACAAAATATTTATCTCTTTTTATAAAAAACTAGTTAAAAGTAACATTATATATTTGTTATCGATCATAAGAGTCCAAATCCCTTAATTTTGAATGACCAAATCTTTTCGATCATCATATTATGATGTTTAAGAGAAAGAGTTTTTGTGGATCTTTGATACCTTTAATACAATTTCTAGGGGAATTCATAGCATAGATATGTCTGACCAAAATTAATTCAAGCCTCCAAAATTTGTTTCCCCAAAAAAAATTTTAATTTTTGAATAACTAAACTCTTGGTTAAATTCACAAATGTATGTATACAAAAATTTCTTCAGCCTGAATTTTGTCTGAAATAATTTTTTTATTTTGTACAACAACACAGTCGAAACTTTGACCCTAACTTTAAATTAAATATTTGAGTTGTATCTTGTATCTGATGGATTAAAAAGATAAGTGAGTATAGGTACATGGGTATACCTGTAGTATTTAAAAGTTTCAATCTATTTTTCTTCTTTTACTTTAACGCCTCACTTAATTCTCTGCTGATTAAAATCTGATACATAAATAATCAAATTCTAATCTTTTCATAGCTATTGATTTTCAAATAACATCTGTCCCTTGAAAAATTAAAAAAAAAGAATATCTATATGTATTCGACAACAAGCCAATTTATAACAAAAACCAATAAAATACCGTGAATGACTTTATTAAAGAGCATTTTAATTTAACAAAAATTATGGCTTCTTTTTTACTTCATTATTATAAGTAGCTGTATCTTAAGATTCTTTTGTAAGATAAAAATCTATCTATTTAGCAGCGGAAATAAATCGCTGTAGTACTTGTCATTCTCTGAATCACCGCCATTTACCTTTGAAAAAAGAAAAAAAAAATAATACAAAGAAGAATTGAGGAAGTTTTATCTATATGTGAGACTTTGGGTATGGAGGCTGAAGCAGTTGCTGCGGTTTTGCTGGGACAACTTTTTCCTAAGATAAAAATCGTGCAAATTGTTGTCCCTCCATATAGGTATAATATACTTTCTGCTAGATAGGTACATTCACCAAATCTTTTTTATATATTTTTTTTTTGTTGGTTTGTATCTTGTGATGGTACTTCTATGCTTGTCCCTTTGCCGCCACATGTTTCATGTTCCAGTATTAGAATGTTTTTTTTTTTTTACTCAATTTCAAAGCTAAAGCACCCATTCACTTGTGAAACCACACAAAAGACCTAAAAGTAGAACGAAACCGTAGAATCAACGTTCTGATTCTCATGCCCCAACATACCTATATAAAGCTGGCAGAAACGAAGCAACTTTACTACGATGATGATGGTAACCCAACAAAGCAAATGGTTGTTGTAATGTTGATGATGATGATGAAGAAAACTTTATTACGGCAGAATATTATATTTCACAAAAAAGATCACTACTTATCCGTCCCAGACTTAGCGAGAGACATATAAGAGATCCAGATACCTAGATGAAGAAAGGCACCATCAGAGAAATAGGAACCTTTTACCTGGAAGATAAATGAAGCAGAGTATAATATCTTTAACATACCTCTTCCTACAACTTGAGTAGGAAGAAGAATAAAATCCACCTGAGGTCAATGAATGGATCGAAAACACCATGACTATGGTGGTTCAATTTTTTTTTTTTCTAAATAAATCTATAGTAATACCTAACTTACCTTTCTAGACTTCTTCTTTCTGTTGGTTGGATTGGAACTGTTAGGTATTGCGACGACGACTTGTGGTCTTGAGCTTAGGTACATTTTGTCATCTGTCATATGGTGGTACCGTGGCAGCAGAATCCACTCGACACCCTTTTTTTTTTTTTAAGCTGGATTTGGCTTTCTGGGTCGTGCTCGTGATGTCATGAAGAATTACAATAAATCGATATGGGATTGCAGTAGGTAGGTACCTATTCGATATTCACCGCAATTTTCAATCTGTTTTACACAAATGATTTTGCAACTTCTATACAAAAAAAAAATAACATCAAAGGAAGATCTTGGTGAAAAAAAAAGAAGTGGAATTGAAGCTTAACCAAATATCAAAATGTCATAAAATTACTTATAATCGTATTACATCCATCGTCATAGATCGGTGCATCCTCGTCTAACAAAAAAAAAAATTCAAATTGAAGTGACAGTGTTGAACTTCCTGTATTCCGTTTGTCTGAAATAAGAATAAACAACTTCCATCATCACACAGAGGGGCATTTTATATACAAGAGTCGGAATAAATTCAAAATAAAATTTAGCCATTACAATTTAAATAACAGATCAATTTTAATAGAAGAATTTCATAATTATATAATCAGTCCTATATAGCAAATAAAATTTCGCAAGAGTTTTTTCCCATTTTGGGAAATTTGCTATCAGGAATCATCTTCGAAGTTATTGGAAAAATTCCCTTTCATTTTCTTCTCAATGCAAACATTGCCGGAAGTAAGTTTTCGGGGAAAAATATTTTCGTGGGGGATTCGCGATGGGAAATATTTTTTCCCTGTTAATTTTTTTTCTGGGGAAACAACATTAAATTGCCAATAGGGCTAAATATATTCATTTTATGACAAAAATGGGGAAGACAACTAAATTGGCAAATGAAATCGTGTAATCGTGAAAATTTTAATTCTTCTAAGGTCGAAGATTTGAATTAAGAGTTGGTGGCTTTTAGATAATTGCAATATGAACGTTTAAAAATTGCTAACTTCTCTAATATTTTTAATATAATATGAGTTTATTAAACTGGCGCCCAAGTGAAAGTTTACATTTAAACTTTGATTATATTCATGTCCAAAGTTTATCCTTTTTATTTGCTGAAACACCTCGTTAACGTGATTTAAACAAAAATGATTAATAGATGATTATTTTAAATTATATGGCTTTATCCAGAAAGTAGGCGTGGCAGTGACCTTTAAAAGTAGCACAACAAAATTCTTTATGTTAAGTTATGTTTGCGATAAAAAGATACATAAGTTTTATAATCCTTTAGCTCACTTCATTGATAAAATTCCAATTTTTAAACCATCTTCTTCCAGTGTTCATTATCGTCGGTGTTTGCGCAGTGTATTATTGTACGTCTTCCATCATCGTTTCTGATCACGGTGATAAATCATAAAAGTAAAATGTCGTTAGGGTTGACCTACTTCTGGAAGAATATATGTGGCTTCCTAAGTAAGTGTGTATAGATCTGTTCTGTTTTTCTTTCTGGATTTAACAGTTACTTTTTTTATATCGTTTGCTTACTGTATAATACAATGTTAACTTGTTTTTTTTTTTTTCTTATCATGGCTTTTGTATGAACGTGCATCTTGTGGTAGAGTATAGAGAAGACAAACGATAGAGAGGGCATCATCTCTCTATGCAAGGCAACAGCAGGCAACAGCAGCTAATTTACCGTGTAAATATGTAAATATCTTATTGTTGGAATGATGATGGAGTTTCTCTTTTTTTTTTGTGTGTGGCCAAAGAAAAGGTTCCAATTGAGAAAGAAAAATATGTACCTTACCTACATATGTTTTGATGGGATGCAGGTATTTTGTGTATGATGGTTTTTCATTAAGAAAAGTGGGTGATTATTATAGGTGAATAGAGAAATTGGTATTTGTTTGATGATTGGAAAATTATTCTGTTGACGCTTTAGCATAAGTTTTCCTCAACAAATATTGTAAAGAGTAAACTTTTTAGAAAAATGTTTAAATCGCACTCTTAGAATGTAAGTGACCTTATCTTTTTTACAGCCTGGTTTTAGAGTTCATTTCGCTTTTAAAGGTCAGTTTATTGAAAAATCAGAAGTTACAGAAATTTTGAGTTAGGTCACTTTCATTCTAAGGGCGCGAAATGATAAATTTGTGATTGTCAAAATTCTATTCCAAAATTACGTTTTGTTCTTGATTTAAATATTCTGTCATATCAAAAACTAGTATGTTACTGAAAATTCTTAAATTTTAGAAGCAGGTATATACATATATACAGCTGCGAGCAAAAAAATAGCAGTGCAGTTAAAAATATATTTTATGTCTAAAATGAAAATAAAAACAAGTTTGATCTTAGAAATTATTATACCTACTTCTATACGACTTTTTAATTTGCACTGTTGTTTTGAGTTGTGAACTTGCCATTCCATAAAAATCGATTCAATCATCAAAATGGTTATTCAATCTGTTTTAAATTTGGTGACTACAGAATTTGTTCGTGTTTTAACCCAAGGTCCTTCAAAGTTCGTATAAAAAAAGCAAATAAGAAAATTCAGAAATTCGCAGTTTTGGCCAGTTTGTATTGACTGAACTGCCTTAATAATTGAATAAGTCGAAGGGATCAACTTGCCTGATTTAATCCAGGAGAACATTTATAGAATTTGTATTTTATTTCTCATAAAACAAGCTATTTTTTTTTAGAAATAAATAATATTGTTAAATTTGTTTAATTGAAATACGTTGACCAATTATTTTTGAATCCGTTTCGGGGTCAGAAATAATAATTTAATTTTTTAAACTAAGTTAAAATTCACACGTTCATACATTTTTTGGTTATGTGCTTTCTACCAGCTAAAAAAATAATGAAACATGAACTTTTAAAAAATGAATCCAACAACAATTACATGCATTCAAAATTGTTTACAAAATTCGGTAGATAGAATTTAGGAACAAAACATATTCTAACAAGCAAATAAACATTATGTATATACATTTTGGCTCCTTGTACGTGGCCAGGAAAATTAAAGCTTTAAAAAATTATGTCCCTATAAAAACCAGAAAGTTTACTCATTTTTTATTTATTCAAAACATTATTAAGACAGAAGTTATAAAAGAAAATTAAAAAAAAAAAAAATGTCTGTAGGTAAATATTAACATGTTTGAAAATTACAAGTCTGAAGATATTTATATTTTATTTGTTGAAATCAGCAGTACGTGTTTATAAAAGTCCCGAAGATAGCGTTGCAAATAACACCTTGTAATTTTTTAATAGGCTTAGTATTTTGTTTGGCCAGAGTTGTAAAGACTGTTGTCTTTTCAATACTCCATGTGAATTGAATAAAAAGACTTATTTTTCTTAAGTATTTTAACTTAAAAGAAAACTTTAACTGTAATTTGGCAGTCGCAGTCAGTACTTTCTAATATTCTGACTGCGTGCAATTATCAAAAGCAGTTAATAGACTGAAATTTAAAAACAAAAACAAAAACTTCCAATTTAATGATTAGGAATTCTAGTCTTGTTGGATATAATTCACACTAGATATTCGTCACGAAATCTATGTAAGATGATTTGAACTTAGCAAAAATTGCGTTTTGACAAGGCCCTCACTAGTCAACTGATGAGTCCAAGTGGAATCGCCGGGTCGAAACACCAATTTTTGTAGGACTTAAAGGCCGTTAAAAGCAATTTTGAATCAATATTAAACTTTAAGTCAATTAACTGCACAGTCAGAATATAAGTACTGACTGCTGACTGTTTATTTTGCTGCTAAAGTATCCATGTCACAGTATTAACTTGTATTCAATTGTCAAATTAATTAATTAGTACTTACTGCATTTCCAAAGCACTGCATTCTTTTACAGCTCTGTTGTTTGCAAATCTTTCTTAATATTTACAAATATACACCTGTATTTATTAGATATTCTTAGAGGGTTGATTAATAAGTCAATGTCCTATAATAGTACGAAATATGCTCAAGGTTTAGAAAACTGATTCCGTTGTCTAAGTTAAGTAGCTTGTACTAAGCTAACTTCAGCAAACATCTGATAGTGTACAAAAAAAAAGAAGATAACTCTTAGACATCAATTAAAAATGTTTATTTTTATGTACACTTATTAAAACAAATTTTAAAAATAAACAAATTTAAATTATATTGTAATATTTTCCCATTAAAAAATATTTGTATATTGACCTTTCAAAGATTTCGATATTTTTCAAAAATGATATGATAGGTATATAAATCTGTCAGCAAATTGTAACATTATCCGCTAGACTATTTTAATTATAGAAAACTTTTGCATACTTCAGATATTATCCTTGGGCTATAGCGAAAAAAGTTTAGCATATCACAGCAAGCAAACCCTTAACGAAATAACTTTTAGTCGTGACATAGGCAAATTACTTGGTCAACACATATACATATATGTTTAATGTATATGTATATGAATGAACGACAGCGTCTATACATATATGCATGCATGTCAAATAGAAATGTTGCCTTTAGACCATGTTATAACTTGTATCTACGGCACTGAATTCCATTAACAAAAAAAAACGTGCTCTACCACACGACCAAAATGCTTTCCCAACTCACGTTGACCTATTTAACAGTCATGGGAGACGTATATATATACATTTTGTTTTTTCAGAACAACAAGAAAAATATTAAATAAAATTATAACAACAACAGCATTTAAACATTACAAGTACATATATAAAAGAATTCTGTCTGTAACATAAATTTATATAGTTTGACATATAGTATATAGTTTGACATATAGGCCCTCCTAGGGTGTGAAATTAATTATGTCGTAGGTTTGTGAACTCATTTTGATTGAAGTACTACATACCTACCCTAAAAAAAATAAAGAAATAAATATGTGAGTTTATTTTTTTGAGCATCGAAATGAATAAATTATTTCTAAGTTCAGAGCAAAATATTTATGTAGGTAATGGTCAAATTAGTTTCATTAATTTTGATGTAACTTTGTGTAAATTTATCATTTTCTTATATACTAACAACATTTTCGCTAAGTAAATTAATATTAGTCCTCCATAGAGTTGCCAACTTATTTATTTGTGGAGAAGAATGGTTTTGAAGAATTACATATATATTAGCCGATAAAATATTTTTAAAATCTTAAATGGTACAAAATCAATATTTAACAAAATGTTTAATTATGTCTAACGAAATTTGGTGAAAAAACTAAAAGCAGTTTTATTAATAATGACGTTAAAAATATGAAACAATATATTTATATTTATTAGAACCATTTTCAAATAAATAATAAATATTTTTTCGTAAAATTAATGAAGTTCTTGTAAGAAGAAAACAAGTTCCATAAATCCTAGTTCAAGAGTGGCTGCGCCCAAATTTGACTATAAGAAACATTATTTTTGACAAAGTTTAAGAGCTATTTATTTCTTTCATTTAAAAAACAATTTTTAGAGAATTTAACCACATGAACAGGCACGTTGAGATGAATGGCAGGTTTCTGCCAAATTTATCCTAAATTGATTTTTAATTAAATTTTTACTAGTTTTGTTTTTTATTTAAAAAAAAAAAACAAATTTGTATCAAAGTAACATTTTGAAAAGCAGTAAAAATTAAGTAAAACCTAGTTCTGTACTCATTTAAAACTTTACAAAGAACTAAAGTTGATATTTCTACTGGCATTTTATTAATTAAGAATTGAGTTTCTTATACGGACTGCTAAAAAATTAAAAAAAAATTGAACGAAATCTTTTTAGTCATTCATGAGAATAACAAAAACAACTCCATAGGTCTATTATATACCATCTACGAAGTTTGATCAAAATCGTCCATTTCGTTAGATTCTTCCTCGATATATAAATGAACGCACAACATTCTTTTATGAACTTTTTAATATCTATACTTATATGCTGGCAGCCCCGTTTCCAAATCGTCAAAACTTCTTTTTTACTTAAAATATAAAAGTTTTCACATGTCTTCCATCATAATCCATTATTAAGGAACTATGGTCATTAATAAAAAAAGAAGTAAAAATACATTCTGGGAATATTCACATGAGAATGAAGTAAATATAAAGTCAAAGGTATACCTATATAAATTTTTGTTCAATTTCACATGTGAGTAGAGGGAGAAGAGGGATACGTTTGTTTAATAAATTATCCCAATAATATACATAGCTGAATTAATGTGGTTGATTTTCAATGAACTTGAAATAACATATAAATCTTATTGCGTGCCAAAAATATTCCCTCCGTATGAAATGAAGACACACTTCTAAATTAATTAATTAATTCACTTAGGCGTTGGTGGAAACTGAACAAACAGAAAAAAAAAACAAAATAGCTAATGTATATATCATATCAAGAAATGATGGCAGACTTTACTTGAAGATCTGCATATAATACGAAGATGAAGAGGTGGTTTATAAATAATCACGAGTTTACACAGTATATGAGCAATGAAGCTTTTGATATAAATCTTATAATTCTGGTTTGATAGGTTATAGATAGAATGATTTATCTAAAACTGGTTAAAAGTACCTGACGGTTTGTGTATATATCCAACAATAAATAATAAAGTTTGTTTGCTTTTGATAAAATTTAAAAACAGATTTTATTTATTTTTCAAGTAGGTAGATATAAATATAATATTATAATAATATGTAAGTTAATTTTTGTATACAGGGTGTTATGATTTTTTTCATGTAAGTAGGATAAATTATTTTAATTAAATGTTCAATCTTTTAAGATTAAGTTATCTTAAATACGATCTATATATTTCTTTCGGTTGGATTCTTAAGTAAATAATTAATAATAATTTCAAATATATGCCTTTAAGATTTAAGGTGTTTTTATTGCACTACACTATAGTTAGAAGAAAAAAGATATGGCCTATCAATCGGATAATACAAAAAATAGTTCTAAAATGCAGGATAGTTTTAAGCCAGTCTGATTAAACATTTAATTGTAAAAATTGACTTTAAATATAAAACAACGGAAACACTTACAGCCCTATTAATAAAAATACACCATCCGCTCGTAAATACACGTTTTACCTAACACATGGATAGTGGACTTATCCGTTTGACAAAATAAAATATTAATAAACTTATTCTGTCTTCATTATATCGGTTCACTGAATAACACCAAAAAGTAGGCAGGACTTCCCTCAATTGTACTACATATTCAAGTACTTCTTTAATTTTTGAAAGCTAACTGTCATATCCGTCAGCTTTGAATTGAATTGTGAACGGTAAAGTTATCCGCTTGTTGAACACCAAAATTGGTGAGATAAGTTACCCGCTCATTGTCAAATGCCATTTAAGGCTAATACACGTTTATTATTAAGAATTATAAGTTAAAACACGTGTTAGTGGTGTTTCATGTCTATTTTGTGATTATTAATAGAGCTGTTACAATGTCATGTTATATTTTTTATAGTCAAAAATCCATTCTTCAATTCAGTTGTTAAATCAAGTAAATTGATACTTTTTGTAAAAATGATTTCCAAATTCAAAATTTCGAAGAAAATAAAATATTTTTTTAATATTGAAACTATTTTTTTTTTTTTATTTTACGTTATTAAGTAGTGTTTTTGTTTTTAATATTCAATGCTGTTATTCATTTTAAACCAAACGCTAAAAACCAGATTAAATTGCCTTCTAGCTTTTAAGAAAATTGAAAATAACAAATTAAATTGTCTTCTAGCTTTTAAGAAAATTGAAAATAACAAACTGTGTTTTTACTACTTCATTAGTGGAAATTGGATTTCTAGAGCAATTTAAACCAAGGATTGAAGACAAATTAAGGGAAACTTATTTCTGATATTTCTTAAAAAACTTTAGTACATTTCACCATTTTTTTTTTTAGGTTTTGGTTTGACCAAGACTTGATAAGAACAATGAAAATTAAAAACAAAAATATGATTTTCTCAAAAAATTACACATATGGTCCTAATAACCCCCTGTAGCAAAAATTGAAAAAAAGTGCATAGTAAAATTTTTTCCTGGTCAGGTCTTTTTTTGCATATATGTATGTATATGTATAGCGAATGGGCTAATTTTAATATTTGTTTACTTCTAAAAATTAAGGAAATTTTATATTTTGTTAAATATCTCGTTAAATATACCTTTGAATTGAATTTTGATTTTTGTATTTCAATTGAACAATTAGAGAGATATTTAAACATTTAATAAATGATATTCTTATGAAATGTTAATTGGGTTTCTTTCGGGTGAAAATATATAACGTTAAATTTTATTTTTATTAAATTTTTATTATCCCAAGCTAAGAAAAATATTGATATCTATTTTTGTTTTGTTTAAAGCACTCCAAGTGTTCTATAGATTCTTGCATTTAGTTTACACATATACATACATATGTATGTACATATTTATTTATAAAAAAGTTAATTCTACAAACAAAAGAGAATTTTTTCTTCTCAACCAATTAATGGCTGGATAACTTACTGGCCTTATATTTGTGCCATAGCAAATACTATAAAGGTATAAAGTTACCCATTCATAATAAAACGTATACCAACCTACTTTTTTTTATATTTTTTAAGGATCTTTTAGCCAAAGTACATTTTCTTCATTTATTTTTCATCCACACTGATTGCCACACAGCTCCTACAGAAGGATTAAGGTTGATCTTCCAGTTAAGTTTTGCTATACATCCGGGGAATTACTACAGAAATGAATGTAAATATTTATGAATATATTTCTTGTTCTGTTTGTTTCATAACTATGTACACTGATTTTCTTAAAAAAAAGAAAAAAAAAAACAATTAAACCCTTAGCTCTTCTATATAAGCTCGTAACTTTTGACAGCATTTTAATTGAAAAAGTTTAATTTGAGTGGGTTGTGTTTCAAGCGAGCACTTTTATATATAAAACAAAGCAAAATAGGCCAAGTAATGCATTATGCTGTATGCATAATACAGTAATAAACATTATACTTATCCTCTTATACTCACGGTTCAAGATTTAACTTAACACATTTACTTTCTGAACATCTGAGTTGAACATGTTACCTGTAACTATCAACTTATAGACCATCACACGATAGTTATTTATGCTAATATACTGAGGGTGTTAAAAACTGAGTTAAGTTGCCCATTCAAAGTTGAGAGTTTTTTTGTTTTAAAGAAATCCATTTTTTTTCATAAAAAAGTTTGATGGAAAATAGAGAAGAAGAAGAGGCCTTGTGCTTACAATTTTATGTACATACATAGGTACTTCTACGTAAAATTTAAAACTCAAAATCTTACTTGATGAAATTTTAAAACAATTCCTCCGTAAAAAGAATTTTCACAAGCGAAACAACAAAATGCCAAATAAAAAGAAGAAGAAGCAACACAAAATTTTGTTGAAGCTTTCTTAAATAAAAAAGTCTATTCTTTTATTTTAATTTTAAATTAACTTATCTCAATTAACAAAAAAAAATATTTTTATAATTAAAGAAACGTTTTATGATTTTTTTTCTAATAAATTACCTAAATAAGGAGTACCTACTACATACTTTGGCTTTTAATATTTTATGTTTTGTATTAAAACTAAAAAGAGACTTAGTTATTTAACATTTTTTTTTAATTTTTTGAGCCGGAACCACTTTTTAATCATTGGGATGGTCAATCAAATTTGTATTTCGCTATTTTAGCGGTTAAACATTTAAAAACTTTTTTTTATCAAAAATTAAAAATTTCAAAACTAATTCTTAAAATCATAAAAAAATTTAGTTATTTTTTTTTTACGATATCCATTGGATCACCCTTGTATAGGTAGACAAATCGAGTTCGACTTTCAACTTTCAAACAAAATTTTTCCTTGAATTCTAGTTTGATTCGGTATATACAATTCCCGTTTAATCCTCTTATGAAAAGACTTTTAATATCTACCCACTCTTAATAGGTTAACACCTTTCTTGTCTACATATTTTTGTTAAAACATTTTCAACACCTGTATCATCAAAAAAAAAAAAAAAAAACACACATATGTATAGGTAAAATTTTATAAATATAACGAATATACATATATTCAAAGTGAAAGCATTTTGAAATGAAACGTTTTCAAAGATCGTTGCACCTAAAACATGAAAGAAAACTTAAGTGCGTGAACGCTTTTGTTGGCATTGAGTGTAACCTAAGTGTGAATTTTATTTTTTTGTGGTTGATGTATATAAATATGTACATATGAAATGAAAGTAGGCGTCATCGTCAGCATCATCATTAGTTTTGTTATGCAAATAAGTGAGTGCATTTAATATGCATATACAAAATAAAGTTCATATAAAGGTGTGGTGACAAAAATGCAATTAGTGTGCAATTGAGGTAAAGTGGTAGATAAATAAATAAGAAACTTAATATAAAAGCCGTTTGATATTGAGGTGTATTGAACTGTATATGTATGTTATGTATGTAGAAGAACTTTTATCACTTCAAGTATATATGTACATATGTATGTATATGAATACCTACAAGACCAAAATTAAATTAAAGTTTCACTTCACTTCGTTTTGGTAGAGCACCCTGGGTAATGGGTTACAAGTGTAATTAAATGAACACGTGTATATGTATATTTAAACGTGTATTTATTTTTACACGTGCATTAAGGTAATACACGTGTAATTACTTCTAAATCGTTTACTTATGATGTTTTTTGTGGTTCAAAAGACGTTGAAAAAGCGTACTTTTTAACTGCAAAAATATCTTAAAATCGCATCACCTGTGGATCTGTTACATAAAAAGCGACGCTTTTGTAATAATGTTGTTTTATTCACACGTGTGCTTAGTATACACGTGACACTAATAAACGTGTATTTAGTTACACGCTTAAAATCGAGAGTTCTACTTTTTAGAATAAAGCACCTACTGCTTTAATCAAACCAAACATTTCGTTGATGAATTAGAAGTCCAAAAAATCAGTAGTTTTCGTTGTGCCTTGCATCGATCTGTAGTCCAAACGGTTTTTTTTAACAAACTTGGTAGATTTAAATGCATGTACCTTCATATATAGATGAAGATTCATAACGTACTTTCGTGGAAACATCGTTTACTAGTTTAAAGACTAAAAATTTTAACGTTTAGATCTAATTAATTTTAACAAAATTATAAGTAGGTAACTATGTACGTTTAAAAATAAATGTTTTTGTTAAAATTTTTTAACTACACAAATTTTAATAATTATAGGTAGGTATATGTAGGTAAGTACATACATACATATATGCACGTACCTACATAAATTCGTTTTCCTCAAATAAATTGGGTATTTAAAAAGTTTTGACGTAGAATATGTACATAGGTACCTACATATGTATTAATTATTTTCAAGTTATGCACTAAATTTAACTTAAATACTCTCTGATTACAGACGTCTTAATGCTATTCTAAACAATTAAATAACTTAATTTTCTCACATTAACAATATAAATCACTAACATTACATTTTCTCATAAATTCAAAAAATATGTTATTTTTCATGAGAACAAATTATAATTGTCTAAACGTTTCCAAAATTAAAAAGAAAAAATTGGCAGTTAGACATCGCAAAAAAAAAAAAAAAAACACTGCTAGGTATGCCAAAACATAATACCTACATAAAATGATGTCATACTCCAAAGTTGCGCACATCCGCCATTTGTCACCAGGTCATCAACATGCAAAACAGGTCTTGAGTTGGTTTTGCTAAAATGTCATCGAGTTTTTTTTTTGCTATGCGGGAAGTTTAAACAACATACAAAATAAAAAAACAAACCCATCGAATTTACTAAAAGGGCAACTTATTCAAAATTTAAAAGAAAAAATAAAAAAAAAAATATACATGCATAGGTATCATTCCCCTGGTGCAATCAAGTGAATTAAACTTCACCTCATTTACTAAACGAAAACTTTTTATATATACCTTCATTACGTTTCGCACCATCAGTTATCTTGTTCAGAAACAGGAACTAGCCATCGAAATTTTGTGATCTTTACGGACAACACGTGTGGGGACTGCGGAAGTGCATATAAAATGTCGACATGGCTACCCACTTATATGTATCTACATCACGCATCAAATGATTCCCAAAAAAAAAGTTACTTTCATCAACAAAAGATCAGAAAAAAAAAAAAATCTCAGACCCACACCAAATTTGTAGACCTATTTCATTTTTTTTTTTTAATTTTTGATTCCAAATGTTCCACCTGGATAAATCTCAACCAGCACCTATAACCCAACTCCCCACCCTGTAACTCGTTCTGGTTTTGGTCTTCAACTGCATTTTTGGTCGCATAGGAACCACTACAAAACAAAATATACACACAAAAGATGAAAAAACTCTGAGGTAATAATACTTATAAAGTTTAATGTATGCATATAACGGTAGAACTCCAAAAAAAAAGAAAGGGGAAACGTGTTGCAGGCATTTTCTGATTCTAACCAAAAATAAAAGCTAACGATAGAAATCGAAATTCAAAAGGTCACTGGCCTACTGAAGACGAAGAATAGGTATAATATGATGGTCAAAGTAAAAAGGTAAACAAGAAAGACACAACAACTCGCTTATAACGGTTTAATAGATTTGTCAATTGTTTTGAGACCTTAAGAACAAAGACTATCTTAGGCGCAGACAGAGGACATAAAAAATAAAGTTTATTTTTATTTCTTTCTGTGTAAAGCGTTTGTATGTAGGTATAACCATACCTACACCTACATATTTTAAAGGGTGTTCTTTATTTTGTTGTGAATAGGACTTGGAATTTTTGTAAATAAAACATAAAAATGTTATTTTATTTAATTTCTAATAAAATTTGAAAAAAAAGATTGCGGTAAATGACAGCTGTCATTTTTAAATCGCATTTGTGACTATAACCTTGTTCGTTTACTCCCCAAACAAAAAAATTTATCTCGTAGAATCTGGCAGTTTCGGGCAAGTACGCGAACAGACCTTTTATGTAGGTATACATTTTCGTACCGTATGACTCTCAAATTCACTTATGGTGGCTATTGTTTTTAAAAAATAACAGAACTTCTGAAATTCCAAGTTGATAAAAGTTAACTACAGATTAAACATAGACCAAAATATTTTTTTTTAAGTTGTTAAAGTTTACTGATGCTAAAAAATAGAACAACTGCTATTAACACGTAAAAGTCCTGCCAAATTACTAGTAGATTTGTTATAATATAAATAAATACCTAAACACCCTTTAGCTACAACCTATACTATGAAGAGAACAATAACTATGCATTTTCAATGACAAATATCAAACATGGTAACCTATCTAATAGGTAATTCCCTCGCATGATGCATTTCATGGTTAGGAAAAGATTCATGCTTTTATGATAGAGAAGGTACCTATATGATGGAGATATGACAGCAACATCAGAATTAGTTTGATAGCATTCGATAGATTTTTTAGTTTGTTGTTGTTGATAAGTTGTCTTTTTTATGGGAGAGTGCACTTCATTTAACACAATAGTGTGATTTTGTTTTGTTGTTAACAAAATCAAATTAATTGATTTTTAGTTGGTAATTTAATTAAATTTTTATTCGCAGCAAAAATTGTATTTTTAATTTTGTTGTGTTTTTGTTGTGAATTATTGGTTAAAAATGAAATAGATACCTATAATATAGATTTATATCTATTAATTAAATATAAAAATAAAATGATTAACTAACTAACTTATCCATGCGGGCCATTTGAACATGTTCAATAAAAAGCCTATTGTAAAGTTGATAATGCAAACATTTTTATATTTAACGCGTTTTTGCGAATATCTCTAGAATAATAAACATTTTGTTGGGATCTATTTGATAATATTAATTGTTCATTGAATTTACATGTACACTTTTATACCCCTATTTATAAACTTAAATTATACATGGGTTATCTTTGATCTGTGAGTTAAGAGTGAAATCTTATTAATAAAACAAAATAGAAGTTGTATGTTAATAAGCTAATCCACCTAGCATTAATGAATAATTAAGTTAAAAATATTTTGTGCCAACAAATACAGATAAAAGGAAAACAAACACTACTGACACTGTCATATTATATATGAATTATTTACAAGCTCAAAAGAAGTATGTATGTCCAAAAATTCCAAATTTCTGAGAAATTGTATGTGGTGCAGACAAAATAATACATAATTATAAAAATAATACATCTAAATTATGTATACTTTTTGGTGACAACAGAATTTTGTTGAAAGTAATAGATTTTCACTGTGATTTGTTACTTACCGTGAATTAGCTAATAATTATTTATTAATAAAATATTTTAATGCGTGAATTAATTTTTGATAAAAGTTTGAGTGGATTTGGGAATTAAAAGATAATTAAGTGTCTAAATCGTCGCAATAAAACAGATTTGGACCTGTTTCATTTTAAAGTAATTTATCAGGTTCATTCCAAGCTGGCTGGTCAAACTTTGTATAAGGGTATTCATGCAACGTCGTAAGTTTAAAAACTGTTTAAAATGATAAGTTTACACAAAATTTTGCATGAAGCCACTTTTGATTCATTTGGTTCAATGCTGTGTAATTGAATCAGCTGTTCGTTAAACACCAAATATTAAACTTCAAAATATTTATACAAATAAGCGTGTTCAGATTTCGAATGGTTATTTTTAAATGGGGAACCTTTCCCGGATCAACGCAAAATCGTAGCTAATGTCTCGGAAGGATTTAAAAAAATGTAAGATACGCGACTTTAGTCGCGCTTTTTAAAAGTCCGAAGGGAATTAGATGAGGATACGATTTTGGGGCTGTACTTGGAAGGTAGAACTGTAATAGTCACAAACTCTCGACAGTGATCGAACAAAAATGAGCAAACACAAGAAAATCATATGGCATGCCCATAATGGTGGATATCTACTTTTCCTTCGATAGTAAAAGTGCTCAACTCTATTGAAATTTGGTAACAAAAGAATCACAAAAGAAATGGTTCCTTTATGGCTGATTTCCAATGACGCGTTCGCGATACGTACGTTACGTTTCACAAGCTTTACGGACGCGTCGAGGTGACAGATGATTCTGCGAGAATCAGCTGGTTAAAACCAATTGAAGTGTCATTCTGCAAATTAATTTAAATATTTTGTTAAATGGTTTTCTGAATTTAAAATGAACGATAACCTTTTTTCGACAATAGAATTAGTTGCCAAAGTGCCGTTCGCTGCTGTTTCAGCGTGTAAAGGAGTTGAAGAAGAAACCGAAACACCAAGACGGCGTTGGTGGGTTCGCGAGCTGAATCTCAGAAGGCATAAAGAGGGATTCTTTGCCTTAAATTTTGATCAAATGAAAGAAAAAGACCCTGAACATTTTTTCAAAATAACAAGGATGCCTCCACAATCCTTTGAATTATTGCGTTTGTTTGTTTGTTTTTTTTATAATTTAAAGGTAATTTTATAAATTTGTTGTTTTTTTATAATTTGAAGGTAATTTTATAAATTTGTAGAACTAACTAAGTACCTCGAGGAACCAAATTCAAATTTTTTGTAATGCAAAATTCACAGGAGACTACATGATAACTGTCAAAACACTCGCGAAAGTTGAATTTTTTCAACTTTTGCGTTGAGATTTCTCACGTTACGTTGGTTTGTGTACTAGCTAATGGTTGTGAAATCGTGAACTTTATGCACAACGCGCCATTGTAAACACTTAACAGAATTTCCTATATCTGAACTTTTGCGTTGACAGAAAAATCTGTCAAAGCAACGCCCAACGCGGCATTGTAAAACAGCCATTAGTTCGATGACAATTCGGAAAGCATAACAAATACAATAAGAAACATTTTTAGTTTAAAGATCAAATTTTTAATAATGAGCTCTAGAAGTATATTAAGGGCTAAATTCGAGCTAATTTGCAGCTAATTCGTTGAGTTTGAGAATACTTTTTTTTCTCTTAAGCTCGTTATTAGTGAAAAGTGACCCTGAAGGTCTATTGTATACTGACCTTTTAGGAGCATCTTTTGAAAGATGTTTGTTCGTATTGGTTTGAGTAATACATATGATACAAAATATAAACGCAGGCACGCTTTAATGCTACTATAGAATAAGAAAATCATTTTATAGTATGGAATATTAATTTTAAGTTTAAAGTACAAATACATTTTTCAAAGCCGAAATAAATTTTGGTAAAAAATACAATTTAGTTTGATTTTAAATGAGAGCGTGGGGATAGATATTTTATTTTTTAAATGACTAGAAAAAAATAATGCATTAATTTTCTTTTTGCCGCCATATTGTCATAAGAGAAAAAGTTTTTCTTCGGTTTAAGCTATATTTTTTATTGTTACAGAGCTGCAATATTAATTACTGTTGACAACGAGCTGTTATATATCGCTCAAAATTATATTATGCTTTATATCCAATTGATTGTAGCTCTATTCAAGAATTTTTTGACACTTCACGTTGCGCATGCGTATTAGCGTTTTACTTCACGAAGTATTTTTGTGCAAATATTAGTAATTCGACTCTACAGCCGCTTTTGGTGCAGCTCTCTAAATGCTAATGTTTGACATTTCAGAATGACAATAGTATTTTGGGCATGTGTTATTAGTAGCTCTACAACGTCTTTAAATTTTTTGATATCGAGACTCGAGAGCTTGCTCGATAGTAGACGTGTGAAGTTTTTTATGGAGCACATTTTTAAATCTTGAAGCGTTATAAAGTTAATAGAGCTAAAAGTGAACTTTGATTATAGAACATCATTTTTAAATAAAATGAAGGAAGCTGTGAAATAATCTTTTACTGAGCTATAGCTTTGAATTTTGCTACCTAAGAGCTATAGAAGGAGAGATTTGCATCTAATAGCTCCAACAATGTTACTTGAGAAGTAGAAACATTTGTTTATCCATATGGCCCATTATGTGGATTTGTGTAAATTAACATTGCTGATGATTGAGCAACAATATCAAGAAAATGTAGACGTCCTATAATTATTTTTGTTTGTTTAAACTATGTACGTTTTAATTAAAAAATTTTTTCGCCAACTAATCTCAGTGCGATATAGTTACAGAAAACGAACACAGATTTTTTTCTTTTTACTTCTCTGATATATCCTAATAAAATGACGTTTGGTTAAATGTATCAAACAAATTTGGTTAATTTTCCGCAACAAAATCCTTAGGGAATTTAACCATTATTATTCTCATACAAAATTTGACAATTTACTAACCACATCGTAAACTTAACCAAATGGTAAACTTATCCAGTGTTTTACAACATTGTATCAATATACCCTCAATAATTACTTTCCCATGTAATATGTAGTTGTTAGAAATTACCTAATTACTAGGCCCTTTGTTTTTTTTAACTGTCGATTAATTTAGTCGATTAATAGTTTTTAATCTAAATATTAACAGAAGAAACCTTGAAATCAGTCTCAAATTGCCTGTGAATTTATTTTTGTTTATGCTTACTTGACACGAATTTTTAAAAATTTCTCCATTCAATGTTCTTATAAACATGCATATTTAAATCCCACAAATTATTCAATTATTTTTAAATTGGCAGGTACAAGCCATTTAAAAATTAGCTCCTTACTTATTTTCAGATTTAAGAAAAAAAACCTACCGCTTAGCGAAAAAAAAATAAAAATTCTTTTCAAACCAATTACATAATATGATTTCACTGTCACTATAAAGTAAGAAAACTTTTAAGCTATACGTGCTTGTTAACTTGTAGATTCATATTCATATGTGAGAATACTTTTCATTGCTGCAGTTTATATAGAAACCTTAGAACAATGAATATTATTCTATTAATTGAATTTTCACAATAACACAATTATTCCCACGTTAGACATGATTCATCATCGCGCACACGACCGATGCTGAAGTACCATATTTATTTTCTAGCCCATTAGGATAGGAATCTATTGAAATAGAAACTCGTGGAAGAAATTGTACAGAGCAGGCAAACAATTATTAAACACATTTTTTTTTATTGCATAATAGGTCAGCGCGGGGCGTTGAAAGATGATTGTTAAAAGGTCAGATTTAAACTGAAGAATCTGTTATACATATAGGACCAAATACAAATCATAGATGTTTTTACTGTAAGGTGGCCCAAACTGTATTCAGATGAAATACAAAGTTCAACTTAAATATAGGTTTAGATCATATGAATATGTATCGAATAGTTTGAAGTCTGCCAGAAACAAAATCACTGGGTTAAATTGCACAATGGTAAAAAAGAGAAAAGTGGTTTCTTAGAGGAATATTGAATAATAATAATTGACAGTTATGTCAAGTAGTGTATGCAAATTAAGCTGCGTTTTAAGGTTTTGGCGCATAAAGGCACACCACAGTTTTGCCTTCGCAAACAAAATTTGAATCAACACAAAAGACAGATACGCAAATCTAATAAGTCCGTGGCAAGAAAAAAACACTGCCAACAGTGAATTAAAAAAAAAAATGCTGCACTTATACCTCTTCGACATTGCCTTACTTGCATGCATCAGTGTGAATACTCTGAATATCGCCATGTAAATAAAATTTGACAGACGAAAGTTTCATTGTTTTGACGGATAAAACGGGTTATTATGAGAGAGCACTAAATTGTCTGAAGGAAGCACAATTAAATATCGGAAAATATATTGTACAATCTGTTTTCCTGATCATTTGAAATGATGGAGGAAAATTTGTGATTGCAGAGATTTATCAACTGGCCAAATACATAGATCTCCAAAATATCAATGTAAAACAGGTTTATTAACTGAGATATACACAATCAAAAACATTGCATTTGATATAGGTAATTAGATCGTGGCACACTTTCATTACATATAAATATATAAAAGTTTTCAGTTTCAATGCAACAACAACTGACTGGCCGGACAAACGTTCGTTTTTGGCTTCGTCACAATGGATTCGATTCACACTCGTTAAGTAGATCACAGAAACAGAAACAGAATTAAGCCAGACAGACAAACACACAGCCTAGCAGTAATATTGTATTTTGCTTGCAGCGAAAGAATATGGTAATTAAATTGTTAGTGGTGCTTCAATTGAAATTAGTTTTATTATTATTTTTGTGTTGTTGTTTTTTTGAATTTGCTTACAAAAGTATTTGTACATACATATGTACAGTAAATTACTTTTTTTTTATTCAAATAAACTTTGCCTGATGGCGCTGATCAACCGGACGGACGCTGATGCCAGTTGATGATTTTGAATCCGAATTCCGAAAGCAACAATAATATATTAACTAAGAGCTAATAAGCAATGGGGTCTGAGTCTCGGTATCTATGGAAAATTGTTGTCATTCAACAATTTCTACTTGAATGTTGTCATTTTTATTACGAAATAGAATTGCATTTTTTTTTAACATACATAGGTACATAGGTAGAGGTATATATTTTAAATGCAAACAGATTTATAAGTTTTGTATTCTGTTGTACTTGAAGTTATCTTTAGAGAATGTTAAATATACAGAATTATGTACCTATTTCCATTTGATATACAAAATACTTAAGTCAGAGGGAAACACAAAACACTTCTTTTTCAGTTTTAGGTACAATTTGAGCTTTTAAAAATGTCTGAATAACATTAACATCTTTGTTATTAAAGAAACTCAATCTTTTTTTTAAAAAATAAATTATGCCAAGCAGCTCTATAGACTGAAAGTTAGATAAAACAATATTGAATTCAATTGAAAATGTGTATACATACAATTATTTATATAAACTGTGAAAAATTAATGTGTCAAAATTTTTTCGTCAAAATTAAAAAAATGTGTTATGTAAATGCTATGCGTTTAAAAAAAAATCCATTTATTATTTTTTAAAGAACTGTTTTCAATATACTTATTAGTACAATTTTTTTGATGGTATACAAAAAATTGAATTTATTTATGATAAAAAAAAAGACTTAGGGTTTGTTTCACAATGTCTGAGTAAAGTTCTAATTAGTTATCCGACATTTAATTTATCCTAAAATTAAATCCTCCCATTAAAAAACTTTGCGATACACAATGATCAATTAGCTATTCCTTCGTTATTCCAGTTTTCCAGACAAATTAAATTCGACTAATGTCAAATATTAAAGAAAAATTATTTATTAAATCAAAAAGTTCATTTTGCAGTGTCGGTTGTCTTATTGTACGTCTTAAAAGTGTCGAGAGGATTGATTCCAAGAGCTCTGGATAATAACAAATAAGTGCCTTGAAGCGAAGTGTGTTGAATCGAAGTGTGTGTGATCAGTCTCAGATTTGAATGTTTTAATTGGCAGTTTAATTTGCTAATCGGCACTTCATCTGGCCAGTAAAATACTTAGAACTTTAATTGCCAATTAGGCGTATTCAGAGATTGTGAAACGTAAATGAGGTTCTTAATTGTTGAATAAGTTCCATGTAGCTTAATTGGAACTTTAATCAGACTTTGTGAAACAAACCCTTAGAATTCGAAAAAAAATAACTTCTATAGAAACGAGTGCGATAGAAAAAAGAAAAATATATTTTGATTTTGCCATCACCTTATTTGTCGCATGATTTTTTTTGTATTCGGTCTCCAATATTAACTCCAAACTTAGCCCTAATTAAAAAAAAATTCTGGACCGAAACTGTTCCTTCAATTTCATTATTTTTACATGAAACAAAATTATTTGCACCCTTAGAAATAAAGTTAATACAAAAATTAAAAGAAAAAATTAATTCCTGTATACATAAAAAAAAGGTTACGTATACGCCATACAACACTAAATTTCGTATTTAAATCATTTTAAAATAACAATTTACACAATTTAATTTATAATGTCGGAATAATTATTTTAAGGGTTTTTGAATTTGTTCCATACTTAGAATTTTTAAAATATTGTTTTTTCGACCTATATATTTATATTATTCTGAGAAATACCTACTTGTTAGGTAGTTACTACTTTTTAATTAAGTAATATCACTTTCTTCATCCCATTGGTGTTTCAATTATTTATGACCTTAACGAAAATTACCTTAAACATAAAAGTTTTAATAAACACAAAACCACATTGAACTAACCTTATTTATTTGTGCAAAACATTTTCAGAAATATAATTTTCTATAATCCTTTTTTTTTAATTTTCCTTAATCATTATTGTCAACAAAAAAGGGGTTAAGCGTAAACTTAAAATCCTGATTGTTCTGAATTTGAAATAAACTGTATAGTGGTGGAACTGGATTCAGCTTTAGGTTGAGAGCTTGGTGATCCAATAAGTTAAGAAAAAATTTGTATACTATTATAGCATAACGACTTTAAGAAACTAATAGATTTTAAAGATCTAAGTGCCAGCTTGTGCCAAATTCTGAATGTTTAAGGTCTTGAAATGAAATTAAGCAAAACAGTTCACACATTTATATTTTTATCCAATGAGCTATGTTAGTACAGAAAATTTAAAATAGGTTTAATGGTGTAAGTTCTTTCATAAGTACTATATATTATAAAAAGTTTTGGGTCTGTACAATAAATCGGCGAGATTTTAATCAAACGTGACAACGATGATAGACAAAAAGCAAAAAAATTGGTTCCTGCAGTAATGTCCATACTTCGATCTTCATCACAGCGATTTTGTTAAAATTTTGAACTTAGGGTTTTTTAATGATTCTCTAGAAGCAAAAAAGGTTATCTATATGGGAATGGGATTTAATGACTTTGATTTAAGAAATTGATTATTGCAGGTATGCTCTGCATTTTGAAACAAAATATCAAAAACTGTTACTGCATTTGAACCAGTGTTTTTGATTTTCTCCTTAGAAGCTCAACCGAGTTTTCATAGGAGTTATTCCATTAACTCGAAATTATATTGAATGTAAAATTTAAAAATTTTTATTTGTTGGATTAAGATAAAACCGCAGTAAAGATTTTCGAAATTTTGTTTGCATAAATTTATATTTTTAAACACTTTCACACTAAAGATATCATCACATAATTGAACCATAAACAAATATCTTCAAGGAGTATAGCTAAATATAGCTAAATCCCTATTGTTTTAACTACAAGAGAAATTTTGTGCGAACATTTTGTGTATTTTATTTATTTCGTAATGCCTTAAGACGGTTAGTTATAAAAAAAATGTCCACCGCACTCTCGTTTCCACTAAAACCCCAAAATTATATACTTGTTTCAATTTTTGCTTACAAATTTGGTTGCGCTTAAAAAAAATTACCAAATGCCTTATGAGGACTTAAATTTTGTACACCCTGTACCCAAACATCATTTGTTTGGAATTTTAACTTAACCTTACACAATGGTAGATCTTCTGATCAGCTATTAATGGAACTTAAAATTAAATTTTCATTTATTTGAAAAAAAAAAATGAATAAAAAATTCTTTAAATAAAACAAGTTGAAGGTTTGAATGAAACAACAACATCAACTTGAGAGTTGATGGTAGAGTTGGGGTAGATCAAAACCATTAATAAATAAGTTTGGTCTCAAATATTTGAAACTAATTCGAATAAATTGTATTGTTTCCTCAATTTTACGACTTATAACACTAATACAAAATATTTCACAATTTTTAAAATACGCATTAATTTTGAACATTGACATTTTTAAACTTTTTAATACTTTCCTATTGATCAAACGAAACCCCTACGTAAACTGGATTAGACTATATTATTGATACTTATTATAAAGAATCTCTCTCTTAAGATGTTCTTTTTTAAATCAGAAGTAAGCGATAATATCTCAAATTACTGTCTTTTTTAAGCTAATTTGCTTAAAGCTATGAATTTAATTTTAAAATGCTAATAACTTGGAAAAGCTTTGAAAATATTTTCATTTTTCCATGCTAAATAGTATACATCATAATATGCATTGTTTTCTATGAGCAACTTATTATTATGAAACATTATAGTGAGTGTGGGAATCTAAACCGTCAACATCAATCTGCCTATGGGTATTTTAATTGTGAGTAATTCTAAAATGGCCTTCATATGAATATAACAAAAAAATAACGCGCATATGTGACAATGACACACATTATTTGGCATAAAAAGACATTTTGTGTTCAGTTTAAAAAATTAAAAACTGAGAACATTTAGTATAGGTTTATTAATTATTAATGACATTGGAATTAAAAAAAACAATATGTTGAGCTATTTAAGGCATCTAAATATTATTTTTGTTGATCTTTAACATGTTAGTGCTTTGGTATCCGGATTAATCAATTGTAAACTTAAAAAATTCATAAGTTCAACTAAATTAATTAATTATATTACATTTCTTACATGATAAAATTTCTAAGTGGAAGAAAACGGTTGTTAAATAATTATTTCCCGACGGAATTACTCAAAATTATGTACTCAGATAATTTTAATTTACATATATCCATTTAAGTTTACATCATTATTATAATAATGTAAATAAAAATTCAATTGAAACTTCATACAAAAATTCAAAGTACATTTATGGAAGGTGCAGTATGCGGCAGTTTAACATTTTCATTATAATTAACGGTCAATTTGAATGAGCAATGCCTTTTCATTTTTTTTTTAAATTTGTTATTGTGAATATTGGCAACGCATTGGAATGTGGTTATACCGGCAAGTAAATTCAAAACCTGTATAACCAAATATAGATGTGTGTTATTGACGTTAAATAAACATTTCCATACACTTTACTATATATTAACTTGAATATCAACCCATACATAGTAGGCAATCATAATTTCATAGTTCGTTTTTTTTTTTTGCCATTGGATAAGCTTATAATAAAATAGACCAAACTTCATTTGTATGCCGTTGGTTCGTTCCGTAACAAATTAATTTTTATATCGTTTTCTAGGCTACCGTGTTCCGAGTTTCCCATAGGAGAAACGCGGTAGGTAATACACGCACAAAAGTGGTTAATTTTGCATTTCAATTCGCGAAATTGCATGGACGATAGCTATACGTTGTTATTATATGCATGAGTGCATTGTTTGCAGTGCTGGGTCAAGGTTAAATGGCGCCCAGGCATATATACGAAAAAAGTGTGTATTTTTTATTTTGTTTTAATTTTTTGTGTTGTATCATAGTAAAAGTATAGTTAGCAAACAAGATTAGAATACTTGTGAATCTGTCAATCGTATTTTTGAAAATAAATAAAATATGGGAAATAACAAAAACTAAATCAAATAAATTATTATTTTAATGTATTATTCATACTTGAATGTCAGTTTATTAGTATGCTGTCTTGTCTAGTCAAATAATTAATTAGAAACGAAATATGAGTTTTTTTTTTGTGAAAGCATTCTTTAAAATATAGTAGGGGTATAAGACAGCATCAAGATGAAACGCACGCAACGTTCAACATGCTCTTTTAAACTTGAAAATCCTTTTTTTTATATGAACTTTGACAGGCTTTCAATTAAAATTTGTAGAAATTCGCAGTTTTGGAGATACTAAATTAATCAATAGTTTGTAGCTTAAATAATAAAACCCTCAGAAAATGCAACGATTACTCTTGGCGCCTTAAGGCAGCATTCTATTTGTAACGCCCTTATATCAGCACTGATGATTATTTTATTGCAGCTTGAAATTTCCCATTAGAATAGGTATGGTATATGAATACCAAACTTTAAGGCAGGGGCTATATTAAAAATGTTTCTTGTCAAAAGAATTTAGCATGTAATGACGCTCAGAGTATTTTGTTCAAAGTATATGTGTATAGTATTCGTTGTAAATGGTGTCGGGTGGGACTTAAAGATACCGTTAATTAATAGTATTACAGTAGGTGTACTCAGCGGGTTTTTAATGTTTATTAATTTATTGTTTGAAAAGATAAAAAAATTGCATTGGTATTAAATTTGTTATGGTAAGTTACCGTAAAATTTATTTAAACAAATTTTTTTAATAAGTTTTTAGAGAAAATATTTTTGAGTTCCTTGTTTGAAATGGTGCTTCAAAATTAAAACCATATTTATTGCTTGCCTATTTTTTAAATTATTTGATAATAGGATAATAGAAAATCTCACAAAAGCACAGAGTTTAAAAGTAAAGGAACACACCTTATATGTATGTCTTTGAGTGCAATTAAAAATACATGCCTTTGGAATTCGACAGAAAATTGTAGGTCCCCTCCATTCTCCCTTCCTCCACACAGGAAATGGTTGAGAGTTGTAAGTCATTATAGGCATTTGTTTTGCATGCGAGCTGTCGTGCCACCAAATTAATTTATTTTATTTAAAACTAATTTATCTAAATAATTAAGACTTGATAACTGATATGAAATTAAAACATTTAAATTTAACTTTATCGCTTATATACCTAACCTACTACTTTTTAAGCCTAAATGATTACGTTTAACTTAATTATTTAAATTTTATTTAAATTTGGTTAAAAAAAGATGACAAAATTTATTTTTACAAGGATCATTTTTTATATACATCACATACTGGTACCTTTGATTAGCTTTATAATGACAATCATAGATAAAATAAAAGATACTTTTACAGCATAAAGTTTTTAAATTACTTTTCCTTAATCATGTAGGTATCTCTTTTAAAAAATCAGATAGGTACCTACCTACTTTATCTACGAACGTGACAAAAGTCAATTTTCATTATATGCATAAAATTTCTATTAATTTGCTTTAGCCTTGATTAAGAAAATCCAAAAATAATGGTAATTCAGGTACCTACATATACATAAATAGATGAACAATGGCTTTACAATATCGCATCTCTCACAGGTGTCATTGACTTTATAGTTTGCCATAGTAATTAATAATCCATTGAAGAAAAATTAAATCACATGGTAACTATAATATGTATATAGCTCTCTCGCCAATAAGTCGTCTACGAGTTCATAATTCATAACAACGAATGTTAATTAACGATAGAAAGTTCCGTCTGCCTTCATGATGGCGGTTTTTACAGGGACTTAGGTATGGAACTTGCATGCGACTATAATGGCTTCTTATAGACGTGAACGTTAGCATATATTCACAAATTGCTCCTAGGTAATTGATCCAAAAGAACTATATACGACTACGACGAACATTTGTACATATATTACACATACATACATATGTATGTACAATGTATGCACATACATTAGAGAGAGCTTAAATTAAAAATTTATATCCAAGGCGCTTTAAAGTTCTTAACTTACTTATAAAAGGCATTATATGAGTTCAATTTCCGAGACTTTTGTGTGATGACAGCGCAAGGTTGCAAAAATAATAATAAATACAAAAAAAAAAAATACAAAATTGGCGGCGAAGACGCACGACTCAAAAATGTGTGTCATTTGCGATGCGGACGCGGTTTTATCGTAGAGTAACATGACAATATGGCATCATGATGATGGGTTTCCCCATACCATAAACGAAATTACAAAAAAATACACAATCTATAGCTGTATATTATGGAAGTACTGTTGTCGAAGGAAGCAGCCATTTCTTCAGACTTACTTTATGTCTGGGGTTATGTGTAGAGTAGAGATATTATTGACTAATAGCATTGCAGTAAAACGGTATCGATTACACTTTGTAAGGGAGTTTCTTTAGAAACGAAATCTGAAAATCAATACCAGACCTGGTGCTCCGCATTGGCAAAATAAAAATAAAACTTTGTTTCGTCTATTTTTTTTTAACTTTGTCGATATTCTGTTATAATGGCCTAGTTCATTGGGAATGTGCCAACAGTTACCGTTGAAATAATTTTAATGCTTCTTAAACACGGTATAATAAGAAAATTAACAGATACCTTTTGCTATGCCTATTCTAGTTTGGGTTTTAATCAGATTTGTAACACGCAATTTCATTATGCGGTGTGAACTATGGTTTAGCGGGACTCTAGGACAAAATGACCCTTAAACTGGCAACAAATCTAACCTTAATTGGAAATATTTTTAATTCATTTTATAAAAAAATGCATTATTTAACGGTTTTTTCGGTATAAGGGTCAGCCGAATCAGATTTAACTGCAGTTGGATTCCCACTCTCTTAGGGGCTTTCGCGACATCGCTCTTCTAATGGAATCCCGAATCAGTTTTATCAAGAACTTGTGTATGAAGTATGTATGTACATAATATTCTGTTTACGTTGATCACTTTGTATTATGTTCCATAATGGCCCAAAAGTTTTCAACGGGCGGGGGCAAAAGTTTTCACCGCTTTCAAATGGCGGCAAATGTCAATTCTTCTTTGACATTTGTGAAGTAAACAAAAACAAAATACACTTCAATAAGACATGAATAACTTAACTCCTAAAGGAAGCGGAATAATATTTATGAAAATGAGGTTTCGGAGATCTCAGTTACATGAACAGGATTTCTCAGTAAAATTTCTCAGTTTTGCTGTCAAAACTCTAAGAAACAAACATTTTGGATTCGCTTGCTCAATTTTTGAGTGAGAAAAATTTATGAGATCTCATTTTTCTGGCGGGCCAATTATTTTGAATTGACATATTTTGCCGACATTTGCAACCATTGACAACTTTTCCTACCTCCCCCAGTGCCAGTGACAACTTTTGCTCCACCATGTATACGTAGAACCTGGTCTCATTTCTTGGTTGTGTGATCCAAGGTATCATCTGACATACTGAGGTGTCACTTATAGCTATATCATTAGAAACACATATGTATACATACATACATATATGTAATTGAAAATTTAAATTTATCTATAATTTTGAGAAGTTTAAAGAAATTATAAAATCATTACGTTGTTGCCAACAAAAGTTAATGTTTTGAATAAATATTTTAGTCAAAAAAAAATTTGTGTAAACTGTCAACATATTGTTAATTTATATTTCAGTTTATGTATTACCTAATTTTTTGTCAGCTTTGATACCAATCTACCCCAATGTCCCATCATCGTATGACGTCATGAACTATCCTCTTTGATTATTTAACTCTTATTCGATTCCTTAAATAGATTTCTTTAATATTTAAGAGATAACATGTTTTTTAATTAACTTTCACCATGGTCAAATATGAGCTAAAAAGGAAGGTCATAATTAAACTACAGAGATTTTCTTTTTAAATAAAACAAACCATTATGTTTTTTTTGTGACAAAACAATGATTTTTTTTTTCTTAGATTACCAGGGGACTTTGAATATGAATTCGAGTGGGAAGTACGGCATTTGTATAGATATTTGCTTTAAATTCTTTTTTTATATTTAAGATTGTACCATTACCAGACATTAATTCTCATAAATCTGACAAGTAAATAGTCTCTGGTCACGTATGTAGGTATATTGTATATAGCTGGCTATTTGTAGCTTCTTTTTTTTGAAGTAAGTATTTAGATTTTGATAGGGGTGACAGTTAAAATCGCGGGACTAAACTTCGATAATTTTTCTTCTACACCCAGTTCATATTTAAGTAAGTAAGATGGTCTGCCTTAGAAAGTGTGTTTTGAAAGAACTCATATGATTTATGTAAATAAAAAATTAATATCGTTTATAAAACAATTTAAATGTTTTAATTAAAAAAAAAACGATTTAACTAAGTTAAGTGTAATAAAAATGAATTATTATTGTCGTTTTTTGTGTTGAGTTTTCAACCAAATAATTTGATAAAAGAGATATTTAAAATGAAGTTTATTTTAATTGTTTTTATGTGAAAGTTATGACAATTTGAGGTGGTATTTAAGAGCTACGATTATTGCAAGCTATTAAAAAAGAAGTATATCTATCTATTTTTTGTTTTAAATTAACACAAGAAAGTTTATCTGTAAAAATAAAAAAAAATATAACAATAACATATTCCCAACGTTTAAATTTTGTTAAATGTTAAATTGTTCAAATTAATTCTTGCATAATTAAAAACGCCATATTTTATTTAGAAAACAATAATGTCTACCTATTTCTACCTCAGCTTGGTAAATTTTCCTTCATTAAAAAATTAAATAGACAACTAAATCGTATATGTATATACTTGCTCTAGTGGTATAACTGTATAAGGCTAAAGTAGGTATATTAAATTACTTAATGCCCTGGATGCAGATCCATAATGTTTAACAATATCTAAGTATACTAGGTGGCGCAAAAATCATCACCCTATCAGAAGATGCTATAATTTTGGAAAATGGTGGCAGATGTCAATTTTACTTTGACATTTCTGAAGTAAACAGATACAAAGAAGATTCTAAAGAAAGGGGAGTAATTTTTTCGATTGATTTTTTTTCCCATTTCCATGGGCGCAGAGACATAAGGCCTACTAAATATTATGATAAAAAGAAAGTTTGCATACATCCCAACCTCGCACCTACCCCAAATCCTGTAGTGTGCCCACGCAAGTGGGGTTGCAAGGGGGTAGCATACATCACTGTTTATTAGCCGTAATGCTGAGTGCTAACACTGTAGGTACTAATTTTCTTTCAAATAAAACATCAACAAATTATAATTATCTTCTATGCCTCTAAGAAATTAGGGACTTATGTCCCATTGTATCGGCCTTCCGATACAGGGTGTCATTTTTTGCTTCACCTTGTAAAGAGCGTAGAAAACATTATTCGCATACAATTTTAAGAAAAACTATAAGGGACATTATTCACCATGGTGTATCTACTTAATGTGTTTGAAAACTTTTAAGTTTCAATAATTTTTTGGTTAAGAGTTTATAGGTTAGAAGACACTGTGTGGAGTCAGCAATGTTAGGTTTGTTCAAAAACTCGATTTTTTGTATACGAAACCAATACTTGCTCTATACAGCAATTAAAAATTGTATTTTTTTTTCTTCATTCATTTTCTTCAACGATGGTCATTCTCATCAGCATAATAGATAAAGAACTAAAGAAAGTAAGTTATTTTTAAATTTCAATTTCACACAAAAGTTTGTCATTTTCTACATTAAATTGGCTCTTAAAAAAATGAGCTTTCTGAAGTAAGTGTCTCTTTCCACGTTACTCTTCAAGTTCACAACAGTCAGCTCTGGCGGCGCTTGCGGCATCTAACTTCCTTCCCTTTTATGGATTTACATTTTGACAATACAACAAAGCTTAACTGGTTTAACACAACAGTCGCGACACAAGGCCGCGAGGCTTTACTAATCCTCATTGTCAAAGTTAAAAGGCGTACAAACTTGTTTAAATAAATACAATACAGCTTTAGTGCAGATATAACTTAGTTAACTTTTAATAATTACGCGCGTTTTTGGTATCAGTTGTGTAAAAGGGGAAAAAACTCTTATTTTTGATATACTGAAAATTATTTTTATATATATAAAGCCGCTTATGTCAATGTAAAAATAATTTAATTTCTTGTATAGGTACTGCATTACCATACTATTTGTAAAACTGAAAAGCCATCTATCCGTCAGAGTAAAAACTAATTTCTGAATCCATAAATAAAACCCCGATGAAAACCTATGTAGAGCCAATGTTGTTTTTGTATTACGTGTTAAAAGATAACCCAGACCCGTAGATAATAAAACACGCCTATTACTTTAGCTTTAAACGGCTTTTACAAGTTTAAATCCCATCAAACTTCCTCAAATATTTACAAGACACGAAACTGTGTTTTATGATTGCTCAAAATATGCTAACCAGTTTCTTCTTAAGCTACTAGGATATTCAAAGTGAACATTAAAAATGTGCTAAATCTATTTCTCCTATAAAATGGCATACGAATTCGTTTAATTTCTTGAATTTGCATACTAGTACAATTTTTAAAAGGTTCAGTTTAAGCTTCTTTTGTGTTTTTATGTGAAATTTTAAAAGAAATCAGTCTTTAATTTTTCTATATTTTTTTTAAATTTTGGCCAAATTGCCATTTTTACCAAATCACCATAATTTCTTATTAAAATGTCAATTTTTTTTTCTTTTTGTTTGTTTAATTTTAGATCTCAAATGGATTGCTGGCTTTTATTATTTTCTTCGATAGAAAATAACAATCGAGAGATCATTATAGAATAGTAATTGGATGCCAAAAAATATTTGCAACTAAATAAATTGATCGTTTAATTATGCTGAAGTTGAAATGGCTAGACCTAAAACTTCTATTTACGCTGCGGGGATAACCTGCTTGGGTTTTATTTGCTTTATTCTAGCTGCAGCCGCAGTTGGAATACCAATATGGGGCCATTATTTCAGTACATCAGGTGAGCAATTATTTGCATTATTTTTTATTGTTTAATCAAAATAATTGTTTTCATTTTATTTTTTTTTTTTTAACCAGGTGGATATTACGACTCCGAAAGAGGATACTTTAGTCTTTTTAAAGTGTGCAAACAATTGACACTGAACCGGGAAAAATGCGGTAGTGATGTATCTAAATTTCAACTTGCTTGTAAGGCTCATTTTTTATTTATATATGTATATGTACACGTCACTGACGTACTTAGACTTACAAACAGACCTACATACATAATATGTTATTTTAAAGGGCAAATTTTTATATTTAAAGACTGAACATTTTTTTTTTATTTTAGCTTCTGTTTACTTTAGTGGCATTCTGACGGTACTAAGTACAGTTGCATTAGGAATATTTTGCATTCTGGCAGTTATACAGATGGCAATGATATCATCAAGGGAAAAGGTTGTGATGAAATATACTTCTTTGGTTATGTTCAAAATGTTTATAGCATTAATAGGCTGTAAGTTTGATATCTTATAATTTATTTAAAACTTTTTTTAATGAAATTTCTTTTATTAGGTCTTCTGGCTATTATTGCAACCATTTTGTTCGCTGTACAAATAGATGATTCGGAAAACTATGGATTCCGAGTAACCAGAGGAATTTCATTTTATATTCAAGTATGTACAAATATGTAAATTTATAAAGGATTATTTTTAATATAGACGATTGATCTTTAAATTGGCAACACTGTTTCAACTGACATACAATTTGACAGCTGACAGCTGATAATTGTGCTCAGTTTAACAATTAGCCAGTTCAGGTTTCCTAAATCTGAATGTAATTCCTCAGTGAGATTCCTCACTTTTTCTGTCAAAAAGCTGAGACTGAAATTTTTTTAGTTTCGTTTGATCAATTATTTTTTGTCGCAGTTGTTAAGTTATAGTATCATGTTAATACCTTAAAATCAGTCAATTTTAAATTTTTCGCTATAGTCATTAACAATATTTTAAAGTTCTACACCTCTTAAGAAAAACCAATTTTACTTGGGGTAAATTAATTAATGAATTTTGATTTAATATTTCTATAGATAGCTGTAATAGGTTTAACAATAGCCCTTTTTGTTGCATCAGTGTACGATATGCTCTTCTCAAGGAAACCTGAAGGAGATCCCACTATGGCTATAGATACATCACCAGCAAATTCAACTACCATCAATAATCCTGGATTTAAAGAAGGACGAACGAGAAATGGTAAGGAATAAATTAAAAAACGAATCAGGCACAGTTAATCACTATCGATATCTTGTGTAAAGAAATGTTATTTTTTAACTTCATTACTTTCACTATATCTATAGCATTTTATTTTTATATTATAAACCCGATTAAGTACATAAATAAATTTTATTTTTTTTTTTCATCTTTATCAGGAGTCTCAGTAACGGATGCCTCAGGGAGACCCTACAGTGGCATTAGAAATGGTGGTAGTGTTGCATCAATGAACACAACCCTTACAAGTGTTTCAAATGGTTCAACAGTTGAATCTGTAACCCGGTCACCACTACGATCCAGTTTAAAGAAACCCCGACCCAAAGACGCTCTGGGTATACAAAATCGAGGTTTTTCCGGATCAGGAAATTCACCGCCGATGAATCGAAATGGCAGTGTTAAAAAAGTTCGAATACAAACGCATAGTACGGAAGTTTAAAAATAATTCAAAAAAAAAAAAAATCTTACAAGTATATTACTTATATCTCACCACCACCACCACCAACCTACCTTATAGTCCGTTTAAAATTTAAACGTTGTTTTTTTTTTTTGTTAAGAAGAAAGACTGTGTAAAAAGTAATATTGCATATATAAAAAATAATTCGTTGCATTAAGTCGTGAATTTTTAGTTATGTATTAATTTTAATGTGTATACTGTTGTGCTGAATTAATAATGTTATAACAACAAAGCAAATTTACCTTTTATAATTATATAAATAACCACATTAAATCCGGGCAAAAGCAAAAGTTCTTGAATTAGATCTATGTATTTTATTTTAATTGAATTAACACAACATGAATTTTAAATTTAACATTAATTTTTAACATTCACTAAAACTCTGTCTTCCATTACGTTACGTATGTTAATGCAAGTTTTTAAATTATGGGAGCACAAAATGAAAGAAAAACAATATGTAAATACATAGTTTTAAATATTTTTATTTCACATCATCATTTTAAAGCAAAACTTACACCATTTTAATTTTATTTTATCACTGAAGACATAGTTATAAACAAATAAAAAAATGAATACAAAAAGAAAAAAGAAACAGCAAACGATTCCGTCCTATGGTGGAGCACGAAGCATCTTCCACATTCTGATATTCGTTGCTGGCACTGTGATTTAATAAGAAACGTTTTTAATATTTTTTAATAATTTAATTTTTAATTTTATTTCTATTTTACTTAAATTAAACCTATAACACATTTTTATTCGTAATAAAATTTGCTGTAGAGACAGGCACAAAATATATAAAATATTGTTTGTTGAATTATATTAGATATATAAAATATAAAAATTTAATCTTAATTAATTATGTATACAAATATAATTAATCTTAATACTTATAATTATATTATTTAGTTTTACACGTAAAATTTAGAATGTAAGTATAAATTAAAATATATATTTATATATTTCGTTGATTGATCTTATTTTTTTTCTTTAAATTATATTATTTACTATGAATTGTATAACAAATTACATCTATTTGTATATGAAATATTTTAGTCCTAGAATAAATAAAATTTATTTAAAAGAATGAAATTGATTGACTGTTTGTTTGAAAGATTTGTGATTTTTTTCAGTTATTGGAGTCGCAAAGTTTCAAGAAGATTGACTTTATTTTGAATTAAATTTTATGGATATTCGAAGTGGAATAAAAATGTCTACTCTTGGTAACATATTTCTACTTAATGGATTTAAGCTTAAGATTGGATTTATTTGAGATATACACTACGGTTTACTTGAGTAAAGGCAACAATTTATTGAAATTAATTGAGAAATATATCCCAATAAGTCGTTACAATGACTTTAATAAGTGAGTGGAAAAATAGTTTCAGAATCTCTCAAGAGAATACATCAACAAAAATCACTACTATACAAAGTAACGGGCTTTATCGAAATTTGTACACCGAGTCGGAAATTCAAGGAATAAAATGGGTTCACTTGGATAAAGGCAGTTTTGAAATTAACTGCATACTCGAATATTTTGTAAGAAATTCCATGTTATTTGATTGTTGAGTAAAATTCGAAGTGAAATATAATTTATTGCAGTTAGCAATGTGTATGACGTTTGTTCGAAACTAACCCCAAAGAGGCGGTATGGAAGCGAATCGTACAATTATTTTAAGTAATTAAGGAAAATTTCGGTCTAAACTGAACCCCGATAAGTTATATTTCAACAAATATAAATATTTACCAACATATTTAATGATTGTCTTTCAATAAGTAAAGATGGCAGTGTTGTCTCATATTCAAGAACCTGTAAGGGCCATTTTGTTCACAATGGTTTAAATCGGAACGATGCATTTCACAGCTTCTAACTAAATGGCGCTGATCAACCAAAATCGGCTGATAAGCGATTTCCATCAACAACTTAAACTATCGATTCCTTGAAAAAAAATTGATTACGTTGCAAGTGCGATGATTTACCAGTAATTCAATAATCCTTGATTAAAGATAATCAACTGTGAACAAACTGGCCCTAAGACGACGAGGGTTGTAATCTTATTATAGATGTAAGATCATTATTTTTTGTGTTTGTGCGATGCAAACGATTATTTTAACTCGATATACTTTTTACGTCTTTTTTTATTTACTTTACATTTCTTAACAAAAATATTAAAAAAAAAAAAACAAAGTTGCACTGCCCTCTATATATCAACACACCCAAAGTTATCTGAACAGCCACTGTACTTATTTCAAACATCTGCTGCATCTGATTCTATTTTTGACATTTCTAAAATTCACCACGATACCCACCACCAATCTGTCATCTGTTCCTTCAAAAATAACCTCGAAAAAAAAAATCAAGTGAAAAGTTATATCTGCTCCAGAGCCGATTTTCTAAAAAAATATCAAAACAAAACAACAAATCAATTGGAAAATTATGTTTCGCTCCGCTGTGACGGTACTCTCACAAACCAGTGAAACTAAATTCACAAATTGCTCAATCGGTTTGGAATTCGTTCGATGGCGTCGGAAGCCTCGTTGGTTGCCAGTTGCCAAGAGCAAAGTATTCCGTATTCCCGAAAAGAAACCCCAATCAATAGATGAAAAACTTGAATTACTTCGATTGCATAATCATTACAAGTAAGTTAAGAGGAAGAATTGAGGATCAAGCTTATGAGTTATGACATACCTGATTTTTTTTTCTTTGAATGTAGAACCCAAATGCGATCGATACAAATGTATTTGCGTGAAGAATCACTTCGCAATCGAAAAACTTCAACAGCTGACCATTTGGTCTTGTCACCGGAAGAGCAAGAACAAGAATTGCAACGTTGTTCGGATCTTAACAATGAGTGGAATGCTCAAATTGCAAAAGAACGTAATGAACGTTTAGAGAAAGAAGACGCCGCTAAAAGAGAATATATTAAAGAGAGGTTAGTGTTGGCCAAAGAACGAGACGAAGATCATCGTCAACGCATAGAAGAGGTGGTCAGAAAGGAAAAGGTAAGACTTTAAATCATTTTTTAAACATTCCTAATGGAAATTAAATCTTTTAGGAAGCTTCAAAGACTTTTATCACCCGTGAGAACATCGATAAGGCAATAGAAACAGCTCTGGCCAATCCTCTGGATTTCAATTTCTCCATCGACCTCCGTGGAAATATGTACCACGGACGTACCACCGTTCCCGGTGGTTCACCAGATCAAAAGGAACCCCAGCCCGAGCTCCTCGCAGCTGCCAATTGAGATAACACTCTTCAAAAATCATTTGTTCATTTCCTTTATAGAAAAAAATAAAAATTTATAGCTTAGATCAACAGTTATTAACAAATAAATCTATTAAATAATATTTTCTTCTTATTTTTTTCCATGTTTTTGTGTACAAAATATAAAATTTCTTCTTCTTACACCTTGCTCGTCTCCGTCCTAAAAACAACAGAATACATTGAACGATAGGTGATGAGTTTTTGTTTTTTTTTTTTTTTTAATCCCGGCGTTGGTTGTAGAGCTACATACATAATTTTTTTTTTTTTTAATTCTAGAATTATTTATTATAATTATAATTATTTCCTATTTAAGAAGATATTCCCAGTCAGGAGTGGCAGTTAATTTCGCTTGAATTGGTCCCAAGTTAATCATATTTCCACTTCGTTCTTCTCGATTTGTGCTTATTGACATGAGGTCCTGTAGGAATCCAGTTTCAATGCCCATCGTGACATCGAATCGGGCTTCACCAAGGACTAGCTTCAGTTTACCCGATTTATAGCGAACTAATTTCCCTATTTGACCTTCGATCATTTCTTTGAGCGGATTTTTCTTTTGTACAGGTTCCGATGGCTTAAAGAGAAAGGATTTATTTAGATTATAATTGGTTATTGTTTAGAATTTTTTGTTTTAACTTACCGGAGGAGGTTGTGTTTCTTTGCTAGTGCTTGGTGGATTCTCTGGACTGTCATCGGGATCTTCACAAGGTAATGTATCTGGAAGCTAAATGGAAATGGTATTTCATAATTGATTAAGGAAATCAAGCGGTTGAAATTACACCTGCATCATAAATATTTGAGGTTGAGTATTATTGAGAAGATCGTCCACGGTTAACGGATATCGAGGTGTGTTGGTTTCGGTCCGATTGACATGCAGAGCTTGAATTTTTTGCAATATGGCATCAGGCTTTTCTTTAACTATGAAATAAAATGTTAAAATGTTTGGGTTTTACATCAATAATTCACATTCTTTTTTGATTAACATTATGAGCTGAGTAATTTAATATGAAGCTGCAAATAATTAGGTAATTCAAAGCTATTTATACAATAACTTACATAATCTTTTGGTTATAATGTTAATGAGTACCTACTCAATTTAAGAACAATATTGATTGATGAATAAAAGAATTACTGGAAGGGTTCTACTCCATTTATGTAAGAAAAGAAAATTATATTTACTAGTTTTCTTTTTGATGGTTCAACTTGTTTTAAGATAAACTAGGTGAACATAATTATTATTTTTTATTTTGGTTATATTATTGATACATATTATAATTTTGAAAACTACTTTACATTTTTTTTAAACAGACATACAAAAATCAACATTTCTTCTCAAAGCCATTTGATGCGATTTGTGTGACTTCTTCAGTCGACAGGAATCAAAATACATCCTTACTGCGTTACAAAATAAATTATTCAAATGAACCTTAAAAGAAAATGAATAATAATAATATAGGTAATTACTGGCCCTCGTTGGCAATACTCAGGTACTATTACGGCTAGATAAGGCAACACTACCTTCCGATTTTCATATTCTTTTCTAGAGACACATTCATGTTCTTGAGATGTGAAACTTCAACGGCACCGACGTTGAATCGTTGAAAAATTGAATCAGTATACTTTTAAAAATAAATTTTTAACCTATGCGACTATTGTCATAGTTATTGACCTACTTCTTTTGCCCCAGTTCATGAGTGATACTCACATAAAGCAAACTGAACAGCATTCCAGAATTTTGTCAAACAATTTGTACGTAGTCTATTAGGCATCCACTCTTTCAAAGCTTGATTACACCTTTAATATCTGAGCTAGTTTGAAAAAAAGGTTTCAGAAATATAAAACCATTGTCGCATCTAATATTCCCTTCCAAACTTCTCTTATAAATTGTATTACTTCATAAAAGAATTATTAAAAACAAATCAACTCCTATCGATTTTCAAATAAACAAAACAAAAATGAATACAAGCTATGCGCAATGAAAATGTAGGCGATATAATTTGGTAAAACGAAGCAATAATAAGACGATGCACGAACATACAACAAACCTTTCTTTCTCGCGGACTCTTTCTTAATCTTACCTTCCACAACTTCGTCCTTCACTTCACCATCAATTAATGTTTCATCTTTTTTCTCAACTTTCTCAACTTTAAAATCTTTCCATTTGGCTGTGAAAATGTATATAAATAGCGAACTTATTAGCCAAACGTTTCGTTCAAAATCTCTAAATTATTTTCTCTGTTGCACCCAAAAATCGAGAACATACCAATCTAATAAAGATACTTTCAATCTCTACAGCATTGGAATGATGGGAAGTGCTTTTTCTATTTTTTTTTTTGACAAATTTTACTTTTGTGCATGAGATTCAGACATTTGCACGTGGTATGGTGAATGGGACAAGATTAAAATTAGATTTCCTAGACTTACCTTCACTTAGTTTGATTGGAATCCAATCTGGATCTGATTTTTTGTCTACAAAGTCATCGTCGTCCGAATCACCAAGAAGTTCACGAATGTGTTCTTGTTCGGCTCTTACGTCAATCTTGAAGCCACCTTCGGGTTTGATTAGTGTGGGCTTCCTCATCGCCGACGGAGCATCGTCCGAACGACTATAGCCGCTGGACATTTGTTTCCTCAGACTAAGTGCTCCAGCACCTTCGGAGAAAACACCAGCAGTTTGGATGAGGTTGCTACCACCTCTAGCTCCTCCTCGGCCACGACCTCGTTCGGTCTTACCGCGGTCAGAACGGCCCCTGCCACGAGCCGATGTGTCTTTCGAGGTTTTTACATTTCTAGAAAAAAGAAATCGCACACATGAAAATGAGGATCATTTTTCTTCGGGAAACTTACGCATTTTTGTTGCGGGTAACGTTGAGATTTGGAGTGAATACTTTTTTATTCGGACCGGCTCCCCGACCCCCACGACCTGCGCCACCCAGAGTCAAATCTCGTGGGATTGAAAACGACGAGAGCCGAGGGGTCGCGTCAGCACTGCCATTGAGTGTCATTGGTTCCTTTTTAATTGAAACTGGCTTGAAATTAGTTTTAACATTTTCAGCGGACATCACGTAAGCAGGAGCACGTTGTGTGTGATGTTAATTCTTTTTACTTAATTATTTGAGTTCAAAATAAAAACGAATTCAAATTGTAGTTCTTTCCCTTTAACTAGCAACAAATCGTTTCGTTTGGTTGAATGAGGTTTTTTGCAATGACAGATGTCAAACAAATGACATATTTATTTTGGTTCGAAAGTTTTCTTAACACGGCAATTTAACATGAGGTGGAGTATTTTTCGAAGTAAAATAAGATAAATTGAAAAGGTAGATGGCGGTATAAGTGACATCGTTATTTATTTGAATAATCGTATTTTATTTTCATTTCAAATTGTTTAATTGCACTAATTTGTCAACATCTAAGATCTTTACATTATTATTCAAGTTTTTAAGTTCGTAATACTTTGGAAAAATATTATGTTTCAGCATTGTATTGTAAATTCGTTTTCGTTTTTCCTTATACAGGAAATCTTTTTGTAATGCACTGATTTTCATTTTCCATTTGGGATTTGGCGCCGGTTTCATTTTCTCACCGAAAAAGTGGTTAAGTGCTCTGAAAAAATTTATTTATATAATTTGTACTCATTTTTATTAATAAAAACAAGAAAATAAAAATGAACACACGCATCAAGTTGATTTCCGAGAGTTGTTTCATTAAAATTAATATTTTTAACAAAAGTCAAATTATCCACAATTTGGTCTTCTAGTTTGTTAATAATTCTTAAAAAAGGGAAACACTTTATTGATAAATTATTTGAACTGGAAATTTCAACTGTAACTATGATGTTTACCTCGCTGTAAAAATACGATCTGATAATTCTTGTTTTGATTTAGGGTGATGATGACACACTACCGGTTGAAAATGTTTCAAATCATTATCTGTTTCTGAGAGATTTAACATTGAAAATTGTTCATCAATTGGTAAAATTGGTTTCAATAAAACTGTTTGGGTCGAAGAATTGTATAAATATTTCTTGTTCTTGTAATTCGAAATTATAGTGCCATATTTTTCATTAGATAAAAATTCGATACCTTGAAAAAATATAATTAATTCATTTATTTTTCATCAAGGAAGGAAAGTTTTTTTTTTTAACTTAAAAACTTAAACTAACCAAATAAATTTTGTTTGGTCAAAAAATATATTATTTCTTCATATGGTATGAGTTGCGAATTAATTTTACTTAGCTTCATTTCTCCGTCTACATCCAGATTTATAAAAGAGTTTTGATTTTGAAATGAAAGGATATCTGTCGCATCCAAAAACAAGTTAAGTTTAAGTTTAATTTTTCTGAAAAGAGGTTTAATTATAACAATTGTGTCAAATTAATTTTTATACTACCTCTAAAACTTTATGGTAAATAGCATATGTCTACATAGTTCAAAATAGTTGGAAATATGATTTATTTGATTTAATATAATGGTAAATTATCCAAGATTTAGACAACCAAATCCGTTGTCTAAAGTAAGATAGCTCTCAAACATAAAACAAACATATTTATCTTTAACTTGAACGTCTGTCCAGATGTAGACCACGTTTATAAAAACAGCCAATATACATAGTACAAATTCTAGTACATAAAAAATTGTACTTAAAAATAATTATAATCGAACTTAATTAGAGATGATATTTGGAATTAAACTATAAGCAATTAATATCTTAAATCCCTACCCAAAATCTTATGAATTTCTATCTCTACGGATTAACGTATCCTTATTAGGTACGTAACTCTTATACCTCCATTGTACCTATCTGGCATTCCCTGGATGGGTATGAGAATTATTCATGCTTGTGCAATTTTCTACTTGATAACATTTCCATTTGCATAATAATGACAAAATCGAGAGAACACAATGGTTGAAGTGTGCGTTTTCTAATCCTAACTATCGTAAAAATAATAAAGCCAACTATGGATACGTTATATATTGTGTGTATTCCAATTCCAGACAATGCCAAAGGATTTGCCACGGAACACAAATGTGCCCTACCAAGTGGAATGAGCGCTTTAACAGAACTTATCATCATCTTCTCATTTGCACATAATTTTATGGTTCCGTAAAATGTTCACGCATTTCTGTGGATTTTTATTTTATTTTCTATACATTTTTTAATGGCAGATTTTATATATGCTTATAATGAAAACGTTGTGAAAAGTGTGGGTGTATATGAGTATATTTCTATCAGGAATGGAAGAAGATATAGGACTCACTTGTTCTCTGGAATGGAGACGCCTGAAAGAATGGTGCATACGCCTGCAGCAATTCGAAAGGAAAGTTCTTCTCCAATGTCAATCAGGACAACGACGACAGGATGGTTGTCGTCGTAGTCGTCGTCGTTTTCTTCCTTGAGAATGAGTTTGAATCCGTTCGGGGAATGTATTTGCATTTTATCTTTGCCACAGACTTCAACAGTCGCGTAGTTTTTATGCTGCATTAAATAGTTCAGATTATATGTGACATAGGAATCCTGTCTTTTGGCTTTGTTTGCGCCCTATAGAAGTTGGTTAAGATTGAATGTCATGTTTATTCATGCTTGATATATGTACATATTGCGAAGAATAGAGTTACTTTGCTCTTTTCTTTTTTATTGAAGAGGAGCAACAAACTTACCTTCGCAACAAAGGTTGGGTTAGTTATTTTGAAAATGTTATCCATGATGTTAGTTTCACAATCTGAAATAAAAATGAAAACAATTTAAAATTTATCTCAATACCTAGTGTATTAAAGGTACATTGCTCTAGAATGCGCCGTTTTGATATATCTTTATTATAATTGAGAAATAAATTTTAAAATACTCTGAAATTCACAACATTAAACACCCAAAAATTCATATTTTCTACAGAAATCGGTATTCGGTTCGTTTTAGAAATGTTAAATTCCTATCGAATATTTAAATTTTATTCAGTAGGTATTTCCACTTAAAATTTGGCATATTCGATAAAAAAGATCCGCAAAAAAACGTGATTAGTGTAAAGACAGCTTCAGTCTAAACGTTTTGCTTATTGCGTATTTAAAATTCCATTGTTAACTTTAACTTTAACTTAGTCTATCCAACTTAAAAAACCTTTGATTTTCTAACTTAGACATGTACTGCATTTGGTTGTCCAAATGTTCATGAAACGTATCCAAAAATTCATAAAATTAACAAATTGCAGGAATGTCAGTGAGTATATTATATTTAAAATGGGTTTATAAATAATGAGATCATCAACTATTAAGTCAATGGCTAGCTGGACAACTACCCAAGAGTGTTCTAAGAAAATCTAATAAATACGACTATGTTTATAATTAATCAAAAAGATTAAAGTCGCACGGAGCTTTCACCGTATCGAATTTTATGTTTTCTTAAAAATTATATTATTGGTTAGTGTTTTGTATTATTGGTGATTTGGGTTTCGGATTTATGTTAAAATGCCCTACCAAAATTTGTCCTTATACAATCTTCAACAACAGTCGTTGTTATAATGGTTCCGCACGGATAGTAACATCTTAGTGAGTCTTTGCTCCATACCATTTTAACACCATCATCACGATCTAGAAATTTCTTATTCTCACAGTAATCCATCCATTCATAAACCATAAAATTAGCCATTTCCTCTAGCTGAAAAAAAAACAGCGTAAAAACATCTATCATTATTTTTGGTAACAAAACAACGTCTTACAATATTTCCGCTGATACACAATCTAAATTTTCTTCCATCAGCTAAAGTAACTTCAAATTTTTCACAGTATATCTCATACTTTTCTAGATTTCGGACAAAATCAATTTCATCTGATAATTCTTGATCGACCTCATCTTGACTTGATTTTTCAAAATTAAAATCTGTGTAAGAAGTATTGTCGATTAGATAAGGCAAATAAATAATTCCGTTCGGTGTAAGGACTTCTATTCTTTCATTTCTCAAATATCGGATAACTAAACCGTTTGAAGTATAAAGACGTTTTATTTCAGATTGATCCTTCGAATGATAGCTTTGTTCAACAGCCGGTAAGTTATATTCATGGATGTAACGAACCTGACAACCATTAGGCCATTGAATGAAAATGTTCGGATAAAGATGGTCTTGGTTTATCTCAACATTGCAAGTTATGTTGTTCTTGATAACAAGTCTGATCTTTGATAAATTTGAACCAAGGCATTTCCAGGGATGAAAATAAACAAAGTTTTCGAATAACTGCATTTTAACTGAGATCATGCGGTCTTCATCCGACCAATTTTCCACAGAGCAAGTTATCGATCCATCTTCAAATCGAAATATCTTCTCAAAAACTGTCAATTCTTTTAAAGTATCATCAAAAACTAAACCGGTAAACTTAGGACTTCTATTCAATTCCTGATTCGAAGTGATTCCGTTGCCTTGGACTTTAAAATTTCTGAAAAAGTTGGCCAAATCAGGAGCGATGCAGCTACAGAAATCTCGGAGACACAGTCGTGTAAGTAGTTGAAATTTCTTTCTCACTTCCACAACTTTATTAAAAGATCTTCGAAAAGTAAAAATCTTGCAATCCTCTGTCAAATCACTATGACAACATTCATCATAATATGATTTTTTAGCCTCTAGCCTCTGAACTAAAGATTCCCATGACAGAAGTTCGTAGAATTGAGGAAGTTTAATATCAATTTCAATATGTTTTTCACTCACACAACTCGTTATCATATTAACTACCATATTCACTAGCTTCCAATAAGTTACCACATTTAATTGATTAGCTACAGCTGACCGAAGTAATTCATTAGATTGCTCTACAATAATTTTTCCGTAATTATTCTCCAGAAAAGGACTAAGATAGCAGGATGAATTTTTTCGCTCCAAGTTGGCGCGGTTTTCAATTGCACAAAATAAATTATCCAAAAACACACCCACAGCTGGTGTATCATCATCATTGGTATCCTTGTTCGCATCCAATTCCAGCACTTGAACAAACTTAGACCATAATAGTTCTTCCTGACTTGGCAATTCGGCATCATTAATTTCGACAAAGTCAGTTTGGTAAACGATAAATTGTTGCGTTAACATCTCAATGTCATACAAATACCATGTAAATTGATCGTAAATTTGCTGGGAGTATTTTTGTTGTTCTTCTTGTTCTTCAACTAGATATTCAGATGTGGTGATGGTGGTGATGGCAACGGGAATGGAGATGGGAACCTGAATCAAGGTTTCAATGAAAATACCAACATTCTTGGTATCCGGAGATTTTCTTAAGAAATCGATATCTTTGTGCAATTTGGGAAAGTTTACCTCTAAGTCAGATTCTGGACATGGAATGAAGTGAATTATTGCTTGCAAGGGTTGGTTGCTTCTGAAATCGATTTGGGGGATTAAAATGTTCAAGTAGGTATAGGTACACAATAATGTAAGTTTCTGAATACTAGGTACTTATGTATATGTATATAGTTTTTGAAAAATAAAAGGAGAAAGGTGGGTTGGGTTTGAAAAGTTTACATTTTCAAGTGTCAACCGTCTTGATCGAGTGTGTTAAGTTTTTTGTTTTGTTTGTTCAGAGTGTGTTTTGAAAGTTTTTAAGAATTTAAAATGAAATGCATTCACAAAATGTACAAGTACATATGGAATGGTCGACTGGCGACAAGAAAGTGCATCGATGTTGATGGGATTGCAAACAGAAAAAAAATATAAACATGGTTTGAAATATGTAGTTTTAAAAAAGAAGTTTCTTCTTGATACAGACAAACAAAATTAATTCGGATGTAAATTAATTTTAATTCAATTTGTATCGAAAAAAAAAAAATATTTAAACTTATCACGAATGCCATCGTAATCGGAAACTTTTCCGAATCCCGAAAAAACTAGCACTGAATCCTTTCGTAATGGGAATTTGTATGAGATTTTCCACTACAATGGAATCTGTGACAGTTTTTTTCGGGATTCGTAAGAAGTTTCCTATTACGATAGAATTCGTGATAGGCCTGGTTAAGGTAATACAATCAGCAGAATCAGAGCCACGTTTTGGCAGTTTCAGCGCAACAATGTTGTTCTGAACATTTTATAGAAAAAGTCAGAATTCAAAATCTCTTATACCATAAACTGTCTTACTAATTTATTTAAAGGAAAACAATTGTATTTATATGCCAAAAAATTTTTAGTTTAAATATAAAAAATTTAATAAAAAGTTTAACTGAAGTTCCAAACATTCTAAATACCGAGTTTTACTTTGCTTTCTTTGGTAAAAAGCCTACCCCATCTGGAAAATAAAAAAGCATCACAGTTTGGTTAATTTTCCCAATTGCCAATGAAACCATATAGATGGAACTATTATGGAAGTATATTTTTAAAAGCGTGTAGATTGACATTTAATTTGTCAAAGTGGTTACTTGCTCAGAAAAACGTCGTACTAAAAGTCATTAAAATTAGAGAAATATAGTGGACGAAAATTATAAAAGTTGAATCAAAATATTGCAGGTTAAGATTTGCTCTCGAAAGATAACAGGGGAGGAATTGGCTAAGGTGATGGTCACATCAACCATAGTTACATGTGACGTCTGCCAATTAGTTTTCTGTTTTGGTAAGTTGATTCAACTCATTTTTCAATTGAATTGAATATTTTCCAATGGCATTAGTCAAAAATATGGTTTCCATAGCGAATGCTTCAAATATTTGTAATGATTTTTCAAAAATATAAAACGAAAATGACGTCTTTGCGATATAATTTCTTCATCTTGCGGAACGAATAGTTAACTTTTTTGGTCACAAGAATGTTTATTTTTGTTTGTAAAAATGGTTAAAAAAGAAGTCAGAAAAAGTTGTAAAATTTTTGTAGACTGGTGGTAACGTAGTCGTACTGCGGCAGATACGTAAAATTAGTTCAAAAATGACAATCACATTTTTGATGTGAAAGCTCTTCAGCTATTAAATGTGATATCATCTTACACCAGACTGAATTGTTTGAATGTGACTCACTTATCGCAAATCACCTTACCTACACGATTCCACACCAGATTAAAAAAAAAAATTGAATGAATTTTTTAAAGAACTACAGCCGCTCAAAATTAAAGTCGCTCAAGCCAATTATTGTCACTTAAACTTTTCGCTCAGTCGTTCTGTCGCTCAGCTGGTTAAATGCGAACCCTTAGTCAAATTTATGGTATTTGTACCATTGACATTTATGTCAAAATTGGTCATACAAAAAGTAAATTGGCGTGTTCAGAAAAATGAGATCTCAGCGATTTTCCTTACTCAAAAAGTGAGCAAGCGAATCCAAGATTTTTTTTCCTCATAGTTTAGACAGCAATATTGTGAAATTTCGCTGAGGAATCCTGTTCAGGTAACTGAGATTGATGAGATCTACGAGATGTCGTTTTCCTGAACATGCCTATGTGTTTGTATATGTCAGGTTTCTGTATTTTAGACTTAAGAAATGACAAATTATATAACAGTTATAACAGTTAATCTCTATTTAACGGGCTTCACGTGAGTTGAAAAAAAAAATTCTGGGTTTCCGAATTATATCTACCACCGTCTTGGTCCTGCAGTGCAGGACCGCATAAACAGTCCTTTTATAATCAAAAAAGTTTTATAAATTTGAATTTCTTTGGTAAATTTTTTTTTATAACTTACAATAAGAGCTTTATTAAAGTTTCAGCTGAAAATTTCCCAAAAAGTGCAATGAAATAGTCACAGGTTTCAAAATCTCTTATCTGTAGGAATTTCAAATATTTTGAATATTTTAAAGTCACAACCAAACACATACCTCTGAATTAAATATTTGCAAATCAGATTTTTTGATTTTTTTGGGTAAAATTTCCTCAATTGGATTCTCAAATAGTTTGTCACCATCCTTACTTGAAGATTCTCTACTAACATCTACCATATCCTCACTCCAGTAACTCCTTAAATCTTCACTAAGTGTACTTGTAAGACTTTCCCACACAAACTCAAAATCTTTTTTACATCTTTGTATACCTTCTTCAATCTGATGAACTTGATGCTCTGTGGCTGTTGCAAAAAAAAAAAGAAAGAAACTTCTAAATGAAATTCATTAAGTCAATTAGTTTGCAAAAAAGAATCTATAAAAACAAGGAATCGAAACAAAAAAAAATCTTCAACCAACAAAACAAAACTAAGGACTCGAAAGTAATTTTCAACCTTCTGAAATCGTTTGGTTTCCATCCGTGCCCGTATCCGTACGCGTACCGTTTACCATGACAGCATAGATTTTTTTACTTGAAAAAACTCCCATTTGTCTTAGTAGTTCTTTCTCCATGACTTCCAAATTGGTTCCATGAAAGCTGACTGCAAATATTTTGAACGTTTTTCTTGTACTTTCAACCTGTAGTGGGAGAGGAGTAAGAATAAAAAAAATATACAAACAAATGGATGCATTAGATGAAAGATACAATTTTTGCGGATTGAGATATTTGGTATAGCTACCTTTGAAAGACGCTTTTTGTTTGTGAGATTCTTGGACATTTGGGATTTTTATAAATGGATTCTTCTCTGAGGGAGCAATGAAGGTAATTAATGAATGTTGTTTCCTTAATGTCACGTTTTTCTTTAGAAATTGGGATATTTTTATTTTAATCAAATAGAAAGTCACCTTAAACAAAACAGACAAAAAAAAGAAGCAAGTACAATAAAGGAACTTTTTTGGAGAACCTAGATTAAATTCTTAACAGTGAACAACTTGTGGTCAAAAATTTCTTTATTTTAAAAACACTTCTTCACATTCACTCCATCTGTCAAAAAATTTCCATGAATAAAATCGACACTTAAGCATGTTTCCGGTATAATACTCCAGTCGGACAAGGAGAAACCCTTTTCAACAAGTGATTCAATTTCCCTAACTCTCGCAGTAAATTTTCGTAGTAGTCTGCAATTTTCCATGTTTTCCACAACATCACCATTGTCCGGCAAGTCAAGCTCTTGAAAAATCTTCAAATGCATCCATCCACATGCAGATGAGTACCCACTTCATAAGAAAACCGTTCCTTTTTTTACTCGGTAACACCGCACCTTGTACTTAAAAAGGTATAGGTAAGGTGGTGTGGTTTAAAATATTTTATCCTTCGAGAAAAAAAAAAAATGATGTCGAACAAAGGAAATACTCTACGTATGGTCTGGAAGTTTGAGACTAGGAAAATGACTGGGATTTGTTATTTGAGGATTTTATTGCGAAAATTCAAAAGTGTCTTTTTTTTCCTTCGTTTTTTCCTTTCTCAATAGATTTTGTGTTGGAAACATATAATACCTACACATGTACATAAATATTTAATATATACAGATGGAAGCTATTTTCGAAGATTTCTATGGAAGTGATTTCGTCCTTAACCAAGTGGAAGAGGAATTCTCTGTTTCGATGAAACGAGAACACAATTGAATCTCATTTATGTTCTTGATGTTTTTTTTTTGTTGGAAAGTAAATGTCTTTTATTTGGATGGAATGAATGTGCAAGTTTTGTTGTATGTTTTTGAGAACAAACCTATGTATATACGTACTTTTGAAGACTGATAGAAGAGGTCCTTGGAAAAGTGCTGAGTAAAGCTATTGTTATTCAATTGAATGTTTGATCTTATTTCAAGTCGATTAGCGATTTATATGTGCATTATATGAAGTTGATTTGAAGTAATGTATCGAGTTACTTAAACCACAAGGGTATAGCCGATGATGGAAATTGAATTTACTGAATTCTTACTTTTGAAGGAATCGGAAATGTTGTAATGTGAATATTAAAAGCTGATCAAAGTTAAATTATTTTAAGTGTTACTTCTGATTTTGCATAATCAGTAATACATATTTTTTTATTTATGTCGAGGAATATTTAACTTCAAAAAAATGCTTACTCCTCAAAAAAGCTTAAAGGGCATATTTGAACACTTTTGTAAGTAGATAAGTAGCACTTCGAAAAAATCGTAAACAATTTAATTTATACTGCACCAAAATGCAAAAATGTTGTTGATTGTATCTTTTGAAGATCTTAGATGTTTAAGAATCCATAACTTTTTAATTAAATAGTAAACTTATTTTAATTTGTACCTACAGACTTATTAGCTAAACAAAAATGTTCAAAAACCAATTGTTTTGAAAAAAACGCCTACAATTTTCGAATTTTCCAAGACACTTTGTGTCAAAAGGGTCAATTTTTAATTAAATTGAAAAGCATGACTGAAAATTTTAATTAACAATTTAGAGGTAATTAAATGGAAAAACAGCTGCAGGAGCGTAGTTAAAAGAAGTCTGTGAAGTTGGTATAACAATTTTTACCTAGAATAATGGGACCACAACAAGAATTTGCATTTATATTTAGGATTTTGCAATTCATCAAATAGGCCTGAACAGTGTACTGCTCTACTTCGCTGTGAAGTATGCAGTACATACCTATAAATTTGAATTTATATTTACTGTTCCACAAAAAATTTGAATTCATCAATAAAACAAAATCATAATGTACCGCTAACATCACTGTGAAGTTAGTTTTTTCCTCAACCAAAAGGCTATCAATTTGAAATAAAGCTCCAAATTTTCAGTAAAACAAAAAAATATTATCAAAATGTTGAAGCCTTCATTTAAAAAAAAAATTGAAGAATTAATATTCTACCGCCGCGCCATGCGTCGCGCCGACTTCAATGAAAAGTTAGCAATTAAGTCGTTTTATTAGCAACTACGTAAGCTAGGAATTTGCAGTAAGGCTCCAAATTTGCAGTGTTTCTTGCATTTCCAGAAAAAAATTGTATTCTTTAATTAAAAAAATGTCATACTTCGTTGTGAAGCGGTAGGTTAATGCTGTGTTTTTAACAACCAGGCAACGGCTTCAAATTTGTCAACATTTTGAAGAATTTTGGATGTTCTCATATGGTCAAAATGTGTGAAATATATAGAGATGGCAGTGAAGATGTGTAAACATCCGCTTTTGTTTAAGGAAATGAGTAAAAATCGAGATGGCAAAAATTAGGAATTCCCATCCCACAATCCCTAATTCCTGTTGTGTTCTCATTAGTTTAGGTGAAAATTTTTAGGCCAACTTCACAGACATGTTAAAAAGGCTCTCCAAGGTCGTAGGTATATGAAAATAATAATAACTATTAAAGGATTTTTTTAAAGAAAATATTTTTTAAAAACGAACATATTTTTTTTTTCAATAAAAGTTTAGTTTTTGAATATCATACCATAATTCAGCGTCTTCGTACAATATTTTGCTTAACCCATTAAAAAGCTATAGGTGAATAACTAAAAAATAAGGCAATTTTGTCAAACAAAAAACGTTATGAAGTTGAAGATCGCTGCATCCGAAGTTTTTTTTCCTTTAGACTTGCAGCTCTCGATAAGTATCAATGGTATTAAAAAAATTTAATCACCAAAATGTTGAGGGCAAGTTTTTCCAGTGGCGATGTCCGTTACTTTTTTTTAAATCGAACCTCTTTATATTTTTTTCAACTGAGTTTTTAAACTTTTTAAGTTACATTTTTTTTAGACTTGCAGCTAGGCCTAAATAAATGATGTAAAAAAGATATTTTTGCGAATCTATTTTTTATTATTACCATTTTGTTATAATTTGTTGTTAGGCAAGAATAAAAGACTTCAGAACATGAAATAAAAAAAAATAAAAAAAACACACCTCTAGAGCTTGGAAAATCTAATTTGTGCATGTAATTTTTTTGTATCTACTATTCGTTGATCCGAAGTTATAAGGGTCTAAACTTGTCTGTATTTCCTTTTAAGTTTCATGCTCAAAAAAGCTGAATAAAAAAATAAAAAAAAAAAATAAGGAACATCGCCCCTAGAGAAATGTATGCTCTACATAGTGCAATTTTTTTTTTATAAAACATTTATTATGGCCTAGCTGCAAGTCTTAAAAAAATGTAACTTAAAAAGTTTAGAAACTCAGTTGAAAAAAATATAAAGAGGTTCAATTTAAAAAAAGTAACGGACATCGCCCCTGGAAAAACTTGCCCTCAACATTTTGGTGATTAAATTTTTTTAATACCATTGATACTTATCGAGAGCTGCAAGTCTAAAGGAAAAAAAACTTCGGATGCAGCGATCTTCAACTTCATAAAACGTTTAAAACCTATTTCCGTATAATGCGAATTTTGATTAGCAAAAACCTGAAATGTAGTTTTCTTGAAATCACTTTGGTTAGTTTGGTTACAAAACCAAATCGTTGTATTGCAGCTAACCATTTTCAATGAGCTTTAACAAAAATTCGAATTTACCATCTGGAAATCACATACAAAAGTAGATATCTGTAGGTACCAAATTTTTAACAAATTGGTCGGACTTTTTTGGACTTCTATTAATCTGTTAAATTTGACTTTTTTACAACCAACCAACCAACCAATCCTCGCTGCATAGCTTTATACTTTGAGGAATATTAAATATAATGACTAGCTATGAATATAAACCCCGTTTTTGGATATTTTGTATGAAATTACTTGTACCGAGGTATAGTACATATATTATACGGAGTTTTTTTTTTAATCTTTTATACAAATTCATTTATATGACATTCTACCCTTAATCCTAAATTTCAGAATTACAGAAATTGTTCAGAATATTCCTAAAATGTAAATATTATTGTTTACAAATCCAGTTCAAGGCCTTGAATAATAAAAGCAAGTACATATAATATGTAAGTCTAGGTACACGCGACCGAGCCGCATGCAAATCATTTAATTCTTAAACCATTAAAAAAAAATAATAATGATTGTTTATACGTCAATGTCTTTTTCGCAAACACATAATATTATTCACCTTAATGAGATACTTTTGCATTAATATCTCATCAGTGCACCACATGCACTTCCACCGGAAATACCACCAGTATACTCACTCAATCGTCTTTTCAAGTATAAAAACAACAACAACAACAACAAACCATAAGTTCTATAAAATGTTTACCTAACATTTCCCTCTAATAATAAGAATGCTTATACATCTACATCTTGAAAGAAAAAAATATTTACATTCTCAAAACTGAAAAGCAATGCCAGGCACTCCTTTTATATGAAGAGGCAGAAGACGCACATATGTACATATATGTATTATATAAGTTAGGTATACTCGAACTCATAACCCTTGTCCCCTTATATTCACTATAGCTATATAGCAAAAGCAAACATCATTCAGATGAAAATGTATCTGCAAATAAACTTTAGCGTGCGCCGAAATGCATATTTCATTTCACATGATCCAAGACCAAGTGCAAATGTAATTGAGATATCCAGCAGCTTCTCTCTCTCTCTGCACTGCCAGCCAACAAGCAAATATAGAAAATGTTTTGCGAGCTCAAAGTGCATTGGTAAAATTATTATGAAAGATTGAAGCCATATTTATGTATGGTATGGTATCCTCTGATATCCTGAAGGACCTGAAGGAGTTAATGTATTTGCTCTAACCATCTTTATATATATAGAAAGTATAAAAGAAGGAGTTTGAGGAACCAACAACGACGCACGATGATGACTGTCACAAAGCCTGAAATGTAATTCGGAACCCTCTAGATGTGTAACTATTCATAGATTGATTTATGGTTCTCTAAGAAACACTAATTACTCTTCCTTTAGATGGAAATTGTATGTGTATGTTGTGATGCAACTTTATGCCCCACTCCAATTATATGGGGATCCATTTGAAGAAATTGAGTGTTCCAGTTGCATTAGCACCTCAATTAGAGTATGAAGGGGCGAGGATTTTCATATTTATGATGATGGACTCTTCAATATCAAGCAATCAATGCCTTTGCTTCCTTTCGTCAAAAATGTTTCTATACACATATTGATATAGGGAGCGCTGCTGCTTGTTGAAAATATGATATCTCAGACCAGAAAATGTCTGGATTAATATGAGCCATAGGGTGAGTTTGAAAAAATGCAAAAAAGAAGAAAAAAAAAAAGAAGAAAATAGCCCGCTGGACACTACGTAGGTACTCTACTATAACCACCCTCTGCGATATACGAATATAAAAAGCTTCAAACATTTGAATTTGAACGAACGTATACTATAGTCGTTCCTATAGTACTCGTAGTTGTACAATCATTACAATTCTAAATGCAAAATGAGATGGGAGTTTACCCTAATTATCCTTTATTTGCCATTGTAAATGATAAGGACCCTTTGCAATATTTTTTCCAGACGGAGAGGACATACGAGAACAATTCCCAAAGAGCACCTCCATTAGTGACCACGATAATTGCCCCAAGCTGCTTACTTGCGCTGGCTTCTGCAAATATCAAATCAACCGTTTGTGGAGTCAGTCCTGCTTTTTTGTCAGAACACTTGTAACAAATGTACCTATAGACCTATACATCTATCCACTTTCGACCACAACACGGCTCAGGATTTGTACTTCGGATGACTAGGTATGTACTATAAAGGACTTCTTTATTTTATATAAAGCTTAGGAAGTGAGGTGGTAAACTGATGATGGTGCGAGAGTCCGGAATAGAGAGAGATTGAGATGAAAACTGAGGTTTCGCAATTAATTTCGACAATAGAGAACTTTGCTTTTCGTGGGGAAGTCGTTGGTATTTTGGTTTGGTGGGGGAAGTTTTTGAAAATATATACCCACTTTATATGAAGGGGTGGTGTATATCCTATGGTTGGGTATTCTTTTTTTTGTTTTTTTGTGTTCTGTTGGACAGGAAATTGCAACATCAAAGTACACGGACAGAAGTATTTTGTATATGTGTCCCTTAGATTCCATTTGCATCATGAGACTCTTCATGACGTCCTTGGAGTATTTAAGTGAAATATTTTTCATGGCGTTAGTGGGAAAAATTCATAAAAGATAAGTGTTATGGAATTTTTTGTTTGTTTTATTTTTTTCTAGCTTTTAGATATTTTATTTTTGAATTGTTTTCTTTTTACTTTGGTAACATCCTGTAGGAATAAGTTTGTTAAGTTGGCTTTAGATGAGGCGGTGATGCTGTGCGTTTTTTGTCGTTGATTCGGTTTTAAATTGATGAGTTTTACTGTTGGGGGAATTTTGATTTTATTTTTAATGGGAACTCATTTATGTAGATGATAAGATGAAAGTTATTGCGGTACAGTTTTGGAATAAGAAATATAATTATACGAGAAGGTATATGTATACCTACCTAACCAAAACAACAGACATAATATTAGTTTTTTTTTTTAAGTTAAAGACTTTTATGTGATAAAAAATAAATACACGAGTTGGTTGCACGTACATACATATACTATTATGTATGTACGATGATTTTGTTTTAAATTTTAAGAGTTATTTATCTTAATATTTTCAATGTTAGTGATTTTGCTTAAACTATAATAGGGTCAAAATTTTAGACGATTTAGTACGATTTTTAAGTATTTTTAATATGATGCTTGGTTACAAACAGGGGCCGAATTACGGCATCAGTGACTGAACGACAAGTGAGGGAAATTTCATACAAAATATCGATGATATTCGATATTTCGTATGAAATTTCCCTCACGTGTCGTTCAGTCACTGATTCGGCCCCAGGATTTTCTAAATTTTAAACGAGTTAGCATCGTACTATCTTAACCTATTTTAATAAAATACAAAAACTATTTTATCCTTTAAATATGAAACTAAATTTAAATTTCACAAATGTGAAAATGGTATATTTGATTACTTTTTTGCTGTCAGTGTTTTTATTTAAAAGAGTTTATTAAGAAAAATAGGATTAGTATGACACTAGTTAAAACATTTTTAAAATTTAGAACATTTTAGTGAATTTAGATATGCAATATTATTTAAACTTATTATAAGCTCTTGAGTATATAGAATTTCATTGAAATCGATTCAAGAGTTAAAAAAAAAACAAAAAAATGGTTCTATATGAGAGAGACATAGTTTCTATAATCCATAGATACATTTTTTTGTTCAATAATATGTTAGATCGTGATATAAGTTAACATACAAATTTTAATCAAAACAGTAGTAATTTTTGAAAAAAAAAATAAATAGATTTTCCTTACCGGTTTTTCAACACCTTAATGCTAGGTAGATATACCGTTATTTTTGGTCATAAGAAGAATTTTCATTTAAAATTGTCTGGGTACTTAGTTTAATAAAAAACTTTAAACTTTTAAACTTTTCTAATAATCAAAAAAAAAAAAATGAAAATTTTGCTCAAAATTCTTATAAATCTTTTTGAAACATTATCCATAAAAAATTGATGCAAATCAATTGAACCGTTTTTGAGAAAGTTCAAAATAAAAAAAATAGTTTTATGGGAGGTACCATTTATAACCATTTATACCCAACCATTTACTGAATTTTGTTTAAAAAAAGTTGTGGCTACGAAAAACGAGATTTTCATTGTGTATTTGCTAAAAGGTAGGTACATACTACATAGGTAACATTTTTGTTGTCCTAAGAAAAAATGAAAAAACGTGTCCGTAGTCCAAAAACGCTAGGTACCACACGGTTAAAAATTCTGGCATTAATTTTAATATTTTCAGGGTTCTATATATGACAACACCAAAAATGTATTAAAGTTTAATACATCGCAAATATTACATTTTTACTTTTAATACAAAAATTATTACATTTTTAATAGAACTTTATTAGAAAAAGAGAGGAAATAAATTGAGGAAATTTCTCACAAAGAAATTTCTCACAAGAAAATTTTCTCTCAAAAGGATATTTCTTTTGAGAATTAATGCAACACAGAAAATATTATGAATACATACTCGTAATTCGTAATAGCTATAATAATGAATGTGCAAGAGTACCTATTTATCTTTGTATGTCAATTTATTTCCATTTGGGAATAATTATTCTTATTATTTTTATTAGAAAAATAACATTCTTTTCTCCATCGTTTTTCAAAAATGAGAATAGAAATCTTATTGCGATTGAAATTTTGTCTACTAATTAACATATTGTGCCTCGAAAAACTGCAAAGCGCCTTCAAAATAATGCATATTTAAATTTTTTTATTTTTATTATTCTTGCTTTTTAATACAATATTGATAAATTTTAATCTTGGGTGTATTAAAAAGTGACGCAGTCTGACAAAAAAGAGCATCGAAGCAAAAAAAGGGCGAGGAGGTATTAGAATGTAATCAAAAATTATTAGAATAATTCTCATATTTGAAATGGCAACTGAGAGAGAAATTTTCCCTCTCTACAAGGGATATGTTTTATTCTTTTGGGTTAAAATCGACTCTTTTTTGTATTACAAATGATATTTTAATACAAAAATATTAGAATGTAATAAGAATTGATTAGAATTTTTTTTAATATTTCCCTAGTATTAAAATGTAATATTTGCTGTATTGCATACGGCTGTAATACAAGAGCTGTATTAAAAAATACCCCAGAATTTTTAACCGTGCAAGGTTAAAGTAAATCGACCCACCCGTTTAGGTTGCAGCTGAAAGGAGAGACAGACAGAATTACGAGACCCACTTTTTTCATTTTCGCTGCCATCGTAATATCAAGTTTGAGTTTGATCAAAATCTCGAGTTCGTTTTTTTTACGAATTCATAACTTGCCGCATATAGTACCTACTTATTCCTAGATGCATATATCACTTATAGTAAAAATTTAAGAAATCCTTTGTTGAAACTTATGTTTTTGTCGTAAATTATAGCTTATAACGTTTTTTTTTTAATATAATAAGGGAAAGTTGTCTGCGGGAGTAAAAAGGAATATTGGGAAGATTTAAATTGGACAGAAATAGAAAAATATAACTTCCAGAAATTTTGTAAAGTTTGTTAAAAAAAGTTTGTATACAAAATTATTTTTTTTCATATTCAAACGGGGTCATCTCAAAAACCTGAGCAAAGCAACCGAGGGAAAAACTGATTACAAATTTGAATCAAAATAATGCTAAGAAAGATTTTTTGTCTATTTATATCCAAAAGTTAACCGTTAATTATAAGCCTATTTAGTTTCGTCAAAATATTTTTTCAGTCATACTTTTTTGAAATATAATTTTAAATTTTAAAACTATGTATATTATATTGGATTTAATTGTTTTTTTTTTTTTTTTGAAATTTCATTAGGTAATATTCAATTATGATGTATTTTTTCAGATTTTTTCTATCAATCAAAATAAAGGTATAAACAAAAACGTGCGATTTTTTTCGTTAAAATAATTTTTTCGGCCATAGTATAAGAGTCGGTTTCAAGCAGCTTAAAGTCGCAATCAGTTAGTTTCTCAACAATTTTTTGTTACGGAAAAAAAATTATATAAATTTCAAAATCTTCCTGGCTTCCAAGGATTTTAATTCTTTCTTTGGGTTCACAATTCACTGTCGTGCCCACACAAATCTGATGCTTCGCTTAGGGTAAATTCTGTCGCCAATGTCAACAGTTTTCTTGGACAGCAGTATGTTCGGTGTAGGAATGTTGGTAAAAACCCAGAATAAATTATGAAAACGAAATATTTCTGGCTTTTACTTATTTGCGAACCAGTAACTTCTAAAAATGTTCACACATTTCGAAGATGTTTTATAGGGTAACATAAACAAATATTTATAATTCAATATCGTTATATACAAAATTCCCTTTACACATAAAAACTTATGCATCGGTTAAAAAAATTGATTACTTGAATATTTTGATATTACAATACGTTCAAATAATAATTCAAAGGTGATAATGATAATATTTACCAACCAACATATATGACAGCTAATTAATTTCACACCAACTTATACGTTTTTGAATTTGTATAGAAGATTAATTCAGACAATTATTTTACAATTGACTAACTTTGCAACTCAAAAACGGCATGGACCCACTGATCCAGCCATAAACTAAGTACATGTAATTTATATCTGAAGTCAAAAACAAACTCTCTTATATTCCTTACAAGAGCCCGTTCAAACAAAGACCAAACCGAAATGATTATATAGCATTCATCATTTTGATTACCAAACATATATTCAGTGTATCCACCACATATTCAATGTCAACATAAAAATGAAGGTGATATGTGACTATAGAATAGAAGTTTCTTTTCATCCCAAAACAATAAGGGAAAAAGCCAACAGCCCTTAACAATGTGTCCCAACAAAGCAACAATCTACAGATAAAAATAAAAAAAATTTAAAATATTTTGCATATGAATGAAATCAAAATGGGTTCTATACTGGATGAAGAATAGATTTTGTGGCTGAGTAATGATAGAGAGAAGAAGTCCTTCCTATATCCAAAATTAAAAAAAAAAATAAACCATTGCATATGACGCTGACAAAGATGCTGATAGGCACTCGGTGAATAAATATTCTTAAGAATAATTATTCATTTTGTCAGAGGAATATTATAATATTGTGATGTTGATATGTGAATGTCTGAATTTAATTAGAATGGATGCATTACGATATTCAGATGAATGTTTGGAGCTAATATCTACAGGGTGTCTCACTTTTTATTTTATCTATAAGTTTAATTAAATATTTTTCAAATACGATATTAAAAAAAAAATTTAAGACATTTAAAGAAAAAAAATATTGTATAAAATTAACAATATGATGATAGAGTATTCCGAAAAGGTGGACTTTGTCTAAACGAGTGGATACTTTAGAGGGAAAATTTAAATTTTTGTTTTAGCTCATATTAAACGCGATAGCTGTCATCCAACGGTTTCGGTTTTTCAAATTTTCTCGAAAATGGTTCTAACGATTTTAATTAAACTTCGTCCCTTTGAGTACCATAGTGATTGTTAGAAAAACACCGCGAGCTTTCAATTTTTTTTTTACAAAAAATTCGCATTATGGAAATAGAATTTTGACGTAGGTATTTCGGACAAAAAGCATTATTTTTTTGTTTATTTATGTAGGTATAGCTTTTTATTGTCTTGACCAATTTTATTATAATTTTGCATCAGCTTGCTTCTCTATAGTTTAAACAATATTGCTTTTAAAAATTAAAAAAATTTTTTTTTAAACAAACAGAAATCAAACAAAAAAAATTAATTTTAAGCTTTTTCCAATTTTAACTTTTTTAACATCAATTTTTCGTTAAGTTGTAGCTACTTTAAGGTTGCTAACCACTAAGAGCCAGTTCGTGTGATTTAGGCGTGAAAATTTTTAATGTCATTGAAAAAAAGTTTCCTGGGAAAATTTCAAAACCGCACCCTAAATTCTGAACGCCCTGTTAAGGTGTTACAAAACAATATGGCGCCGTGATAAATTATCCTTTTTTTTTCTTTGATAAGAAAAATGATGTTAAGATGAACGCAATTAACAAACGCATATATGGGTGTATCTATCTGTATCTGTTTATATGTATTATAATCGCATAGATATTTATGCAAATCTTTTATTTGCTTTTTAGATTGGAATGGATCTGGTGGGTAATGATGATGATGATGCGCCAAAGATGTAAGGTACATGAAGACTTCTCACACCAAAAACCAAAAAAAATGGATTTGCATATTATATGTACCTATATACGGGATGAAACAGTGGCATACTCCATTAATTTTCGTCTCCTTGTTTTTTGTATGATTTTTAATCAGCTAAAAAACTATATGTAGGTATATGCAATAGATGGAAAATTCCTTTAGGTAAACACACACCCCAACTTAAATACAAATTTATGCAAAAGAAGAATTCATCATTCATTCATATAACCCTTTTCTCCCAGTTTACAAGTGCTTGACTTTAAGCTAAACGAGAAAAAAAACGGTTCCACATGTGTACACTGTACATACGTACCTTCGTCATGATTTTGCGTTCTGGATTTGGAAGTCAGCATTTAGAAAGGTATTAGCAATTAAGCATTGATTAATGGATTCCTGGTTGGGAGAGAAAAGGATTCTTCCCGATAATGACATGACAGTCAGTGGCTTAACATATATGGCAGATATGTATGTATGTATATAAGAAACATCGTTCTGAACTTCAGCAATGACTCTGCCCAAATGTCAAATTGGCTTGAAGGAATTTTCAGAGTTTGCGTCTAGATTTTCTAAGGATTTGTTTGTTATCCTGATAATGCATTTGAACTTTCAACCCTTTTTTTATTTTTACTTTTCTCTGATTGCGATGTGCTGAAGGGTACAACAAAAGATTTGTTACGGAGATAAATGATCCATAAGATAGGAAGTGGCATTTTGCATTTAGTGTGTTTTATTTTTTTCTTTAATTTTTTTTTCTGACCAAAATTTGTATCTCTAAATGAAATCTTTAATTTTATCCTTTGGAAGCATATAGATTTTCCGTTGGTTTGTATCAGTGTATGTGTCTATTGTATCTGAATCTGACTGGCGACAGATATAAAACTGCAATAAAAATATCACAATGGTGTGTCGGACCCGGCTAAAGCTGTTCTTATACTGTGGGGGAAGATAAAAGAAAATAAGTAATTTTTCATCTTCTTTGGTGAAACTTCTATTTTTGTTGGTTGTTTTTCTTAAACCAACAGGCAACATGCGGATGTGTCATAGAGGAAGACGATTGTTCAAAGATACGACGATTGTTCATGAAAAAAAACCTATAGGGGATGTATAGCTATCTATGAAAGAATAACAGGCTAAATCAGAAAAGAAATATATAGGTCAGATAAATAAATCTTATTTCTTTTGACATTTTCAGTTGTTCCACTCTACAGGCTCAATTGTAGAACATTGAGATTTAATCCTTTTAATTAATTGAAAAAGATAGATTTATGGAGTGCGAAGCCATCAGAGTGAATTGTTCATTTTTTCGGAAGTCTATATTCATTAATTATGATTATTCTTTGTTCAGGCAATTAACGAGTAGTTTTATAGTGAGGATTTTGATAAGATGGATTGTTGGAATGTTTAGAGAGGAGTTTCCTTTGGGTTGATTTAGAGGCGTGGACAAAAAGCTTAGGTTTGAAAGTTATACCCAGTGAATTATTTATTTGATTTCGATATAGATAATATGGTTGAGCATGTAGAAGTATTTATTCATGTGCTTAAATATTTTTTTGGTACACATATATTTTTGTAGAAATTTGTTTCCCAATCAATTCAATTCAATTTACGTTAATGTTTAGAAAGTTTGTAAAACAACGAGTTTGCAAAAAAAATACGCTTTTGAATTTTTTCTAAAAAAATAATAGACATAAATATAATGTGTTGACGGTGAAATGACTGCAAAAATAAGAAAAATATTTAAAAGCACGAACCTACCCATTTTTGTGTTAATAGCGTGTTAATAGCTCGAACAAGTTGTTATTGAAATGAACCATTTTTCATTTCATGATTTTTTTTTTCGAAATTCATTAAAAAGCATTTTTTGAATTTGTTGACCCCGAATCTTGGACAAAAAATTATAGATTTTACTCATGGAGTAACGACTTGAAACACACAAGAATTGACGCATATTCGAATTATCCCCTTAACACTCTGCAATAAACATTTATGCTAATATTTTTTATTCCGTACGTTGTATATTACAACCAATTTAATATAATCGTTACATGCCATTTTGAAAAAGTTTTAAAAAATAAAAAAGGGCAGCTACCCGTAGTAGGTGAGCTTAAAAAAAATCCAATTTTTCCATTAATCCCCTTAGATTTCCACTTCGCAAAAAAAAAAACCGACAGAGCTGAATTTTACATCCCAATTCTGGCAAACCTCACTGATACCTCACAAGTCAAAACAACCTAACAAGCTGAGGTAAAATTGATGTTGTGAGGTTTTCGTATTCTTGTAGAATTGTCATAACTTGTGAAAAAAACTTACGAAAAAAAATTATTCAATGTGTCCGTTCAACAAAAATCCAGAACTTGACAATCACATAAAAAATTCACCTTGCTGTGGTGAATTTTTTGTTAGGTTTTAGAGAGGATTGTCTAAAAAAAACCGAAAATGTTATCGAATCACAACAACCTCCCAAGAGCTTGTAACTTGTAAGCCCTCACAATCCCAGAATACTGAATAGCCTTGTTAGATAAAAGTCAATAGCACAACATTTGTTTATTTTTGAAAATCGAAAAGGGCAGTAATTACTTCATGCTTCGCAAAATTAATTTTTGGCTCTTAATGTTGCAAGTATTCGATATCTCTTCGGTTCTTAGTATCATTTTTGAGCATAATACAGCACAACTATGATTTTTTAAAAATCGTAATTTTGCAAAAAATTTCATCCGTAAAATGCGCAAATTTGCGAAATTTAAAAAAATATTTACGGCACAAGTTGAGCACATTAAGCACAATTTTGATGTTTTTGAAAATCGTTATTTTCCACAACCGTTTTTTTACAGAATCAAACTAACTTTACGCACATGACAGTCTTAGCAGTTCCGATAAAACGAAATGTGCAAAATTTTTTTTTGGAAATAGCTCGAAAAAAATATCAATGTTTTAGAAGAAATTTCAAACCAAATATTATATGTAGTTTGTTTTATATACAAAAAAATATCAGGACATTTTTTTCCTAATAACAAAATATTTTTTTATTAAAATGTGCGAGCAGTACTTACTTTAAACCGAGGTAAAAATAAGTCATTAAACAACTTATTGAAATGTTATAACACCAGTTAGTGGTTTTATTGTATTTTTACTTTTTTTTCGTCGAAATATTGCTCTTACGAAATAAAAATGTCACAACCTCTCTTCTGTAGAATTCCTCTTAAGAAAATTATATCATTCAACTTGCCAAAAGCTAAATATTGGCTCTTTCAGTTTTCACAATTTTGGTCTTAACATTTGGTCTGTCCTGTATCTGTATTTATGTTAGAAATGAAGTCTACAGTAAACTTTGCATACAAATCATTAAATACTAGTTTGTGAACAGAATTATATAAGATCAATTATTTGAACACCTCTTTATCTAACTTATATTTATGTTAACCAAATTTATGTTGTAAATTTTTGGAGAAATCACATAGTGATTATATAAAAGCACTCAAAAATACAAAAGTGTTTAAAACGTTTTATGCTATCAGACCGACAAAATTGAATCATATCAATTTCTTAGAAATATCTCATTTCCTCTTTGAAGAAACAAATTAAATATATATACAGAATATAATATAGAAAACACCCTTCCCAATGTAAAAAAAAAATTAAATATTCCATTACCACTCAGACCCTCTATATATAGCTCTTAAGAAAGTCAAAATAAAAAGCTCATTGTAATTTTGAAAAAAAAAATCTGAATTACATGTCCAAAAATATGAGTGGCATTTCTGCTTTTCATTTCGCGTTACTGTAAATTAAAAAAAAAAATAATAAAAATGGGAAGCAAAAAATATCAGGTGAAATCACAGGAAGACTTTTTCAACAATACAAAAATGACGATCTTTATCAAAGTTCTTTTTTTTTAATGAATTCCGCTGAATGCAGCCCCAGATTGAGATGATGATAGAGCAAAAAAAAAAATATATAATAACTGGGAAATATGCACGAAATTAAAATTCATTCAAAGACTTCCTGCCCAAATAGATTTTCCATTTTCCTCATCTTATATATATTATTATATTCCCAGCTCAGAGCCTTTCAAGGTTTTTCTCGTTATTTCAAGTGGTCTTTGTTCCTTGTTACACTGTTGCTTGAATATAAGAATTATATAGAACTCAAACTCACCATCATCATCATTATCATAAAATTCATAATAACGAGAACCATAGAAGAAGACTTCGACTACGAAAAGAAATTTTGTTGGAAAAAGAAAATCCTGAAGGAATTTCTATTTTTAAGATGAATATTATACATTTCTTTTGCTTGGTTCGTATAGTGTAATCTTCAATCACGGTCCCACGCCCCAAGAACTAAAATGCAAACAGAAAAACAAAATATCTTTCCTTTCCGAAAAAAAAGTGCAAATACAGGGAAATTTGTTTATTAAAGCCAGGGATGTTATACACTTTTGGTTATCGTATCGTAACTATATGTTTCACACGAAGAAACTGAGATACATAGCAACTTTCATTCCATAGGTGACATGGGCACGAAGTAAGGGGCCAGTTATAGCTTTCATTGAAACTCATCATTGAAAATTTTAATTTCTTATTTTGAGACACTTAAAAATCAAAATCAGTAATTATTTTGGTGCCAATAAAAAGCTCTTGACTCAATTATTATTTCCAGTCAAAAAAATATTTCATTTTGGCCCAATCTTTCACATAAAACAATTTCTAAGATTTCAGTGATCAATGATAAGGTAGTTTAATCATTGAAATAAAGAAATTCATTTGATTTGTAAGGTTTGGCCAAAATAAAAATTTTTGTTGACTAAAATTAATTATTGAGTCATCACCTTTTTATTGGCATAAAAATATTCTCTGATTTTGCTTTCAAAGTGTCTCAAATTAGGAAATTAAATTTTTCAATGATGAGTTTCAATGAAAGCTATAACTGGCACCTAAGAGGAGTGAACGAAATCTGTCCGGCCAATGGTTTGAGTAGAGTTTTTGACATTCCCTTTCAAACTTCACGTAGTGTGTGGTCAACCATAAAGGTAGAACTAGAATAGGCGGTAGCTGTCGGAAGCTAGTGTCAAAAGCGAACGAAAAGTTGCTTTCCAAAACGTCAAATTCATAAGTCACCCATAATGCACTTGAGTGGTTGGAAGTGATTTTTTTGATTTTTGAAGCTAGCTGTCAGTCCACGTACGAAAGAGCGGTCGGTGAGCGCTCTCACGTCCGACGGCGAAAGTTAACGAAAACTAAACGAAAAGTTCCAAATCGCAATTATGTGCGCGTCATATGAATTTCTTGTTTTCGCTCGGTTTCGTACGACCACGTACGTTGGCTTCCGCCTATTCTAGTTCTACCTTAAGAAGTACAAGAAATTAAAAGAAAAACGTCACAAAATCTTTAGCAACTTGTTCTTTCGAGAGAAAGGGCACTATTTCTTGAAACCAAAGTGTCTTTCATATATTTTTTTCGTGGAAATATAATGTGGAAAATTTTAAAAAAAAGTAGAGCTAGAGTTCGACAAGCCATATTTTCATATTTCTCTTATATCATCACTGTGAATTTCCGTTCTTTGCTCTGACTTTTTGGCTTTTCCAAAGTGACACTTGCACTTTGTGCAGGAGGTGGAGAATTAAATCGGAGTTGGGGATGATCCAAACACAATGAAATAGAAACCTTTCATCCGGTGGAGCAGCAGCAGAGAAGAAGTGAAAAGAAAATGTATTAATTAATTCCCTGAATCACATTCTTTCAATGTTTTCGTTTTCGTATACACATGGCGACCGACAACGACAACGTACATATCTACAATATCCTTATAGCACTTACTTCTCCAAATTGTTGGTGCTCTAAAAGGAGATAACCATTGGTCTGGTATCTATGACCATTTCATCTGCTTTCTGCATGTTTAACTTGATGCGATAGGGAACATAATGACTTGTTGGAGCTAGTGATGGGGGTTTTCGCTATGTTTACCGTATTTCCTTTTGTGCTCTATATAAGGACGAAAGTAATAAAAATAGCCGTGATGCAGAGGGAGTCTTTCTCTCTGCCATATATAGCTTGTCACACAATGGCTATATTTTTTTTCTGTATATATTTCTGCGTTGATGAGTATATATACATATCTGAAAGATTGTTGTAGTATCTATCTGTATCTATTTTGGTGTCTTGGACTCGGGTGATATCGGTAAATTAGAATTTTTCATTAAAATAAGTGTTGCAACCATTTGACTGACAGACAACACTTTTTTCTTAGTCCTGTCGTCCATCTACATCTCCTTCCAATGTCCATGTTTTTCGTATCGTCGTTGGTGTATTAATATCAACAAAAGTGGTTCTATATCTTGAGTACTTACCAATATTACTATGGGGAAGTAGTCATCGTCATCGTTCTTGTCGAGTTCTTTCATTCTAATATGCGCCACTTGATTGTTCTTTTCTCATTAGGCACGGTGGTCCTTATACGATAAGATGCTATTTTCGGCAAATATACCCATTTTTGACAAAGAGGGTTGGACAGATTACTTGTTAATGTTAAAGGAAGTCTCGCTATACCGTTCCATATTATACGAAACCAAAGACTGAAAGGTGCATTGTTCTAGAAGGTGATAATTTCCGATGTGGCTGTTCAATTGCTTGATGTTTCATCCTTTTTTTTTTGTATTTTATTTCTATTGTTTAAGATATAGGGATGAATGTGTATGTGTGTGTGTGGTGTTTAGTGCGGCATGAGCTAATAAAACCGGAGAATGTTGTAATTAAATGGCTTTGTAAGGATTTGCGTTGTAATGCACCGTGAATAAGGTTATATGAGAGTAAAAATATGTACAGCATCATCACAGAGGATTTAAGAGTCCGGGTGGGTATCATGGTTGTTGATACTTCCGGTTGATTTGATAATGCTCAAATCAAATTGCAATTTGATGTATAATAATACCATCTGATGAATGCATTCATTTGATTTTATATGATGAAACGACGAATGTTATTAGAGAAATTGTAGAAGATTAATTTCCTAATTAAGTTGCAAGGAAATTAACTTTGGCAGTTTAAGTCGAAGATGATCGTATGTGCATAAGGTATAGTGGATATAACGCACATTGTATTTTCAAAACAATATAAATCTTTGTTTTATGTATAGGCATTATAAGACTTACATTATTTTTTTAATTTAATAGCCCTGCAAACAGAGGCAAAATGCCATGGTATAACGTGTGACATAGTTTTGAATTAACCGACTCCACCCGCTATTTAATATTTGTTTGAACTTAATGCAATCTATAAAATCTCGATGTAAAATCTACAATTAAATTTTTTTGTAACAAAATCGGCCTCCTTAACACCTAAATAAGATTTTTAGCTGAGAATTATTTACACATTGAATTTATATAATTTACATCCGGACTTAAGTTTTAATCTAGATATTATATTATAGAATATTTGACCAATTTTGTAATTATATTTATTCTTTTTGATTCTCATCGGAGTGTGTGGGTATAAATTTTACTTTCTATTTTGCGTAAGAATTTTTTTTTTCCTGAACTTTATTTTAGATGAACTTCATTTAAGATGCAATGTTTAGCAAATATTTGCCATAACTTAAACTGACATAGTGTGTATGGACATAAAAAAAAATCCCCACTTGGTAGATCTATAGGTATAACCATTGAGCTTAAAACAAAAACAAACAAACAAGCTTAATAAAGCTTAAAAATCATCAATATATCTGAAGAGAAGTAATACACTTTTGTTTATCTACCTATATAATAATGCACTTATATGTAATATTGATTTTTTAAATTAAAAAGGTGATAAATAGAAGTTTTATTTTTGCAATAAACAACAGTAACATGTGAATTGTATATTGTAAATGTTCTTCTCTTAAATTCGGAAAGATCAAAATGTTAAATGTTCATAGTGTTGGCAAAGTTCCATATTTAAAGGCATTTCCTTTGAAATCAAAATCATATTATGAAAAAATTGAATTAATTGTTTTAGTAATTTTTGATATTGTGAAAATTATTTTAATAATTCTAGTCAAAATATTAGTGTTACCCATAAGTGTGTGGTTTAGAAAAGGGCCAAAATCTATACAAGGACAAAATGCATTAGTAATATTTTAATTTATTGTTTTTTTTTTTGCTCCGAGTTGTGTTGCAATTTTAATATAGAAAACGACTAAAACAAATATATTTGATTAATAAAATATAAAGTTTATAAATTTCTGTATATGTTTTTGTATTTATTTGTTAAAGATTACGGGCGGTGCAAATGGAATTGGAAAAGCTATTGCTTTGGAACTTGCAAAATGTGGATGTAATATTATAATAGCGGATATTGATGAACCTGCGTCGAAAAAAATTTTGGAATTGTTGCAGAAATATGATGTTAAATCTCTCAGTTATTCGGTGAGATTGGTATCAAATACCTATATAAATAACTTTAAGAAACTTAACTTACTTTGAAAATCTGTGCATTTATTTGGATTTATACACTAAAGTCTGTCAAATTTCATACAAAAATAAAATAAATTGTGTAGAAATTCACACAAATGCACAGGATTTCAAAGTAAAAAGAAACACACCTTATAAGTGAACTGAAAATTCTGTAATTTTGACACATTCACTACAAAAATCTTCCGAAGAATTTAATTTAAAATTAAAGGGACTTTTAAATTAATTATTGTATCTCTAATTTAAACCTAAAATTAAATCAATAATCTCAACTACTAAAAAACGTTTAAATAAAAATGTATTTGACATAATATATGTAAATCCTAAATACAAGAATAAATTCTTTAATCCTGAAACGCACCCAACTAATATTTTTAAATTTTACCTTAAGAAAAATAATTTTACCAAAAAATATTTTATAAAAATGTGGAATTGAATTCATTTTGGCCGAATCTTTCACATAAAATCATTTCTAATATTTCAATGCTCAAAAGTACGGTATAGTTCAATCATTGATTGAAATAGAGAAAATCGTTTCATGTTGGGCCAAAATGAATTTTTTTTCGGCAAGAATTGAGTCACAAGCTTTATATTAGGTATCAAAATAATCACTGATTTTGCGTTTGTTTCGTTCAATTATCGTTTTCAATGAAAGCTATATCGGTAAAATAGTTGAAAAAAGCCTAGGTTTACGTTATTTTTTGTAAGTTTTAAAATAACCTTCCGTATACAATGTTTTTTTTTTTAGCATTTACTGCAAATTTAATTTTTTTTCAAAAACGTGCCCACAGCTTTAAAAAAAATCAGTAATTTTTTTACATAATGGACTAACATTTTGTAAAAAAAATTTGAGAAAAATGGTTATAAATGGCACCTCCCATTTGATTTTCGATTTTCTCAAAACTTGTTCAACTCATTTTGATCAATAGTTTTATAGAGAATATTTTTAAAAGTTTTGTCTTTCAAAATTTCAAAAAAGGAGTTCTGATTAGAGTTCCCGATAGCAAACAAAGAGTTCTAAACATTTTCCTAAAAATTTTTTTCTCTAAAACTAATTTTTCAAAAGTTATTCGCAAATTAAAGTGCCCTCTGACTTAGAACCAAAAATTTTCAAAATCCAAAAAAAATTAAAAAAAAGGAGTTCTGATTGGAGTTCCCGATAGCAAAGAAAGAGTTCTAAACATTTTCCAAATAACTTTTTTGTAAAACTAATTTTTCAAGAGTTATTCGCAAATTTAGGTGCCCATTGAATTAGAACCAAAAATTTAAGTCAATTTGCGAATAACTTTTGAAAAATTAGCTTTTGAAAAAAAGTTGTTAGAAAAATGTTTATAACTCTTTGTTTGCTGTCGGGAACTCCAATGAGAACTCCTTTTTTTTATTTTTTTGGATTTTGAAAAATTTTTGTTCTAAGTCAATGGGCACTTTAATTTGGCCTAACTTTTCCAATTTTGCAGAACTCTTTCTAAAACCCATCAGGAACTCTAGAACTCTTGATTTTAAGTTGAAAAACATGCTCAGAACTCTTTTTCTCAAAAAAGTCCTTGCTGCGTGAAGTTAGCAAAAAAACTTTTTTTTTCGAATTTTCACACTTTATTCGCCAGAACTATATTGAAAATAAGTATGAGGAACTCTAGAACTCTTTGTTTGCTACCGGGAACTCCCATTTTTTATTCAATTTTAAACAATTCTTTTGCTAAGTTGCACAGGACTCTAATTTTGGAATTAAAAAAAATTTAATTATTACATACATATGTACATACATGGGTTAAATTATTTTTGTTTCATAATTAATTTCTTAACTTTCTATTAATAAGTTTTAACAATGGTGTACCAATTTTATTTTTTAAAAATGTTTACAAAATTTTATATTCAAAAATATTAAAAAAAAACCACTTCAACAATTTTTAAAATTTGTTTCTCATAAATAAAGATTTGTTCAGATGTTGTATATGGCGTTGTGGTGTTTTGATGACACCCTCTATTCTACTATTAACATTTCATTGAACTGCGACCAATTTGAACTGTTTAATGGGAAAATTAAACAAATTTCGTTGAATAATATATAATTTTTTAGCCTAACCTTTTTATTCATTGCATTTTTTAGATCGATGTTTCCAATTCGAAGGAAGTGGAAAACTTAAGAGAAGTTATTGAAGAATCAATAGGACCAATTGATATCTTAGTCAATAATGCTGGTATTATGCCATTAGCTTCTCTGAGAGAAGGTAGTTCATTTGACATCGAACGAATTGTTGATGTCAACTTAAATGCAAACTTTTGGGTAAGAATTTTTAATTTAAAATCGTTCAATGAAATTTTGTGAAACATAATTTTTTATTTATTATATTATAGACCATAAGAACATTTCTTCCAGGAATGTTAAAAAGAAAATCTGGTCATATTGTTCAAATATCATCAATGTGTGGTAATTGCGTTTTTGTTAATGGTTTCATTACGCTATTGATTAAAATAAAAAATAACATTCTATTGTAATTTTTAGCTCTTCACCCTATGCCTGGTACTATTGTTTACACTGCTACAAAGTTTGCGGTTACAGGATTTATGTTGGCTTTAGAAGAAGAATTACGGCAAGAAAATCGTGATAATGGAATAGACTTCACTACAGTTCATCCTTATTTTGTCGCGACACGATTAGACCTCATGAACGCACTTAATTTAAGGTGATAACAGAATTTTATTTTCAAACAGCTTAGTACTCATTTCATGAAAATATATGAGCTTGGAAGTAAATTTTTTCTAAATTAAATTTTTAACGTTGCGAACAAAAAAAATCGTCGAAAGAGTGGCCTCAACCAAGTGACGCGCAGTGTATATGATGCAGTTTTATTTCAATTTCTATATCATTCCGTAGGATTCCGCAAAAAGAAGGTTAAATTGGCGACGTACGATTTGTATTCATTAATGGAAATATTTAATTTGAAGAAAGCTGCAAATCAACGTTTTCCTGTATTTTATGTTCACTTGCTTTCGATAATTTTTTTCTAAAATAGTTCTATAATTTTTCACTGTGCTGCAATGAAAAAACTGAAAAGTTTACATTTTTGGATAGATTTCCTTTCCTTCTTCATTAGAATATTAATACGTGAATTTCATATATCTTCGCTTTATTTTATTTCACACGAACTGAGTACTTTAGGTGCACATAGGATAATAAAATTAATTAAAATGTTTATCTACAGGTTTCCAGCAATTACGGCCGAGTTCACTGCCAAGGAGACTGTCAAAGGAATTCTTCATAGAAAAAGACGTATTGTCATACCCCACTTTGATGGCTTTCTCTCTGGATTTTTTCGCAGCCTACCCCATTTCATTCAATGTCTTGTCAGAGATTTCATCCTAAGAGAACCCGAATCAAGGATAATCAAAGATCCCTTCATTTATGTTTCTTAAAATCACATCACAATAACAAAAAAAAGGGTTATACAAACTATGAAAATTTCCAGGACTAATTAAATTGCTCATTAATCACAGATTTGTGTGTGTGCTTCTTTTTTATTTGTAGTTTTCTTTGGAATTCAATTAAACTGTGACAATCTGGTTTATTCGTTTTGAACTGATAAGCAAACGAACCTGTTTTAATGATTTATCTTCTCAAGCTTTTGACATATTAAATGCTTGAAAATTCCAATTCCCTGCTGTATAGAACTTGTCGAGCAAATAGATTAGGCTGTTGTAGCTATATATGTATGTGAAATCACATCAAACCATCTTGAACTCATGTAACAAATATTTGTTCAAAGGATCTAACTTATATATACCGGAATGTCAAGTTTTGTCGCGAATAATTAATCATTTCAATGAAGAAATTGGTCAAATAAGAAAGTGTGCAAAGATATCAATCATTTATTTTCATCCTGCGAAACCCTTAAGACGCACATTCGCATCATCCAGCATCGTATCGTATGCGTCGTGTATATATAGTTTGGCGCGACAAAACGGCTGCCAAAAGTAGTCCGACATCATGGTTTACCCCATAAAAGAGGTTACAAATTAATTCCTTTTCGAAATCCACACCCTTTATTCATTTTTGTTGTTGTTTGTTATGGGGGTAAACAATATAACAACAAGTTAAGGACCTGTCCTATTGTACGAGGAACAATTTTATTGCTGACTTCTGGTTTTTATTTGACAATGCGGATTGAATACAAAATGATGTTTGATGAAAGAACGTATATAGAGGTTTTGGTATTGTGAATTGATAAAATAGTGCGGTTTTGATGTGTCAAATTTTCAATCTACACACAATTAAGTAGTTAAAGTTGGTTTTATATATTTGAGACAAAAATATAGATTGATAGAAGTTGAAGCTTTTTAAGTCTTGAATACGAAGTTAACTGTTTCTATTTAAAGAGATATGTAAGCCTTTAAATTCATTAGCTGACTTAACCGTACACTCCTACATCTCAAAAAATTAACAACTGTTAAAAAATAAGGCTCCGGGAGCTTAGGACCTCTAATGTGGGACATTCGAAAAAAAGTGGGAAAGTTTATCTAATTCTCATATAAAGGTCAAAAGGTTTCAGTAGTTGGTCAGCCATATAGGTTAACAACTGTTTAAAAATCAGGCTCCGGGATATAAGGATCATATATGGGATATTAGAAAAAATTTATAAAATTTGAGATCTTACTTAATCCCAAAAAGGGAAAATTTAACAATTATTTAAAAAATCTATGGCTGACCAATAACTCAAACTAATGGAACTTTGGTGGCCTTTCAAATGATAGGTATACCCTTTTTAAGCGAATATCCCAAAAACGAGGTACTAAAAATTTTCAATGGCCTTGAAAACTTTATAAATTGGTTAAAAATGTTCTAGGAGTTACTAATTTCTGAAAGTAGTTAACCTTTTTTGACCAAATACATAACCTTTTAGATGGCATTTTTTTTTTTTTTTGAATATCCCACATATGGGGTACTAAGATCGTGGAGCCAAAGAATCATTTGTAATAATTTTTTTTATTTCGCAATTACTCATCAATCTTGACTTAAGTCAAGTTACACTCCAGCTTCGATAGAAAATTTAACTTTCTTTTCCTCTAAAATCACTTGTCCTAAATATTAATGATTATGGTGGATTGAAGTTGCGACTCAGGATAATATTTAAACATTTCATCAGATTAACTTCTTAAAATATTTGGATATAATTACTAAGCTCCACCATAAAATACAAAGCTTAATAATTCAATTTCTTAAATCCCTAAACAAATGTCCTTAAAGCCTTTCTATACAAAACAATGCAGTCATTATTCGTATCACAATAAATTCTGCCAGAATAAAAGTCATAAACATAATCCTTATATAGAGTAGAGAAGAAACAACTACCACGAATGCACACACACTAAATCTTTTCACTAATATATTTTATTCGAATGTTAGCTGTTGCTTGGCGCCTGTAACTTGACAGCAATGCATTAAAAGCTACAAAATTTACAACCATTTGTAACACGATTTGTTCCCAGACGCATTCTAGATAGATTCACTGATGGTACATATGTATAGGTACGTATATAATATATAAGGAAAACATCATGTTTGTTCCCTGACCTTATGGTTGTCCCCACAAGTAACTGTAATTCCAAAGATATATAGTGTCCCACAGGCAAAAGAATAAATCAATGTGAAAAGCGGATTGTTTGTCCGTTCTTTAAAACCATGTAGACACTGCACGTACCCTTGGCACACAAAGGATATCAGTTTTAATTCCTCCATAGAAAAACAAAATCCCATTAAAATTTTTTAGCAGAATATCCTTAAATAATAAAAAAAAAAAACAAAAATATTTGTTTTTGTTGTTCCAAAAGAAATATAAGTGAGAATATATCCTTATGCAAATTTTAACGACCGTATATCTATTCATTACCCGCACATACTTTAGTGCAAATAGAGAATGATTTTCATGATTTTCACAAGGATATAGTCCTTGTCATCGGTATAGCATGGTACTTGGCCAAATTTCCCATAAAATCTGCAATTACTTAACTTCCATATATGTTCTCATAGCAAACATATATATATATAGAGAATCACATACGGACCCACTTCCCATGTCACGGTGCGCGAGTTCCTGGGTCATAAAGTTGGCTCTTCGATTGGTATAATGGCGCTATTCAAATCTTTTTCGAATTTCTTCGATATGATTTAAAAAAAAAACGGAAAAGAAATCCTTAACGTTCAAAGGTTTAGTTTCAGTTCTGAATTTTTTATTGCTATGAATTTTATTGCAAATTATACGGCGCTTGGTTCCTTGCTGCAGCTTATATGATCAAAAAAAAAAGGAAAGAAGAAGCTCAGGAGCATTAATATAAAAGTTTTATGGTTGTTGTGAACTATAAATCGCACAAGGATTTAAATAGCTCGAGAACCAGTAACTTTATCAATTTCAGTAATGGAACACAATGCCAAGGCAACAAACACATAACTACAGGAGGTTTTAACGTGCCACTAATTCCCTTGTTTGCAAGTGGGGCATATTAAGGTGGCCCTGCTGTGGTCAACACTCTTGACTTAAGCTTATGGTTTTGATATACTAAATAAAATTTTTTTTTTTTTTTTTTTTTTATACAAAAAAGGGATTTATAATCCTTTTGAAAGATCAGAGAGTATTATTGTGTAAACTATATAGCTTCACTGATGCAGAAACCAAATGTGGTGGCCGTTTTGTATATAATGACAGCAGCCGTGAGAATCAACACACAAGGCGCCAATTTGAAATCGGATTTTAACTTTGAATTACAATATTTACATTCTGTAATGAATAGAATTGAATTTCTCTCACTACATTTTCTGATGGTTTATATTGTTTGTATAATATTAAAGAGCTTAAATAATTACATTGATTTGGTTACAAATATTCCGAGTCAGTGGCATGGAAATTACTGTGGTATAAATTTATGTGTGAGTATTATATATATATCTATTTAAACTATTTATAGGATTAAGGAAATGTTTTGATTAACTAATAGCTTATTATTGCAATTTATTTTTGTAAGTTGATCAATTTGGTATTAAGTGTGGCATTTTTTTTTAATCTGCACCAATTTATTTTTGAATTGTTGTTTACAAAAAAATAGTTTTTCGATCCAATTACATATTTATTTTGTTAAGGCTTTTTTTAACTAGCTACATACATTCGTAAAACTGGAAAAATATGCCCGATGCACGAACTTGCTCTTGAGGTTAAAAATTTAAATGTATAGATAATTTTAACGATAATTCAAAAGACAGTAAAATGGATTAATTGTTTGATTTTATTTTATTTTTGTTAAAGTAATTTTACTTTAAAAATTTTTAATTATTGATTAAACTATTCAGAAGCACCAGATTGCAAAATTATAAAAAAAATTTGTGAAGCCATTAAAAAAATATAGGTTCGTGAATAACGCAGTGATGTTAGGTGAGATTTAAAAGATTCGAAAAAAAAATCCCACCGGATTCGAAAAAAAATCCCACGATTTTTGTACTGGACGTAAAAAAAACAACCATAATGACCGCTTATGATATCAAAAAATCGTGTCGCTTAAAAACTGGAATTTGTTTCACACTTAAATATGTATACCATATATAATATGTACATGAGCTATGTAAATAATGACACAGATTCTTCTTTTTGTGCGTTTTTTGGTGGCAAAATTAAATAGAAAATGGAAACAAATGAGACTGCACGCATTTGCGATTGAAATAAAAGTCTTGTTATATTATCTTCTATTTTTGCGACTAAATAGTCGCACGATTGAAATCACAACTCAATTTTAGTCTTATTGTTCGACAAACAAAACAAATTTTCAATAAATAATTTTTTTGAAAGTAGCTATTTCATTTGTAGAAAATGCGTGCATTATCTTTAAAAGATGTTTGTTGTTTTATTTGTTTAAAAAATCGCGTGTGACTGACAACTACAAGTGCGTTGCGATTGCTATTTTTTAATAGCAATGAATGAAAATGTGTTCCTAGCCTTTCTTCTTTTTTAAGAAGATAGTTCCATAGAATAATGCACCGTTTAGAAAGCAAAATCATTGTTAATGTATTGTATATGCCAAAATGCGGATTATGTTCAATTATTATAAATATTTAGCCCCAAAAATTTTCATTTTGGCCCAAAATTCCGCATAAAATAACTTTTATTATTTCAATGATTGAACTACTTATCCATTGTTCATTGAGATCTTAAAAGTTATTTGATATGAAAAATCAGGCCGAAATTATATTTTTTTTTTGACGTCAAATATTTTTTTTCAATTTGAAATGCAAGGTATGAAAAAAAATTTGGAGAAAAAGTAGTAGAGTAGTAGAAAAAGTAGAAAAGCTTAAAATATTATTCTCCCCTCATAAAAAAGCTTTTGGAATATTTTCCCAACATGAATTTTTTCCAACATAATTCCCACCAAACTGATTTTTCCCACCATTTTGGTTGGAAAAACCACCAATCTGGGAACACTGGTGAATAACTAAAATTTATACAAGAAACTTCAAATTCCTAATGCGATTTTTTTGGGAAAAACTTGAAACACAATTTTTTCTACAAATCCTTTAGTCATTACAGATACGAAGTTTAATCAAAATCGTTGAGCCGTTTTGGAGAAAATTTGAAAAAAAAACGATTTAAATGAGCTAAAATGAAAATTTGAATTATCCCTCTAGAAAATCAAATAGAAATTCTTATACCAAATTTGAAGTAAATTGTTTCACCGCTTTAGGCTCAACCTCAAATTACAGTGGACAAACGGACTCACAGATCTTAACGGACGGTATGACGAAATCTATTGTTTCGGACTTCTCGCTATCATCATAGTGTCAATTTTAATTGAAACCTCTAATTTTTTATTGGCACAGGGTTAAAAATCGACAGGAGAAAAAAATAACAGTTACCTTTTGCCTTAGCTGATAAGGTTATAAATACAAAAATAATTTTTTTTTGGATTCTGATCCTGTCCGAAAATTTATGTGTCGAGTAACTAATCACAAACTATTACGTACTTATCTTACCGTGTTCGATTATGCTGCATTCTGAAATAAATTAATTGTAAATAATAATCAGAATTTTACTTAGATACTGTGAAACAGGCCCTTAATATTTTTATTTGTAACTATAGTCCTTCGTCAAAGAAATTTTGATGCTCGAAAAGATGAACAATTTGAAAAGATGAACAAGCTCTGTTTTATAAGTTCATCTTTTTGAGATTCTACTGTGCATTTTGAGTATTTTAATAGTAATTTTAAGAATATGTAATCAAATTTTTTCAAGAATTGTTCGATTTATAATCGAGAAATATAGGTATCGAAGGTTAAAGTGCAGGACCTCATAAGTCGAAATATTCAAAAAAAATATTATTTATGCAAAAAAATCAGCAGAATCAGAGCCACCTTTTGGCAAATTCAACGTAACAATGTTTTTCTAAACATTTTATAGAAGACAGAATTCAAAACCTCTTACCATAGATTGCTAATTCAAAATGTGGCGGATTGTTTTTGATTTCAGAAAACATGCAAAAACGACATACGAGGTTCTGCACTTTAACTGTCGATATATATGTATTTTCTTCAAAACAAAAAAAGTAAAAGTACATAAAAAATTTCAATCTTCTCAAATATAATTATTGTTCCTGTAACCCGCTTAACAACCATCATCCGTAATTTAGCTTTTTTAATTAAGAATTAAAAAAAAAAAAAAAAAAAAAACAATTTGTACATTTTATGAACGCATCAATAATTCAAAAATTTCCAACCCTTTCAACATTATAGTCGTCATCCTGCCGCATCAGATGTTTGATATTTTGTATAATCCAATTTTTAAACAACCTTTATGGGATTAAATATTATTTGCAAAAGCAAATAAATAAACCGTAAATTTGAAAATTGGTCCACCACAAAGGCCATTCCTTAAACAACCATACATAATATATATTTTTGTAAAAAAAAATAAACACACAAAAAGAAAAAAAAACTTCTAATTCGAACCCAAAGTAGGTACATATGTAAAAAGGGTTCAGCCCTCAGAAAGACACTCATCAAATTATGAAGCTACGTTGCGTGGAACCACTGAACCAATGCTATAGATACCATAACAACCACATCGTTGTGTTGGTTATCTAATTTGCCTTCTAAACATCTCTCATTTCATTTCATCATCACCTCATTCTTCCAATCAAACAAAAAAACATCCAATGGATGTGGTTCTGAGTTAGGCACTTAGAAACACTTATATACACTGGCTGATGTTTATTTTCATAGTTAATTGACCAAATTTGTCATCTTTGCATCTTTTGAAATCAGCTTTATTATTTCGAACTCTGAAACCATCAACAGATGCTCTTTCACTAAATAGCAAGCCAGCACCCCTAAAGTGTCTAACTACGTATATCGCACACTAACAAGTCTAAGGGTTGGGGTGGGTGCTGGGTGGTGTTGGTTAAGTTGTGGTTTTTTTTTCTCTTGATTTTGTATAATTCGTCTTTGATGTGCCAGTTTTGTTTTCGAAATATACAAAACAACAACTTTGCATCAGGAATCAGGATTCAGGGATCATATAAACAAAACAAACGAGTGAGAGCATTTCTGTGTTTTCAAGGATAATCATCAGGAGCACACAAATAATATTTTCCTAACGATGGATGACAGAGCTTTTTATCTTGCGCTTCGATTAAACTTTGTTTTTTTTTTTTACTGATAATCCTGTGAGTGCTGAAATATATGATATATGTGATGAACTATTGCTTAAAACGTAAAAAAAGACATGTGTGTTTGTCTCATATGGGTTGGCGGGCGTCATGGGTTTGAAAGAAATAGAAAAGGGTGGCTCAAAAGACTGTATCATTTGGCAAGACGAATCAATGTAGGATGTGATGATAAATTTCTTTCTTTCACATGATTAGCCTTGTATTATTGGTTACAAAAAAAAAAAATAGATAATGACCAAATGTGAGATAGAGTGTGATTTCTTTTGTATAAGAATAAAATTTCTTATATTTTACAAAAAAAATAAAAAAAAATATAAAGAATGAAAAATTGACCGGAACTTGGTTCATTTTTTATTTTTCAACAATTTCTATGCATCCACCGCTATTGTTGAATTCATTGTGTGTATTGTCGGATGCAATATTTTAAAATAGAAACGATTTCCTTTATCTATTTTATGTTCATTTTAAATTACAACAAAATTGATTATCCTTATAGGAAAAATGTTTCTGTAGAATTGTATTTACTCGTAAAAACCAAATGGGAGTAGCCAAAGAAGTCATGAATTTGCAATTACAACAATTCTATTTTTGTATTTATCAGGGGGAGGAATTTCGGACATATTTATCGGCAGGAAGTGCACACAGATAAATACTTGAATTTAAAGGGACAATATGACGACTATGGGAAGGTTATGGGAAAGAGTTATTCTTGGTATTGTGTATAGAGTGAATTTTTTGGTGGGTGAAGGAAAGGCCTAAAAAAAGATTTTAAGCGGTTTTCAAAATTTAAAACACAAAAATTTATAACAGGCTATAATATAGGTTTTGCTTTTTGTTGTTCCTCAAAGCCCTTCCACACTATCCCACTGAGTATTAATACATGTCAAAAAAGTGTGAAACAAATCATGTATAATAGTGTGGAAACAAAATATGATATTCCCAGCCTACACGATTTGACATGTGTTAATACATGAGAATTTTAAGAAATGGTTCTAATTCTGTCACACATTTCGTCACATTTTAATTGAGGTTAAATTAAACTGTTGTGTGTGTTCTAAAAATGAAAAGAAATTTCTCTCTCACAAATTTGGCAGTAGCATGGAATTCTTTTCTACTTTGTATTAATACTCAGTGGGATAGTGTGGAAGGGCTTTTATATGTATGTCTTGAGCATCACACACAACTGAGGAAACGCTCCTTTCCAATTTTAACTTTTGATTAAAAATATATATATTTTTTCGATTTCTATTGCTATGATATTTTTTGTTCCAAGTCAAATTCTCTGCAGTTAATATCCAAAAAGGAAAAGCGGAAAGGTTCCCAAAACTTTGACCAAAAAAAAAAAAACTTAAAACTTGGAACTTTTTCCTTTTTTTTGAAACAAATTTTAGGAAGTTTGACCTGAGACAAATAAGTTCAGAATAACTTTTTTTTAAAGAAGAATAATTCGGAGGCAGCATCAATTTTGTTTTGCACAAAGGTAATGTGTGTTGATTTCGTGTAGCAAACATTTTCGAGATTTTAATCAAATATAACATTAAAATAATGAAAAAAGATCAGAAAAGCGTATTTCCTTATGCCGTACTTTGCTTCAGCTAGAGTCTAAAAGGATGAACCGAATTGCTTAAAATTTAGTACAATGTAAAATCCTATTGGAGAAACTCAAAATTTAGCTTTAGCTAATTTAGAGCGTGTAGCTGCATAGCCCATGTGTCCTACAGATATACACACAGAAAAGTTATCGGTTAAAATCAACGTATAAAACTCGGTTAAGGTAATTAACAAAAAAATTATACTAGACAACTCGATTCAACAAAATTATTTAAATCTACACATTTATTCGGTTAAAGTGTACTCAATTTTATTAAACTACTTCTGGGTTGATTAATAAAACATACATATTAAATCGCTCATAGTAATCAATAGCTGTGTTTTATTTTCCCCGAGATCCGAACCAGATTGGATTTGCTTACGAAAATACATGTATTACAAAAACAACACAAGATCCAACTTTGTTTTGGATTTGGATTTCCAAATCCGTTTTGAACACACACCCTTAATTTGTAAATGTCGTCAGTAGTGTAAAGAAAAAAGACAACGGGTGTATACAAATAAAAAAACAAAAGGAAAAAAGAGTTGGGTATATAACAAGTTGTCACTGAGATCCTGGGTTGTTTTATTTACATGATCTGATCAGGATTGGATCTGGGGGAAAATAAAACGCAGCTAATCTACTTTAATGTGAAATTAACTAAATATAATTATTATGTATATATGATTTAAGCAAACTACTCGTTTAAAATAAATGGTCTTCAAAATTGCGAATCCTAACAAAGTTTCTGCATAAATATAATATTTTTAGGTTTTTATTTTATTTTTAATTTATTTTAATCGAGTCCCTTCACTACGTAATATTTAACACATTTTTTTCAAACCACTGAGAAACGCTCCCGGTTAGTAATTAAAATACATCGATTTTCTCAAACGTTCTCAAAAACGGTTCTAACGATTTTAATGAAACTATAAAACTTCGAAATGTGAAAATTAGCGGTTAAACTATAATATGAGCCCACCAAAAACAATGTGTTCATACATATGTATTTTTAAAAAAGGTTATTTTTTTAATTTAAAAAAAAAATATACCGACTTTATGAATTTAGGTTGGGTGCGGCAAAAAACGTTATAATATAATCAATTTTAGTAAAGGCTCTGTAAACACTCAAACATGGTGCCAGTAAACTTGGTTCTAGTACAATGATCGAGTTGATTTTACTTGGCTATGGGGCTGGTTCGAGTACAATTTTTTTTTGTTTCCACCAAACCAAAAATTTAGTCTTACCAAAATCAAAAGGTCTTTAATTCCTATCAATGTTCGAGGGCATATAATGTAGGTTAAATATTTTTCGTACCGAGTTCGACTGCCTGAAGACTGCTTTACAAAAGTATACTCGAAAATATCAGTTTAGTTTTAATTTAAAATTTTTTTAATATTGGGGTAGTATTTTTACATTTAAAAATTTCCTCTCCGACCATCAGATGTCGCTTTTTCGGATAAATGTCAAAATAATTCAAATGCTTTTGTAGCTCGAACGCGTCCACGGAACCGAGAGTTTGAGGTGTCGCAAGAAAGGTAATCATTTGGGCAATATTATTTTTCTGACCACCAGATGTCACTTTTTTTAATTTCAATTTGAAATTTCAATCAAAAACCTTGGGAAATTTTTATTACTTATCATCAATAAGCAATAATATTTTTTCTTTTTTTGTATAGGTAATTAAAACTAATATTTTTATTTTTAATTAACTTTTAAAGAAAAAAGATGCATTTTTTTTGGTATCATTACTTACTATTTTTCTGCGAAAGAAAAATAAATCAACTGCTGGAGTAGAATGATATTTTTTGCGTTTGAAATAAAAAATGAATAGAGACTGAGCAACAGAAAAAATCCGGATAGTTTTTCAATTTAAAACTAAAAACTTTTGTAGGTACATTTTTTAACTGCATATAGTTTCTATAAATTCAGATTTTTAAAATTTGTATTTAAATTAAATTTCCAAAACTTATATATCCTCTTTTATTTTCATCAAAAGATTTGTTCATATTCTCATAATTTAATTGCCCTTTCAACAGTATAACTTCTCTTTTACTAAGTTAATTGCTTAAACTGACCAAAGCCTAGGAAATAAGAAATAATCATTTTTCTCAACAAGTGAGTTGTTATAGACAAACTTTTTTAAATTCAAAGTAACTTATCCTGTAAAGTGTAACGGTGAACCTTCCTGGTGGAATCAATTTTATTTATACCTACTTCTGTTTCTATCTTTCGCATTCATTCATCTTACTCCTAATTATCCAACCAGACACGAATTACCAGGATTACTTTACTCTCAAACAACAACAACAAAAGTAACTATCTTAAAAAAAATCCCTAGGATTGAATAGCTAAATTGGAGAACAAAAAATACCATGAAACTTGATCCTTGAATTTAATGCCCTCTCTAAAGTATTTTTTTTTGTCAAAGTTAAAAAAAATGAAATACAACTTTTCGCATCCACGGATACAGGAACCATAGATAAAGAGACACTCTGTGCCGTGAAGCGTGGAGCTCATTACCCATCAGTAATTCATTTCCTTTCGATCTATGCCAGATAATCCTACTTGTTTTTTGTATCCACGTGCAGGTATAATGGTACAGTCCGCATTACTTAATTGAAGACTAAGCGATTAAACACACAACAAGTTACACACATCCGAACATTAAATAAAGTAGATCAAAAAAATTGTTACCAATTTCATTATGAAAATTTCGTTTACCTCTCGAAAATTCAACATTCCTGGTGAAACCAATTCTAAATTAGGGATCCTCTTATAATAATTTTTCAAAATCTCAATTTTATCTCAAGACTCGCAGTGTATATGGGTGTAAGCCAGTCATAGATCCTTTTTAGTCTCGTTAAATAGAAGTTAATATTGGGTATCCTGTCCTTGCACCACACCGTGGAAATGAAGAGAAGAGAAAAACCTGTAGTGTGTAAACGGAGAACATTTTAATTGAACTTATTTTATTATCGTCTATGATGGTTGTGAAATTTACGAGGATGAAAATTTTCCTTGATATTTAAATAAATTGCACTTTACCATGGTATCGGTCCTTTGTCGTCCTTACATACATATATTTTCAGTTTTTTATTATTTCGATTTTTAAAACATGCAAAGGCAATAATTTACAGATAAGTTTTTTATGTATATAAATTCACTTCGTTTTTGCAAGATTCGTTATTTTTCTATTTTTATATTTCCAGGATGTGCAAATATATAAAAAAACGGATTTTTTTAATTTTCTGCCATTTCTAATGTCATATAAATGAAAATTAAAGTGAGGAAAATCATAAAAGAATCACATGTGAATGCGATAAAAGATGTGAAGCGTGAAAAGAGAATAATATACATATCCTCACAGTATCGAAGAATGGTGATTCGTTGTCGTGTCAATGCCGTTGTGGTGGTGGCTATCCTTGGGGATAATAATATAAGGATGCTGTTTATATCGTTAATTTTATTTTTCTTTCATCCAAATACTGCGAAATGAAAAGTGCGCGGCTATGGGTAGTTAAATTTTTTGATTTCAAAATAAAAGCACCTTTTCGATAAAAAAAATAAAATAAAGACAGGATAAAGGAGGATGTATTATAGTCTCCCGATGAGGGGATGGCATTTCCCTTATGATCAGATACAAATTTAAAGACGGTCGAGGATATTAAGTTTAAATGCTTCAAGACAATTTCGGTATATTATAGAATGGTGGATTCTTTTGATAAGGCAGAATCAAAATATATAGTATACCTACCTCCTTAAATTGCACACAATAACATATCTGGAAGTTCAATCTATGAGTAGAAAACTTTATATGCGCCATGCAATATAATGTGTTTTATTTTATTTTTTTTTTTTCATTTTATTGAAAGCAACAGTATTTAAGTATTTTCGTATCGTTAAACTTTTTTACACTTGAGAAATTTACACATTAAAAAGAAATAAATTTAAAATTGAATAGAACCAATCAATTAAAATCGTTGATTTTTAGATTTGTCGTAAAAAGTTTTCCTTTGAAAAAAGGATAATAGGATAAAGCATCATATAAGGGTGTACCTATAAAAAGAAAAAAAGAACTCTCGGTATTGTTATGGATTTTGAAAGATAAGAAAAAAAGGGGTTATCTATACTTTGTATGCGAAGAAAAACCATAATAGAGGAGAATTTTAATGATTTGTTTAGAAATTGAAGCTCTAAGCACTTCGATTAAATAGTCTTAGAACCAATCGATTTCTGGGAGTTGATGTTGAATCAAAATGGGTGTATGTAAGTCTATAGGTAGGTATACCTATATGCGTTGTGATATCGAATTCAAAAGACTTTTTTTTTGGAGGTGAAGGTTTTTAAAATATTTAATTATTTTTTGGGACTTTCACTCCCAAAGTATTAAAATCGAATTCCAACCTTTGCCACCTAAAAACAGAAAAAAATGTTCACGGGTAGATGCTGCCTCTTGCGAAGAATTGACGAATCCTGCTAGAGCATCTCTTGTCATAAATAAGTTGCTCTCACCTTAGCTTCTCGGACTCAGCAGAAAATTATAGGTCCCCTGCACTCCCCACCATTTCTGCTGTTAACATGCACACAAGCATGACAGAGAAATGTTTAAATTACCAGGCTCTAGTTCTACACAAGTAGTCCCAAAAGCCACAAATACAAAATCTAATGCTTTTTTATATCTAAGAGAAGTATAAACAGATAGACCGGGGGGCGGCAATACAAAAATCCCACCCATCGATATAAAGAAAAATTTACTTATGTAGCGTTAGATAATCTTTAGGTGACATAGAAACCGTTGGTCGTCCACCCGATATCCTGTTCCTGGCCGGTCTGACCAGGATATCGGGTGGACGACCAACGGTTTCTTTATCACCTAAAGATTATTTAACCCTACATAAGTAAATTTTTCTTTATATCGATGGGTGGGATTTTTGTATTGCCGCCTCCCGCTCTAAGAGCTTCAAAAACAGCAAACGAAATAATTTTTTAAATTGTTTGATTTATAAAGCTTTTCAAAGTTGGGCAATTTTGTTCTAAAGTACCTACCTATACAAAAATAACAAAAAAAATTATTAATTTACAACTTTATTTATTGAAATTATGGCATATTCCATTAAAATATTACTTTTCTTCAATGCTACGTTTTTTTAATGAGATTTTGAGGTTTGAATATAGCTACATCTCGCTGAAAAATCATCAGAATATTCAAGCCTGACTATTTGTTAAACCATATGCAAAATTACAGCTGCAACTTTTTACAATGTTTTGAGAAAATGTAATTTCTTTAAAAAAAATCATGTTCCCGGTGTTAAATTTTGGTCTTAAAAGCAAATTAATACTTTTGAAATGTTTGAGTCATATATTTCCTTTCTCAAAAGAGCTGACAACGTGAAATTTTCTTCTTATATCAATTAAAATACGTTTTGTTATTATCGTGAGCGTACAAACAACCGCACACTTCCATGCCCTTTTTTATTTAAATGACAATTTTTAAAAAGTTAACTTACAATCTTTTAAACAAACTACTGATTGTTATATTGAAAATTCAAATTTTTAAATCCACCCACTTTCACGCCCCTTTTTGAATAAATTCCTCATAAACTAAAAGAGTTTTCGAAACTCAATTAGGTTAATAGGTTGACAAGAAAGAAAATCATAATCCTTAATTCTTTTTGATTTTTGTAACGACTCAGATTGATTAAACAAAATTATTTAAATATACACAGTACACACTGATTCGGTTAAATTTCACTTAACTTTATTAAACTACTTCTGTTACTTCTGAGTAAGTTTGTTTGGTTTCAACAACCAATTAAATTAGTTAATATTAAATCGCTCATAGTAACAAATCAACTCAGAGATATGAATTTAACTAAATATAATTATTTGATTTAAGCAAGCAACTCTTTTAACATAAACGATTTTCAAAATTGCAAATCCTATAACCAAGTCGACTATGTTAGTATTAACATAGTGAATTAGGTAATTTTCACCCTTGACTAACGCAATATGTATTTAACATATTTTTTTAACCCACCGAAAAATGCTTTCGGTTAATAATTTTTTTTTTGTGTGCGTAGTTCGTTATTTTTTTTACAAAATTCGTTAAATTTTTTTATATATTTTTAAAGTTTTGCTTTAATCCCTTTCTTTAATAATTCTTTTTTCTGAGAAAATTTTACTTCAGTCTAAAATTTAAAAACACTCTGTGAAGCAATTTTCTTGAAATTTATTTCTTTTAAATTTCCCTTCATGCGTTCAAAAGTTATGATTTTTCTAACGAAATAATTCATTTTGGACCGCAGTGCGCCGTAAAATTCGCTTATGGAAAGCGAATTTCATGGAGTAGTTTGAAAAGTATGCATTACTAAATCTTTATAAATCTTTGAATTTAAAATCAAAAATAAAGGTGACCTTTTATGTATTCATTTCATACGAGAGAAGCAAAGACTTCCACATCCAAAACATTATGCAAGCAGAAATCGAGTTGAGGTGGCGATGCACTCAACCTTTTTTATTATATACATAATAATATACATAATGTACTCACCTAAGTACACAAAATGTTTATAACAACATATATTTTAAGTATTCTACAGCCCATCTACACTATAAATCAATTTAATAACTTGACAAAATGTCAAGCTATTGTTTTTGTTGCCCTTTATATGCGTGCATAATAAAATAGTCTAAAGCTATAGCTACACGTACCTTTCCTACATATATTTACATTTTATGTTACATGTTAATTTGCTATCAGCAATTTAAATGGAATTACACATCCTATGTATTTATATGTCTATTGATGCAAAACATTTATATAGCGGTATAATGTATTGTATATAGAGATATTGCAAATAAATGTTTGTAGAAATAATTTACTTAGTTGATTGCAAATTAAACTTGATACGATTAATGACAGTATCCTTATCTAATGGCATTTCAATGCTTATACTGATATACACAAAAACCCCCTATCAGGAGATTAGTTAAAATCTCCTTGCTCATTTCTCTGTTTGCCACCTGAATTTTAAGATTATTATATTGCCTGATATTGCAGTTTAAACAGTTTATACAAATACAACAACAATACAGAACCTTGAAACTATAGGTACATAATTGCTAAATGACCGATTAATATAAGGCCTCTAAATTAATTGTCAATCTAAAGTGTGCATTCTCTTGTTGCCATTTCCATATACATATAACAATTTATATCAAACCAAATCAAGACCAACCAAACCAACTCTCCTGCCAAGCCAAGGGAATATCATTCTGACATTTATTAAATGAGTTGGTATATGGAAAGATATTGTAATGCAAATGCAGCAGATATACAGTACCTATACATATTGTGTACATATATTGGTATTTATTAATCTAATGAGCAGATATCTGCAATTGATAACTAAATAAATGTTTGTGGTTGGTATCTCGATATGACGTATTTTTGGTATGGGGTCGATAACAATGCAAGACGGTGACGAAGCAGATATTTCCCATGAAAATGTAATAGTCAAATTTTTTTTTTAAATTAATTACGTATTATCAAAGAATTCTGGTACGTATACTGAATGGACAAGAGAAACGAGAATTTCGGGTTGGATAAAAGAATGTTTATAGTCAATTCATAACAAAAAATTTTAAAAATGTACCTTAAGAAAAAAGTTTACATATTGTTGCAAATCTCTTAACAATTTAATTACCTAAACGAAAATAAAGTTATTATCTTATAACCCGCTGCAAAACCAATTTAGACATCCATACGTTACGCCATAGTCAATTTCATTCAATTTTCTGGATTCGACACATGTCTCAATCGTAAATGGTTTTCATAATATTTCTGTAAATTATTGTCAGCAGCTGAGCAACGTATTCATTTGTCAGCTATATGTACATCCTACATCGTCATATAGCTTGATAACTATATCTCCGATTCTACATAATACCCATATCCTTTCCACTTGTGTATATACATATCCATATTTAGACATTATTATCACCAAACACTATGCCACAGTTGAACCCCCGAACCCCATACACACGTAATGTGTCTAAAAACCAGTACCCAATCTACTTACTTTAACTTCACTTTACTCACTTTCTGGAAGCTCGTAAATTTGTTCGTTGCTAGATTTTACGATTGAATTCGCAAATCCTTACTATACCTATCATCATCTGACAAAATCCGGAATAGAACACAAACAAATAAATAAATGTTATAGAACCCATCTAAGGGCTGCTGCAAGTTATATGACTCTTGCAACTGTTAAATCAATTCATGTTTTTATTGTTTTATTTGCGTTAAATAGATATATGTACGTAAATTTCGAAAGTTGAGCTCTTTTGTTCCGGATATGATGGCGATGCCGATGTATGTAATTCTCATATCACTTTTGTGAGTATAATAAAAATGAGTGTCAGATTCAATTAGAGTCCTTGTCTTCTTGTCACTTATTGAAATGTATACATATTATGAGACTGAAATTCGATGAAATATGTGGGGAGATCTAAGAATGTGGAAATATTGCACCTTTTTGCTTTTCTATATTATAGTAATCAAATTGAACTGGGGATTGTGATGTACATATACGTACATAGAGCTGCTTTTGACTTCTATCTGAATTTTTTTTTAATCAAAACGCAAATTTTGCGTCGCAATTGAAACACATGCGGCTTATCTACATTCTACATACTGCGGATGATTTATTAGATTGGATATTTTGATACTAAAATCTGTTCTTAACTAGGTATCTACTGTTTTCTGAAAAACCTTCTACTTCTATTGAATGCATGAAATCCACTTAGGGCCATTTTTTTCACTAATGCTCAACTTGAGGCAAACTCTTGAGTTGGCCAACTTGAGAGTTGACTATAACTCGAGAGTTGAAACGCAAGTTGAAATTTCTTTTTATTCACCAATTATTTTCTCAACTCTCCAGGTGAAGATCTAAAGCTGGCCAACTCCACGTTTGAAAAATATCCCTGGGATATTTATGAAATATAAAACAAAAACTGTCATTCTTAAAATTAATTTGAATTTGTCAATCATATTTGACTGTTTTTATGTGTTTAATTGTGTTTTTTGTGTTAAATTGTGTTTTTTTTTTGTGTCAATACAATACAATTGTGTCAAATTGTGCTAAAGTGTGAAAACAAATAATTAATGGCAGACAAAAAAAACTTTAATGTGCCCGAAGAAAAATGATTACTTTGAAACATAAGTAGGAGCGAACGTACAAAAACACGTGTACCTATACGTAAAATCTCAAGTTTGCTCGGTCAACTTCTACTATTTCCAGGAGTTGACAAATCTCAAGTTGATCAACTCTAGAGTTTAAAATTGAAAGTTGAAAACGCAAACTTTGAGTGAATAAAAAGAAATTCACAAGTTGAAAATAAAAATCCTCAAGTTGTGTTCAACTTCGAGTGAATAAAATGGGCCTTAGTTGTAATATTAAGTTTACTGAAAAATTACTACGAAAAAAATCATTTGATCATAATTACTATTTACTACCTAGACACGTGAAATAGGACGAAAAAAACCTTTTTATTAACGAAACTTGGAAAAAACATTTCATTTACACTGACAATAGGTAATTGTTTCCAACATTTCTCGGACTAAATCTAGCTAAATGTCAAACTTTGAGGATTGGGAATGAAATGCTCTCAAAGAGAAGGAAAACTGTCAAAATGTCGTGAACGGGTTTCGCATTAATTTGCACTAATTTGAACAACTTTTTTAACGTCAAAAATATTACTTGACCAGAGTAGCTATAAGTCAATGATAAATCTTAAATTTCTCGAACTAAAGCTGACAGGAAGGAGAAATGTTTTATTCCCTCTTGAGGACTTAAAATTAGTAAATCTGGTGGTCTGAAACTGGTTGACTAGGTGCGAAAAAAAGATAAAGAAAGATAAAAATATGTACTTTGTGAAAACGTGTTTTTTTTTAAATGTTAGGGGGAGAAGTGTTTTCTTTTTAAACTGATTTTAGTTTATTTCTGATTGTTTGGTAAGATTTAAAAGTATTTTATGAGAAAGAATATTTCTGCGGCTTCTGGGATTATTTTGTAAAATTTTGATAATTCGTTCAAAAAATTTCTTTTTCAAAATATTTCTTCAGAAATTCTACTTTTCAAAATTAAGTTTCTTGAAATTTAACTTTTCAAAATTTTTTAAATTACAGTTTTTCAAATTTCTGCAAATTAAAAAAAAAATATAGAACGTTCGGTTTTTAAATTTTTTTAATCTTTTTTATTATGTGTTATTCGAAAGCAGAATTTTGTAAAAACTAATCAAAGAAAAAAGAAAAGAATTTTGAATGGAAAGGCAGAACTGCGACCTGCTCCCCTAAACAAAATCATGGCGAATTTCGGTTTCTTTAAGGCGGAGTCGACTGTAGATATTTTCACAAAATTTTTGTACCTCTCCATTATTATAAAATTTAATTATAAAAAATTAATTTGTGATTTTACAAATCTATATTTTGATAAAATATATTTGATGGATTAATTGTTTTTTTTTTTATAAACCTAAACATAAATAAAATTCTTAAATGGAATACAAAAACATTCATTCCAAACTAAACAAATACAATCCCAATAAAAATATATGAATTTTAATTATCTAAAAAGAGCAATGCAAGCAAACATAATATAGCATCATATAACCAAAAGTTAAATAATGTAAAATTTTAAGTATACATAAAAAAGCTTTTTCCCAAATTAAAATGCAGTCTGGGTCATTATTTCGAATTAAAGTAATCATCATATTTATTAATTTTCAGGGAAAAACAGGAATATTCATGGCAGTGGGCTATTATATTGAAATATGTATCATATACATGATTTTGTTTACAAAGTGCACTCACGAAAAATTTGGTTCAATAAACCTGCAGGCTAAATGCATTTATAATATTTATTATGTACATATAATATAATATGTTTATATTATATTGAAACACTGCATTGAATAAGTTTATTGAAGCATTAATATAGCGAAGCGAAATACATACATGCGCTACATTTTGTGGGGCATCTGGTCCATATATAAATTTTGTAATAATGGTAATGGACTGAATAGTGGGAATGTTAAATATTCAAAGCACATACATTTTTTCATGTTAGTCATATTAATATTATAAAAATGATTTAAATTCAATTTAAAAAAGTTTAATTTTAAATCTGTTCATCTTGAAAAAAATAAAAATGTACTACTGAATCGCATGAACTTGCTGTTGGGATTTAAAACTATATTTTACCTTAGGATTGAAGATGTAGGTGAATGGTTCAATAATAGCTGCGTTTTTTTATCTACGGATCTAGATCGGGATCATCTTTTAACACGTAATAAAACAACAACTGTTACTGGATCTATTTTAAACTTTTACTTTACTTTTTTACTCTGGCGAGTAGACGGCTCTTTAGTCGGTAGTACAAACTGTAGTGTAAAGAAAGAAGACAGTATCTACATGAAAAATAAACAAACATAAGAAAAAAAGAGATGAGCATACAACACTGTTGTCATTATGGATCTGTATCGTTTTATTTTCATGGGATGATACAGATCCAAGATAATAAAACACGGCTAATGTATAATATAATTTTTAACGAGATAATGTTAAATCGGATTTTTACCCATTAAGCAAATTTTTTGTCAAAAACTTAAATTGCAGTTTTGTTATAATTTCTTTAGGTTTTTTAAAATGTTATTTTTAAAAGTATATTTGTACCTATATAAATTTTTTAATTATTTGCTATAGAAAAAATGGTGAACTAGTTTTTAGTATATTTTAATAGGGAGTTAAAAAATTTACTTTCTAGAGAAAACCATCTACAAATTTTTAAAATACCAAATTTTCAACAAGTAATTTTGAAATTTTTTTTTTAAATCCAATTTTTTTTGTTGAAAATTTTATTATTTTATTTTATTAGTTGTTAGAAGTTCTTGTGTAAAACATAGAATTAAAATTGGTTACATAGAAATATATATATGTTGTCGCAAATAAAAAAAATGGTTCTATGTGAGGTATACCGTTATTAATTACTTTTTAATGTTAAATCGTATTAATATTAGCACACAGAATAAATTTAATCAAAATTCTAGGAGTTTTTTTTGGAAAAAATAAAACTGACGGAATAATAATTTTTCTTAAAAATCTGTTAGATAATGTTAAAAAATAGCTTGGACCCAAGTTTAATAAAAACCGAATATTGAGTTTTCATACAAAAAAATTGAGACTTTTTTCAAAAATCAAAATCTGTTTTTTTTCAAATTTTAAGTACTTTTTTAAAAAATGATTAAAATCAGTGGTATAGTTTTCGAGAAAAATAAAAAAAGTCTTCAATGAGAGGTACCATTAATAAACCATTTTTCGGAAATAGCAGCCTATATGTATTCAAAATTATTTTGTTTTTCTTTAAATATTTTTGAGGATTATAAAATTTTCCCAAATTTCTAAAAAAGTTTATGTTGGGGGAATCTCCCAAATATGCTGGCTGTCAAGTTTAAGGAAAATCGATAGATCCGTTTAGGCTTAAGAGGAACAAACAGACAGAATTGCGATACCCACTTTGTCGTCTTCCCTATACTATATCATAGTTCCATTTTATTTCATGAATTCATAACATGTATGTATTTATATATAATAATTATTTATACAGTTATTTGATACAAAAGCTATCAAATAAATATAAAACTAAAACTTTGCTACGTTCACATTTCTTTTATATTAAAGATATATTATCTATCTTAAGCTTTGTAAATTCTTTTCCCTTACATTTCAATTAAACCCAAAATCTTAATTAAATGATTAAATTAGCATTGTTTCAAAAAAGAACGGACAACCATTTCAACTACGTACAAATACATATATATGTATGTAGGTATACGAGTAAAACAATCCCAGAACATAATTTCCGTTTAAGAAATAGTTTAATTAAAAATTCACTACGTGCACTTTTGGGTGCAATTTTCCTTCGTTTTTTGTTCGTGTTATTTACCTAATACTCTGTAATTAGCACACAACACAGAACCCCAAGTTCTCTGAATGGAGAAGGACAACAAGTGCAAAATTTCATTATAAAAACCTTTTTGGTATAACTGCACAGTATAAATAGTATCTATATATGTATACCAGACAAAATAAAGAAAATACTAAAGCATAGTCTTCTATATTATATTCTGACCCGTCCACCAGGACCTGGATCTATTTTTGTATTTTGTTAATTTTCTCTGTTAAAATACTCCTCCAAGGAGTTCGTCGTTGTAATTTCCTTCAGCAAATTTGTTTTTGTTTTTTTTTTGTTTTATTTTTTACTAAAACTTTCTTGCATAAGCCATGTCTTTCAATATGCAAATTGGTATACAATTAAAATCAAACTATACAGTCGGTCGTCGACAAAACCAAACCAAACTAAAACGAATGAAATCAACAACAACAACTATATACTGCTGCATATAGATCCTCTATAGTTATGTCCTTCGTGCATTTAAATTTGGGGGCAAACACAGAAGTTTCACTTCGTCTTAGCATCAATACCAACTTTTTTTTAGTTTATCCTTTTGCAGCAAATTCTCAAGTGAGGCGCCACATGAATGTTTTCCATCTCTGCAGAAAAGGTGAAGACCACCACATCAAAATCCTAAAATCCAAAGGATGTTACCTTGGAGCTTATGAAATAAGCCATCCACCTTCTCTTAACTTTCCACCCACTTCATATATAACAGAGCGATGCAGTGCCACAGTTGTATATATGGTTTCTTGAATAGTGATGGGTAGCAGCAGTATAAGGTATATCCTTAAGGCGGTTATATATCCTGAAGTCCAATATGGTGTTAAAGGGTTGTAAGCCCAGCAGAATCTGAGAAATATGTATGTGTGTGGGTGCATTGCAAGAAATGCGAATAAAATATCCAATTTAAATTTTATTTTATTTTAACCCCTCGCCTCGGTCGTATAAAACGCGCGCCGCAAGTAATTAAAGATAAAAAGCGGTTAAGTTATAAAACTTTCAGCTATACCACGGCTGTGACCAGAAAAATACTAAAACAAAAAAAAAATAAATAAATAAATTTTTCCTTCTTTTCGTTTTAGTCCGACAAAAGTCCAAAATGAAGAAGAGTTATTGTAGACGAACGAATCTGTCTTTATGCATCTGCCATGTCATGGAATAAGGATGATAAAGATCAGGTGTGGAATTTGAGATTAACGGGCCCAAGTGAAAGCAAAGAAGTAAATTTTCTTTTTCTTAGTAAAAAACCTAACTAGGAAACAAATCGTAAGAGATTGTTTCAAGATTCCTTTAAAATTTTGTGTAGCTTTAAGGTTATGAGGAAAACAATTGTTAAAAATTAGTTGTCTTTTAAGTTAACAAATTGTTGACCCGAAACTAAAAGTTCCTGTAAAGACAAAATCTTTTATATCCTTGCAGAAAATAGAAATACATATATAAAATAAAACAATAAACAAAAATATTTCTTAAAGGTTATTTTTTTTGTATAAATTAATAAATTTTTATTAAAATCGATAAATTAAGAACAATAATAATTTAATCCTAATTGGCTGCAGGTCTTTCTAGATTTTTTATAATTCTACAATGAAAATCCTGAAGCTCATTTAGGATTCAATTGTTATAAATTATTAATTTGAAAACGACACCCGACACGAAAATGGAATAATTATGAATTAAGAATTGTTTATAGAATTTTATAGAAATTAATTCTTCAAATTCAGTAAATGAAATTTGGGTTTGTAAATTTAAACGTTTTTCCTACAAAAACTCATTAAAATTTTAATATTTTGATGGCCCCTTGTTTGTTGAAACTCCTGATGCAACAAAGCAAATCCGCGCCTGGCACCCTGCAGATAGTGCTATTTCTACTGCTTTTGTAAGTTCCTGGTTCTGGTCTTAGTCTTATGGTCGGGTTAAATTAGCCAAATGTGTACTTGTTGGGCAACGCCCGAAAATCCATCTATCTTTTATAGCTTTCATAGAGCGGCAATAAAAACATAGATGAATACAAATCATAAAGAAAAATTGGTGTTCTCTTTTGTGTAACAAGAAGGATCGTCATCCATCGTCAGGACGAAACGAGGGTTAGATGATTTCTATTGCTTCTATTATATTCTGTATATGGCTGGCTGCTTTCACTTTGTTCGGTGGTTTAATCTATGTGAAGTTCTTTTTTTGATTGAATATGCGAAGTAAAAAAGGACCTCAAGCGTTACAAAATGCAGTAAAATTTTTGAATATTTTATCAACTCGCTCGAAAAATATGATATGCATATAGATATCCATTTAATTATAAGTGCACGAGGCATAAGTTTTATAGCAATTTAATGAGAACTTGAGTAAAAATGATTTAATCGACTCATGGGGTAGGTATACCAATTCGCACACCAACTTTAAACACTCAAAGAAAATTGGATTTTACCAACATCAACATTAATTGGGATTCCACCCTTTAACCCTTTTTTTTTTTTGTTTCTCGAAAAGATAGATATCAACAGCTTTTCATATTTTTGGGACACCCATGAGTCGTAAAAATATTAAGAAATTGTGTAATAAAAATGTTTTAATTTACTCATTCCTTATTAGAAAGAAAAGCTTGTTGATTTGACGAGCTGGATGGTCACAGAGAATAATTAATGATTTTTGAGTAATTTAAGGTTTTACGACCGAACTGACTTGATGGTTCAGATGGGTGCAATATTTTTTAAAGATATTTGTGTTCTAATTAAAATGTCTTATTTTATTATTTATTTATCAACAAATTTTCTTTTTAACACTGAGAGTATTTTAATGTGCTTCGTTTTATCCAAATTTGAAGCAGGCAGCCTTACCATATATAAGAAAAGGAACGTCGTACAAGATTATATAAATAAGATTTGTCATACTTAAAATTAATTGTAAGAGAATAATTTTTAAATTTGTGTAAGGAAGCTTTATCGAAGCAAACAACTAAAATTAAATAAGCAATCGAAGTCAATGGTTCAACCAGAGTGATATTGCTACCTTAAAACTCAGATATACAAATACAGATTTGTATATATTTTTGTAAGTTCATACGAATTTAAATTTTAGGTAATGGATGCATAGCTTCTATTAAACTTCCAAAAAGTTTTATACGAAAAGAAGACTTTTAAGAATTTAAAAAAAGATGTAAGAAGAGCCTTTAAAATAAAAAAATATTTTGTGAATGTTTATAAGGAAGCTTTATCGAAGAAAATAATTAAAATGAAATAGCAATCGAAGTCAGAGTGATATTTCTATCTTAAAACTCAGATATTCACCCACAGATTTGTATATAATTTTGTAATTTCATACGAGTCCAAATTTTTATAATGGAGGTTTAGCTTCTATTAATTTTCCAAAAAGCTTTCTACGAAAACACGCCCATTTTAAGCTCTCAGAATTTAAAAAAATACAAGACGAGATCAAAACGCTTTTAAAATACACAGTATTTTGTTAAAATGTGTATGAGGAAGCTTTATCGAAGAAAAATTTTAAAATTAAATACGCAATCGAAGTTAATAGTCTCATCACAGTGATATTGTTAACGTCAAACTGAGATATGCATAAATGTTTATATATTTGTTTTAGTTAAATTTTAGCTTCTATAAAACATCTAAAAAGGGTAATAGGAAAACAAGCCCATTACTAGATTAAAAAATTAATAGTAAATATGTATATATATAACTATATAAATATATAACTTAGATATACAAAGATTTTTACATATTTTTGAAAGTTCATACGAATTTAAATTTTAGCTAATTTATATAGCTTTTATAAAGCTGTCAGAAAATTTCAAAAAGTTTTCATGATTTACATGAAGAGAAGTCATATAGAGTCATTTATTAAAAATAAAATCAAAAACGAAAAATGGACATAGCTTCCATAAACCTTCCGAAGCTTTGCAAAACGTTTTCAAGATTTGCATGAACAGTAAGTCTAGAGCCAGTTATTTTAAATAAAATCGAAAACGAGTTTTTATAAGTTTGCTGTGAAGAGCCCAAAGGTTCTTTCTTTGCAACATAACTTTTGATTCATTTTGCTGTTGTTCATGATTTACATGAACATGAACAGAAGTCATACACAGTCAGTTATTTTAAGGTACCTAGTTCTGGAAAAATGAAGGAGCTATAAAAAACCATTTCTATTTTAACTTAAAAATAAAGTGGTGGGTAAAATGCTTTCAAAAGAAAATTCAAACTTTCTATTCCCTATTGTTCTAGTAATGTGCAAAAATTTAAGAAAATAGAAAAACAAAAGATGATTAAAAAAAAATTACAAGTTTAAATTCTGAAATTAAAATTCTGCCATAGCTAAGACTCGTTTAGCGTTAATTTTAAATTTTTAAATGACCACTGGATTTAATGGATGATATACCTCACGATTTATGATAAAACCTCCCTAACCCTAACTACAGAATCCAAACACATATACCCTGTATGTAGATATATTGTAAACCTAAGGACAATTGTGAACTTTAAAATACAACCGACCACAGCAGCAAAAATAAATTTTTGAAGCAAATTATTTACTCCTTCCGCTAAATATTCACATGCGTTGTCAACCGCAATATAGGAAACCAAAGTGGTATATCTAGTGATGGGTTGATGCTGGCTTCGATCTATTGCTCGCTCCAAAAGCCGCAAAATAACCTTCCGAAACACGCAAATAAATTAAGGGTCTTCGCTACCACTGTCGAATCCTGCCGCAGCAAGTTGATGGCTTTATGGTTTGGCGAAGTTATATACATATGTATGGTATGATGAAGAATGGGTAAGTGGGTGCTGCTGCCAAGCCAGTTATATGTAAAGCTTGACGTCTGCATGTGAGCATCCATGTGTGAACACTTGTTCATATATTTTTCACCCAAAAGAAGACGACGACAAGGGAACCCTTCTGTTAAAGTCTCCCAAATGCAGTTAAATCAACTTCTTGTTTAGATTCGGAGTGATTTCAGGGGGGATGCTGTCAGCACTCACACTCATAGAAATCTGCATCTGTAACATGATGTATTGAAACCGGATTGGAAATGGACAAAAAAAAATATTTTACATCCTGTAGATACATTCATACGTATGTATTTATATGTGTGTAATGTATCTTGGCGCACTGTTTTGCATATGTTGACATGTGGTTATGATTTTTCGATTAAATTTATGGATTGGTTTGGAGCTTCTAGAAACGGCCGTCGTCGTGCATATCGGTTGCCGATATGTGTATGATAACCGAATGAAACCCCTTTTTATGATGTGCGCCACACGGGTGAAATGAAAAATTGGCAATTTTTGTTTTTTTTTGTGTTCGGTTTTGATACGATTGTAAAACAAATACAATGGTGGTTAGGGTTTTTACTGCCACAGTCAGTTTCACCAATCTCTGAGAGTCCAGGGATTTGTTTGAAAGTTGACGAACAAAAAATATATGTACATGGGGATGGATATGAAAGAGTTTTATCGCGGGATAACTCTGCGTTCCAATTGAATTGAACTGACATATTTTGGTTTTCCGGTTTCCACATGGGAAATGATGGTATTCATAGCCCCTTTTGTTGTGTCTACTGTGATTTTAATATTATTTGTTCGACTTGTTTTTTGCTGTAAGTGGAGCTGAGCTATACAATGAAGTAATATATTTCATATTTCTCATTTCATTCATATATGCGGCTTCAACACAACATATTGGGACTTTGCATACAATTTGCATCAAATTGATTTTTGTTTTTATTTTCATTTATATTTTGATTTAATTTCTTTTCAATTTTGATTTTAATAACTGACAAAATTATTATTAAAAAAAAGTTGTGATTTTTTTTTGCGAAATTAATTTTTGACAGTGAAGCAGGATTCTATATAGGGGTTTTCATGTGTTATTAATGTTTTGCAATTATTGGCAAAGACTTCCCAATTAATAACCATAATCATTACCAGTTATCGTGTTTTGTATGTGTAAACATCTATGCCGACGCGGCAGTAAGTTAAACTAAAAACGTGAGCCTTACGTGTATTATTTTCAGTGTCATAATGCTCATATGGGATGGAGTTGACCTCATGGGTCGTTATCATATTCGAGCTAAAAGCCGAAACATCATGACAAGGCTCTTTTAGCATTTTATTGACATGGCCGCAACGAACGCATACGTTTTATACAAATGAATTCATGCCGAAATAATTTGTCCGAAGAAGAACAGCTTTTGCAGCTTCGGGAGGAAATAGCTGCTTTACTTGTTTCCTTCAAGGAAAAACGACGAATTAATAATTCGATCAAATTAATTTTTTACCCGCAAACCGATAAGACCGTCTTGAGACGGTCTCCAATAATTCTCTCCTATAAGGGTTGACATGAATAAAATATTTAACTGAAAATTTAAAATTATTCTTATTTTGTATCTATCTGCAAAAAAATTATCAACTTGATCAGACCATTTTTACTATTTTGCCCGTTGGAGGGTAAATTAGCCCGGTACTCAGACAATTTTTTTATAGATTTCTATAATTCTAATTAGAACTATTTTTATTGCTTAAAGCCTAGCCAGTTCTTTTGAACAAAAAAAAAACATAAGTGGTAAGAATTTTTTTTTTTGGAAGAAAAAAAAATTTGAGTTGAAATAAAAAATTTGTATTCGTTGTCCTCTTTTTTTCCAAAAAACAATGTTACCAACATTGTTTTGCGCGACAAAAATTTCCGTGGTGAATATAAATTTTTTTCAACAGGTTTGGTTCACAGTTTTATAATAAAATTTTAAACGTAAAAAATTTTTTTTGCGATAAAATCACTCCCATAAGAAGTACATATATTTTTTTTCCAGGAGGAACTGTATACTAGGCTTAAACGAGAATTGTTAAAATTTTTGGACCGCGTGAAAATGTTATTAAATTATTCCAAAAATGCTTATTATTTTATGAAGAAATATATTTTTTGTAGGAAATTTTCTATGTTACAAATTAGTCCTTTACATTTTATGTGTACAAGTTACCATTAGGGAGATATTCTTGAAAGAACAGTAAAATTGTTAGCTGTGCTCATATCGATGGGGACTTTTTACAGTTTCTTAATAAAACCCTGAGGAGGCTATACACAACAAAAATACTACTTAATAATGTAAAATTTTGAAACAAATATTTTCAGAATTTTTTTTTCATTTCATTTTTCAAAATTTTGAGTTTGAAAATTTATTTGCCAAAATTCACTTAAATAATTTGATTTAAAAAGAGAAAAGAAAAATGTATTTCTGGCTTTAAAAAATATGTAGCATGGTATTGTAAGTGTTGCCGTTGTTTTTAATATTTTTTTTATTGTAAGTCACTTTTTTAGAAAAAATTCAAAATGTCAGATTAAACTCCAGGCAGATTTTCCGGAAAAACAACACATGCTCCTAATAATCCTCTCTAACGAATATTGAAAGAAAAATTTTTTCTCGGTCAAATGTTCTTTCCGACATGGGCTTAAAGGTTTCTCCTCCCTAAAGTCATTACTTTAAAAGTAAATTCAATAATTTCCTTAATTATACATTACGTATTTTTGCAGGCGTGTATCTCTGCAGGTATGTAAAATACTATAAATAATATCCATTTGTCTTATTTGATGCCAGAGGTGGTATTTAATATAATTTATCTATGATCCTTCATCATTCAAAAATGTTATTCTTTGTAAAGAAACTTTATCAATAAATACTATGAATGATAATGGAAAAGAGTTTTATTTACATAGACAATAATAAAGATAAGAAATTAGAGCTCATTTCATCCCCTTTAGTTATATAAACTCCAAAATCCATACTTACAACATGGTCTTGCCTTGAATATGTAAATATTCTAAAATAATGTGATGCCTGTAGGTACCTATCCAATTTGCCTCTAGGGGACATTTTGCAATATTGACATAATCAACAGTCGACCATGTTATGACAAATGTTCACCACCAACTCAAACCAATTCTTGTGATACATCAATCGGTTAACCTTAATGGATTCCATCAGGTGTAACTACCAACCAACTACGACTACCCCTATATCACAATAGTTTTTGCTCATCAAACATCCCCAAAAACACATTCAATATCTCGTTCTACATAACGTTCATTACGCTCGCATAATAAGCTAGCTGTAATATTCTGTCTATTTGTCTGATGTCCATTACCATTATACTATCTATCTGGGGCTCATGTTGATATTTAATATGCAAGTGTGTCCCATTTGTTAAATTTTGTTATTATACATACACATTCGTCTCTAATCCCGTTTGTTCTAAATGTATGTGTATGTTATGTAACTGTTTGTTACTCATAATAATATATCTGTAGCGGTAGTAAATTATCTGACATTTGATGTGGTCATAATAATTCTCCAGAATTCGTATAGTCATTCAACTTTGTTTCGAATAATTATCCAAAAAGGGATGAGCTATCCTGCAGGTTTTTGGAATCTTTCCTTGTTAATAACACACAGTGGTATATGCAATAAATTATCAAATGTTATTTCGTAATAAACTCACCTTAATTAGAATGATTGCTGCAGACAATTTTGCTTTATAAAAGACGTTTGTTTGTTAATAATAATAATAATAATAATAATAGGTACTGATGACGATAATAACCTTTAACTGGAAAACACTTACTGATAAATTTTATAGTTCAGCAGTCAAAGTATATTTCTAATTAGTGTGCCTATTTTTATTTTATTTTTTCTTTAAGGGAAGGGCAGCGCTATAGATATGAATTTCAGATAAGACGATGATATTGTTTTTATTGCCCAAACGACGAAATTAATATTCAAAGATTTGTTTTGGGGTTTTATACAATTCTTATATGGTTATTGGGTAATAGCTTTCTGCAGAGCATTAAGAAATAACTTTTGACAAAATAAAAATTTTGTAAAAAACCAAAACAAATATGAAGGTTTGAATGAAACAACAACACTTGGGTGGGCTACCACCAAGTTTTTAAAGGCTGGAGTTATAGCTATTTCACGACTGGCAGGACGATCATTAGACTCCTTTCATTAGTGCTTGCAGGTCAATGGTCAATTTTAATTGAAAAATAAAATTATTTTGACAAATACAAATTTAATTTTGCTGTTATTTTTGGTCTTTTAATAATTAAAACAAAAAAATGTCTGTTATAAAAATCTTAATCTTTAGACCAAAAATTTTGTTCCAACTTTTAAGGGTTAAATTTGAAAAATTTGAAAAATTATTCGAGAAAAATTATTTGGTACACATTCTTTTAGTTTTATGAAAGTTTTGTTTGGGTTCTTCGGGTTCCGATTTTACTACAAATTTTGTGTTTAATTACCTCCACTACAGCAAATCTGGATTGGAAAACACCTTAAACCTAAAAGTTTAAATTTGCTTAAATTTGTATATTTTTAGTTTTTAATGTACATAGCAAGAATTGGTGTAACAAATCGAGGTTTGAACAATATTTACATCACGATGATATGAAAATAGTAATTGATATGTTTGTCACCTTTCAGAGGAGAAAGGTTTCCATCAACTTTCAGTTTCTATAGGTGAGAGTGGCACCAAGTCAGAAAAAATATCCAGAAATTCGTTTCCTCGTGTTAAAGTGGGCTTTTTCGCTGCGCCCATTGAACTAGATCCTTAAATTTGCTTAAAAATCGTACTATTTTTGTATTTCTTAAATATAATACCTTTTTCTTAAAGAAAATATGTATAATTAAATTTCGTATTATAGGGGGTTGTAGTACCTAGTACCTACCTTTATGATGGTAGAAAGGAATAAAAGAAACAGAATGGGTGTCATGCCTGTTCATAAACGTCATTTGGGTGTAATTTGACCAAAAAGAAAAATATACCATAGAAAATAGAACCATGATGGTGCCACATTGGCAACACTTGTTTTAATCAAACAATTTTGTTTCTTTTTTAATTTTCGCGAAAACAGCTTATGCGACTTTGATAAAACTCTTGCCTCTAATTACTTATGCGGTTTAATATACACCTAAACTTCGTTGTTTTTTGCCGAAGAATTCACAAATAAAGAAATAGGTTTCTGTATTTTTGAGAAAATAATAAATTATTTTTCAATTATTCTCGTCCATCGTAAATGGCGTGTACAATTTTGTTTAAATTTTGAATGGGTACGATACCCTCAAATTTTTTTAGAAATAATTATTTTTTATAAACAAAACATTTCCAAGCTAAATTTATGTATACATAAAGACCTGCTGACTTTTGACATACTCTTTACCAATGAAATTATTTTAAAAACTAATACTTCATGTATTCAATACTTAGCCTTTTTAATACCTTGAAGTTTGCGCAAACCCAGACTTGCAATTCAGTATTTTCTTAAAGAATATTTGGGGTTAAACTTAAAAAAAAAAATATTAATATTAAAATTATAAAAATATCATTTAAAGGGTATATTAGTTCAAAAAAAAAATAAAATGTCTTCGATTTTCATTGCGACTAGCTTTTCACTTGAATTTATAGTGAAATAAAAAATCTGGTTAAAATTTTAGCCCTTTAGGTAAATATGTAAAAATCTCTACCTCTAAATATTAACCTAAAAGGCTTTAATTTTACAAGATTTATAATTTCAGTAAATTCAACTAAAAAGCTAAAAATCGAAGACATTTTTGAATCAGTTTAGTATGCATACTGTATAACTATATGTTTATTATATTTTATACGGTTGTAGTGAAGCTTCCATTATAGCTCAAACAGTGTTGTTCCATGTTAATAAGTTTTTAATATTTTTTAATAAGTTTAAAAACGTACAAATCCCGTAAGAAACATAAAGAACTCTTAAAAAAGGTATAGAAGAGGTAACAAAAGTAAATAACTGAGAAAAATGAGAGAATATGAGAGGAATCTGTCAAAATTTAAATAAATAAAGAAAATTTGGCACACAGACGTTCGAAAATATCGAAAGAACAAATAAATTATTGAATTTTGAAGCATTTTTCTAACGTTTTAACATAAGCATAATTAAAATACAGCAAGTAAAAAATTAATGTAAAAACGTAAAAAACTACATATGTAAAAAACGTTAATTAAAAAAGTCGAACAACACCGAGCTCAATTCAATAATAAAAGACCAATTTTTTTAAATGTAGTTAAAAACATATTAAATATATAATAAAAATTACACCTATGTATGAATTAAAAATATTGTAGATTTAAACAACAACACAAAATTTTGATTTTTTCCTCCTTCGCTATGTTTATCCGTTTCTTAAATCCTCACTAAAATTTTCGAATTCCATGAATTACTTTAAAAAGTTCTATATGGAATTGTTTACATACATTATGTACCTATACCTACAAATATTGGCAGAAGTTTAATTAAATTTCCATTCCATGAACTGAACAATGCACAATTGTTTTCAAAAGGGAATTTTCGATTTTCAGTAAAGAACCCTGCACCATATATTCATTCAAAAAAGAAGGTGTTGTTTATAACTCGTATACAATCGAACGAGAATACCTACATACATACTATATGTAGAGTAGAGTTCCACTATAAAACCGTATTGTATATCCTTGTTTAAGTTGAGTTTGGTTTGTATAGCGTTCGTTTTGTTAACTATAATAAAATGCCCAAAAGTAATTCCGTTAAAAGCCATAACAAAATTTTATGACAGCTTGTAAAAACTATATCTTTACATACATGCAAAGCTTGGGTCTTTATACCTACTTTTTCATCTATGTAGATATGGTATATTCCATTTGGGTCTTGTCTGTCAGCCAGTGTCTGCCACGGCAGTATGGTGTAGGAGAGACACGCATTCAACACAGAAATTTTATTGGATATCCCATTTAAATTGAAATGCAGAGTGAAGGGTCCTTTTTTTTGTGATTTAACTATTGCAAATATAATTACTATGCGCTACTAACAATTTTACAATGCGTCGCATCACCTCTCATCCTTATGGCCAAGGAATAAAATGTTATCTTTTGTTTGGGTGGATATACCTATATAGGAAGTGGCATATAGCGTCGAAGGTTTTTATCGTTTATACGTTTCGAAATTGACAAGGATATTAAAATGAGGAACAATAAATGGAGAATAGTATTATATTTACAATGCAAAAAGTAGTTAATCGCATATATATACACGCCCACATTCAGAAAACAGGATCTGTAAAGTAGAAATAATACTACTTGAATAGGCAGACAGGACATAGATAAAAGATAAAAGAATAATAAAAACGTTGACTTAATACATAATATAATAACTATGTTAGTTATATGGAAATAGTTTAAATCAAGAATTTGATACATGATGTGCATATATAAAAGTCAAGTACGTATACGTAGGATGTATATTTAATAAAAATGTGTATAGGGTGATGTAGACTCTTCGATCAATATCAGTAAAAATTTGTTAAGTGATATTCGTAGATTAATTTCTTAAATGATATTGAAGTAGTAGCGTAATCATACAAAATACGTGTTTTCCCTTTGTCTCATATGTATTTTATACTCCAGACATCCGGTCGGTGAATCAAAGATCAATTCGTTTTGCGATTTATTACATAGCTATGCCAAACTAATTACGGTTTGAGGTATATTTAGCTATAGAAATTAGAGACTTGTTTTACTTCAAAATTATCATTGGTAACTTCGCGTTTGATTCAAATTTAAAACTAAAATCTTATACAATTTTCCATACTTTTATTTCTCATTTGAAAGCTGATGCTGCTAAAGATCAATTTTTATATAGGTAACGCAAATATTTAAAAAGGAATGGAATAAATTTGTAACGCAATATTGTAAACTATTGTATTATAACTTATTTACGGAAAATATTGAACCAAATACAGAAACTGTTTTTTTTTTTTAATTTATTTTAATATTTAACTCTACATATCTATATAAATATAATTTTCGAATAAATATTAATTCACAAAACATTGTTAGAAAATTGAATTCCATGTATGTGGGCTTCAGACCTTTCTTTGTGTTCTTTATTTACTATTTAAAATTAGTAGACATTTCATACATGGTTAAGTAATTAAGACCTGAAGGCCACATAGATTGGATTCATATTTTACAATTTTAAAAAGGAAAAACGAATAATTATCCTTTGATAGCCTAAAAAATCATTGTTTCTTTATATAAATCAAAATCGATGAATTTTAGTTTACAATTAACTGACCCATCGATTTATCATTAACGCACGAGTCATTTAAATTATTATGTATAATGCAATTTTGTTTTTTTGTTTTATGTTTCGTATGTAATTCTCCGATAATAATATTCAAAAAAACTCACAGCAAAGCTCAACACATTAAAGGTGAATTTTAATTCTGAATTCTGTTTATTAAAAACATAAAAAAAGATTTTAAATTGGGCCATACAAATTTATTTTAAATTTAAAAAAATTAAGGTTACATATAAGAAGGTTTTAGCAATAAAGTGAGTAAATCAATACACATATCTATCTCGATGGTTAGAGTGCAGAACCACTTAAGTTGATTTTACATGTTTTTCAGAAATAAAAACTGCCAAACTTTGAATGGGATTTGTGGTAAGTTGTTTTGAATTCTGTCATTTCCTGTTAAATTAAACATTGTTACACTTAAATTAGAAAAAAGGTGCCTGTGATTCCGCTGATATTTTATCTCTGATTCCTGCTTACTTAATTTATGAACATTGAGGGTTTGTATTTTTGAGAATTTTTAAATATGTATATGAGTTTTGATTTAAGGTACTTTGAAGTACTTAAAAATGTAATGAAATTTAATTAATCTAAAATTCCTTGCTGATTTTTGAATTTTGTTTTATATTATACTTTCGGGAAAAATTCACATTTTCCTAAAACAGTCATTGCATACTTTTAGAAGAAAGTTTCATTTTCAGCAAGTCTTCTCCCCAATTCCTACCTGTAAATTTGTATAAATAACATTAAAAATATTTACCAAACACATAATCTACCATACCTACAAAGACAAAATAGAACTAATTAATCTGTTCAAAGAGACTGTTTTGTAGGACTAAAAGGTCGTTAAAAGCTAGTTTGAGACTTTTTTTTTTTTTTAATAACAAAATACATTGTTTGTCAGTTCTTTCGTTATTAAAAATAATTCTAGGTATACGCTTATAAGATTAAAAATCCCAAAAACTTGCTTACCCACCTCAAATTACACCTGTTAACCTTGTGCCAAACTTATATATATTATGAGCATTCAAAGTGAACTCGAGTTCAATTTACCAAATAAGTACCTACTTCCAGTCACCGTTTAATTTTATAAAAATTCAGTTCTATACTAAATATATAATTTAATAAGAAGTTTTTTTTTTATATAGATGTAACTGCTTGAGTTGTATGTACATAAATATGTACATATGTACATATATGCTTTAAGAACCACGCACGCATTTTATCTGAACACCGGAGTCAAAAAAAAAAAAAAAAAATACAATAAACAGCTGACAAAAGACAGGTAAGAAAAAGAATATACAGCTTTACTTAAGGTGATGGATAATTATGGATATGGTTTATCTTATAGTCCAAGCGTTAGAGTTGCAACATAAAATTAAGAAAGTAAATTTGTAAAAAGATTTTTATTGGATTAAAACTAAAGCGCCCTATTGCATGTGTACACGTATACCCGTATTAAACGTGTATTTTAAGTAAAACGTGTAAATTAATACGTGTATGTTTTTTAACACGTGTATTTAGCGTTTTACTTCTAAAATGTATTTTTGATGTTTTGTGTTCCAAAAGACGTTGTAAAATGGATAAAATGCCGTAACTAGTTTTTTTTAGAAAATGTTTTTTTCTTGTTGTAACATAAAATAAGATATTAACTAAAACCCGTTATTTCACACTGTACAAATATTTTGAAATCGCTTCACCCCGGTCCGTTACAAAAAAGCGACGCTTTTATTACTACGCGTGTATTTTTATTTGTATTTAGAACCTACACGTGTGCACGTGTATATGTGTTAAATTGTTTTTACTAGAAATGTACACGTGACACGATTATACGTGTAATTAGATACACGCCTAAAATTAAAACATTTAACAAAGAAAGATATCGTTTTATTTTTGAAAGTTTTAGTTCCCTTAACTTATTCGCCTCCGTTTTTATTTAAAACGTTATCTGAATATCTTCAGAAATTCAAGTTTTCATTTCTAAAAAAAATCTCCCAGGTATATGTAGCTCTAAAACACAATTTTAAAAACCTAGTTTAAGTGGGTAATTAAACACAATAAAAGTTGGTTCAAAAAATATTTTATTTTACTGTCGATAGTAAAGCCGTTAAAGTTAGCTTTGCCGAGCATTAAGTTCTAAGTACGGTAAAAAATCAGCACATATTTCTATATATCAAACATACAATGGCCAATGAAGTCCGTTCTATTAGACTCTCTAAAAGATCAGACAAAAAATTGAGATCATATTTGGATTGGATCGCGTTTAATTTTGACATTTCTTCTCCTCATTTACATCAGAGCAAAAGACAGCTGGTGTGAAAAATTTTATAAAATTATGTGGCCAAAAGACAAACTAAATTCGATCGGTGTATGATCATTGATCAGTGATAACATCACGATCATAACTCTATAAGACTCAACGCTACCTGCCAGGCTATTATACCAACCTACAGACAAACATTCAGAGAATTATGCACTCACTTGGCTGAGGAGTGGGGAGAAAAATAACATTCGCACAGGTAAATAAATGAACTCGAGCTTAGTATACAGTTAAGCCGCGCGAACGTTGGACGCTAAACACATACGTGTTTTTTTTTATTTTTATCTGAAATTAAAGTATAAATATTTTCGTTTCGGTATTATGGTTTTATATCAAACAATCTAAAAGTTTCCATTCAAACCGAAATGTTTTTGAATTGCAATTTATAGTCTGGTTGTTTCTGACCTTCAATTACCTACACTAATATAAATAAGAGAGATAAAAACGTTTTTTTGATTTATCATAATAATTACAATAAAGTCCAAGAACCCCTCACATAATAAAATATATAAACATGGATAACGCTTGGACGCTTCGCATAATGTTATTCGCTGCTTTGGCCTTGGTAATTTTTGGAGACTTTTTTGGATATGGCAGCATAAGGGGAGTCAAATCTGCCTCCAATCAAGGATCGGGAAAATTTCAACAAAAACAAACCGAATTCGAGTTAACTGATGACGGTAAGACACAATCATATTAACGGAGAAACTGAATTAGCCAAAAAATGTTTAATTTATGAAAATATTTATCTAACTAACGCAACATTATGCGCTTATGCAACTGGTTTTCATTTATTTATTTTTTTTTTAAACTTGTTTCAAGTTTTTATTTTTTACTTTTTCTTCCAAACCCCTTTCGTTTTTTTCCCATTTTTATTTTGCTATGTTTTTTTTTGTCTTCAGTGTTGAGAATTTATTGTTGTAAAATGCTCAGATTGTGATGTGGTCATTAGCATAGGAAGGTGAAAGTGAAATTCGTGCAAATTAGCGCGATCTTCTTTTTTTATTGTAATTTTTAGTAGAAAAGATAATAAACTACGATTGTAAATGAAGAAGATCGAAATATGAAAAATGAAATCTGATTTAAATTGCTTTATTCAAATATTTATTATTTTTTTCTAGACCAAAACGTGTGTAGAATAATGAAAGTCTTTCATAATGAGTTTTTGTTTTTTTTTTGTTATTAGTAATTCAAGAATAAAATTAGTGTTTTTAATGAATATAATAATTTTGTTTGTTTAAGAGTTTTCGTTTATGCGTGCAAAATTCTTACTAAGTGACAAAATTTAATATTTAAACAGATAATGGATTTTTCTATGTTAAAATCATTTTATGACGGAAATGTGAAAAGTTTGAATATAAATATATAGGTAGTAGAATTGTTTATATATGAATATGAATTTTTTCATGCTATTTGAACAAATGCTATTAAATTGCACAGTACAAATATATGACGATTTGAATATTATTTTTTTGATCAACCATTGTTTGTTTATTAAAAGCGAATAACAGACTTTTTAATGCTTTGTAAAATGAAAAAAAAAATTATTATTTTGTATTGTGTGGCAGTAGAATTTTTTTGTCGCAGTATAGTTTATGAAGTAACATGCAAATGTTTGTATATCTATAAAGTTTGTGGTTTTAATAAATTTGTACGTTTAAGGCATCTGTTCACGAGTTTAGGTTAAAATAAACGTTTAAATAAAAAAAAATAGCGGACATCAAATTCAGAATAGTTTTTGGCAGCACATATCTATGACATTTAATCACATTTTAGTTTTCAGCTTTATAATAATAGAAAAAACTAATCAATAAAAATTGCAAATCATTTGGGTTTTATTCTTTTGAAAAGTCACTTTGCTATTAACTACTTAAGTAATCGTATTTTTCGGATGTTTAGCCAATTCCAGTAATATTAAGCTTTTTTACTTAACTTATTATAATATTAATTATAATTTATAATTATTTACATCTATATTTACTATAATTATTATTTATTTATTTAATAATTATTTGTTTTGATAAGTTTAAATAATTACAACCGTGTAACAGTGGGTTTTCCCCTCCCGTGAAACGAAATGAATAAAAATGTTTCAAAATACATGTACAAATTCCATATGAACCCGTAATAAATTCCTCCACATGCATTTTTGATGCATATTAGTTTGAAAATTCTAATACTGACTTGAAATGAACAAAAATATTAATTTAAATGACTTTCACCAAAATCTTAAAAAAATCCAAATAGACTTTTTAAATTTCGTGTTTTCTTCTTTTTTGCCTTTGATGAGAATAAAAACGCTAGAAAAGACAGCTGTATAATCCGAAATATTTTTTTTATTTAACAATAATTTATAATTCGAGAAAAACAAATTGATTAACAATTATTTTACAATTTTCTACAACACCTTAGATTGAAGTGAAAATGATTGTTCATATTTCACTTTCATATTTTGGTAGGTGCTTTCTTCTTGTTGTGAATTTCATACCAGTGAATAAGGCGTCACTTTTTTATATGAATATTTCATTTTCATTTTAAGTGAGTAGGTATATACAAGGCTTAACGATTTTTCCGCTACTTTTGAGCAAATTCTTAGCTTCTTATTTTTATTTTGTTATTTAATTAGTTAAATTATATCCTTAACGAACAATAATCAAAACATGTTTACCTATAACGCATCGAAATTATGAAATTTTATTACTGAAATTTTGAACAGTTTCTAAAAATCGTATTCTATTTGGTTGAATAAAACACCGTTTTTTTTTAATTTTATTTGTAAATTAGAACTTCTCGGCCAAGTACATATTAGATTAAAGATATCAACTCATATTCGCCAAATCATATCAACATAAAAGAATTGTTTTTGCCTCGTTGGGACGTAATTATTTTTGAAAATGAAGCTAGCTTAACGGTTAAAACCGTACAAAAAATTATATGGGCAACGTTTAAATTAGTTTTCGTATGATTGAGGCTTTGCCAGTGTTGCCGAATCTCTTCAATTTTGTTGATCATCTCATAAAATAATGAATTCATTGAAAATGTCATGATTTTTTATTAAACAAAAACAAGAAATTAAATATTTTTTACACTTACATAGAATTTCAAAACAAACAAAGGCGAATATTCAAAAATGACAAAGTTATAAACGACATAGAAGAATTCTGGATATATTTTGGAAAAATTAAACTGGCTGATGACATTAGCTTGGCATATGAATTTTCTGACGAAATTCGTTTTTGAAATTTTATCGATGCCACATTTTTCAGCCAATACTGAACAAATTTTTTCAAAGAAATCGACTTGAGGTCGATTTAATCATACAAATGACCTCACTTAAAATCAGAAAGGTTTTGAATATAAAGTTGTTAAACCCTTGATTGACATATCGCGAGCTTAGGACAAGAAGGTTCTAACTGCACACTGCACATCACTTTCAAAAAAACTTAGGTGAAATATCGTGTAAATATGTACCCACTTTTTATTTTTTACTTTTTTACAATTAAAAAATTTAAAATACATATATTTAATAGCTGTTATTCAGTAATTTTAGTTACAAAAAATCGATAGAACTTTGCAACTGTTAGGCACTTGGGCATATAGGACAGGAAGGTTTTAAGTGGCTGATAGAACTTTATGTCTCGGTTTATATATAAATTTAACATCGCAATTGATTCGAATAAAAGGATGCCTTGAGCAAGAGTGTTATCTACATCGCAAAAAAGTTATATCTACGAAATTATTTGGTTTTCGTAGGTGCGCAAGGTTCTATTTGGCTATAGTTAGAACGTTGTGAACTTAAGATAGAATTAAATTTGTGCAGATAGAACTCTGTTTCCTTCTATTTCTTCATTTATTTCCGAAACCATAAGAGATAGAGAGATAAGGATAGCGGCAATCGAAAGAGCATAGCCTCTTTAGTACGATGCAATATGTTTACTCAATTTTGTCAAAAATGTCAGTTAGAATCTTGTTGTCCTAAGGTCACGAAATAATATAAAAAAATAAAATGGAAGAATGGAACTGTTTTTGAACAATTTTCTAATTTGTGTAAATCATAAGTTTGCAATGATTTTTGTATGCTCGAGGGAGAACAAACAATCTCATAATTTTTTTTTTGCAATCTCATGAAAAAAAAATAATAATAATTATAAATTTTCAGCACTGGGCTCTACTATGTCGCCATATATACCCTGATATTATAATTCACTTCTTCAATATTCTTCCATGAGTATTTGTATTAGCAAAAACGTTATTTTTAGTATAGCGCAGGCTGTCTTTTTGATTCAATTAAAAATATTATCAACAAAAACTAGGTAACTAAGATATGCTGTCTTTTTTTAAAGAACTTTGAAGGATTCAATATAAAAATTCGTAGAAATTCGCTATTTTGCACAGATAGGTAGGTATACTCAAACAGACAGTTTCACGTTTCATAGGATAGAATAAAATTTTTAATAATTAAAATGAAACCTCTTGCTGAAACACCTTTTTTAATATTCATTTGTATATCAATGTTAAACCATGAAAAGTGAAAATTCTAGAATTCTTAAATGAGATAAATTTGAATCAAAAGTGCTAAAAAGTGATAAGTTCTAAAAAATTGATTTTTTGGTCAAATTTTAATATTTTGAATGAATATTTTTTAAACTACTTAAAATGAACTTTTTTAATGGATTTTAAAGAAATGGATCGATTCGTTAAGAAAATATAAGGAATAATACAGATTAGGTAGAAGTTTGTTGATTGAAGTAGAACCAAGAAGTGTTTGGTTAATCACACAACCAACTTGATTAAAAAAAATCCAAATAAAAACCATCTTAAACCTTGTGATAAAGAAATTTAACATTAAAATATATATTTTTTCACAATTTTTTTTGTTTTGGTTGTATTTTTCATGAACCAAGTGGTATAGATCCATCATAGCCCATAACAAATGCCACTACTTAATCCAAATAAAGAATCTTGGTTTATGATTTTTGATTTTTCAGTTTATTTGGGTATGGAAACTCATTTATCTTAAGGTTTTGTTAGTAGAAATAAAAAAAAAAGTTGATTATGTGAATTAAAAATAAACAGATATTAATTTGGTTAAAAAAAAAACTATCAAAAAATTTGCGTCGTACTTAATATTCTCCAAAAATAAAATAATACTATGTTTAACAAATGTCCGAAATTATATTCTTTTTTTATTATCAACATAACATTAGACCATTTATGGTAATTTATCAAAAAATCAAAACAACAATCTGAATGAAAAAGATGATTAACAAGTTAAGAACGAAGATTAAAATTCCTAAAAATACCAAAATCGCTATAATGTTTGTTTTAATTTTTGGTCAAGATAACGTAATTATGTTAATTAATATTTATCCAAATATAAATTATATTTATATTTGTAAAATTCTTTTAATACTTATGTTGGACAATAATACATAATTAATCTTATTTTTTCATTTCAAAATCTTAAATAATATTTATGGTAATTTTATATATGACGCGAACAAAAGATTTAAATATTTGTTTAGTTTTTATTTTGTATGGGTGCTAGATTTTTACTTTTTAATTTGAACAATGATTTTGGCAAGCTCAGTCATATTATTTTATTTAATTTCTTAGAAAAAATATTAAAGCATGCATTTTTAGACAACAAATAACATTAAAATGTAATTTAATCGTTCATAGTATATTGTTATATTGTGGGTAATGAGCTGAACGTTGAACATGCCATTAACATGCTATAAAAAATAATTATAACTAAATAAATCTGTGCGCAAAGTCAGTGAAGCTTAATACAAAGTTTCATTATTTGTTTATATTTATTTAAACAATTATATTTATTTTTATCGTTTTGAACTTGAAGATTTTAATATAATTAAATTGAAATGCGGAAGTTGTTTTGCACAAATGAAAGTTATGTAGGGTCATAAGCAACGCCTCTGCGTCAGAAGGATAAATAATTTTTTTGCTCAATTTCGGGTTTAATGTTTTGTTGAAATTAAAAAAAAAAACAGTGCCACTAATAAGGACTGGAAATATCTATACCTAAACTCTAGCCTATAAACTTGGTAGGAGCTTACTCAACTGATTGTTGTTACATTCAAACCTTCAGAAGCAATAAATTTTCGTAGAATTCTGATGGTCATTTTAAAGAATTCATAATCCTGTTTGTATTTTTTTATTTCAAAAGAATGTTGATCAAAAAAAAAAAAAAATAATAAAAACAGAGTTTCTCATATTTATAACGTTCAATAAATTGAAGCTCAGAACTTGTGGAAAGCAGCCGAAACAGTACTGCTTGAAATTAAAAATAGATGGAAAATTAAAAGGCAAATTCATAAGAATTACAAGTAATGGTCATTAATTTTATTTTGTTTTTAATTAGGGTTGAAGCAAAAAAAGCTTTAGTTTTATGGCCAGATGGCTTAAAAGATCCTTTTGTGTGTAGGCAGGTCAATTATACTGAAAATAAGTAATTATATGTGTCATAAAATAGTATTTTGTAGTTTTGTTTTTCAAATATGCATTTATTGACATGAACTCAGCACCAACTTACCTTATAGGTCTTTACATTGTAGCTCAGGCCATAAATGTGGTGTGCAGATTCCCTAGTAAGAGGTTTACTGCCCGATTTATAAATGTCGAAAAGATTTATAAGTGGGATAAATTTTCATAAAAAAAAGTTATCATTGTTTTTCTTGGTTGTTCCAACTTTAAAACTGGAAAAATGGAAATTCTAGAATTTGACACTAAATATTAAGGTTTTTTTTGATGACATGTAGAAATTTTACAAACTTATTTTAATGAATTAAACATTTCTTTTAATTTAAACTTCTATTTAATATGACTTTTATTTTATTTACTTTCAGAAGAATCCGATTTGCATGACATTTCACCAGCTGAATTCAAAAAGCAACGAATTCTAGCAAAATCCCAACTCACAGATGCCATTAGAGACTCTTGTTTGCCAAAGATGCTTTGTGAAATGGCATCAAAACCAGAATATGTTCTATCAGAAAAAGAAAAGGACTTGCTCCATATGATTCGGTATATATAAATATTTCAATTAAATGATTACCTAAAATAGGTCAAGGTTTTTCAATGAATCAAAAAGTAATCACAAAATTTTTATTATTAGGTTCATATGCAATAAAATTAAATTAATAATTATTGTAATTAAAAGAAATTATCGAACGCACTTTAAAACCAGTTCAGTTTAATTTTTATTACACCTTGAATTATTATTTTTTATTACATCGTGAAACCTAGAACTTATGCAAATAGGTTGTATTTAAAATTAATTATTTCTATTTAATTAAAATACTAGTTCAATGTTTAATTTTGTTTGTATATTTAATTCACAGCTCTTCAACAATGTCATTAGCTATGAATAGTCCACCAAGCAAATGGCATTTTGCAGCACATATGGGAGAATTACTAAAACACACTGCCGATAATCTAAGTGGACCGATGGGATGTGCGAATCTATGGCCTCACTGCCCAATAAGTTCGAAAAAACTTATGAAACTTTCTTATAAAGTTAATTTGAAATAGAATTATTTAAAAAAAACTTGATAAAAAAAAAAAATTAAAGGAAGAACAAAATTTTATTGTAACTTTCTGGAATTTATGTAAATATTGTACTTAAAAAAAAGAAGTATATTATATATAGTAATAATGACTGAATATATTTAGTTTATAAGGATTATTCGCTAGTCTTTTTATTAAAACAAAAAATCTATAAAATTTGTTACTTATATAGAGGGTATGTTAAAAAAATAACAATTTTGTTTTTAAGTTTAACATTATTATTAATTTAAATTATATTTTGTGACTAAAAATCATTTTTTTTAATTTATAACCAAAATTATAATAAAAAAGTGCAATAAAAAAATGGATAGCAAAATTGAAATAAGAAATTTTTTATTTCAAATAAATAAAATGGAATTTAATACTAGGATAGTTCCTTTACTTTGAAACTCTGTGCATTTCTGTGAATTTCTACACCAAAGTCTATTAAAGTTCATATAAAAAAAATAAAATGACTTAGAAATACACACAAATGCACAGAGTTTTAAAGTAAAGAAACACACCTACTTTTTAGTTTTTTTTTTTATTGAAACTTACAAAATTCATATGAACTTCATTTAACTTAGTTATTCGAAAATAATTTTTAAAGATAGTTTTTAAATAATTTTAAAATCGAAAAGTATGCCTTCTTATTTTTTTTTATTTTCTACAAAGCAAGTACCTATTACATTCATGTGGAACAGCAGTTTGGAGGATTTAATGAAACCAAATACATATTCCCAATGTGGATTTGTTATAACAAATTTGTTTTCATCATACCGTCAATCGATGGGTTTGTTCGTCTATTCGAGTTTAAGCTCATTTAAAAATCGACGATTTTAATTAAAATTCATTTCTATAATATTCGAAAATTTGGTTTGAATTTTTTTTTTAGGTTTTTTGGTAAAAATTCATACATTATTATTGAAGGTGCTTGCAATTTGCAATAACCGAAACTTATTATTTAATCTCATAGAGCTATGTCTACTTAATGGTTAAACCATTTTAACTTGCGATATAGGTATTATATGTCCATATGTTTTTTGATCAGACATGAAATAACAATGATAAGGTGGAAGAACCAAATGTGTCTCCGTCTCAGGGTCTGTCCATTTACCGCCTAAACGGATGGGCGGATTTTCTTTAAACTTGAAAATTATCGTTTTTTTTGGACATTCCTTCGATACGTCTTTTTCTTTTTTTTTAGGACCAAAAAAACGGTTCTTGGCATTTTTGGACAATCTCATTTTTCATTACATTCAATAATTTTAAATGCATATATAGGCTATACATTTCGATAAAACAAAATTTCCGACAGATGAATATCTATTAACGGTACTTCCCATACCTTTTTTTATTTGCGCCTATCTCATTATCTGTTAATCAAAATTTTCAAAAAAATAAAATATTCGATTTAAAAATATTAAATTCGTAGAAATTTGCAAGTTGAGATAGCCCACGAACAGACATAATTATTTTTTTTTTAATTCTGACAATAATTTGAATTTAAAATATGCTTGATCTTTTTCAATCCAACAATTATTTAAATCCATTTAAATAAAAAAAACATGGTGTTTAATATTGCCATTAATATCCAACAAATTAAAAAAAAAATTGTAATTTAAAATAATCAGATTTTTAGTACATCGCACTTCTTCCTCCCTTATTATGTTAATTTTTTAATAAACTAATTGCTTCACAACTCCAAAACAATAAAATAGTCTTTATCGACGAGAACAGGGACGCTTAATTCAGCTGTATGTTTCAGTTTTTTAAACACCCTATACCTACAATTTGAAAACGAAAGAGCTGATACACAAACTATAGAAAATTCAATGAATATAAGATTCATTCTCAAAAAATTATTCAATGCTTAGCAAACATTTCAATAATATCTGCAAAAAAAAAAAAAATAATGCACAACACTAGTTATTTACAAAAAAATAAACATGCGAAAAAAAGATATACCTCAAATGTGCTACCACCAAAGTATGCAGTTAAGTTATAATTATATTGCAAGGAGCCAGCCCGACAATTTGACAGTATTTTTTTAGAGCTTAGAATTAATATACATATATTTATTAATTTTTAATTTAAGAACTTCAAACTCAATCCTGACATCATAAAATGTGACTAAATTAAAAAAATATTTTTAAGTCTTTGCTTTTTAAATTTCGTTGAAAATGTTTTGTCACTTCACGATCACGTTCATTTATCTATTCAAATTAAATTTGGTAAAAAGTGTTTTTGTTTCTATTAAAAACTGAATGCAGCTTTACTTCTGAAGTAATATTAATTTTTTAATTTATTTGGTATTATGACTTCATTTTAAATGTGATCCTATATTTCGTCAAGCATTAATTCATATCGTCAATAATTCTTTATTGAGATATTTTTTAGGATTGTACCATGTGAATTGTTATTATTTTCCAGCTCAAGGTCAAAAAAATATGTTATAAAATTTTAATAGACTGAATTGAAAGCCAATAGCAAATTTTTCGTGAGAGCGGCCCAAAATATTGGAATTTTTAATGCACAAAAATGTGCAAAATTACTCATTATAAGCGATATAAAATTCAAAGCACGATTGAAACTAAAAAAAAAAAAAAAACATTTTTGTGTTTGGCAGATATTCTTCTTTACTGAAATTGGTAAACAAATTTTTACCTATATTATATTTTATTATATTACGGAGTTTATGCAACGCATATTGACAGTTTATTTTAGTAATGCAATAAATTCCACTTTGAATTACAAAATGTCTTGTTTTTAATTTATTAAGTTTTTATTATACAATGTCTTTTTTTTTAAGCAATAAGATGGTTCAATTGTTTTTGGTGTTATTTTTATTAGTTTACATTATATAATGTCTTTTTTTTTGAAAAAATAATATGGTTCAATTGGTTTCGGTGTTATTTTGAACTCTGTATAACAAGTTAATAATAATTCACGATGAATTACCCCAAATTCCTGCCCTAAAGGCCAAGTATTGGTTTCATGCAAAAAAAATGCTGAATTTGTAAACAAAATTACCACTGTGATGATGGAGAAGTCCGAAAAAGTGTGTTTCGGCATAACGTCCGTCGGTCCAAATTCTACCAGATTTTACTCCTGTAATTTTTCTAAATTTTTTTTTCTTCAAAATTTGCTTTATTTGATGCCAATAAAACAAGTCATATTGAATTTTTTGGTCCCACCGTGCCACGAAGAAATTTTTGTGTCAAAAAGCTCGATTGTGCCACTTCGGCAACGCTGCTAGAGAGTAAATAGAGAGTAAATTTTAATTTTTAATTTAAAAGTTAAAATTCATCTAAAACCGTTGCGTTTTTTAAAATTATATCGAAAACGGCTTTAACTATTTTAATTTTAATTTTTGCTTGTTCTGACCCAATACAGTATTTTATTTTTATGAAATTCAATAAGAATCCAAAAAATGATTCTTTAAAAATTTTAAAAGTTTAACTGAAACGTAAGAAAAATTCTTTTTCAAGTGGAAAGAAAAATAAAAAGCATACATATGTATACGTACACTTGTAGAGAAAATTTTGTATCACCAAACTATTTATTTAAGTAAGTCGTCCCAACTGCTAGTTTATAAAAAAAGTATCAAACACAATTTTATCGAAAATGTTCGTATATTTTTCTAATTAATTTCAATTTCAGCCTTATAAAGTAGCTATGACCTCTTATGGCTACAAATTAAAAGCACATCAACCTTTATTTTTTTCAAACATCTAAAGATCCGAAGTGCAAGGTCTTATATTTATACACACTGAAACATTTATACCAATCTTTTCTCAATTCGATATATATTATCTCACAGATGTTAACATTTAACACCATTTAAAGGCAATCATATGACGAAGAGTGACTAATAGCATTATAATCCATATAATTAGTCTCTTTTATAAACAAAAAACTGCTTCTTATGATGTGAAATAAATTACAGATCAAGAGCAAAGAATTCCAAAGTCAAAACGTTATTTTTTTTTTAAGAAGAAAAAGTTTTCTTTTAAATAGTCAAAATTAAGGAAGCTTCCATGCATCAAAATCACTTTGACCATCCTTTTTTATACAAAATTACTTATTTTACTTTTAAAGACTTCCTTTCATACCACCAGGAAGTCAAAAAAAGTCAATTCCGATGTCTATGTTAACCCACCTAAACTTCCATCTCCACACTTTATAATTTTCGTATTACTTCAAATTCATGGAATTAGTCTGCCTCAAACAAAAATAATGGTTATATTATAGCCTACTCCACTTCACTTCTGCGTAACTATCTAAAGACCTGAATTTTAACTCGACTCACTTAACCACTTATTTAAAAAAAAAATGAATATATTTGTTATGTAAGTCAGAGTGACTATGTTTTTAGTTACAAATTTGCAATAAAATAATAATATCGGTTGAGCCTTTGCAGTGTGGTACCTGATGACCGACTACTTGTATTCAACCTGAGGTACAATCTCCATAAACAACACACAAGTTTATAATCCAAGAGATACAACAAATGTAGTCTTGTTTTTTTTTTTTTTCTTGGTTTGTGGATCAACACAATTTCACAAAATTTCAACGTCAAATTCATCAGCTTTTGAAAGAAACCTATCTTGGTCGTGGTGTACGTGTACCAATCCGCATTACCAACCGGGAAAAGTCAGGAAATGGAGGTTTTGCTATACTACCTACCTGACAATTCGTATATATAGCCTCTCACTCAGTATCGTCAGTATTTCTCTTTAACACAAAGTAAACGAATACAAAAACAACAATGACTATGAAGATGGCGACGACTTCATCCAAGGCACATTAATGGTTACCTCAAAAAAAAAAAAAAAAAAAAAGTGTAAATTTCGTAACACCTTTAACTTTAAATGGCTGCCTTGATGGAATTTATTTGTGTATCTTTTAGCTCACTTTCACTAACTCACAAATAGTGACCGATTGAAGATATGTATACACAATAAACGTAGATAGTTTTTTTTTTGTTTGATTTTGTTAACGAAGCGTCTTAAATTGTCGTAGTCTTTTAAGTTTGTGCCCCCCACCTTGGCCTAAAGCGCACTTTTGAAGTTAGCCATCGTTGTAAAATTGGTTTTAGTCAATAACGATATCGCAAGTGAGAACGAACAACTTGTGCAGTCAGAGTGTGAGAGTTAAAAAAAAAAAAAAATAAATAATAATTTTATTTGAAATTTAAAAAAAGACAGGTCTTAACGGATATTTCAACAAAAATTACCTTGAATTTTTATCAAACGTTAATTTGATAGCCCAACAACGCAACATACTTTCATCGTCGGTATCAACACTTTGTGATGCAAATTAGATTTTCAAAAATAAGTTCTGTGTCCAGGGAGTGACGAAAAAATATTCTTTATGCGACAATAAAAAAAAAAAACTAATTAACATCAGTGCAAGCGTGGATATAAAAATAAACTAAAAATAAAAATTTACCTCCAAAAATTTACATATCCTAATTAAACGTGATTTTATAATTTAATTTTTTTGGCAAAAAAAAAAAAAAAAAAAATCATCATGAGGATGTCAACGATCCTATCACTTTCACTCCCTGCCGTCGTGATATTATTAATCTTCTTCCTCGATATGATGGACGAAGTATTTGCTCAGCAACCGGATCCACTGTTTGAACTTCCGGTTCAGTTGATTGGGTTTCCAGTGATAGTACTTTCGGTGCGGTTGTCACAATTTGCAAAGAAGTTGGCATACTCTTTAAATCCAGGTTAGTGCAATTATATTTGTTTGTTAACAATTGTCTACCTAGATGTATTATTATCTTGATATATATTTCATTGTTTCATAAGATAACTTTACTGTGGAATAAAAGAAAAAAACCATGACCTCAATTTTGTATGGAGAGTGCAATGTCCACATACATATGATGTTGGACAATTGAACTGGTCAACCGCGCAGCCGGTTCATGGTTTTGGTTAAATTGACTTTCCAACAAATTTTGAATAGTGGATTTTTTTTTTCGTATAGTTGTTGAGTGAATGTTTATGCAGATTTTCTTTTTATTTATTCGATTGAATTGGTTACGAAGGAATATGAATTTATATAAATATCTAGGTAGCGGTACGTGAGTGGTTTACGAAATGTTAATACACGTCGCGTCTTTGTTTGCCGTTTTGAATGAAATTCCTCGCAGAAAAAAAAATTTATTCAAATAATACAAGTAATTCAGTTATTTTTTTTAAGTTGTATACGAACAATATTTTTTGCTGTTAAGCATTTTTTTATAAGTAAAATTTAATAAGGGACGAATTCTATGCAATAATTTTCTTTAATTTATTTGTATAACATAATTATAGTTATCAATGAAGGTTTTTTTAAATAATACAAATTCTATTACAATACCGAAATACATCAGCCAAGATAGATGACTTGTATTTCAGTAGTATATAGAATTTGTATTAATAAAAAACCCTTCTTAAAAACTAGCCAGGCCACGGGCAAAAAACAAAAACTTCAAATTTAATGATTATGAATTCTATTCTTGTTGGATATAATTCACACTAGATATTCGTCACAAAATATATGTAAGATGACTTGAACTTAGCAAAAGTTGCGTATTGACAAAGGCCTTTACTTGTCAACTGATGAGTCCAAGTGAGATAGCCAGGACGAAACGCCAATTTTTGTAGGACTTTAAGGCCTTTAAAAGCTATTTTGAATCAATAATTATCAATATTAAGTTTATGTTAATTTTTTTTAGGAGTATTTAGGAGATTAAAGGGGGAGTTTTTCAGAAAATACTAAGTTATCTCTAAAAAAATCTGTATTTTATTAATCCTACACATAAATCAATAATTTGTTATTAACGTCAGTTAATACAAAGTTATAATTTATCAAATTTTGTGGATTATTTCCGAGTTAACTCGATACTTAAATTGACTAACTAAGTGTCCAATGCACTGTCCTGCCATAATAATAGCGGCGTCATACTTTTTTTTAAAATTTAAAATTGAAATTGAATTTTAAAACTAAACTGACAAGTTTGAGCGTTAATGTTAGTAAACCTGTCAAATATTATCAATTGATAATATCTACTCCTGTTTGTTGAAATAAGAACATCGATAAAAATCAAAGTCCTTTGTATTTTGGTGAGACTAAATATTTTTGTTGTGGCACTAAATAATTGGTACTCAAACCATACCGCATACAATAGTAAAATCAACCCAAACATAGAACTTGAACTAACTCTGTCATCATTTTCGAGTGTTTACAGAACCCTTTATCGATATACTAGTCAATTTCATTTATGCAATAAAAAATAGTTCAGGGTCACTATGGCGTATACGTACTTTTTGTTTTAATATTTTTTTTTAATTTTAATCATAATACTGTAAAACATTTTATATATAATTTTTATGATAAAATTGGAACGGTTATATGTGATTTTATATCTGATACAAAGCCTGGGGATATACGCTTTAAATGTGTGTAAATGCGTAGTATTAATAAAACGTCTTTTTAAATGTTTATCATTTAATGTTTTACGGTTTTTCTGGCTAAACCTTTTAGTTGTTCAGTTATTCCTAAAGAAATTTCAAACAAATTGGCTCTTTGAAACGACTTTTAATTTTTTTTAAAGACGGAATTAATAATACTAATAATACTTAATAATACAAAAGACATAAAAAAAGTCCATATTTATTTGGGAAATAGAGCAAACATTTAGAATTCATTAAATTTTAGTGAATCGGTAATATCCACTAATATTTAGGTCGTATTATTCTGTGTTTTTTTTTCTATTGTATTATTTTTAAGACTGCTGTACAGTAAAAATTGTTTTTTTACAATATCCAACAATATTGAAAAGTGCAGGACCCGCATAAGAAAAAATTTTTTTATCTGATTTTGAAGTTTTGCTACTTCTATTTTTATATTAGTAATATTTTTATTTTTTTTAGTGTTATTTATTATTTTCTTTTTAACTAACTGAACCCTACAACGCTTCGCAGCGCCACTTATTCAACATTTCTCAAATTAATTTTCGAAGAAAAATGTATGTATATTAAAAAAATAACGATGACATGCGTTATTTTTTTAATATACAACGATGACATGCGTTATTTTTTTAATATACAACGATGACATGCGTTATTTTTTTAATATACATACATTTTTCTTCGAAAATTAATTTGAGAAATGTTGAATAAGTGGCGCTGCGAAGCGCCACTTCTCAATTACAAAATTGTATCTTTCTGAAAATCTTACGTAAGGAGGAATCTTAGATATAAGAAAAGTGGGCAAGGTAGTAGGTGGACTATTTAACAAACAAAAATTCACACGCTTTTGGCTGAGTTTTAAGTTTTCAGCTTTCTTTAAGGACGTCTTTACAGATACAAATTGTAATATAAGAAAATTTGGCTTGGTATTGGGGGCGGAGAATAACACATGTCATGGTTTAGGTTGAATTAATTACAAAATGTGTACGTTCTAAAGACGAAGATATTTAAAATGTGATAAAAAAGAACGGGAAGTGGTGCGAATCTTACTTTCTAAATCATTTCGCTGTTTATAGGAGTAGTTTTCGAATCTTTAAATACAGACAAACGAAACATTGTCTAATTTAGAATATTAAAAACAAAAATTAAGAAAGACCTGAAGCCCTCTTAGGTTTCAATTATTATAGAAGATCAATTAAATTAAAATAAAACAAATACTAAAAGAAGAAAAAGAATTTGACAAAAGTTATTTTTTTTTCAAAAGCTTATTTTTAAGCTCAACAATAAAATTCAATTCCTTTTCTCTCGTCGATTAAAAAAACGCATGCTCATTATTTATGTATATAACAATATTCTTTTCTATTTCTATTTTTATTTTTAACTTTCTTTTTTACAAACATAAATTATAATTTTGTATTCTTTTCATTTTTTTTATAGCAACCTACCGTGCACGAATGAAACGCGATTTACCATCAGAAATATACCTTTCACAAACGGCAGCTGATGCAATCGTTGCTGAAAAAGAAATCATGAGAGAATTCGGTCCAAAGGCATGCATCCTTGAAGAACCATGTCGTTTACATGCTGCACGTCCTGGTAATAGAGGTGCACAACCTGACTGGCAAGAAATTCTAAGGTTAGTATTATAGTTGTAGTTGTTGAAACAAAACAATACAAAATCAAAAAAAAAAAACACTAAACATAAAATTTCATTCGAGTTTCTTTATTGCTCATTTATTTTAATGCTTGTCGTCATTTTCTCCATTGCAATGCTGCATAAAGTTTCTCGAACTGCAACTGCACAAAGTTAATACAGCAATATATGTATATTGTACATATAGTATATATAGGTACTTTTGAATATTAAGTAATAACAAATCTTCATTCTTGAATCGAAACAATAAAATGATTTCCAATCAAAAATTTTTATAACAAAATGCTAAGTCATCTGTAAATTTTTTGTCAGCTTCATCTGTTGCACAATTGTACACAGTAGAATGATACTATGATTATGCGACATCTTTTCGTGTGTCTTTGTTTTCTTAACGGAGGAAAAGAATGCAATCATCATTGTCCAAATCATCGTTATACAGTGAAATGTAGATGTACTACTTTATTGTTTTTTTTCCGAGTCCTTGACGCCAGTAATAAAATTTTTTTTACTATCTACTATTCTGTTCGTCATCTCAACCCTAACAAAACGTTTCAATTTAAAGTTACTCGGTGTCCTATGTCCTCTCTATGCAAGGAAAAGCATCCACAATCAAATTGAATAAGTTTTATTTCTGTGTAGTTTTTCTTCGAGTCACTTTGCTTTGATTCGTAATATTTTTTTTTATAAATTTTTAAAATGAGTTGCATTGTATAATTGCCACAAAAACTTGAATTCATTGATGCACTTTCTGGAACAGTCAAGTTACTTCTAAGGTGGACTTCATAAGCTATGACATTTATTAATAAAATAAATAAAATCAATCAACAAAATCATGACAATTAAAATTTTTTAATTTATTTACGTTTTTTAATTAGAATGTTCATATAGGTATTACATGAAAACGTACTCAATGTTTTGTTCAATACAGAAAAAAAGAAAAAAGTGAATCTCACAATTCGGGATTTTTCAAAAATGTCATTTTGCGTCTAAAATGCAATTGCAAGGTGTTCTTAAACGCAAACTGTCTAGTTGACGACGAAAATCCTGAAAATCCAGAGAATATTCATACAGTGATGCCAGATCGTGGGCGAATGCCCTTTTTGTGGGCATTTGATAAACAAAAAAAAGCTAAAAGAGCGAAAGGGCGTTTTCATGCCTCTCAGTTGAAAAAAAGGGCATTTTAATTTTTCAAACTTATATTAGTTTTATATTTGAATGCAGCTATTGAAGTTCATACTTTGAAGCAATCCATTTGCATTTCGTTCATTGAATGAAAAGATTATCAAAATATTTCAATACTTTTGAGCGATGATCAAAAATGTTCACTCAAAAAACTTCTCATTGAGAAGATGTGGCATGAAATTTGCCATCTTCTAAATTTCAATGATGAAATTTTGTTTCCTAATTTAGAAAAACTTGTTAAAATAGCATTGACTCTACCTCACTCAAATGCTGAAGCAGAACGAATTTTTTCAATAATAACAGACGTAAAATGTAAAAAGCGAAATCGATTAGGCAAAGAAATGATTAACAGCATTTTGTGTTGCAATTAAAGCTGTGTTTTTTATTTTTGTTATATTTTGTATTTTTTCTTTTATTTTTTTTTGTGGGCAACATCGTGGGCATTTGTCGACAATATCGTGGGCAAAAAGGGAATTTTCGTAAATCAATTGGAAAAGTCTGGCATCACTGTATTCATATACTACGTCAAACGCGTTTCCACGAAAATTGGATGAGGTTGATCAAACAGAGTTTTTGCAATCAGGATGGTTGTAAATTTTACGATATCAATATCTGCGTCAAAAAATGACAATCATTTGACGATAAAATTGACATAATATATATATATGGGATTAAACGAGATTTGTACTGCAACTAAAGCGTTTAAAGAATTTAAATCATTTATAAATGCAATATAACTATAAGTGTTTTTAAGAACACATATGGGCTTTCATAATAATGAAAAAAAACTATACTTAATAACGTGTTTTTGTCATATCGAAGTCAAAAAAACAACCTAAAAATGCTTTAAAAATGTGCTTGAAAATAATTTGCGGGAAAACCGTTATCCACACAGAAAAAAGTTGTATGGAAGATACAAATATCTAACTGTTCTTGTTTAAATACAAACAAATTTTCAAAAATCTGTTGTAGTTTGGCAAAGTTAGAGCCAGTCAAAAGAAAGGAGAATACAAATCATAAAAACCGTTATAAGTTGAAAACGAAGCGAAAACGAGAAAATAACCTCTTAAGTTTTTCGACTTGAAATGATCTCAGGAACTCATGGTTTTCTTCTGAGGTGGTGATTTCGGGATACCCTGTATAAAATTCATTTAGGTTCAACCTTTCACATAAAATGAATTTCATAATTTCAATCATTACCTTATCATCTACCTTACCATTGATCATTGAAATCTTAGAAATCAGTTTATAAGAAAAATAAATGTTCCTTTTAGCAAGAAATAATAAAAAACTTTACTCTTTATTTTCACATCAAAATAATCACTGATTTCGTTTTTTAAGTGCCTCAAAATTAACAATTAAAATTTTTGATGATCGTCTTTTTGAGGTTTTTAGCGTTTTCTGGTACTTCATATTCCAAACCTATTCTGTTTAAACTACACCGGTTGCGAATTAACTCGAAAAGCTTCTGTTTCAGAAGTTTTCAGATCGATATCAATTTTTAAAGAACCCACAAAAAACGACGTTGAGAACCTAAAAGTAACGTTTGAAACCCCTAAACAACGTAAAAAATTTCAAAAACAACGTCATGATTTTTTATGTTAGGTATACCTCTCCACATCCACCACTACAATACCGACATTTCCCATTGTGCTGGAATCACCCATGATTGTATATGTAAAGTAGTTATAACTCCTAAGCACTATACCACCGATCGCCAAAACTCAGCACTACACCACCGACATCTATAATTGTGCTGCAATCACCCATGATCGACTGCTCCACTGTGCTGGAATCGGACAAAACACACTATAATAATTATTTATGAATTTTGAGATTTTTTTTGTTTTGAAAGTGGTTCCTAGAAATTACCAACTTTCAAAATGTTTATCCCACGTAAAATATCAATTATTAAAATTTTTGAAAATGGAAACAACAATTTCAATGGTGAATTTCACCTTAAATAATGCACTTCTAAGTCCAAGAAAAACTCTCCGCACTTTCAATGAAGTCAAACTTTTTCTTCACTTTGAAATGGCTGCGGAGATGGTTTTGGGCAAGTATAAAGTTCATCTGAAGTTTAAACATGTTAAAATCATTTTTATTTCAACTTGTTTTGCGAACAGCATTGTACCACTCACACAAAAAAAAAAACAAAAACAGACTTTCCAGCAGAATATACCTCAACTGTTGTGAGAAAACTTTTCCAAAAACTTTTCGAGCTGTTAAAATTTTACGTAGTAAATTGACGGGTGTTATATATGTATGTATTACGGTTTTATACCTATATACATATGTAGAAGTTCAAAAACTCGGTTGGTAATATTACAAATGATACAATGTGAGTCCTTGGACACCACTCTAGAGATTTTAATAGGTTTTCGTTACGTAAAATGTTATCTTTGTTTAACAATTGCTAAAGCATTGTACTATATGGCTGTTTCTCATGAGATAACAAGTAAATTGTATCTATAGTATAACCGTGTGTCGGTTGTGTGGTAATCCTGGAATATATGCATAATTTTATTTGCATTGCTATACCTATATGTATATGCATAACCATACCGAAGACCTATACCGACCTATCATCATATTCATGGGAACTTTGCAATGAAACGAAACTGTCCAAAATATTATAACAGCACATGCATGAGTGGTGAACCATATAGCATGGTGTCGAGGATGTTGCCCGGATGTGTCAGGAGTGCTTTGTCGTCTAATCAGTTTCGATACATAAATTCTGATGAAAAGTTCTCACTCTCTCTCTCACTCTCCCTGTCTCTCGAAATTCAAATTTCAAATCAACTTGACTCCACGAGTCCTTTAAAATGCAACAATGCACAAATAGTTTCAATTCTAATTTTCAGGATTCTCATTTCGTCCTGTGATGTAAGTGTATGTGTATACACAGTCATGTGGAAATATTACAACTGAAATGAAAGTTTGTTTAGCCTCAGTTGGTGTTTTGGGTCATTGTCAGGACTAAAGATAGGTTTTTGGAGGGAGCAAGCATAAAATGGGATTAGTTCAAAGTTTGTTTACCATTTCATATATCGTTGTTACATTTACCTTGTTTTCTTGTCAAAATTTTATGAGATCTGTGAAGTGGTTTCACTTAATTTATGGACTCTTAAAACTTTTATTATTTTCATGGGGATACATTTTACTTAACTTTTCACAAAAGGATAACGATTGGAGATTTATATAGTTAAGATAGGTTTTTCTATCATTTTTTTTCAAATTTATATTTTTAAAATCGATTTTTGTAAGTAACTTTGTTGCACTTTATATGAATTTAATTAAATTTGTATTTTTTAAAAATAATATAAGAAAACGTTGTTATTTCGTATAATCAATGTGCGAGTTATTGAATAATTATTGACTTTATAATCACGATCCTTTTTAAATGAATTTTTTTTTAGGTATAGAATTTCTCATTAAATTAAATATTTTTGAATTTGTCTTTTCAAAACTAGCAGCAAACCATTTTAAGGCTGATTTCTGAAAGCTCTGAAAATTTCTTATATTTTTTATTTTAGCTAACATTACACTTTTTCAATTTCTAACATCCCTATATTTTTTCCGATTTTTGCATTTTCTGCAACCTAAGCGAGCCATCTATAACCCTTTCCTTGTTCCTTATTAATTTCCATCAAACCAAGTTGAGATTAAAAAAAAAACATTCCTAATTCCATTGTTTCTATATAAAGAGATTTGCCCAAGGTATGTTCAGATTTAAGCTTGGTCCTCACATTTTGAACACTTGAAAATGTGATTTGCTTGTTTCGAAAGACTGACTAGGATGAGGGGCGTTATAAATGATCAAAAATTCCAGAGAGCAATGTATAAACAAAAAGTGAATAAGCTTCTCTTGCTGGATAAAGGATAAACTCATTCCATATATAAACTTTTGTATTTATCTATACATCTACATACATGTATGACTATGCAGTATATGCATATACCAAATGCCTAATGTGATGACTTTCTTCTCTCTTTTTCTCCACAGTAACTACAAAGTTCAATCAACTGGCATGAAACAGTGGTACCTCCTTTCGGTCTTCATTGGTGATGTCATCCGAGATGTGCCATTGTGCAAGTACCTGGCCAAACGCTTACAGTGTGGAACTGATGGACCCGAACAGTTCCTCCCGCCACAATTCACCAGGGATTAATATCGTTCAACTGAGGCTGCTGTCGTTGCCACACTGATGTCGGATGTATACTCCTTGTCATTTATACATATATATATAGCGTTGGACCATCATCAGAATTTCAAGAGTGCCTCGGACGACAATTGTTGCAACAAGCGCCGTGCATCCTTCCATCTCGAAATGTAAATAATTATGTAGATATATTAAAATCCTTTCCCCCTTCATCAACCGGTGCGTTGGTCGGTCGTCGTTATTGTCCTCGTCATTGGTTTGCATATATATACAGCAAGTGCTTTATGAAGTCCAGAAGCAATGTGTCCTGTCCCATCATCTATTCTAACGCGTTTCCATTGCAATTTCCAGTGTGACGGACTTAGTGTATAGTGTTTGCCAAAAGTATTTTGGGATGCATAAACCTGGTTTTGTACAGAATTACATCCTCACATTCTAGTCTTTCATTCAATTCATTCATGTACTGTACACATCCAGAGAGAAAGAGGTACGAGCAACGACGATGCAATAAATATTCCCTAGCAGGACATTTGGACTGGACTTTGTATTCTATGGATATTGTGGACCCATTTATAGACATGGTTTTTACTTAGGTATAGGTATAACATTGGTATAGTAATAGTATACGAGAATATAGGGAGGGATTGCTCCTGCATCAGGAAAGAGTGTTTCATCAGCTTCAGCAAAAGGTATTAACTTGTTGATTTAAAATTTTAACAAAGTCCCAGGTTTTTCTGTGTGCAAAGTGCAATACTTTTTTTTTTGTTGCTTTGTTCTACTGCCTTGCATTGTAAAGTTTTTGTGTAAATTTATTGTCGTATATTAAAATGTTTTTAAAGGGTCCTTATGGCTGATGAAATTCTCTGTATGCAGATAGTATTAAGTTATATGCATGTCTATTCTATATATAGAGTTATGTTTGTGTATATGTTTGTTTAATTTGTCGTCCTCGTTGCAGCGAACGGCTTAAATATTTGTTTTTATTTTATTTTTTGTTTGTTTTATTATTTTATATTTATTGCATTCTTTTGTTTTGTTTATAGAAATTTATATTTTAAAACTGTAATAATAGAAGAATATGTAAAATGTTATAGCTTTTAAGATGGTTTTAATAAATATTTAAATGTTATTGTTGAAAAAAGGAGATGTTTTTTTTATTATTATTTTGTACCATATGATTTTATTGGAACTAACAGGTATGAAGAGAACATTACCACCATAACTATATTTTATTTTAAAGTAAGTAAATGAGTTAAATCAGATTTTTCTTAATCAATATCTGAAACAAATTTTGTACTTTCCTTAAAACTTAGGTTCAAAGTGCGAGTTCATCTTAGTCTCGGGGTTTAACTGGAATAAAGTTCTGCGACATGTTTTTCCGACAATTAAAAGCAGGATTTATAACTCTCGGCTTCAAACTACCAAATTCGATGAGATAAATCCAGATTAACTGAGGACATATTCACAATGAAAATATTCACAATGAACTTAAATGTAGTCTTAACTCATTCTGATTAAGCAGATAGTCAACTCGTCAGCATATTGAAAAAAAAATCTAGAGCTAACTAAAAAAAAATATGTAATGTGAGTTAACTTCAATAATACATAAACTCGGGATTTAAATGGTCAAAAAAACGTTATTTAGAAGTTTTACTTCGAAGGTAGGATAGTATCGCATTTTAAAATTGAGCCTTTGTTTTGAGGAAAATATAAATTTAGCTTGAGATAAAAAGTAATTTGGATATCTAAAACTCTTGTTTGAATGTATTTTGGTTTTCAAAGATAAAATTATGTCTGTTACTTATATCTTAATCGAAAATGAGTACCTATATGCTGCTGATGGGAAAAGAATTTATTTGTATTTAAAAACTTTTAAAAAAGATTAATGTTTAAAAGTTTTAAGGATTCGTAATTCCAAAAAATTTAAGAAAATCGACATTGGGCCATTAGAACCAAGATACAAGATATATTTCTAGTTGATATTAATTTTCTGTCAAGCAGTGTGGATTTAACGCTGATCGCATTCATTTTGATGAAGTACAATTAGGCGAAGCTGAGTAGATTTTATGCGATGTTAAAGCAAACATACTTTTCGGGTAGAATTAGTAACATGAAGCAAATAAATAAAGGTGAACAAAATAGCTCATTTATAAATATGGTAAGTACATTTACCAAGAAAATTCGTTGAATTTCAAAAATGTTATACCAGTTCACCTACACATAGGTAAGGCAGGAATGGCCGTGTTCCTTTATTGATGCAGAAGTGCTCATGAATCGATTTAAATGATAATCTAGTACATACTACCAAATGCTTGTGGTCTCATGTGCCAATTTTTTATTTTATAAAATTTAAATAGTATAATTTAACTATTGTTAGCTTTAAGTCTTCATTTGAAATAAAGATTAAAAAAAAAGATAAGAACTTCTCTTATTTTGGCGGAATCACGTAATTTTGGTTTCTGAAATTGTAGCTATTTGAGTGTATTTGAATCCCGATTTTTAAAATACCGCTTATTCAAAAAATTATAATCCAACTTTTTAAAATCCAGTTAAATTCAACCAAACACGTTTTTTACTAATACACATATATATTGTAATTTATTTAATTAAATTGTAATGTTGGTTTTAAATTACAAAAAATAAAAATTACTCGACTAAAAGAAAATACATCGGAATATTTTTGGTTTCACTGTACACATTAATTGTTTTTGCTCACAAAATCTAAATAAGAGAAAAAATAGACATAAATAACTAAAACTGATTTTTTGCGCCGTATCGCCATATAATTATACAATTGATCTAATTACTAGAAAAATGTATCATTTCGTTAATTGTTAAGAGTTTTTTATTCTTTGTTTTTATAGAATAAGTAAAAAAATAAATAAATTAATTTTAAAATTTGTTTTTCGTTAGTTTTAAAGTAAAACCTCATTTAAAAAATTTCGTTCATTTAATTTCTTTTAAAATTCTTATCATGAAGTACCTTACCGGTTCTGAAAGTCAGAAATCTATTCTTTAATCCTAAATTTAAATTAAATTATTTATATCAATATTTTTTGAAAAATTTGCATGCAAACTCAAAATGTTGATAAAAAAGTTTAAACCATTTTTTTTTTCAAAATTTGTATTATTTATTTATTTTATATTATTGCTGAAAATTTAAAAAGTAGTTATAGTTTTTCCCGAATTAGTAGGTTTACGAAATGCTTATTTTTTGTATAAACCTCGATTTTGTTTTAATTTTGTATTAAAAACTTAATTTTTTTGGCAGAACTTGAAGTTTCCTCCAGCTAGATTTATCGAACACACCTTGAATTTGTAGCTCGGATGGTTTTTTTTTTATATTCAAGTTCCCTCTAAAATAAGTCGTTATACCCACAGTCGTTAAACACAAAATTTTTTAGAAAAAATATTTTCAAACATTTTATTTTACCTAAGTTTGTAGCTTTTTATATGCTAATTTGTTGCGCAAAAATTAATTGTATAGCTTTTATGGATACATTTTTATTTGAAATTCAAATACAAAAAAAACGCGCTGATAGCATTGAAAACAACCAAAGTGATTTTTATTGAACTTAGTGAAGCTGTAATTGTTATCTAATATTTTTAAACACGATTTTTTTGCGGTATCGGAAATGAAACTAATTTTGAAATTTGTATTCAAGCTGAATTTGAACATCGTATTATGCGACTTTGCATCAAAATTTATTATTTGAAAAAAACAATGCACGAAGAGAGTTTGAGCACATTTATGTAAATGTTAATTGAAAACAGCATAGCCGAAAGTCTTATATCGTGAAAAATATTAAGCCTATAATTATTGTCGATTATCAAATTGATTGAGAATTTGTACCTTCAGAAAAATTAAATTTCAGACATTTTTCTCACTTAAAAAGTGAGCCAGCGAATCCAAGATTTTTATCCTTAGCATTTTTATAGCAAAGCTACTAAAATATTTATATCTGATGGCATATTTTGGCTTCGCTTAAAAAGTTTTAAATCAGGGTCAGATACTCGCCCGGGGTGGAGTGCTGAGTGCGTAGGACTGTTATCGCGGAAGATATTGGGTTACATTCCCAGTCTATGCCACCTAAAAAAAAAAAACAGAAATGTTTTTCAGGGGCTGCATAGTGCATATGCCTCTTGCGAAGAATTGACAAATCTTCAAAGAGTATATCTTGTCATAAAAAAATGTGCTTCTCACCTGAGCCGTTCGGGTTTGGCAGAAAATTGTAGGTCCCTCAATTCCTGCCAGTAATACGAACACAGGAATGGTTGAGAGTTGTAAGTCACTAGGCCTGGGTTCTACATGAGTTGTCACGCCATCCAATTTATTTATATATATAATTCAGGTTCAAGACATTTTTCATTAAAATATAATTTAATTCGTGGTTTCATATAATATTTAATAATTTCATAAAAAATATTTTTATGTTTATTTATAAAAATATTTGTAAACAAATCTTAAGCTAAAGTTTCTAGAAATTCCCAGATTGATGACCACAGGTATCGTTTCATAATAATTTTACATAAATCATCTATCACCCACAGCCGTAGTTAATTTATTTATTTCTCCATATAGTTTGCCGATTATTAATATACCCATACCTAATCGAGCATTACCCTACTAAGCTTATATAGCCACAAACCTAATATGCAATAGTGTTACTACATAACATTCTCCTTTGAAGTGGAAATGCAAACAAAAACAAAACACTAAAAATATTGTGTGATGAAAAAAAAAAACCGTAAATAAATTATAATGCGATCGTTATTTTTTTTAGGTTCAACTTCACGGGCAACTTTCACTAACACCTAATTTGTACCTTCCACTTGTGGCATCACATCAGAGCACTACATCGTTGTCGTCGCAATTTTCCACTTCAATACGTACGTTAACTTGACAAAGACCCATGAGTGACTAAGCTGATGTAAAAACTGATTTTAGCTAACAACTATGTATATCCACTATCACTCGTGAATGCTGGTTTAGTTAAACTATATACATTGTTAACATGTCCCGGAACTGGTCAAGACATTTTCAACAAAACAAAATACATATATATAGCTTCGCGGATTTTTTAATGTTTACATTTTTTTATTCACAACAATATTTTCGCTGAGCAAAATCCCTTCTTTTTCTTCAGATGAACTTAAAGAAAAAAAAAACGAAAAAATGTTGCTATCTGAAGTTCAGAGTCGTTCGGTTGGCGATGAAATGTGCATAAAATGTTGGACTGCTCATTTGGTAACTTCATCTTAAATTCAACGCACGTATCGCGTTCAACAAGCTTGAAACTACTTTGACGTCGGTCGTGGTGTTGGTTGTTTCATGATATTCGACCTAAAGTGACATTTTTTTTTTAGTTCTTAGTTATTTCTTCTTGGTTTTTTTTTTGTTATAATTAAGTGAACCCACACCTCATGAGCTCTGATCCTTGTACCTTATATTATAGAACTGAATTGTCCCAGGGAATTAATTCATAGACTCTTCGTTCGTCATCGTTGAAGACTTATGCAATGAAGAAGTAGAAGACGATGGTAGTATATACGTCTACCTCAGTGGCAGTGGCATAATTAACAAAAGTGACGTGCAAATCGTAGTGAAATATTCCTATATTTTTTATCATCATCCTTAAGGACCTTAAGGAGAGATTTCTCTATAATAATACCACAGCGAGTCAAGAGTTCGAGTTCGACGCATAGTGTGAGCAAATAGCTTCTATATATGTGCAGTGTGCAAAGCTATTGTATATTTTGAATTGCAAGTGCTTCGCAGATGTTTCATGCTACTTTTTATTTCTAAAAAAAAACACGAAAAAAAAATACCATCTCATCTCGTCGTCGTTGTCGTTGTCGACAACATCGTGTCGTGTCGTTAGAAAATATTATTATAAGAGTAGAAAACTCAATTTGATTTCACGTGAGAATATAATACAAAAGTGAACGCTGTGGAGCTTTTAATCAGAAACTTTCCATCCATCTCTTCGTCCTTCTTCGGTTGTGCAAAACTGAAACGTTAATGTTAAGAAGTTATGATACCAACCGGCTTCAGTGTAGCTGGAATACGACGCGAATACAAAAAAAATAATACGAATAAGTGGATGTGATTTTCTTGGGCATCAAATTAAGTTTCAACATCAGAATGCTTCCTAAAATTATGCATCATTGCGCATTCTTAATTATAACGTTTTCTTCTTCGTACATTTTGTGCATACAAAATGGAAAAACTGTTCCATCGTCATCATCATCATCGGTTGACAAACTGAAGAGGTGAGTCTTATACAGTGGTTTGAGGTATTTATATATTTATATGAGAGTGAGTGAAGAACTTAATTTATGAAAGTATTTGTGATTTTTTTTTTGTTAAGAAATGATTAAGTTTGAAAAACTAAACAGATTGTGTGCAAAATTAAGAATGAACATAAGAATAATATGAAAACTTCAAGAGTAGGTAAATTATAATGCAGTACCTTATGTTAACTGTATTATACGTCCTGGACGGGACAGTCTGTGGATAGAAGGTTTAGAAATATATATTTTTTGTGAATAAAACATAACATTATGTTGAACTTTCTTCATTATAAAACAAATGCAAAGAACTAAGGCGAGCAAAATTACACGCAGAAAAATGATCGGTTAAAAACAACTTAAAACTCGGTTAAGTTAAATAACAAACATTGTTAATGTATAACCTGAAAACTCACCAGGTTAAATTAGAGCAGTGGACTTGAGTGAATAAAATTATTTAAATCTACACACTGAATCGGTTAAATTTTCCTAAATTTTATTAAACTACTTCTGTGTTCATTTGTTCGATTTCAATAACCAATTAAGTTAGTTAATGTATCATATTAAATTGCAAATATTAAACAATCAACTCAGATATCTATGAAATTAACTATATATAATTAATTAATTTAAGTAAGCTACTCGTTTAACATAAACGATCTTAAAAGTTTCGAATCCTTTAACCAAGTTTCTCCATTTAGTTTTTTATTTGAGGTTTTTATTTAAAAAAATTATTTTAATCGAATCGACTTCGTTAGAATAAACATAGTTAACTGTATTTTTTTAAACCGCACCAAAAAACGCTCTCGGTTAGTAATTATTTTTCTGCATGATAATAAAATGCACGACTTTTCCAAACGTATTCTTTTGTGGTTCAAGGCTTTAAAGTAATACAAAAATATAAAGTTATAGAGTTATTACTGCGTATAAGGATATAATCTCATTTGATTAGTATTTTGATTTTTTTTTTCAGAAGACATTTTCATTCCCCCGATGCCCGCCAATCATTTTTTCATCAAAATGACTTCGACAGTTCGGGTTTTCAGCCATCAAATGGGCCGACAGGTTTTCGATTTCCTGACAAACATCAATACAATACAAACAGTCCAAATGAGCTGCTGCCATCATCATCATCAACATCATTTGGATATGAGAATCCTTATCCAAATAATAATCGAGAAGTGCCAAACAATAATGAAGAAGAAGAAGCAAATCCATACAATTTATCCTTAAACACGGGAGAACACTCAACCAACAACAACAACGCTAATAATAATCTAAATAATTATTATCCATATCAGCAACATGCGAATGATGCAATTGCCGGCTTTGGTCATCATTATCGAGGCTCACCTAAAGTTCCGAATGCAAATGATTTCTATCTCTCTCATCAACAATCACCATCATCATTGCTATACCAGCAGCAGCAACAGCAGCACTTGAATAACAAGAATCCTTATTATCCCACTCCATCACAATATTATGACTATCAGCCAGTTCAACGAAAACCTACCTACGCCCAGGCTTTTGGTAATTATTTGTTTAACGGACAACCCAATTACAACCGACCAAGACCAACTCCACCACCACCACCATCTTCCGCACTTGGGTCAGAATCATCTTATAGTCCTTATCAAGACGGACATTTAACGGGACCTTATCCTTATGACGATCTAACATCACCGTCTGGACCATCCACTTACCCATCCCATCAGTATGCGAATCAATTTGGTAATTTTGGCAGCGGTGGTGGTTTTGGAACGACGGCAACGACAGCAACGACGGGTTCAGCTAATCCCTTGGGAAGCTTATTAAACAGCATTGGAGGACCGTTTGCAGGCGGAAATCCTTTTAGTATGCAAATTATTAGAGGATTGGAGAATATTGCACGCAATGACGATTTGCAATGTGTACCTAAGGTGCTGTGTCAAATGCTTGGCTCACCCACCCGTCGGGCACAATTTCCCAGCTTCATAACATCACCGGTATTAACAAGGTAAACAAAATATGTACATACATTCGAGTGTGTAAATATTTATTATATAATATGTGAGTTAGTACATACATATATGTCTATTGTAATATATGGAATTTGTTATTATAAAAAAAGTTAAAAATTAAATTAGTAGAAACTTCAATATTACATATCTTGTTGGTTTATACCTCTAATGAGGTACCTGACACTAGCTCTCCAATGAAACATTCGCACCGCAAATGTACGAAAGCCAAATGTACTCAAACCAAATGTTTACAGGGACATCATGCACGAAATACAATAGTAGTCAACAACTGACTTACTCACGAAACATTAATGAAAAGGCTATAGATGCTATTATTTTAGTGCAGGGTCATACATAAGTCGTATATAAGCGTTGATACACGCAAACTTTTAATGATTGTAATTTTTTTGCCGTCTGAAATAACCTGAACATCAGTCGCTACCTACTTTTGTATTTCAGGCAAGTGTCGCTGAGAAATGAGAATATTTCGTTTTGCGAACATTTGGCTTCCGTGCGTGTGGCAGCTTTCAAACCTTGCTCCAATCGGATTAAATTTACTCCAATTTTTTAAAAGACAAGATAAATCTACTCCATTTCTTTGAGATCTACTTCTTTTTTTCCGCACTTAAAAATTAAAAAAAAAAATTTTAAGTAAACTACATGAAAGGAAATGACAGCACTGGTTTCAATTTTCTTACCGAACTCTGAATGTTTTAAACTAAAATTCTATTATGTTTTGAAACGAATGGAATTTATGTGATTTATTTTTTTGTTTGTTTAAAAATATTTATTTTTGTTAAAATTATTTGTTTTTAAATCAAGTTTTTGAAAATTTTTGTCTTTCGTTTTAAATCTACAGCGAAAATTTTCAATTTACTCGACCTTTTTTACAAAACTGCTCTGAAATTATTTTTTTTTACATAAATTGGCAGTACTGTTTGTAGTGACATTTTATTTGACAGTTGACGGATGCTTTTTATATGTTGCAATTTTATCATATTCTAAGCTTAAAACTAAAGATATAACATCTTTCATATTTATTAAGAAAGGTTTTTCTATTTTATAACGTTTTTTTGTCTTTTTTTAACAAGAATTTCGTTCAATATTCTTCAGTCCTTTTTTACATTTTTTCCCTCAATTATACATAAATAGAAATTGCTAATAAACATTTCCCTCTAGATTTGTCGCATCATTACCTTCTTTTTCGCCAGCACTTATCTACGGACGAGCAGCGTTACTTGGTCTCAGTGGTGGTGAATACAGTTGTGCTCGAACTTACAACAAATGTCCACAAAACGAAGTAATATTTTATTTTATTTTTTTTTGTCATTTCTAACTTAATATAAAATTCCATTCAAATTTTAAACTTATGACATCTCTTCCCACAGGATGACATTCTGTATTATCTCAACAATCATCGTGGAGGTTTCTTTAAGTTTTTCAGCGAACCTGATACTCAGCAAGATACTCAAAATCAGTATACAACTCAACGGCCATCATCATCTTACCACCAACAATCGCCAGAATCACCATCAATTTTTAATTTCCTGACAGGACTTGGTACAACATCCCCCTCAACTTCGACACAAACGACCAACACTAATCAAGGAAACGTGAATTCTTTTATGAGTGATGCCGTAACGAATGGAATTGGAAGTCTTTTCGGAAACATAATTTCAGGCTTCTTGAATGGACAACAAGGAGCAACAAGACGCAATGATGACGAAGATGATATTGATGTTGATGAAAATCCGAAAAAATATTCTGATTTAATTGAATCGAATTCCACGACAATAGATACTGACGATGACGATGATGCCGACGATGAGCAAGTGGAGGGGCGGATACTTAACAATAAAAGCAATATCCTGGCCTATGCTGAACCAGTACAACATGATAATCCAATAAGTTTTCCCCCAGAGAATGGGAATGACAATTACGAAACTCAACAATTCCAATCGGAATTTCGATTCCCATCAAATTCTCCAGCTCCTCCTCCTAATAGGGATATTGCAGATGATGAGCAAAATGGAGACTATCGTAGGGGAAAGAGGGTGAATTTTATTGATTCACATGAGGATGATTCTAGTCGTCCTTATAGTGCTTCGTATGGAACGAAAATGATTTTTCCCGATCGAACTGGTACTGGAAATTTACGATTTGACAATGATGAATATTTTCGGGTAGGAAAAATCCTTAATCGTCCTTCTGATTACAATCGGGTTGGTTTTAGGGATCGAGAGAATTATAGAACTACAACAACAACAACGACTAGGAGGCCTTTAAATTACTACCCAAGTCAGAATACGGGAAATTTTAATCGATATGCTTCGAGTAACTATTATAGACAGGATTATAATGAAAATAAGTATCAAAATAAAGAAAATGAAGAAGATACATCGGGAAATGTTTATGTCACTAATAGTCAAGGAGTAATCGAGTACTACATCAATGCGAACGGAAAGAAAATTTATGTTTAAAAGAAAATATATTTTTTATGTTCTAATATATGAATTCATATACCTATTCCTAAGGTTTACCATGCTATGTCGCGGTCTAAAAACTTAATAACTCTGCAACTGGAGTGAACTAACATTTTTATCAGGATAAGATTTGGTAAACTTAGAATGTTAAAAAGGGCTTAGCACCGCATTGTATTCATTGTATGATTGGCTCTGTTAAAAAATAATTTTAAGTCTAATCTAGTCGTAAATTTGGAAATATTTATAGAATAGCTGTTAATAAAATAATTTAAAACACAGAAGGAAAGTTTATTAGTTTGAAGTTAGACTTCCTTATAATCCTACGAAAAAATGTTTAAAGAGACAGGGTGAGTTGGTGAAAGAAAATAATAAGTACGCTTTATACAAAATGAGGCAGAATTAAATAAGCTAATGGTAATAACGGGTGATTTTTTAAGAGGTTTAGAACTTTTTTTTTAAAAAAAAACACAAAAAATTCGAAAAAATGAATGAAATATTTATTCGAATCGATAGTTTGAACCTTGCAATTTAATGTTTAAAGATAATTTCATGCAAATGTTGACCGCGGCTGCGTCTCAGGTAGCCCATCCGCTGAGTCCAATTTTGGCATACTCTTTCACACATATCGGCCGGTATCTCAGGAATGAATGCATGGATGTTGGCTTCCAGTGCGTCAATCGAAGCAGGCTTGTCCCTATAGACATTAGCCTTGACATACCCCCACAAAAAATAGTCTAATGGTGTCAAATTGCACGATCTAGGCGGCCAATTGACCGGCCCGAAACGTGAAATTAACTGTTCACCAAACTCGCCTCGCAATTGCGCCATTGTTTCGCGTGCTGTGTGGCATGTGGCACCGTCTTGTTGAAACCACATATCATGCAAGTCAAGAACTTCCATTTCGGGCAAAAAAAAGTTTGTTATCATCGCTCGGTAGCGTTCACCATTGACAGTAACGCTGCGATTCGCATCATCTTTGAAGAAATATGGCCCAATAATGCCGCCGGCCCATAAACCGCACCAAACAGTGGCTTTTTCGGGATGCATTGGTAGCTGTTGCAATGCTTCTGGCTGATCTTCACTCCAAATGCGGCAATTGTGCTTATTTACGTACCCATTCAACCAAAAATGAGCCTCATCGCTGAACACAATTTTTCGATAAAACACATTTCGAACCGAGCACGAATTTTGATAGTAAAATTCAATAATTTGCAAGCGTTGTTCATTTGTAAGACGATCCATGGTTAAATTGCAAACCAAACTGAAGCTGTTTGACAGTGACACAAGGTACTAAACACACGTCAGCTGTCAGTGTTGCCAAAACCAAACCAGCTAAAAAATCACCCAAGCGTATAGGTAATTAAAATTTAATCGAATTTTAATTCAAGAAAAAGAAAAATCGGAAAAAAATTTGTCGGTCGTTAAAAATTCACTGTCTGAAATAGTAAAATTCAGGAGCGTTGTTTTAAGGAATTTTTATTGAAAATTCAAAACCACACTCGATATGATTCCATTCATAAATATGTTATGTAGTTATTTGAAATATTTTAGAGGATCTTTATGTTTATGATTATAGCCCATAGTTCTTGAAAAGCCAAAAAAAAAAAAAACCACTACAACATACATAATGAACGCACCACAACCTCAACTCAACGAACAGACCCATCACCATTGAAGCTGTGATCGTGACATGGAAACTTTCTTTTCGCTTTCGATCGTCTCCAGTGAAGGTTCCAGTGATTGTCTTTTATCTTAAAAATTTAGTTACGAATTAAAATAGTTTTATATGTTTAGTATAGTTTGTTTTATTAATAAAACACAGAAAGTTAAAATTTATTTTTTTTTAGTTTTCATCCTTTTTAACAAGAATACAAGATATTAAAAAATCTTATCGAATAAGGTGTTCTTAAATATACCCTTGATGATAATAGAACAGCGTTTCACAATACAAACAACACAAAAGTAAGTGCTAATTTTATGGACGTGGATTGTAGGTAGCCATCAAGAGTTATACTCATTTTGATTAGAGCAGAAGGTAATTTCGAAAACTTTAGGAAAAAGTGTGTTTTAAGTTAATTTCGTTTGACTGCTCATTTCATTTTGAATTTAATTTGATAGTTAATCACTTGTTTTTGTTGTTTTCTCCTTCTGTTTCTCTTTTTTATTCATCGAATTTAGATATTACCAATTGTTTCCTCTTTGAATAGATTCCACTTGGGTGTGTTCGAAAATTTTGTTTAAATTTGGTTTAAAATACCTCATTGCGAAATGTGAATTTGTATGGGAAACGAGATGATTTGGAATCAAATTTGGAAATTTTTGGATTCAAAATGTTTCAAATTTTTTTTCCTTCACTATTTAGCAGTTGCTATTAAAAAATTAAAGGGCAGAGAGCACTTTTAAGAGAAATGATAATGATTTCGACCGCCGCCCGCCCGTGTCTGAATTCATTTTTTTTAATTTCTCAAAAACTAAGTTACATTTTAGCATCCGGTTTTCTGTTTTTTATTGAAAATTAATAAGAGCATTGAATTTTGAAAACAAAAATCAAACTTAATTATATACAACTTTGAAAAAAAATTGTTTGAATTTTTTTTAAATTTTTTTCTTCAAAATTTCGAGTTTGAAAAGTAATTTTTCAAAAACTGTTAGTGAATAGTTTTAAATTTAAAATGAAAATTAAAGAAGAGATTTCTGGCTTTCAAAAAAGGTATAGCATGGCATTGTAAATTTTACCGTTGTTTTTGGATAATTTTTTTTCTGTTCTAAGTCAATTTTTTTTTTATAAAATCGCCTCTCCTGCCTAATTCGGCGGAAATAGACCCCCCCTCCTTTACGATTTTTTTCTTGTATTAACCCAACCTACTCGCTCTAGCTTTTTGGTGCACCTTATACCGTTCTCCCTGTATAGTATTATCTTTTAAATTAGCTTTTTAATTTAAAAAAATGAATTTTACCTATGTAACGGGTGATTTTTTAGCTGGTTTGGTTTTGGCAACACTGGTTTTGACAGCTGACGTGTGTTTAGTACCTTGTGTCACTGTCAAACAGCTTCAGTTTGGTTTGCAATTTAACCATGGATCGTCTTACAAATGAACAACGCTTGCAAATTATTGAATTTTACTATCAAAATTCGTGCTCGGTTCGAAATGTTCATCGCGCGCTGCTTCCATTTTATGGTCGGCATTCTCGACCTTCTGAGCAGTCTATTCGGAAGATTGTGACCAAATTTCGCACCAAATTTACTTTGTTGGACATTAAACCACCAACACGTTTACGTACTGTGCGTAGTGAAGAAAATATTGCGGCCGTATCAGCTAGTGTGACAGAAGACCGCGAAATGTCGATTCGGCGCCGTTCCCAGCAGTTAGGCCTTTGTTACAGCACTACGTGGAAAATTTTGCGGAAGGATTTTGGCGTTAAGCCTTTAAAGATACAGCTGGTGCAAGAACTAAAGCCAGCCGACCTACCACAACGCCGAATTTTTGGTGAATGGGCTCTTGGAAAGCTGGCCGAGGATCCGCTTTTTTATCGAAAAATTGTGTTCAGCGATGAGGCTCATTTTTGGTTGAATGGGTACGTAAATAAGCACAACTGCCGCATTTGGAGTGAAGATCAGCCAGAAGCATTGCAACAGCTACCAATGCATCCCGAAAAAGCCACTGTTTGGTGCGGTTTATGGGCCGGCGGCATTATTGGGCCATATTTCTTGAAAGATGATGCGAATCGCAGCGTTACTGTCAATGGTGAACGCTATTGAGCGATGATAACAAACTTTTTTTTGCCCGAAATGGAAGTTCTTGACTTGCATGATATGTGGTTTCAACAAGACGGTGCCACATGCCACACAGCACGCGAAACAATGGCGCAATTGCGAGGCGAGTTTGGTGAACAGTTAATTTCACGTTTCGGGCCGGTCAATTGGCCGCCTAGATCGTGCGATTTGACACCATTAGACTATTTTTTGTGGGGGTATGTCAAGGCTAATGTCTATAGGGACAAGCCCGCTTCGATTGACGCACTGGAAGCCAACATCCATGCATTCATTCGTGAGATACCGGCCGATATGTGTGAAAGAGTATGCCAAAATTGGACTCAGCGAATGGGCTACCTGAGACGCAGCCGCGGTCAACATTTGCATAAAATTATCTTTAAACATTAAATTGCAAGGTTCAAACTATCGATTCAAATAAATATTTCATTCATTTTTTCGAATTTTTTGTGTTTTTTTTTTTTTTAAAGTTCTAAACCTCTTAAAAAATCACCCGTTATAACCGTTTCAAAGTATAATAAGTCTGCTAGATGGCATTTTTCCTTCATATGATAAATGTCACTTTGCAGGTACCTATCTTTTTTTCGCCTCGGGCAGTTTATTTCAGTAATTATATATACATTTATTCTCCCACAGGATTTATCCCTTTTCCCACACTCAATTCCATACCATTTTTTTTTCAGCAAAACTGAGATATTATATAGAATGAAAAAGGATAACAGGCCATTAGATCTGCCACGGTACATGTCATATTAGAAAAGTATCCGTATCAATGGATGATGCTGCTCAAAAGAATATTCGTTTAATTTAACCAGGATTTACATACATATAATGCCTAAAAAAAAAAAACGTTTATTCACATCAAAGGGAGTGGCAATCATTCTCTATGATCATTTCACACAACCACCTCCACTTCTATATGCGATGTCAAACGCAAATCCTTTCTAAATGGGTGTCAAATTATGTTCCTTTGATTGACAGATTTGTTTTATTTTTCGCCAGTTGACATGTAATACGCATAGCGTCGACATTTCCGACATGAATTTTGTATGCTTGTTGCATGTAATCGTGTGTATCGGGTCCTTATATAGAATTATGACACAGCCTTGCGGGTGAATTCGAAAATTATTAATAACTAATAATTTCAATGTGGTTTCACTTACAATAGGTATATAGTTTGCGAGGCGACCAACGTTCAGATTCTCATTAAAGTGTAAGTACTATTGAGTATTTCAATCTATCTAACTGTGACATAAACCTCAGAAGGACATGAGACAGGACCTTTGAGCTAAGCCACAGAGGAAGGGGTGTCGCATATTATGTTGGGCATGGCCGGTGTGTAATGTCGATCTTCTTACAATATTCTGCAAAACATAAGGATAATAATAATTGAGATTTTGGTTTCAATTCTTATTGCATGTCAGAGAGTAATTTTCTCGAGAAATTATTATAGTTACGTATAGAAGACGAAAAAATAAAATAATAGCAGTAAACGACTGTGTTATTGAAATTCGAGACGTTAACGACAGCCTTATAGTTGGTATATTTATATATGACACAGCGTAATCATGCATGCATGTCACAGGCACGTCACAGAAGACAGAGGAGGAGGACATGGTGAGTCTAAGTAAATTAGGTTATTATACAAGACTCCTGGCGATTAGGATTTATTGTTATCAAGTTTTATGCGGCGAAAATTTGTAACAAAGAAAATGTAGATGGTGGTGGTGGTGGTGGTGGTGGTGGTGGTGATGGATAAAAACGCACTCATGGGTTATGCGGGTGTTCAAATCCTCCACCTCTTTTATGTTCATTTTGGGATAGATTAGGCGTGCATGCGGATTCATTACGCGCTAGTGAAGGTTTATGTGTAACTTAGGTATACATGAGTATAAACCTGAAAACAATATTGAATGGTTAGGGGTAGAAAAAATACAAAACTCGAACTCTTGTTCTCTTGTGGATTAATCCTCTTATAAGAGTAGGGTATGTATATGTTTTTATCAAATTAGAAGGGATTTTTATTTTCTATATCACAATGGGGTGGGTCGATTGTTAATAAATGAAAACAAAACTTTATTCTGCTTACCAATATTTGGAGAAAAAAAATCTATTTAATTGGTTACTCTAAAGACTGATTAACAACTGATTGGGTTCATTATTCTGGCTGCCAAAAACACTAACGTTAGATTTGTTGCCGAGTGACCAACAAGGAGATTTAGTTTTTTTTGTGATGAAACATTCATGGATGAGTCAAAAGATTTTTGAACTTATAGGTTATGTAGTTTGATAAATTCAATACAAAAATATTTAAACATTATTAAGCTGTTGACTAAGGGGGTTCACTTATAGTTTACAAAAAATGCTGATCTATAAGTATAAACAAAGAATGACCCTAAGGGCCAGTTTCACAGTGAAGTAAGTGTCACTTAAGTGCCGAATATGGAAAACTAATTCCCAATTTCACAGTGTAAACTTATCGGAATAAGTGACACTTAAGTCTTCGATGTTGGCCACTTAAGTTCCACTTACTCAGGTAGTAAAACTGCGGCTTAAGTGCCAAAATGGGAAAATTAAGTGCCACTTATTTTGTTAAACTGGCCCTAAATATAATGATTAGTAGACCAGTTAATAAAGCATTATGACACCGAAAAATTCGAATTTTTCGAATTATATAGTTTCAAAATTTTGAGTTTAAAAATCATTTATTTAAAAACCAAGCACTAAAATAATATCATTGAAAAACATAATTAAAGAATGAATTACCGACTTTAAGACAAAACTATAAAATAATAATTCTGTGGCCAAAAGGAATAACAGCATAAGCCGACTTATGTCGAAATTGAGTATATTACACTATCTGATGCGCAATATGCGAATCTATATACTGTTATATTTTGTTCGTGCTTTTATCTCTTACGGTTTATGAACTGTAACACTTCGTCCGTAAGTTGTTTACCCTATTTGTAATCGTAAAAGAAACATTTAAATTGTTCTCCTGAAAACTTGCAAAAAGTGATTTATGCTGTTTTTCCTTTTAGCCACAGATATTGTAAGTGTTGCCGTTGTGTTTTTATATTCATTTTCTATTTTCAATATTTTTTTTAATTTGCCCCTCCCACCTAAAATGATGAATAGAATAGAGTGGGCCAATATCTTAAAATCATGTTCATAAAATGAACCAACACCAAAAAGTACATATGTACGCTTTTATCAAAATGCACAATTTTTGAACAATTTTGTCACTAAGCCGCCTCACTTTATAAAAAAGTAAAAACCTTAAATCTTCCGATTGGTTTTTTTCGAAAACGGTTACTTTTATGAACAAAAAGTATGTTAATGTTTTTTATAGAAAATTTTTTAACCTACGAATTAGTTTTTAGAAGATTTTTTTTTAACATTTTGTCTATTAAACTTACCATTTGGGAGTTATTCGCCTGAAAAACCATTTTGGTGATCCTTCAACCTGGATGGGGACTTTTGACAGTGTCTTTAGAACACTATGAGGAGGATATATACCAAAATCCATGGGGGTCATTCCGTAATTTTCTAAACGATAATCGTCAAAACGATAATCGTCCATGATTTTCTTCACGTAACTCGTCACTATCGTAAAATGGTCAAATGGTCTCGTCTATCGTTCGTAATTCCAGAGCTTTTTATGTATCTCAGAAACCCTCAAACTGTAGTTGAAAAATCAAATTGGCTGTCATAATTGTCAATAAAATAAATTTTTAGTGTTTTTTTTTTGTTTTTGGTGCGGATTGAAACTAAACGGAAATCATTTTAAAACGTAAGTTGTATTTTCGTTATATTTTTACAAATTAATAAAGTTTCAAATATGTACTTAATAGGGCAGTCACGCAATCTCAAATTGCTATTTTAACTTGCATTATGGAAGTGTGTGGAACTCTAGAATTCACAACAAAACTGATAGCAATTACTTAAAATTCATAGATTGGGATCTGTCAAGCAAATTAGATTTAAGACAAGCTATGAATTTGCCGCTAAACCCCAACTTATACTCACTTTTTGAAGTTTGTTAAATGCTTGAAAATCTGTCAGAACAGAATCCGTTTATTTTTATTTTTAAAAGAATTAATTTAAAACTCCACTGATTCCGTTAGGAAAGTGACAGTCGAACAACCTTAAGAAAGCCAATGTTTGTTCAATAAACGATTGCAAAGAATTCGAAGAGTTTCGAAATAGCGATTATTATCAATTTTATCCTTTCTTCCTTTTTTATGTAAGGATTGTTATCATGCGTGAGCAAAATAACACAAAGACAGTGAACAGTTGGTTATTTTCCAACTTCTTCTTGGACTACAGTACCTAAACACTTCAAAGTTAATTCAAGACGGTACCAATTTAGCTATCGTCCAAACGCTATCGTTTAGACGATAGCGTTTCGACGATTATCGATTTACGTGAAGCCAATAAAGATATCACTATCGTTCAAACGATATCGTCTGACGATAATCGAGTTACGGAATGACCCCCCAGCTTTCTGGCGATTATTTCCTGATTTTATCGCTTTATTGACTTGGCTAACTATCAAGTCAGAGGTCTGAGATCGAATCACAGCCTATAAGTATGCAACAGAAAGTGAATTGTCGGTTTTAGTATATGGTCTAAGTAAGAAATAAAATTATTTTATTTGTTTTATAACATTCACGGATGGGTCGAAAGTTTTTTGTACTAGATTATGCATTTTGATAAATTTTATAGGTAAACACAAATTGCAAAATCATCTTGTTGTAGATCCTTAGTTTAAGTGCTCAGATTTTAAAATAATGATGATCTGTGTTCGATCGAGTAGTGAATCAAAGTAAAATGGTCAAGCTGGAGGTCTTACATGGAATCCCAGCCTAAAGGTACGTTAAAAAAAAGTGAATTGCCTATTTTAGTATATGAACACGCCTAATAAAAACAACAAAAATCTTTTCTTTGTTATAATATACAGCTATACATAAACTACATTAAATGCATAATTACTTTATCACCTATATGTTGTTTTTTCAAACATACATATATGTACAAGTACACAATATGTATGTATTTATGTACCTATGTATTATGTATGAATTGCATAAAAAGTAATATTAGCAAATCTAAATCATAATAGCAAAGCAAAACTCATATTCATTTTTTTAATTAAAACCATGAACATAAAACCAAAAGAAAAATAATACAAAATGACGGTATAATTGTTGCCAAGAAAAAAAAATTACCTTTTTATTGTTGTAGAAATAAGTTTAAAAAATCATCTATGTCTGTCTGGATTTATTACCAAACTAACCAACCTATATTTACTCATGTGTACTTGAAAATAAGAAAAAGAATCCAATATATATAGCAAACAAATTACATACACAAGCATCACAAGCTTCCACTGCACAACTGGTTGTCTGTGCAAACATAAATTTTAATTAAAAATTTAGAAAAACATTCGCGTAAATACTGATTTTTATTTTTTTTTGACTAAAGGTAAATTTTCATTCATATACGAACATACAAACACACTATCCTTATTTTTTTTAGTCGTCCTGGATGAAGGATATACAAAATATAGACAAACAAATTTTTATTCGTTACATCTTGCATATTTACCCTGCCAATTTCTGAATGTATTTTTTTTTTGTTATTATTTAACTTTAACACCCTGAGGGTAATTCTAAAATATGAGCTTCCTGGAAAATGGAAAATATATACATACATAATTTGAATGCAAAAAAAACATGGTTGCTATATTAATTTGTGTTCTTTTATTTCCATTTGTGCGGTATCCAGCTGTGTATATATTTTGTCGTTCAAAAAGTGGTTTCTATATAAATGTACATATACATAATATTTATGTACGTCCTACCTATGTAATAATTGACATTTCCTTATCCTAACAAAAGGTGGAAAATCTCTCACCGATTATTTTTTTTTTTCAAAATTTTTTTTTTGTCGAAAAAAGATTGCTCTACTATATGTATACAATTGAATTTAATAAAATTGTAATAATCTACGCCCATCATAGACCACCTATTGTTTAATTCACGTGCCACACTTCAACATGAAAGTGTGTCGGATTTTGAGAGTTTTTTGTTTGGCATCGGGGAGCATTGTCAATTCTCCAAAGAGCAATCTCTTTGCAAGGACACGTGGCATTTTAAAGACAAAATTACATTATCAACATCATGGCATGGTATTTCATGATGATAATAGGTTAGGTAGTTATGTAGTTTGTGGTGGCAAGAGGTTGTGCAAAACGCTTCAATTGCCAACACCAATCACACAAGAGATTTCTTAATCGGATTGACAGAAACGTTTTTGCAGTGAATGCGTGATTAAGAAGAATTGAAATTTACTCGATAACTGACCAAAAAACTCCTTGTGCTATAGTGGGTTATAGTGGGTGTTCAAATTTGAGATATATAAATTTTCTGACATTTTTTTAACAGTTACTGGATTACACCTATATTTTTTTTTCAGGTTGAAGTCTATACATTTTGGTTATAGTTAAAATGAATTGCTACACGAATGAACAACGTGTTTTCATTATTAAAACTTATTTTTAAATTTTTTGTCGATGAAGTTAAGTTTCGTTCAAAATGCGGTAGAGAAAATGCTGTGACAAGTCATTCTATTAAACTTATCATTGATAAATTTGAAGAAACATGGTTCAAGTTCAAGATCAGAATAGCATTATTTATTTACCATCGTAGGAAATTATATTCAGTGATGAAGCTCATTTTGGAAATGGCGGATATCTCAGCAATCAAAACTGTCTTATTATAGGGCTGACGAAATTTCTAGAGAATTGTTTATTTAGCCAATGAAACCGAATTAAATTTAGTGTATGGTGTGGATTTTGGTGTGGTGGCGTAATTGGTCGTTCTTATTTTTTTGGAAAATGAAAATGGCAATGCAGTTACCCTGAATGGAGCTCGATATCGAGAGACGATTTTAAACTTTGGAAAATATTGATGTGCAGAATATGTGGTTTCGACAGGATGGTACAGCATGGCATACAGCAGACGATCAATCTTTTGAAAAAGAAGTTTATAAGTAATCGAATAATTTCTCTAAGAACAGACGTGATTTGGTCACCAAGATCATGTGATTTAACACTATTAGATTTCTTCTTATAATGTATCTTGAAGAGCATAGTTTATGCGGCTAGTCCTCAAACTATAATGCAAAACTTCAAAGGCAACACTAATTTAATCATAACTATTCCAAAAAGTTATTCAAAATTTTGGCAAGAGATTGACAGCCTTTCAAGTTTATATGTAATAGAGAAGGGCAATTGAACCAAATTCTTTTTCATAACCGGAACCAATAAACTTACATTAATTTTCAATCAAATTAAATATAGATTTAACACATCTTAAAGTTTTCTTAAGTAATTCTTTTAACATAACCTAATATTATTTAAAGATTAATTATTCATTGATAACGAAATATTGAATGTTTCATAAAATAAGGTTTATTTTATGGAATATTCAATTTTTTCGTATTTTGTTTTACTAAATAAAAAATGCTCAGAAGCTTTTGATACCCGTAGAAATATAAAAAGGGTTCTGCTCAGATCTGAAACCGAAAATGCTTTTGCTTAACTATAGTTTATGAAAATATTTCTATCCAATATTTTAATTATTTTTATTCCATTCCAACTATAGTAAAAACTGGGACACATTCAAATTTTGCTTAGATGACCAGGTTCATGATTTATATTCAATCACTTGAAATCGAAATTTTATGAGACTTTGGTGCACAGATATAACCTGTCCAAAGATTTCTAAAAATTACTTCACAACCAAATTATGGTACAGGTATGTGGGTATTTTCGAAAAATTGAAGGCTATATTGTAGTCTTGCGTATAGATGGGATACATATTTCCCAGAAAAAGTAAATAAAATGTATTTTTCTACGGTCCCTAATTATTCAAAAAATACTTTTTAGCTATAATTACGAACTAAACAGTTTTGTTTATATTTTTCGTTAAGTGTCTTATAAACCTAGACCAAAATTTACTAAAATGTTTTTCACAGGTTACTGCCTCTCGCGAGGAATTAACAAATCCTCCAAGAGTATCTCTTGTCAGGAAAAAGTGCCTCTCATCTTATCCGTTCAGATTTGGCAGAAAAATTCTAGGTCCCCTCCATTCCTGCCAACAACACTCACACTGCACTGTCACCAGATGCTTAATCATCTTCTTAATCACAATTCATCTCAAACGTTGTTCAAAAATTAATTCACGAATTATTCCAGCGGAGTAGAAAATCTACTACTTTACACAAGAACTCTGATGCCGCCAAAGAGTAATATTGATAAGATTTCATACTTATTTCTCTGAATAAAAATAATTGATGTTTGATTTGAGTTTATTAATAGGCATATGAATGAAAAATTTGATGAAACCCAAATAGATGTTCGGTAACCTATACTTCACCACCTAGAAAAAGAGTTTCATCGAAGTTCTGTTGCCTTAAATGTTATCCTGGACTTTTTGTCACACACAGAAACAATATTGAAAGAGACACTAGTTTAGTATAATAAAAAAAATTGCAATTAAAACTACGACAGACACTCAATGGTCGCGTTCAGGTTTGTATCCAAAGCGATCTGGATAGCTTTGTCTTGTTGTAAACCCTTGTAAAATCACAGCTGATATGACAAAGCAGCTGTTGGCGAAAAATAAAGCTATCTTAAAAATTCTGGGATACTCATCTATCCTATGGGAAATGTCAACAACAGCTGATTTGCGTTCAGAAACATACTGGATACTCGAGTTTCTTAGATAGGCTATCCTAGTGCAACCTGAACGCGGCCAATATGAAGTTAAACACGTACGCATGTTCATTATATATGTATTGTATATGTGTCTAAACACAGAAATATCTATGCATTTTCAATGACGATACCTTTTTACGTATACGAATTGTATAACCATCGGAATTTTTAGACAGTTAATCTTCGCATATAAAGGTATGTATGTTTTAAGTTGTAAATATTAAAATCCAGCTGGGAAACATTTTTTTTTTCTTTCAATATTGACATTGACAAACAAATCTCAACTATATTTATAAATATTTGCAAATGTATGTATATTTACAAAAATAAATTAACGATACTATTTAAAATACTCAATCAGCATATCTGTAGTTTAAAGACACATGATTAATTAATGCATTAATTACAAATATGTATGTACCTACAATACTCGTTTTCTCCTTTTATGGTATAAATATCAAGCTACAGGTGCAGAGAAACATTAAAATCTCGTATATGCAAATATTTATACGCACAAGCTTCCATGCCATCCTGATGGTTTAATTAAATGATCAAATAATTACCAAACAAATTCAATATCATATAGAAGCTCGTCGAAGTTATGCTCATTAAAAATTCATTAGATACACCATACACCAGCAGCAGCAGCAGCTTAGCTTTTACATGATATTCAAGCTATGGGGGTAAAGTTTTCCAGGTAATACTAAAACCGACAGACTCGAAACATTGCGTCGTTGTCGTTGCTATATTAAAGTGGAAGTATTAATATTTAATTATTTATTTAACAACTTCAAGCTGGAATAGATGGCGCTACAAAATGAAGGTAGGTGAGTTGTATAGATATGCAAATATAGTAGCTCTTTAAAGCAAAAATCTCGACGTTTTGTAATTAATATATGTTATTTACAACTATACGAGCAATATAATAGGACTTGGTATAGGTAATAATTAAGGATTCCTCATTATTTAGATATGAAATTTCATATAAACATGTCCTACGCAAATATATTTATATTCCAAAAAGTAAAGTAAAACGACATCTTTTTAATAATAAAATAACTATCTAGAGGGCTTTTTAAACGATGGTGATGAATAAACGAACGATATATAAGGTATAAGGACCTTTGGTCATTATATTATGATGGTCATGTTTGCACTCCTTTTTCAATTGGCAAGGACATGTCTCTTTAACATCCTTTTAATATTATGAATTGTGTGCAAGAAGTTTTCCGCATTGGATGTTTTACGATTATATGAATAAAACCCAAAGATATATTATATTATATTACATTTCTTTCAGGAATTTATGGATGTGAGATATATGTTCATGTTGGTCTAATAAAAGTATCTCAACAGACCGAATAAATATAACGACCATGATGCAATTTAATAAGGGAATATTATAATAAGGATGTGAGTTGAGTATGCGGCCGATATGTCCTTAACAACATGATGGCATGTCCGGTTGTCCGATGAATGAATGACAGATTATAATGTGACCGAAGCTAAAGAAAATTACTCACCGTATTTAATATAAATCTTTGACATGATATTTTATTATATTTTCTTTCATCAAAATGACAAACATCATTCAGAGAACCTATCCTACAAACTGATGGAATGTTATTAAATGATATTCATGCGGCATTTTATATATGAAAAGAGGTAAAGGACATGCTTATATAGGTAAGGTATATACATTTCCTTTATGAAAACTTACATTTGACAATAAATGCTCTCCTTGACAACTTATGGCCTGGTGATTAAATAGAAGATATAATTTGTTTTTGTGAAATTTGGTCCTAATCTTTATATGAAATACAAAAAATCATCTTGTATTGACATCGAGAGAAGTAAAATCCAAAGATGAAAAGCCAACAAAACAAAATTGACAGACTTTTGTATTCTATATCACGATGCATAAAATTAACTGATCATTAATTTCATATACATAGTGTTTGTTAATGCTTTGAATCAGTATTTTCTTCTTCCTAAACAAAATGTAATTTTTTTAGATATCGCCATTCCTGAAAGTATGCTATTTACGGATTTTCTGGTCGAAATTTTTAATTTTCTGCGACATGTCTTAAACTGTTCATTTTAATATATTAAGATGTTTGTGTGGGATCTAAGCATATAGCCTATAAACTACAAAATGCTTCTTAATTCACCGATGAGTTTCTGAGACAATGGTCTCAATGGGTATATTTTATTATCTAAGCATAGCTCGAAATATATTATTTAAATAAAATGCTCGACTGGGTCGTACGAACTTTACACGAAGAGGATCTGAATTCTTAAATAAATCTCAGTTTATGAGAAAACAATTTTAAAGATCGTTGAAGCGGTTTTTTTTTTAATAATTTTAATATATAAAATGTTGTAAACGTTTTTAAAACAAAATATTGGTACCAAATTTTTTATTAATAATTAATGCAAAATTAAGAAAATTAATTTTGCAAAAAAAAATCATTTACTTATTTTCGAAATATCGAATTTAAAAAAAATGAGTTTGAAATTTTTTTATTTTTAATATAAAATTTATTTGCAAAATTGTATATGCGTTATTATTTAAAATTATTATATGCTCTTATGTAAAAAAACTTCAATAAAATCGGTACAACAGATAGTCAAAAACTGAGGAAATAGTTCTATAAGAGATAGCATTTTTAATCTATATAGATGCAATTTTTTTCCAATAGAATAAAGATCATACAAAAATTTTAATCAAAACCGTAGGAGCCGTTTTTTTAGAAAAATGAGATTTTTGTTATCGATTCTTAAACACTTGTAAGGAAGGTACCGTTATTTTTGGTTTACTTTTTATTTAAAATCTAGATAGTGTTTAAAAGCAATTGTTCCTAATAAAACTCGACTTAGTCGTTTTCGATTTATTAAAGTCTCAAAAAAAAATTCGGAATTTTTTTCAAAAATCCAAATAAAAAAAAATGAAAATTTTTTCATAAAAAGCTTTTAAAACTTTTTAAAACAAACACTACACAAAAGTGAACTAAATCCGTTGTTTTTGAAAAAATAGAAAATAAAATAAAATAGTACCTAGTCTTTTGGTCTTTTAGAAAACAAAAGTTGTGTGAACATTTTTGAGAAAAATAAGACTTTGAATAATTGCTTAAAAAATTGTACGGCAGGTCGGTACTGTTATTTTTGGTCTTAAAAAAAATTTAAGAAATAGTATCGGGTGATTGACCAAAAAACGCTAGGTACCAGGATTAAAGACACACCCGTTTAGGCTGCAGCTTAATGCACAAACAGTCAGAATTGTGAGAACCACCTTCTCGACTTCGTTATTTCAACTTTGATCAAAATCTCGAGTTTGATTTTTTTTTTTTACGAATCCATTACTTGCCCTATAGTTTACCTTTATAACGTAAGTAAAGATTTGATACAAAATATTTGCACTAGGAAATATTTACAAAAACAACAATAAAAATAATTTTTTTTTTAATATTTTACAACTTTTTAAATTGTTTGCAGTTTTTGCTCGCAAGCCTCTTTTTTACTTGTAATTCATAATTTTTGTTTTTGCAATGTTTTTGTAGAATTCCAGGCTTACAGACTGAATGGCTGGTGCGATTGACATAAAATTTGATACTTTGCGTTTTTTTTTGACATTTTCCAGAGGGATATTGAAAATGTTTTTTTTTTATCAAAAATAACATCACTTTTTTTTCATTTCCGTTGCATTTCTTGGTGGGCTTTCACTGAAACTAGCTAAAAAGGAGGAAGAGGACATTCACTAATATGTCTGTCTATGGTTGTACCGTTGTCTGAATAATTCAAATTTTTACAAAAATAATCGTTCATTATTTATATCTTTCTTTTTATTTTTTTTATCTAATAATGAGCTTTTAAATACACAAACTTAATTCCATACTATAGTTTTGAACTTAAAAATTAAATTTGTAAGTGTGCAAAAGTAACTTCACACAGTTAAACATGGCTTACAAATACCGTTCAACTTTTTGATACGGACGAACAAGAATATTATTTAGCATACTTTTAGGCGTTAAATTCCAATTCCGCTATTACCTCGGATTTTTAAGATGTAACCTTTTGAAATTGAACAAAAAGCAATACTTTTGTGTGAATCCTTAAAATTAGATGGTAGGGTAAAAGTTTCACTGCAATGTTTTATGATCTCCAACGGTTCGAGATGTTTTTTTGATATCTTCCTGTCTTCTGGCTATATAACTCTAACTAACTTTACAGCCTAAACCGCTGAATTGAATTTCTTCAATGTTGGTAAACTTTTAGGTGTTTTCTTACGGCCATATTATATCGGATTTATGCAGATTAAAATTTAAATCCGGATGTAAACTACACAAATGCAATGTAAATGCATCCATACTTAAGTTTTAATCTGGATGTAACGAGTAAATAATATGAGAGGAAATTTAAATTTCTCTTAGCTCCAAAAATAATGGAATTGTATTAAATTCAAAATTTATTGATTTTGATATAACTTCGCGGGACTTGAAAAAAATCTCTAAGTTCCCAAAGTATTCCCATCAAATCAGTGTCCTGACCTTGCGCTGTTTTTTTGTATAGTGCTGTCTCATTTGATTACATCACCTAATTTATACTTACTTATAACGATTTACGATCTTTTAAAAACAACAAAAACTTCCCAAAGATTCCTTAAACAATGAAACCATCGAACCTTCAATAAAACATCCAATTTAAAAATGCATGAATAATATTTATATTTTTTTTTTTTTAATATGAACATTCATGAGATCATAATTTTATGTTTATAAAAGTGCATAAATCAATTTATACTGCAAACTGCATTGTTATATTCCTTCGTCAATAATATAATGCATAACTGCAATATTTTATATATATATATTTTTTTTAATATATAAAAAAATTCTTATCGACTATGTTTACAACATTCAAATATTCAACAAAAGTTATACTCTTATAATAAAAAAAAATTGTATTTAATAAAAAAAAAATAAAAAAAGAATTGACTTCCTTTTTCTCTATTTAAAAAAATTTACAAATTGATTTACTTACAAACAAACAAAAAAAAAAAGTATACAGAAGACAAAAAAATATTGGCTGCATTTTTAAAAAAATGCTATATTATTCGTAAATTAACAAGTTTTGATGATTTTTTTTAAAGGATCTCTATTATCCAAAACATCAAACTTTGAATATACGAATATAAAAAATTAAACTAATTTTCTTAACTATTATAATATATTCTTTTGTATAACTGTAAATGTATATATACAAATAAAATGCAGCAAATGGCATATTAAATTTTATAATATTTTCTTTTATTTATTATACTGGATGAATTATGCATTTTAGTCTTTTTTTTGTTTGTATATTTTGTATTTATTTTTGTGAAATTTGTACAATTTGTCGATGCAAACCTTTATGAGACCAAAAAAAAAATAAAACAACAAGCGGAATTATTTTGTTTTTATAATAATTTGCCTTTCTAAATAAAAGATGCTCTTTCAACCTTTATTTAAATATTTTTCTTTTTTTTTATTTTTCAAAAGTTTTATTATTTTTTGAGAGAGCCAAATTCGAGATCATTTGAAAACTATTGCAACTAAATAACAATATTTGACAATTCAAATATTATTTCTTAGTCAAATGAATATAAAATTTACAAAAGAACAACAAGTTATAATTGCATTTATTTAATTCAAAAGACCATATTTAGCTATTTTTTTTTTATATATTTGTGTATTTTTCTGAAACCAATTTATAAACTAAACTTATTTTATTTAAAAATAAAAAAATATGTACAACCGAAAATCAACACTTAAAGTGTGATTTCTGTGTTACTTTTTATGAAAAAATTTCATACTGTTTTTTTGTTTCCTTTTTTTTTTATTTGCTTTGTGTAAACATATAATATATTTGTTTTTTTTTTATTAAATTGTATAAATTTGTGTTTTATTTTTAAAAAAAGTTTGAGATCAACATTTTTTTGGGAATTGTTTTAATATCGATTAGAATTTTTATATATTATTTTATTTTTGTTTTTTTTTATTCTTTCATTCGTATATAACAAAAAATTGTATTTCATATATAAATTTTTGTTTGTTTTTCTTTTATAAAAAAAAATTGAATTCGTACTTTAAATATTTTCAATTAGTTTTTTTTCTTTTGACAAATTTTTTAAAAATGTTTTTTTTTTATTTAGTGTATTATTTTTTTTTATTAAATTTGAATGGAATATGATTTTGTGAGAGCGAGTTTTTTTTGTTTTAGTGAAGCAATTTGTTTATATACAATTTTAGTAGCAAAAATGTTTTTTTTTTTAATTTAGTTTATGTAATCATATATTTTGGTCTTTTCTCGTTCCAAAAAAAATTATTTTTTTTTCTTTTAAGTTCTAACAATGATTTTTTTTTTAAACAAAAAGTTTTAATAATATGATCACAATACGCTTCAATGAGCCTTCAAAACATTCAGGAAAAATATATTTGAAATTAAAAAAAATTATATAATAATATATAAATAAATGGGATTTAATTAAAAAAAAAAATTCACAAGAAAATTAAACATTCAATTTAAAAGAAAAAAAAAAACTAATGAAAATATTTAATGTCAACAAAAACAATAATTTTTTTTTATTAATATTGGTGCCATTACTATTGAAAAATGGAAATGATATTACTAAAAAATATAGATAATATTTAAATATATTTTTTTTAAACTTAAGAAATATGTAAATATTTATTTGTCTGTTATTTTTTTTTTTCTTTATTGAACAGTAAATTACTATTGAGACCAATTTGAAAGTCTGTTCGTTGTTATCCTTAGAGCACAAGGACATTTTGTATTTTTAAGTTTTCTATGTTAACTTTATTTTAACGTCTTTTTTTATAGATTTTTGTTTCAAGTTTAGTCAGTAGAATTTTTGTTAATAAATTAACATTGCACAAAAGAGTCCTTTTATTGCTTTGATCCGTTCACAAAATTTAAGTGATTTCTCTAAATATCTTTACCAAGTAAATTAAATTTTCTAAATGGCGTTCTTATAAAATGTTGAGAGTTCTATATAAGTCATCTGCAATCACCAGTTTTAATGCAAACTGCAATTTCTTAAAATCAAAACCCTCATGTCGTGATGGTGTAGTACATTTGAACACAAAAACACATCTTGCATACATTTTGAGACTTTGACTAAATGGCTTAACTTCACTCCACTGAAAAATTCTAAAAATATGAATAAACAGTTTTTCCTCTAAGAAATTTGAAAATTTTATATATTAAACAAAATTATAAAGTTTATATTTACAACCTTTTATTTTCTTAGATCAATTGAATCTTCTCCTAAAATTGCAGGACTATACAATATTTCATTAAAAAAAAAATCTTCAATTTAAATTTTAGAATATGTTTTCAAAAATAAAAAAAAATTATATTCAAAATAAACTTAAAACAAAAATCTATCCTTGTGCTTTAAGAATAAGAATTAACATTAATTATAAAACAATTCAAAATTAAAACTAATTTTAATAAAAAAAAATAAAAATCAAATCGATATTAACAAAAATAAAAATAAATTTTTAATTCATCTACAAAAGCATCAATAAGAATATTTGATAATTTTCTACAATTCAGTGACACTTAAAAAAAACATAAGTAAAGTATATATACCTACTATTTGTTTAGTTTTTATATATAACTTTAAAAAATAAAAAATCATCACAATGGCAGTTATTTCACTTTTTCTATGCCGTTCAAAATAATATATAGATTGAAATAAAATTATATTTGAATACAATATGAACTTATGAACTAAAAAAAAATATTTTTTTATTTTTCTTTAATAATATTATTTAAAAAATAAAAAAAATAAATTGAAACTAAATTACAAATACATTTTAGAGATATAATATTTTTATATATTTATATAGAAAAAATATGTATTTTTTTTATGTATGATATAATATGAGAAAATAAAAATAGAATAATAACAAACTGAAAATAATTACTCTATTAAAAAATACCAGACAAACAAAATTATTTAATTCAAGATTATTTATATGGTTAAAAAAAATATAATAAGAAAAGGCAAAAAACAAATTGAGGGAATAATTCAAATTTTTTTCTTAGCACCTCATCTTGTCAAAAATGACCAAAAAATTGTTTTTTTTAGTTTTATAATTTTTTTTTGTTTTACTTTTAAAATGTTAAAGTGAAATTTTAAATATCACCAAGTCAACATTTTGATTTTATTTAATTTTCAAAAATACTTGTTATTTTATAATTGATTTTTTTTTTCAATATTAATTGATTTTATTTTTTAAGTATAATCACAATTGCTTTGGGTTTAAGGTGAATAACACCGGATTTAATGATCGAATCACCCATTTATATGAGTGAAGGACGATCGCTTGTGGAAGATATTGGAAAAAGAATACAAAAATCTGTCATAGTGATTCATAAAAGAATACAAAAAAATTAAAGCATACCATATTCGAAGGATCTTCGTGTTTTCATATTATGAAGATATAATTGCAACCGGAAAAAGGACAAAAAATTAAAACAAAATAAAATCCAAGTACCTTCCACGAGTTTTAGTGTCATTTTCACCCTACAAAAAAAATTTCGAAATTTTTGGAATATTTTCGAAACCAGTTTTTATTTTTTGTTTAAATTTGATTATTTATTACACTTAGATTAATGTATATATATTTATGAAAAAGCGATTGCTAGCTATATCATTGTTGAGACTGTGTTTTTTGAAATATAAAATTGTAAAATCAATACAAAATATTTCCCACACTTCATTTTATTTTATTTTTTACTTTTAAGTATTTTATTTTAATTTTTATGTTTTAAATTAAACTCTTACAAATATATTGAATTGAAATACTGAGTATGTTCGTTTCTTGTTATTTTATTTTCTAACTTTTATTTTATGGCAGTATATAAAATACAAAAATTCATCTAAAAAATTAATTTTATTTTTCTATTTTAGTGTGTTTTTTGTTGTTGTTATTTTATTGCGCAGAAAACAAGTTCAAAAGCATTTGTTTTTTTATTTAATTAAATTCTGTTTCTTTGCACATGAACAAAATATTCGAAAAATTCATATAAAATATTATAAATTTGTATGTTTTTTTTGTTGCTTGTTTATTATTTTTGTTTTGTTAGTTTATTTTGTATTTGTACGTAAGAGTTTTTTTGTTTTGTATTTTTTGTTCTTGTTGTTGTATTTATTGTTAGTTTTAAATTAAAAACATATAAATACAAAAATTAAATCAATACTTATTTGTTGTTGTTGTAGGAGTCCATTGTGTTGGTTGTGGTGGGCTCACAGGCAGGATATTGTTAATTTATTTTGTTGTCTTTTTTTTTTTTGTTGTCGATGTTAGTAGAGTTGCTAATTTTATCATTCAGATCTTAGAAAACTAAATCAACTTGATTTTTATTTCAATGAAAAGGAAAGTTGTCCAATTTTTTTTTCTTTGCTTTCCATGAAATGGTTTTTATTTTTTTTTTTTCAAAGCAAATTAATTCTTTTCTGAATGGTGATAATTATTATCCTTCCAATGGTTGGTTAGAGTTAGAATTGTATGCTTCCAATTAAATTTTAAAGTCATCGAGCAACAAGAAAACCACAACCCATGGCAACAACGAACACTGTCACAACGGTTGGCCAAGTAAAGCTTTGCTCCTGAAATTATAGAAATAAAGAAAACTTGTTAAATTAAAACTTTAAATATCAAATTAAATATTTAAAATATTATATAAAAATTAATTAAATTTTTGATTGAACAATGAACATCATCAGACTTGTATCTAGGTTTTTTTTGTTGGATTCGTATTGTGGCATTGAACCATTTAAAAATACTATAGGAGATAAAAATTGGAATTTTCGACCTTAAAAGTTGTTAAAACCATGAAAACACAGAATTGCATACATCCAGGGGTAGATGGTCGCGATATCTGAAAATTCCATTTTGTATGGAAAGGAGAAAATATTGTTGCTAATGACAAAAACTTAGGAATTTGCAATCGGCTTTATTCGAAATTTCGACCGGAAAAGTTAGAAAATCTAGATAGCCCAAAATTGCATACTTTTAGGAGTAGATAGCAGCGATATTTGAAAATTCGATTTCGTATGAGAAGGAGAAAATATTCATTTTAATAACAAACACTAAGGAATGGGCAATAGGCTAAATTTCTAATTTCGACCGGAAAAGTCAGAAAATCTTGAAAGTCGGAATTTGCATATTTTCAGGAGTTGATGGTGGCGATATTTGAAGTTTCCATTTTGTTTAGAGAGAAGAAATATTGGTTGTATAGAATGACAAATACTACGAAATTGACAATCGGCTAATTTTGTACCTCAAGAAAATGGGATTGCCAACAGCGATGGCGTTACAATCTCAGACTAAAAACTTTCGGATCTTGCCAAAAAAAATTCATTGTAGAGTTATTTGTAGCGCCTTTAAATTTTATTTTCACTTTTTAAAAATGCTTAGTGATGAAAAATTCCGTGCGAAGTCGGGCGGATAAGCTAGTATTAAATATATTTATTTAATATTATGCTTAAATTTGAGCTGAATATAATACAGATTGTGACAATTTTTGTTCGTTTGGATAGTGAAAAGTTTAAAAATTTGACGTAAGTGGTTTTCTTATATCTTTTAACATTTTAATCAGAAGAACTTTGAAGAGTTTAAAAATTTTTAAGTTTTAGAATACTGAATTTTTTTGTAACAAAAGTTGTCACAATTTGTATTATATTTAGCTCAAACTTAAAGCACAGGTAGTAAGCTGCTGATGCGAAACGAAATTTCTCCGTAGTCTCATGCACAACAACGAAATGCTTTCGGACATCACCGCGAAAAAATACCACATTGTAATTATTATCTATTGCAAAAAAAAAAAAAATCGGGAACATACCAACAAAATCACATAAACCTATGCTGCAATTAAATAAACAACAAATAAAAAAATTAATAAAACTCAAATGTCATCTTTTCTGGAAATAATTAAATGGTCGGGGCAATTTATTTTGTGTTAAAAAAGAGCGGATACTTCTACAAATAATCTGCTACAATTCAATGTGTCATTTTATATGGGATTTTTCGTTTCGAATCAACATCGTACTAGGCTAAAGCAAATATTTAATACTAGCTGGTCCGCCCGACTTCGCACGGATTTTTTCATCAATTTTAGCATTTTGTAAAGTGAACATAAAATGTATATAGGAGCACATTTGTTTTATCTTCATTGTCATTATTCATTATCTTCATGCTAAACCCACCAAAAGACTCGAAGACTAAATTATCCCAAATTATAAAGAAAATTTGATTTTACTGAAAAACAACCCTATATTAAAACTATCAAAATATTATGTTCAGGGTAAAATTGAAAATTTGTTATAATTGTTTCAAGCAACTTACCCCATAAATCTTAAGATTATAGTTTAGTTCATTTACCCCCAAAAACACTAACCATTCATCACAAAGACTCCAGACCTTATTAATGGGTCAAATATAAAATCCACTTTTATCCTCAAACAAATAATATTTTAACCAAAAAAAAAAAACAATTAAGTGCCACAAAATCACTACCAACCTTTTATTTTTTTTTCTATCACATTTATACAAACAACCCACATCTATTGACCCTTATAATGATGTTATATATACATCATGAAGGCAACCTAAACCCAAAACGAAAAAAAAAAAAATATATATAAAAACACGAATATCGTGCTCTACTTTCGTGTTTCCTGAAATGGCAAAGGACAAGAAGGAGGGTTCAGGTTCAGTATAGTAAAAGTATCTATAATAATTCATTATACAAGTTCTTAAAATCCTATGCACTCGATATAATATTATAACAAATCATCGAGGACACTGAGTCTACCTACCTACCTCTGTATACTGTATAGGACATTAGGATGTCCTCTTTCCATTGTTCATAGACCATAATGTGTGTTAAAGGACATGAAAGTGAATTATAGATAATTTTTTTGGGGAGAGACAGAAGAAAAAAAAATATATAAAAATATTTAGTAAATCCCTTGGTGGTCATAATGGGTCATAAAATGAATCCAACACAATCGTTGATAATTATTTTAATAATACACTTGTGCGTTTTTGTTGCGAGTTTCTTGATTAGTTACACATGAATGGCTATAATATGGACGGAAATAAAAAAAAAAATAAGGAAAAAAGTTTGTTGCTTTCCATGATGATAATAATATGGGTATAGAAGGTTCGAGGTGGTTGTTTTACCACTGGACAGTGATGGCTTTAGCTACAAAAAGGGAGCACAGAAAATTGTTGAATGCTTGATTGAATGCGTAACGCGACACTTGTCCTGCACATTAACATATTAATATTTTTTTTTTATTCATACAATCTATGGTGGCCTTAAGGAACCAGCATCATAAAGTTAGCCACGCGGTTGACAATAATGAGTTGTTTTGAATTATTTTGTGGATATTATTTAAATTTTCGGTTATTTTTGTTTTTTTTTTGACACAAAATGTGCAGGTTTAATTGCTTGTGAATCATTATATATGAATCGCCATCAGTGTTGATTGTAATTTATGAGTGAAACAACAGATGTGAGGGTATTTTTACTGAAACGAATTTACAAATTTTTATTTGGACTGAACTATATTTAGTTCTTGACATTGGCTAACGGAATGGAAAGTGTTATAAATATATTAATTAATAATTTTCAAAAAAGGTTTAGGTACATGGTCTGGACTTTTATTAAAAAATAGAAGCCTCAATAAGCTATATAGCTGTTACTCTTGGACTAAATTTCCTAAAATTTTTCCTGTTAAATTTTATATTTCGCACCCTTAGAATGAAAGTGACCTAACTAAAAAATTCGGCATCTTTTTTCCAAACTGGTTTTAGAGTTCATTTAGCTTTTTAAGGTCAGTTTATTGAAAAATCAGAAGTTACAGAAATTTTGAGTTAGGTCACTTTCATTCTAAGGGTGCGATTTGTTCAAGAAATAAGACAGAATGTTTTGAGCTTAAACTATTTAAGGAGTTATTTTTAAGATAAAATATAAATCTATTTATGTACATATGTATTATATAAAAATTAATGAAATGAAATTTTTCTGTAGGATTCGCATTGAACTAAATAAACACATCATGGACTCAAAACTTTGAAATTTCGACCAGAAAAGTTGGAAAAAACATGAAAATTCTAAATTGCATACTTTCAGGGCTTCGATGGTGGCAATATCTACATATTTTGTATATATAAGAAGAAACTATTTTAATTATAAGGAATGACAAATACTACGGAATTGTCAACCGGCTAAATTGGAAATTTCAACTGGAAAGTCGGAAAAACGTGAAAATCTTAAATTGCATACTTTCAGGTGTGCGATGGTGGTGATATCTAAAAATCATATTTTTTATGGGAAGGATAAAATATTGACTGTAAGAAATAACAAACACAACAAAATTGAGAATTATGTAGTTAATTTTGTCCCTCAAGACAATTGCCAATAAATGGCGTTACGTTCTGAGACTGCGTCATTTGTTTATACAAATTATTGGAGCATGCCAAAAAAATCCATTAGAAAGGGTTGTTTGAAGCCTTTTTCAATTTAGTTTTCACTTTTAAACTGGCTAAAAACGATGGAAAATTCCGCGCAAAGCCGGGCGGACCAGCTAGTATTAAAGAAAGGCTTGCGGCCAGCGGGAATTGTTTTAGCAACTTAAATTCTGGATTTTATGCTGTGAAAGAAATTTTTTTTGTCAGATTTTATATCTAAAGGTCCTAATTCTTCATATTCTGCGGTTTGAATAAATATTAATTTAACCGATTGATTAAATGATAGTGTTTTTTTATTTTTTTTTTTGTAAAATTGGACATTTTAGTCATTAACTTCATAAATAACCACGCCCCTGGGTGCCAAAACATTTAAAATCAAACAACAAATTGTCACCATAATTCACTTCTCTATAATAATGATTTTACTTATACATCCATATACATATTTTTTATGTTAAGTAAATTAAGAATAAACAACCAAAACAATCAGATTATCCAAAGCAATTAGAAAATCCTTGAAATTCGATACGGTAACTTAAGACACCTTTTTTTTTTAAATCTTGACCCAAACAGCTACGAAACATAAACATATAAGTAGACACAATCAGAATGAAAAAAAAAATCATTAATATAACGTCAAGCCGATGCATACAAAGTTTACTATACTTAGCTTAATAAATCACCAGCTATAGTATCTGTACCTACCTATAGGTATCGTAGTATTGGATTAACCCCAAAATATAAAGAATCGAAAAAAACTTTATACAAAACAAATCTCAAACCCGCTGAGAGCTTTGTTTGTTGTTGTTATATTCTATAGCCTATAAGAGTATATAGTCTCTTCAATGACACACATGTTCCATAGCTTGATTCGAGTAATAAAACTTCTATTTAAATATCGATAGGGGTCAACGAGGGCATGCACCAAAGAAAATGCACGTGTTCTTTGAATGTACATACGCTATACCTACATATACGTCTTACAACTGTTACTGCCAGCTAAAGTAGTGTGTTTAAAGTTTTTTTTAAACGATGAAACGAATATACAAAAAAAAAAAGAACGAAGGAACAGAACCAGAAAAGATACACGTCGTATCTACATATGTATGTACATAATATACATTCGTGTTGTACGATTTACGAACGTCCAGAGATACCCAGTCAGTGCTTTGAAAATAAAAACGAAAACACAAAAGAACTCGTGTCACTCGCACTTCCAATCAAATGCGCCCAGAAACGCGCAGAAAAATTACCCCCCCCCCCCCCCCCCCCCCCTCACCACACGTCATTTGCTGCACTGAGAATGGATTTAATTCTTTTTTAGTTTTTTTTTTTTTCTTATTTAAGAAATAAATTGCGATAAAACTAATTGCGCAGTACATGTTAAACGTGCGCGCATAAAATTACCCTTCTCGTTTGTATATGCATTGTAAGGGTTGCCAGATCACAATATCAAATTTATTTTATACATCTATACTAAATCTGAGGTACAAAAAAGATCACTTTATTATTATGTATATTGAAAAATTTTGTATAACCAACACTTTTATGTAAAACGACAACTCAGAATGAACAGAATTAGGTATAATATGTATGTGTTCCAAAATTCTGCATTTTTTTTAAATTTTAGTTTTTAATTCTTTTTTCCAATATGTTGAAAACTTTTGAAAGAAATTTTGACTTCAACGTGATCCAAAACTCTCTACAAAAACCATAAAGAATTTTGTACAAAATATTCGCCTGGTTATAGATTTATATTATGCAGATCTTGAAATTCCGAATTTTGTAAAAAATCGATAAAAAAAAAAAAAAAAAACAATTTTGCCATATGTACTTCAAAATTGTAAAAAAGATAGTAAAGAATTTTGTATAATTTGCACAATTTTCTACTATTTGTAAAAATTGTTAGAGGTACAAAATTTTGAAAATTCAATTTTGACACTCATCTAGATCCGATACAAAATTTTGTACAAAATTTCCACATAAGTACAAATATACAAAATTTCACCTCTATCCGATTGTATAAAAGATATTAAAAAATTTTGTATAATTTGTACAATTTATAAAAAGCGTTATAGAGCTAAAAAAAATTTGGAAATACAACTTTGACACTGCTAGATCTTATCTAAAATTGTAGAAAAGATAGTAAAGAATTTTGTACAAAATTTTTGAGCTAAATATTGAATCACAGAATTTTTTTAAAAATCGTAACCAAGCGGAAATTTTGTACAAAATTTTGTATCTCCATAAGCTACGAAATTTCTAAAACTCAAGTTTTTTATAGAATATTTTGTAAAAAAAATAGTTACAAAAAGATAAGTTACAAAATTTCGAAAACACAATTTCGACACAAAAAAATTTGTACAAAATTTCCGCATACATAGGTAAAGATACACAAAATTTTTGGAACATTAAAATTACGGTATCTGGCAACTCTTATCAACTCAGGAGACACACTGCAGTCTGTGTGTCGAGATCAACTACTATAAGAGGGGCACATCTTGTTCCAGTCAACAATGAATTCGTTATACTAGGTTAAGATTTTTATACACATTTTTTTTTTGCAAAAAAAAAACAATAAAATAAGAAGAAAGAAAAACAAAAAAAAAAATAACTTACCTTAGACTTGGGTTTAGGTTTTGGGATGTCCTTTTTCTTTTTACGTGGCGGTATTCGACCATTGAACTCTTGTAAACGTTCACGTCCCGCTGTAAAATTATCATAACGTTCATCGAACTCGTCCCAACTAGTTTCATGCTCGCTAAGGCATTCATTATCGTCTTCTCCAGTTGATATTAGCCTTGAACTGAAAAAGAAAATATAAGAAAAAAATTATTATAAAGAATGAGGTTTTGGTATTTTGATATAAAAAAAATAAATACTTCAGTTTGTTTATTTATATTTTTTTTTTTTTTTAAATGAGGTTAATGGAATTTTATCTCAATTTTTTATTTTGTTTTTTTTTTTATTCGTTTTGAAAAATGTAATCTAACAATAATTTTGAGGTCAAATTTCTATAAAGTTGGAAATTCATTCTAAAGTTTTTCTTATCATTTTATAAATTTTTTCATTCATAAATGCACCTTAGGGCCAGTTTCACAGTGCACACTTAACAAAATAAGTGGCACCTAATTTTTCCATCTTGGCACTTAACCCGCAGTTTTACTACCTGAGTAAGTGAAACTTAAGTGGCCAACATCGGAGACTTAAGTGTCACTTATTCCGATAAGTTTACACTGTGAAATTGGGAATTAGTTTTCCATATTCGGCACTTAAGTGACACTTACTTCACTGTGAAACTGGTCCTTAGTATAATAGAATTTATATTTAAGATAAAACTTATTAAACTAACCGACATATTATTCACTCGATACATCCAGATTTAAAACTCAGATACACCCGGATGTAAATTTTACAAATTTAATGTAAATACATCCGGATTTAAGTTTTAATCTGGATGTATCGAGTATGGCCGTAACTGTAAAATGACAAAAACAAACAAAAATTTATAAGTTTTTAAAAATATTTACCGTCTGGCAGCATCTGTTGTATGGCGACTTAATCTCGGGGTCTGTTGTGATTGGTGTTGTTGCTGTTGTTGACGAAAGAAAGCCGCTTCATCACCAAAGCTATTCCTTGGTGATCTTGGCGTACTACGTCCACGTGGAAAAAATACATCTCCTCCGCTAAATGATCGAGGACTGCATGTGGGGCTTGGTGTTGGCGGGAATTGAAATACTGGAGAGCCTTAAAAGATAAATGAAAAAAAATCATACTAAGAGGTTAGTTGGTGCTTTAATGGTTAATTTTATTTCATAGATAAACTACTTTTATCATAAAAAAATATCTATAAACAAAATTATGTACATACATATATTTACACTTAACCTATAAAATAGCAGTTAGCAGAAGAATAATAAATGTCACTGTCTTCGTTTTAATTGTAATTAAGTACAATAATCCTCCTGATTCTAAAGAGTAAAACTTTTATTCCAAGTTAAGAGAAGAAAATAAAATTAAAAAAAAATACAAAAAACTAAGACTCTAGATGAAGAAAAAGTATCATAAAACTAACGTACTTATATTTTATTTTTCATATTTTATAGCTTTTTGCGCGCAAGATAGAGATAATATAAAATAATAAAAATTTCCCATTTAACTTCAGTTTTTTTTTTTTTTTTTTATTCTGTTTCTCGTTTAAGTAAAAGACAAGGAACATAGTTTGGTATGGTATATATGTATAAGGAGCTGAATAGAAATAATAAATTGCTCTACATGTATAATGCATTATGCACGATGACACTAAAAAAGGGTGTTTTATGGCATTATAGTGGGTTATCATAAATTTTCAGAACCTTTCAAAAGGAACAAATAAAACAAAAGAAAATAAATTTTTTCTTTAAAATTCTGTTGATGAAGTAGGTACCTATTTTTAAGAGGAAAATAGTTGATGAATGATGATAAATCCAATTATAATACATACATTAATATATGTAGGTACATAAAACACGCCCTTTTCAACGCCTTTTTTACTAGGTCTATTATAAAATAAAATTAAAGCCATCAACACAAACCATTAGGTAGGTATTCATTATATTACTATTAGTTATATACTTTAAGATTATGGTGACCATCTGTATTGTGCTTATGTATATGTTCTGAATAAAAATAAAATAATGTCCGAGAATAAATAAGACCACAAAAATAAAATAAAATTTAGCACCAAAAATTATGAGACATTTTAATCATTTTTAAACAAATTAAGAACAATTGAAAAAAAAAATCTTAAATAATAAAAATAAAATCTTTAAGAATAAAAACTTCAATAATCATAATTTTATTTCATTGCGGGGTTAAAATTCATTATGAAATATGACTTAAAATATTAAAAATATAAAAGTTAAGAAATTGATTGTGTAGAAATTTTTGGATAGATAGATAATGTGTAATTTTTTTAAGGTCTATTTGGAGCTAAATTAAAACTATGTAATTTTATTTTAGTTTCATATGGTCAAGGTATAGAAGAGACCGTATTGGAATACCGGTTTTTAAAATTCCACTTTTCAAAAATCCAAAAAAAAGATTTTGAAATCCTGTCTACTAAATTAATGTTATTTTAAAATCCCGATGTATTAAAATCCCACTTTTTAAAATCCCGCTAAAACCGTTTTCGACAATACATAATTAAATAACATAACAAGACATTTGTACCAAAGTTTTATGATAAGCCGCATTTATATACACACATTATAAGAAGGAATTATAAAAAAAGAGAAAGGGGGATTTAAAAAAAGCGGGATTATAAAAAGCTGTCTTATGTCAATGTCATAATGGAATTAGTACGATACTAAAAAAAGATCGAATGGATGCTTACTCGATTATAATTTAAAAAATTTTCTTTTAAGTTTATGTATCTTATATATTATTTCTATAGTCTAGACTCACTTTCCGACCCTCATACTACTCCAATTTTTACAAATCAGGTGTCAAACGAAGCGAAATTACCTGCTGATTTCACGAATTATAATTTTACAAAAACTGAATTTTTTTTGTTTTCGTGCGTCTTTTATTTTTATGCATGTTTTTAAATGAAGTTATTTTTATGTAATTGTAATTGTAATTGTAATTTTTATGTAATTATGTAATTTTCGCAAGGGTAGGCTAGTCCTACTAAATTAATTTAAGCATAAAACTCAAATTTTGTGTCATAGTTTTTATATAGTACAACTGACAAATTTGCCATTTAAAACTTATATTGAATAGAAATTCATAATATGTTGAACAATTCGGTTCAAATTATCTCATAGTTTTGTGGCTTCTTTTTAATATTTATTTCTCCCTTCCCATAAATCTCAATACTTATCCACGTTTTAATTTTGAACCAAAAGACCAAATTCGTTCGATTTCAGTAGGGAATTGTTTTTTTGTTTAAAAAAATTCAATGTGACATGGTTTGGTCACCCTATCTCTCACCTCATCTCTATGACATCATTATCAAGTAGTATCTTGGCATTGAAAATCTTTAATCTCTGAATTACTTGCTTGATTGATAGTTGTAGATGAAACAATGAGATTATCTCCCAGTTAGCTAAATGTACATACATGTATACGGGATGTAACTATTATAAATGCCACCTGAATATAACTATATCACTACATCAGTTGTTTGCAATTTCTTGGCTCATAATTAATAACACAGGTGTGAGATGGCGTGACAATGCTTAGCATTATTATAAGCTTTTATAATATTATAAAGAAAAAAAATGTACACATGTACGTATAATGTATACCTACTGTATAGGTAAGGTAAAACTTATAAGTGCCTGTTAGGTGTGCGTCAACGACAAGAGGATAATCATTAGTTTCAAATAGTTTGTAAGGTAGGTAATGTAATGTATAGGTTAGATAGGTAGGTACCCTATTCGACATAGGCTTATAAAGACGTGGGTTGACAATTACATGGTATAGAGTTACAAGTTTTCAGGAGGGAATTACAAATTAGATGCATATCGCATTTACATAAAATACGGTTGGTATAAGCTATTAACATAATTTTCACGCAAACATTTAGTGTAAAATTGGTCATAAGAATGCATATTATTTTTATGTGAGGTTCATTTTAAATGGTGAGATGCTTGCTAAGATTTTAATTGAAATAATTACAAAATCAAGGGTCTTATTTGTTACACTAGCTAGACTTTAAATGCAATTCTAATAAAAATAAATGAGAGTTTGGTTGTAAAAGGGGGTTTTAAGGCCTTTATTGTTAAGATACAAATTTAACATTTTATCCGGGTATTCACATTTGGCATCATCAATGCATCATGACATGATTCTTAAAATGTGTTTTTGTGTATGAACAATTTTAGAATCACTGATTGCAAAAGAAATGTGTGGACTTATTTCGGCTTTTTAGAAAAATTAAAAACATTAAAATCTGACTTATGATGACATTTTCAAATCTAAATTTTTGCAAAGCCCAAATATGATTTATAACATTAATTTCTTAAAGTTATTTTTGTATCGTTGTAGGTTTTCGACTATTCTGAAGCTTCTTAGATACAAATCAAAAATCAATATTCATGACAACAAAAATCAAACGTATAATATATATTTTTTTAATTTATTCCACTGCAGCCAATTAAATACTTCAGAAACAAGAACAAAACCATGTTGAATTTAAAAATATCTGTTGTTCTATAAGACTTACTCCAAGACAAAGTCCAAAGAAACTTCTCCATAAAAATAAAAAAAAATATGTTAATATAATATGAACTTGTATCTAATTAATGCGCAATCTAAAGAAAATGCACCTGTATGTCTCGGGAGTCTCGGTCACCCTTAATAGCATGCTTGATGATTTTGAATTAAAAATTCTATCCCATTATCGCACCAAATCACGCAAACTCATCATAGTCAACGTTCGTGTAGTATATTTACAAAAAAAGTCAATATATTATTATGTCAATTGGGATTCGTTCAGACTATCATCAATCAATTTGATGCTACATATATATATACGAGTATACTCAGTGTAGAATAGAGTGGTACAATCTATTATAAGCTTCCCTTTATCCCGCTAGACATTTTATATACCTACATGACTCTCACTGTATTACGAGTCATTATTGTCAATGTGACGTGATGTACAATCATTTGGTGCTACATTGGCTACCAAGAACAAGCTACGACTTATATTTATTAAGGTACATATTATATACGAATACTATATAACCACACTTATCAGTTCAAAGTTATTAATATTACAAATGTGTTTCATGTTCTTGAACGTGCAGATAGATACTTCTGTTTAATTTATACGTAGGTACAATGTAGATACTTTTATAAGAACGAATATACATATGAATATAAGCTTGAAGCAACACTTGTTTTAACCTTGGATATCATAAATAGTTTAGAATAATTTTAAACATACAATGCACCCGCAGGTTGTTCGTATATACCACGATCGTGTGCATCTAAAAGTACAAAGCTTATTTTATTTTTTTTTTTTGTTATGATGTCAATGGGTCGACATGGTTCATTACGTAAGTATTTACTGACATTAAGTCGTCATCCAGCGGCGGATGCAAAGTTGCTTAAAAGTGTTGCCAATCAGGTTTAGAAAATTCACACTCAAAATTTTGTTTGTACGTACCATCAGCTGAACATCATCCGATTTGCATAGGTATTAAACGAGGTAAAAACTCTACGGAACCAAAAAATGGAAATTTTGAGTTAGAAAATCGTGAAAACACAAAATTGCATACTTTCAGGGGTGAATGGTATCGAGATCTGAAAATTCCTTTTTGTACTAGAAGGAGAAAATATTGATTCTAAGGAATTGCAGATACATAGTACCGAATTGACAATCTGCTAAATTGGAATTTTTGACCGCGTAAAGTCGGAAAATCTTGAAAACCCGAAATTGCATACTTTCAGTCATGGAAATTGGCAATATTTGAAAATTCCATTTTGTATTTGAAGAATTCATTCTTAAGAATGACAAACACTACGGAATTGACAATCGGGTAAATTGGAAATTTCGACCGTAAAAGTAGGAAAATCGTGAAAAACCGAAATAACATACTTTCAGGGGTGAATGGTAGGGAGATCTGAAAATTTCATTTTGTACTGAAGGAGAAAATATTGATTATAAGGAATGACAAACACTTCAGAATCCATAATAGGCTAATTTTGCCGGTTACGAAAATGGCATCACCAAGAGATGAATGGCTTTACGCACACCGGTGCACACCGGTGTCGGTGTGCGGAAATGTGTGCTGTGTGTGGGCTAGTGCGCACACCGATTTTCGGTGTCAGACACGGTGCGAGTAAAATCAAAAGTTTTTGATTTTCGGTGTCGGTGTCTGTAGTCTGTACGATTTGGTGTGGCGTGTGTGGCGGAAGGCCACACCAGTGTGTGCACATCGGTGTGCACATCGGTGTGCACACAAGTGTGGTGTCTATGGGCCTCTTTAGACTGCTACATTTGTTTATATAAAAATTATTAGAGCGTCCAAAAAAGCCCTTATAAATTTCATGTTCACTTATTAACTAAATTGGTGAATAATTCCAAGTGGCGCAGGACGCACGCCAGACGTAAATTCTAGTCTAAAATCTGCGTTTATAATTTTTTTTTTAAACATTTTAGTTATTGGCATAGTTTTTTTTAATTATACAATAAACTCTGATTCAATCAATTCAATATTTAATCAAATATATGTATTTATTTTTTGAAAAAAATAACAAAAACAATATAACAGAAATAACAGTGGCATTACTGTCATACGGCACAAGACCCCATACTCATTTAATTTTATAGTTTTTTGATTAGTTTCTAAATGTAAACAAAATAAAAGACAATTTTCCGCAATAAAAATTGAACATAAAAACTTAATCCAATAAACCAAGTCGTGCAATTGAGAACAAAGATATAAAAACTAATTTAATAGTTTTTTTAAGTGTTGCCAATTGTATATATTTATTTTTATATTTTTTTTTTATTTTATTGTATTTTTTTATAAATTTTGTCTCAATTATGAAGGTACTTTCTGCTTAAACAAGCAACAATTTGACGTATGATTCGTTGTTAAGAAATATCTAATTATTTCAAGTTAGTAAGATATGTATTATGTACTTCAAATAAATACCAAGACTATATGATTCATTAGCCACTTATTGCGCGCACACATAAATTAATTTTGTATCTTTATCCTTTTGATAAATTTGTTAGACAAGACAGGCTTGTAATTTCAAGGTTTATGTTGAACAAAAAAAAATGGCGAGTGTTTCTATTTTACATCAGAGTATAGGTAGGTAAATGCACGTGATTGGATGCAAATGTTTGATATGTACCTACAGCAGTGAATAAATTCAGCGATGACTCTGCATATTTGACAGACGAGCTGAATATAACCAAAGATTTATTTTACCATTTTGTGTTATAAGTAAGCTTTGTTTTTATTTTTGTTTTTTTTTTTTCTAAGGAGTGGCACTTTTGTTGCACTGTGTCAGATATTACCAATAAGCTAGAGTTGTTGTCTCCCAGTCTCTTACTATAGAACAACTAGAAGCTACAAATACAATTTTTTATAAAAAATAATTTATTCGAATGAAGACGGGAAATTGTATGAATGACATTGTTGGTGGTATAGATTGATATTGTAAAAACGTGCATTGAAAATTAAAAAAATCAAAACGTCTTGGGTAGGTCTCTTCGATTCTATATACGAGATATTGTGAAAAAAGAAGGATTTTCTTGTTGAAACTTGTTGTTTATTTGCAGGTATATAAAAAAGGCTAAGCTATAAGGTTTAGAATATTATGTAAATGAATAATGAAAAAATATTGAAAGATATAATAAAGTTTTGCATAAAATATTATAGCTTGCGGGTTACACTTATAAAATATATCTTCATTATTCATACAGAAAAAAAAATGTTTAACTCTGATAATTGTTTCACTCGATTAAGTCAAGGATTGGATGAAATAAAAAGTTTAAATTTTTAATAAAATAAAGTGATTGAATTTGTTGTTGTTTAGTTAAGTTTATATTTGGATATTGTAAAATAAATATTATCTTCAAATTGCGGTTTTTGTTTTTAAAAAAAGATTTTGCTCAGTCATCGTGCTTTTTAAATAAAATTAAAAGGTTCACACACATTTTTTTCGGTAAATCACGTTGTCAAAGAATGTTAAAAAAAAAAACTTTATAAATTCTTTAAATTCCTTAAATTTTAGTAATAAACAATTTGTCGAAAAAAAAACTGACCTTGTGGTAAATCGGAGTTAATTTGTTTTGTTAATGGAAGGTAAGGTTGTAGAAAACCACAACTTGTTTTTCACCAGAAAATATGAATTTATATTGCGGTTATTTTATGGATTTAAGAATTTTTGGAATAGATTTAATTATAATTATTATGCAGTAAATATTGGTTTCACGTGTAAAATCGAAATACAAAAAATTATAAATGACAGTAATTTTGAGAAAAATATTAATTTGAAATTATTCTACAATTTTCAATATTTATAAACACTTATAAATTTCCAAAAGTGGTAAATCGCAGAACACAATTATTTCTGCTTTTAAACGAAACCATCAATCAGCGGCAACAAAATGTGATTGTACCTAAAAGTTGTCGCCCATGTAACCCTATATATTATTGACTTAAGTATATGTACATAAGTTTATGCAAAACTGGTAAAAATATTAATTTTTGGATTGGGTCTTAAATGCAAAAATCTTATACCTACCTTAGTTCACTGAATTAACAAATGTCGAACTCACAATTTTTAGGCTTTTAAGAAAACCATTTAAATTTTTGTTGAGTTATTTGTGTTTGACCATACAATCTGGTATAGGTAAATCAATTGGCGATGTGAAATATTAGTTTTCTCACAAAAAAAAATTTATAGTCCAGAAATGAAACACCTACTTAAGACTCTCCATAAATTTATAACTTCAACAAATAAGACAATTCACAAATGATTCGAAGAATTTTTTTTTATAAAAATGCGCATTAAATTTTATCACATATTGTTCCCAAATATTAATCCCTTAAATCATTGTGTCAATTAAAAAATGCAGACCAACATTTCTTAATATAAATAACTAATACGCAGTAAATTACCACAAAATGAATCATTAGGTATATAAATTCGTGAAACACGAAAATTATTTTCATTTACGCCAAACTAAATTATTATTGACACATTTTTTTTTAAAGATAAAATTCCTCTAAAATCTCATTTGCATTTAATTATAAAATAAAAAGTTAAAAAAAAAAATTTACCGCAATAAAAATTACTCATGATATAAAATACAATGACAGACGATTATAATCGATGCGCATATCGAAATATGTAACAATTTTTTTGATGCACACCAGAACAATGAAAAAAAAACCCATTTCCGTCGAGAGTCGCGTCGACGACGGCATAACATCTTCGACAATATTATAATTTTTTTTTTTTAAATCCTCAAAATTGACCTAAAAAATAAAACCTGTATATATGTAGGTGTGCATTAAAAAGAACGTTGATGATTAATTACCCGACATTCAACATGGCATGCAGAATCAGCAGTTAATTGTGTCGCGACCATTATTATAACTCCACTCATACTAAATACCATACCACTTCCATGTTTCAGGTGAGTTTTTTTGTTTTATCGCGATTTAATTAAAAAAAAAAAAAAACAAAAAAACTTGAAATCAAAAAAGCCAATTTACAGTTAATCGCCAAATACATTTCTTCTCATGACATATGTGGCGGCAAACAGAGATTTATATCCGCTCGTCTGTCATTCCTGCACCACAGAAGAACCTCAACCTCGTGCAATCTTCTTTTGGAAATCGCGAGCTTCATCGTGCAGCAGCAATAACAGCAGAGGCATAGCTTATAATCCTCTCCGAAAACTCCTTCCTCCTTAGTCACACTCGTCATTCATGAAAACGATTCTTGATTCTTGACATTTTTCATTGTGTCTCGCGTGATGCATTCCTTTGTCAAGCCATTTTTGGCAAAGTCTCCCCACACCGCTCCAATCCGCAGGTAAAAGATCACTTTCCCGTTTTTGGAGCAAAACATTGTGTGCCTGTGGTGACAGCCATATTCGATGATTTTTCCTTGTCATGACATAATGTCGTTGAGCTAGAACACTGCAGCGAGTTAGCCCGTTTTGACTTTTAGGAAACATTCCTTTCTCGTCATCGTATCATGTTGAGTTGAGTTGTAAGAACAAAGGGCGGTCACAGCTATATATCCAAAACACAAACCTTTGTTCTTAAACTATGTATACATATATATAGATAGATTTACAACTAAGCTATATATCCACCCGACCGCCACTACTATACTCTATCACCCCCTTTTTTAGACAAGTTTGCTATTTCCTTTTTTAGCGTCAAAAACAGCAGCAGTAAAGTTTCGACACACAAATAATAATTGATTCAATTTTTCATGACCGACATGAAAACCCCAAGTGGCAAATGGAATGGCAGCGATATATCTAGTTAGGTATATAGCTGGTGGCAGTGTCAGTAAATGATATTTACACGTGAAGCTTTGTTTAAAATATAATTACGCCAAACTTGAAATGCCCTAACAAATGCGAACAAAGATTTTGTTTTTTTTTTTTTTTTGTTATAAAATTTGCAACAATTCAAAAAGGGTATATTGCAACTGTCACACCATATGAACGAGGGATGGGGAATGGGGGGGGGGGATAAATGGGGTTTTCATGTGTCAAGGCTTTCGTTTGTTTAGAAGTGCGGCCTTTTTAAGCTCATCTGATAATTAACATTCTAACAGAATTGGGTATATAGTTAATGCATTTCCTGGTGTCGATTACAACAGAAATTCGACGTGTATACAAGTAGACTCCCTGATTTGGAGTTAATTAAGCGCGTCAAACAAAAAAAAAACACACACATCACACAGGTGAACTAGCTGATTATATGAGGATTTACACAGAACACAAAAGTTTTGTCATTAAATTAGCTTCATCCATGAAGTCGGAACCCCTATAGATATTTTTTTTAAACGAGGTTATACCCTATATATATACTGATGCATATGTGCAGTTTATAAATAGCTTATACAAAACTGATTTTCCGCTGCAGTTCCCACGCCGGGAAGGCAATTTGTTTTTTTTTTTTTTTTATTTTAAAATCGTATAAATTCTTGGATTCGCTTCAGCAGGGCAGACAGAGAGTTTAGCTATTTGACTTTATGGTGGCATCATGGGAATTATATAAATGGACAAAGGAAATAATTATTATTAAGTATATAATATTATGATGATTTTCGCAGGCGTGTCGTGTTGGTATTTTATTAGTTTTTAATTTTGCTTATATTTCTTTGTGATTTTTTTAGTTTTTGAAAATATAATCTTCTTTAATGTTCTGATGAGACGTTTAAAAAAAAATTGTAAATGGTATCTTATTGATATTTAATTATGGTTTTGTATGGGGTTGATAGAAACTCTAAATTTTGTTTATATTTATTTTTGCAAAATAGGTCAATATTTGTCAAAGAAATAAAATAGCTTTTAGATGAATATAATTCTTTATCTAGCTGCACTTTTGAAGAAAATTAAAATTTTTCATTTAGGTAAGATTATTGGAAAAAAAACATATACAACTGCTCTTGTAACAACATTTTAACAAAGAAATAAAAAAAAGTTTTAAAGTACTAAAATTAATTAATTACTATTTTGTTTGGTTTTTTTTTGTTTAAATAGAATTTATTTTCAAAATTTGTAAATACAATATTTTATCGAATTATTAAAAAGCATCACATCCAAAAATATTATTACAAAATCGGGCAATCCATTAAAAATCGAGAGGTGAATAACACAGAAATAAGGCAATTTAAAAAAAAATATCTAAATTAATGCCAATTTTTGTTGGCAAAAATCTGATACGCTCGTCTTTTTTGTGGAAGGCTTCACCAATTTCGATAAAAATTTTAAAATATTCATTGGAGAAGCTCTTTTAAAATTTTAATACCAAGTATTGCTTATTATAAATTTAAAAAAAATATTTTTTGAATTTTAATTAAATTTCAAGTTTTGAAAGGCAGGTTCTCTTTTTCATTTTTTACTTGCGATATACATATACAATATATGTACATATGTACATAACATAGGTAATATGAATGTATGTATATGGCAATTTATGGATTCGTAAAATAAGTCGAACTCGAGATTTTTACCAAACTTGACATCACGTTTATATAGCAAAGTAGAAAAATGTGGGTCTCGCAATTCTGATTGTCCTGTCCTTTCGGCTGCAGCTTTAATGGGTTAGTCGATTTTTTTAAAACTTGGTGGGTACCTACCTAGCGTATTTGGGCATTCCCCAAAACATTTTTTTTATTTTTTAGGACCAAAAATATGGGTATCTATATCTGCTCTACAAATTGTTTTTAGCATATAATGAAAATCTTTTCTCAAAAACATGCCCACAATTTTTTTTAAAGATAACAACATTTTACAAAAAGGCTACCATTTTATAAAAAACAGATTTCTAAAAAAATGATTATAAATGGTACCTATACCATAGATCCTTTTTTTTTATTTCGATTTTCGGAAAACGGTTCAACTGAATTTGATACTTCTGTCATGGAGAATGTTTCAAAAAGTTTTAAATGAATTGTTTACCTACCGAAAATTTCCAATTTTTTTTTTAGATTTTTAAAAGAGTTACGTGTTTTTTAAGAACTTAGTAATTCGAACATGACTTATTCGATTTTTATTAAACTAGGAGTTTCTTAAGATTGTCTAGCAGATTTGAAATGAAGAGTATACTTATATCTAAAAATAACGGTACCTACATCCCATACAAGTCTTAAAAAACTGGTATAAGGAAAATCTCATTTTTCTCAAAAACGGATAGTACGATTTTGATTAAAATTTGTAAGTGAACTAATATCAGTAAGGTCTACCATAATATTGAGAAAAAAAATGTATGATTAAAAATGGTGCCTCTCATAGAACCATTTCTTTGGTTTTCGACTATCTCATTATTTGCTAAACGGATTTTAATGAAATTTTTATTTCTTATAAATCTTAAAAATTTGATTGATAACAAAATTTTCAAAAAAACAAATTTTGGATCTGTACAAAATTTTCAAAATTATTTCTTGAAAATTCGATATTTTGAAAATGTGTAGGTAGTAGGTACCTGATGATTTTTTTTCAAAATTAATTTTTTAACTCCGCATTAATAAATACTTCAAAATTGCGTTCTTAAAAATGTTTACAAAATCATTTATATCTATTTTTTATTAATAGAAAATATTTTGTTTTTTGAAAAACCCAACCATTTTCATTTTTTTTTTTTTTATTAAATTGAGATTTGCGAAAACTGATAGCATACATCGTGTTCGTGTCAAAAAAATTTCTAAAGTGTTTTAATGAATTAATTTCTATCCATATTGATTTTTAAATTTTTTTGCAGTTTAAACTGATAGGTATAAATCTTATTTCCATGCATACATACATTCATCACGGTGCTATATTATACATTTTTATGTACTCACATAAATTTTTCCTTAATTTAAAATACGTTTTTGACAGGTGACATAAAACTGTCAAATACGAAAATCGAATTTTAACTCTAGATAATAATTTAAAAATGTTCTTTAAGTACTTATTTTTAATCTACATTTGACTCCAAAAAAAATTATTTGTAAAACTATGTATAGCCTTTTTTATAACATCTTATTCAAATGAACCTGTTCTAAACCTTCAACTAAGCTTGCTTATATATTACAACCACTAACTATTAGTAACTGCCTGAATAATGTATAAATCAAAGATAAAATATTAAATTATTTAATTATATACATATATAAATAAGTTAAAAGATATAATAAAAAACCAACCTCAATCAAGTAGTATAAGCGCAGAATCACACTATCACTATATAGTGGCTAAATTGCACAGCTTAAAGATAAAACGCAATAAAAAGCCACATGATATGTCTGCGCTTAACTCAAATGTCTGTGCCACAAAATGAATGTAGTTATATATATATAGTATATGGTGAACCAAACAAAGCCATCTAGTCTCATGAGACCGCTGCACTAAGCTCATCGTCATCATCATCATCACATCATTTAACTTAACCATTAACAGTCGGTTAACTACAATATGAATATGTATATGCACTTATATATATTTTTAGCAACTATACCGATGGTGTGTGTATAGTTAGCTGCGCATCATCATACATAAAATTGCAATCCAATCTCTTTGAATAAAGTTCATAACCCTCAACTGTTCAATAAATTAAAACAAACAAAAAAATCAACACACACATATAACTACACAAATAAAACCACATGCAAAATTATGAGCACTGATGAGCCAAAGCACCCTTCAACATTTTATAAGCGTTTTATATAAGAAAAAAAAAAATGCACGCATTAGGAGGTTAAATTTTGTTTGAATAAATTTAATTGAGACGTTAATTAGCTTAATTAACGCATTGTTGTCATAAAACCACAACGTATATGTAAATTTTAAAACATCCAATCGGCGTTACTTTTTTGTTTGTTCATTTTACCATTAACGCAATAAGTACACATTTCTCCAGATGCAAATACATCATGTGTTTAACAAAAAAAAATTAGTCATCACAATAACAACTAAAAAAAGTATAACTAATCAAGGCAATACACCAAGTGCATTGTCTCGATTAAACACCGTCACCTTCAATAGTATTCTATAATTGCGACTTTTCATTCATTAAACTATCAAGTTGTTTTAAAAGCTTGATGCATGAAATCGAAAACAAAATAAAATAAAAAAAAAAACTAATTAACAAATCTATACAATTAATCCACCCTTTTATTGAATTTTTTCCGATAAGTCTTGAACGTCTGGGTGGCGTTGGCAGTGGCGATGATTATATAAATCAAAGGGGAATAATAAAATTTGTAATAAAATATAAGCGCTTCTGCGAAACAACTCGTGATATGATTTAAAAATAAACAAAAAAAAATAAGACTGTCTATATGAAAACAATTCTCAACTATGTATATGAAGAAGCTTTTCTATAATTGAGATACAGAGAAATTATTTTTTTTAATTATATAATTACCTATACTCACGAATGTGTCGCACGAGTTCGCACATTGAAAGTTGAATTTTATGAAAATGTTTCTTAAAAAAATAATCAAACAAACAATTTTACTAAGTTCCTATACACTTTCACTAAAACATGGCTAATAATTGAAATCATTATAATTAAATTTTTTACACAAAATATGTATTTTAATGCATAAAGACTTTTTAGTACATCACTTTAATATTAAAAATTATACTTTGCCAAGGATTAAAAACTAAGAAATTAGTTTGCACTTTTTCTGTCTAAAAAAGATAATAATTTGGGATTTCTGACAATTTAGGTCCCAAGATAATCAAGCAAACTTGGTGATTTGTCTTTGGATTTTTTACACTTTCCATAGTGTCACACTTCGATTTCAAATCGAATTAGGCAGACGGCAACGCCATTACCTACTAAAATTATTATTATTTTTGTGTATTCAATTTTTATGGTAAAAGGTCATTTGAGATGTTAAATAAAAATAATTTATTAAATCCTAAAAAAACAAAAAAAAAATCCACTTCGATTTCGGTAATTTTTTGAAAACTATAGATTAAATTATTTCTTTACTGAAAAACTGCTTTATAAATCATAATCTTAAACTTTGATTTAATTTATTTACAAGATTAACTAACTCTGATTATAGTCTTAAAAAAAGGCACTATATGCCTTTAAATAAAAATAGGATATTAGGGTTCGCATGAAATCATGAAAAATTTAAAAAAAAATTAAAAAATCGTTTATCGATTTTTCCAAAAAAAATTTGTCTATTTAAAAAAATTCTTTAACATTAAAAAAAAAGTCAAAGTTAAGTTATTTTATAATGTACATAAAAAAAACCTTAATTCTAAAAATTAGTTAGTTAACTCACTATCAGGTATTAATTATTCAAAAATATATATCCCAATATGAAATGAATTTTTTTTTAAAACGCTAAAATTAAGAATTGTATACTTTCGGGGGTGGAAGGTGTCAACACTTGAAAATTCCATTTTGTATATGGGAAGGAAATATGTATTAGTTCAAAAAACCCAGATTTCCTACAGTTTTTTTTTTCTCGAATGGTTTCTTACGCCAATTTTACTTAACTATTTATTATAAAAATTGGCAAATGAAAGTTTGTTGATCCCAGATGTGCATTTAATTTATTTGTTTGTTTATGTGATAAGTTCATTCACACTAAAATGGAAATTCCGGTATCTAATTCTTTAACAATAGATTTAAAAAGCTTTCAAATTGTTTACCAATTAACATTTAATCCTTCATAAGTAGGTAGATACCTACTTAACCAATTATCGATTTTTGTTTTGACATTTTCTTCACGGATTTAACCAGTTTCTAAAGCTTGTTTAGTGAAAGGGAAATACAATACAATTTATTTAGGTAAACTATCCCTTACCAATTTGGACAAAGAAAATTTTCAAAATGACTCACATTTAATAGATATAGGTATAGGTAATCGAACTTCTATAGACTTAACTGAGAAAAAATAAATAATCATTTAAATTGATTTTAGGTGACATCAATGCAACAGTATGAAAATCATCAAAACCTTAATTTACCTTTTCCACGTTATAATTGAAATGCAAACAACAAAAAAAAATTACAAAATACACATAAATTTGAAAATTCACGAAAAAATAAATCTAGATTGTAAAAAGGTCATGAAAAGATATACAAAAAAAAAATAGGTATATGAACAAAAAATAAATAAAATGACACCACACGAAAGCCACAGACTTGGTGGCAAATTTATTTACGATCAACAACCATGAGTCATAGTCAAAAACGTAGTGTTGTAATTTTTTTGTACTTATAAATTCGATTTTTCAGACATTAGTATTGTTACCATAAACTTAAATAAACGTTACTTATAGGGGCACCAAAAATATTATAGTCAACATATTTATAAAATTTTTGACTACACAGTTTCTTAATAATTCAATAAGTGGGAATAAAATGCTTTATTTAATTAAATAAAAAGTATTTATACAAAAAAAAAAAAAAAACGATAAAATTAATGTCCCAAATTAGGGTATAAATATCTTCATAGTTAAACTGCATTTTTTTTGTTGGATTTAAAATATTTGACATATTTATAAAATATTTAAATTCTATAGATAGATTTTACGAGTAGGTATACACATAGCGCATAAATATTCTGTTTTACTCGTAAAGAGCAATGCTTTATTCCCCCATTATAATACAAATTGAATGAAATTAAATGGATGTTAACAAGTCGTTATTCTGTATTCCAAAATTCTGTATGACCAAAATTTAATGAATTGAAAATTTTGTATGAACGTATAATTCTGTAAATCTATTATTATGTATTCCAGACTTCTGTACATCAAAATTACAGAATTCTGATATACAGAATTTTGAAATAGGGAATTTTGAAAAAAAAATTTGCCATATACAGAATTATGACCCCCTGGCATACGCCATAGCCATTCTATACTTGATTTTTTGTTAATATATACATACATGATTTGAATTATAAAATAAAATCAATTTAATAAAGCCGAAATTCCTAAAATGTAACGCTACCAAGCGGACTATATAAAGGTAAAAAGATACGATTCTATCTGGACATAAATACAATGCAATCAAAAGTCTAAACAGGTATGATGAAAATATATACCCGCCGTACTCGCCGCCGCGCCACCACGAATACCCCCAAAAGTCTATTACAATACAGAAGAACACATATAACTAACTATTTATATAGAAAAAAAAAACAAAAAAACAATAACAAAACTAACGAGGAACATAAAACTTTGCATTATTTGGCTCGTGCCAATTATATTGTGTTATGGGTACGAGAGAATATAATATGAAGTAGGTACCTAACTACCTATATCTTTTGGCTGATGCAAAACAAAAACCCACAAAATACCGGTTTGTTTATATATTTTTTTTGTTTATTTTTTTTTTTTATGTTGGTATTATTATTTTCCAGTTGTGCTATAACTTTTCATGTTTCTTTTTTTTTTTTATTTTGATATTTTGATTATATACAATTTTTTTGTTTGGTTTTGTTTTTGGAGCTTGGGGCACACGCCCACAACATTGCACTCTACTTTTTTATTTATTTATATATATAATTTTTTTTATTATTTATATATAAAATGCACCATAATAATATCTTATGCATTTTGTTTTTGTATCTTCCTTGAATATTTTACATAGATAGAGATATATGTATGTATGTATTATGTACTTTGGTACCTACATTAAATAGGTAGCTTGAAAGTTGAAACTTGCGATCCAATGAAAAAATAAAAAATAAAAATAATAATAAGAAAGGAAAACAATTTGAAAGGAGAACAGGCACGATGATGTATCTGGTTCTGGATCTGGATTAAATTATTGGGTCTATGAACTGGGTTGTAATTTAAGAAGTTTGTCAGGTCCGAGGTTATTTTATTATTTTTTTGTTGTCTTTTTTTTTAAGGAACAGAATATATAATATATATAGTTGGTTATATTTTCAAGGTATCATGTGGAGCATTGGAGATAGGAGAGATGAATGGATATTTCATAAGATGATGAAATTTATTGACGACTTGAAGAAGAAAAGATTTAAGATCGAAGAAAACTTATGGTGTTTGACATTTGTATGATGTGTAGTTGTAGAAAGCATGAAGTTAAAATATAGAAAATTATATCGTTCGTTCAAAGTTAATTTTTTTTTTTTTAAATTTGAACCTTGAACTTTAAAAATTCTAGACACGATGGAAGACATTTAGTTGGAAAATATATGGAGGAGGTATATTTTAATTTAGGACATTTGTTTTTTTTTTTATGTAGAATTTTGTGAAACAAAATAAGCAGTCAGTCTGAAACTTGATTTTAAATAAGGTTATATATTTTTTTATATTATCCCATTAAACATTTCAAATGAATTCTACATCGAAAACACGTATGCATATTTTTAATGAGGGAAATTTTTAATTTACCTTGATTTAAACCTTTATTTGAAAAATTAAGTGGTCACTAACTATAAGCCTGCGACATTTTAATCGGCTATTTCAAGAATTCGAAAAAAACAATTCCATTAAAAATTTGAAAAAAATGGGTCAATTATTTAAAGGTCTACCTTTCCCCTGTAAAATTTTATACATTTAACTTTAAATAAAAAAATAACTTTGTAAAATTTTGTAAATGCAGCGTTAAGTTTTTGAACTTTTTAAAAACATTTATTTTAAAATTTTAACAAAATCGGAAGATTAATTATTAAGACATTGGGAAATAACCAAAAAATCTTCTTAAATCTTCTTAAAAATTTCAAACCCAATTATTTCTGTTATAATATGATTTTTTTCACTAAAAACTTTAAACATAAATACATTTTGATAGTATGGGAAGTGTTTTTGAACAAAATCTTAAAAAATTGGAAAAAGAGATTTAAAAAAGATTCAAGAGAAATTTGAAAAAAAAAATAATTAAATTTGAATTCCTTCTTTTGAAAATTTCTACATAAAAATACTTTGTACCAAATTTGAAGGATGTCGTTTCACCTGAAACATAGACACACGAAAATGAATAAAACGACGCACTTTATAACAAAATCCAATTTTTCACTTTTTTGAACTTCTCCATTTTTTTAGTACATGAAACTAATACCCGCCTTTTAAGGAATTTAAAACAGATCGGTTGAATTTAATTTTCAAATGTATGCATTTCCTCACAAAAATTTTGATTTTCAAATTCCCTTAATTTTTATTTGCTAAAATTGGATTTTTTTTTACAAAAATTAGAACGCTTTGTTTTTATGGCGCTTGTATAGAATTTTGGGAAACAAAATTTTGAAAAGCAGAATTAACAAAAAAAATATAGAATTTAAAGAAAGAATTTTAATGCAGTCAGAATTTTTATTATTCCAAACCGTCGAAAATATTGGAACATTAAATTAAAAAAAAATTAAACTACGTAAATGCGAATACAATAAAATAAAGATTAAGACATTTTTATTTTTTGTTATGAACTTTACAAAATTTGTCGAAATTGAGAAAGCTTTTTAAAGCCTTACAGGTTTTAAGAGAAAATATTTTGGAACAATATGAATCAGTCCGTTAGGAATCCAGATAAAACAAATTTTCAAAAAAAGGACCCACCTAATACAGTAATAATTTGCTCTATTCGGATATTGTCAAAAAATAGAAGTTTCTGACAATTTTTACGCCATTTGGAGATGTAGGTATGTTCATCGAATTTCGTCAAAATTCGATTAATTTTAAGTAAAAAAATGGGAATAGAAAATTTTTAAATTAAATATAGTTGATATACAATTGTGATAAAAAAACTATTTTGGTCAATTCTAAAGGTCATCGGTTATTGGCTACCTGTAGAAAATTCGTATTAATTTTAGAAAAGATTGTTCCTCTAAATTTAATAAGACAATAATTAGCATAAAAATAAACAAAACATATAAGTATTCCTCAGCAAAAGTCGAAGTCGACAAAAATTCTAAATATTATAACTTTAAATATGCCTAATGCACTTATAGCTTAATTTAAAATAAAATAAATTAGGAAGGTAAAAGAAATAGCAGAAATACTTATGCCCACGAAAGCCTAATAGGTATATATCTCCACTTTTAATCTGCTTCTTTAAATTTGCATACACAAAAAAGTCTAAAAATAAAAGTATCTGCAAACGCATTTTATTATAATGCACGGTGCCATATGAAGTTTAAAAACCAGTTTAAGTCTATTTAGTCAAAGATTGCTATATGTATTCTTCGAATAAAATGGTCATTCCCCTCGACTTAAGGCTCGCTCAAATTGGCTTTATAATATCAGTCTACAATCGTATATAATGTGTTTTGCTAACTAATAGGACAATTAAAAGGCAATCTTTTGTATGTAGTTTTTTTTATAAAGCAAAAAACCGCACCGAGCTAAGCTGAGCCGAGCCGAGCCGCCGCCGTTATTATCACATGTAGGTTTACTTATATGTAATGGTAAGGTGTAGCGAACTTGTCACCATAATATGTACGTATGTAGATCGTCTGTCTGGCAAAAGGACGTCGTTGTCGACACGCAAAGGCACAGGCATAACCAAGTCAGTGTTGATGGTGTATATAATATAGGTTTTGTCATATGTCCTTTGTTTTGTGTAATGTTTTCATTTTCAAAAGCGAGTGTCCTCTCCATCAGCGTTATATGTTCAACTTAATTGAAAAGCATCTCATCTAAATTAGCAAGAGATACTTTTTATGATTGTGTTTCGTGTATCTTTTTTTCATTTTAAGTGCAGTTCTTTGCACGTTCTACTATCTTTTTTTTGTTCTTCGTTTTTTTTTTGGATTTTTGCCATTTTTAGAATATACCTATGTACATTTCCTTTTTTTTTATTTATTTATTTCATTGCTACTGTCGCTCGAGATAATATGCATTGACACGAACTAAATGCCAACACACATGCAAAAAGAGATAATCCTTAAAATTTGCAAGTATATACGAAGTATGAGTAGGTGTACGAGTACTTTCTCGGGATATGATGCGATGAATTCCATAGGTTGACAGGATTTTCTCATAGCACCAACAACATGTGTGTGATTACTCATCGTCATCATCATCAACATCAACATGGAACAGGATAAAGTGTCAGTATATCCGTTGGACAAGTGTACAAGATGTATACCTATCTATAAGATATATATCCGTCATTCTACATGCTTCCATAAACGAGTCAAAATAAGCTTTTGGCTTCGTCTAGAGAAGCTGTTTTTTTTTTTTTAATCTTCGTCGTGCCACTTAAAGGATGTAAACATTCACATCAGAAAAAAAAAAACAGAATAAGTAAAAGACCTGCAAAGGCTTTAGGAGGAAAATAGGATAAAAGTATCTAACAAACGTTTCTATGGGAATTTCTATATATGGAAATTATTTAAAAACACTTTTTTTTTGGATTTTGTTTTGTGTTGAAAATCTGCATAGAAACAGCTGCTTTTTGCTTTGCTGATGTTGTTTATGAGTTCTAGGTTCTAGGCTTCGAGCTATATTTTTTTTTTGACATTGCACATTCGCCAGATAGAAAAGTTGGAAGATAGATTTTTGTATACCTATATGCGAGAAAAAAAAAGAAAATTTATGACGAAAGTGTGGTTATGTAAAATGTGTTTTGGTTGCCCTGTGGGAAAATGCTGAATACCAAATGAGATGTGGCGAAAAAAAAAACAGAGAGAGAGAGAGAAAGAGCACGTGTCTGTTTAGTTTTGCTTTTGTATACAATATTTTTTTTTCTATATAGCTAGATTTTTCTTTTGTTTTCCTCTTGAAGATTTATATATTTTTAGAGATAAAAAGATACTTTTTTTATTTTATTTGTGTTTTTTTTTTTGTTGCTACATTTATAACGCAAAAGCGCAGATTCAACGAAGAAGCAAGTGAATAACAAAAAATCCGATGAAAACATAAAAATTAAATATGACATGACATGTGCTTGCTTTTATAGAGCTAGACTGATGCAGTATAGGTATATACTTATAGCTTTGCGTGTGTTGTGATTTTTGTTTTGATTCCATCTTTTTCAAGGTATTATGCAAAATACGAGAAGCTATACCTATCTACATACTTCTGGTTTTTTTTTTTTTTTTTTAGCTTGGTGATTAAAGTGAAAAATGTGTGCAGAGAGAAGACTGTTACCATGGAAGCGCAATGATGGGATTTATGGGAATGCAATTTTTTGCGTTGTTTAAGTTATGTGATGATTCATTGGATGATAAAATGTAGATATACATAAGTAAAGTATCTATACACTTTAAGCAAACATCAAGACATTGGATGAGATTATCTTGGCATATAAGAACTATCACTTTGGATTTGGAGTGAATGAGTTCTTACTATATATTATAAGTTTTTTAAGTGGATTAAAAGAATTGGAAAGATGTAGGCATAAATATTACCATAGAAAAAAGAACCAGACATGTAGTTCTTATAGGTAGGTACCATGTGCATACGTATTGATTTCAGTAATTTGAGTTCGAGAAACTTGCAAGGGTTTTGCTAGACTTTGCTAAAGACATAGATACTTCAAGATGAACTAGGTATAAGGTTCAAGATTTTCATCAAGATGAATCAATTAGAGTTGGACTTAACATCATACATACATATATTTATATCTTTTTAATGCTCTTTACATTAAAAGAATAATTAAAAAAAAATATCATTCAGTGTATGTATACCTATCTAGGTAGATAAATTAATACAAGATATTAAATTTTACAGAGCCGTAAACTCAAAGACATTTTAAATGTAACGTAGATTGCAAATCACTAGTAAGAAGGAATATAGACATAAACACAGGTATCTAAAATGTTCATATCAGCAAAATTGTAACTCGTGTTTATCTGCAATTCAAGTACCTGGAGGCCCTTTGGTAAATACCTAGCCTATATTGAGAGGATGCAGTTTTTATCACATGGGTAACAAAGAAGGAATGGGGGGATAAATACTTTTTATCTTGCAGGAAATCGGAATAAAATGTTTGATTTTGAAAAAAAAACTAAGCAAAGCAACGTAAGGACGATTCTACTAGTACAAACAAAAGTAAGTTCAATCTACGAGTAAGTATCTATTGTCATAAAAACGGGTACAAATTAAAATATTTTGAATATTATTAAAACAGGTATACCTTCGAATTTTTATTGGACATACCTATATCAAGATTTTTGAAGTTTAGACCCTTATAAGGAAAATTTGTGCAAAATAATTTTAAATTTCGGAAAAATTCACAGATAGGTAGCTAAAAGAGTTAGATATCAACGGTTAAAAGTGCAGAACCTCATAAGTAATTTTTCATACCTGCTAAATTTTATAGAACGAGCTATGGTAAAAGAATTTGAATTCTGCCTTTTTCTGTCAATCATTCAGAACAAAACTGTTGTGCTGAAATTTCCGGAAGTTAGCTCTGATTTTTCTGATTATTTGGCATTAGAAATATTTTTGTTGAATTTTAGATAGTTGTATCCTTATTTCTTCTTTCTTCTTTCTCAAAAATCTAAGTACTGGATCGAAATTCTGGTGTTTTGTTTTTGTACTTATTTATGTAACTATATACATATTTTTTACCATCATACAAGATACGTAAATATTATATAATATGGTCTCACAAGAATTGTATCAAAGTGGGACGTATTCTTGAATCCCACAGTTATAATACTTTTACTATTTCCCTAACTTCAATAAACATCAATTGAATATTTTGACCAATAAACAACTATTAAATTCATTAGATATTATGTAAATTATATGGAAAAAATTAACTTATGTCACATAAACAGGGCGTTACATAAATTTACCGAAGTTTTATTTGAAGTTGATAATCTTTGCACTTTATTTAGTGTTTTACAAAATATATCGTCGGCTAAGTACGTAAAGCTGCTAAGTCCACGTATGGGAAATTGAAATATTGATGCCATTTTCTTAAGAAACACATTTTGCACAAAATGGTTTAATTACTTTTGTCCAATGTATCGAGTTGTTGAAAAATCCTAAAGCGAAAATCAGTTTTAGTATGGAGCCTTATACAATTTTTTTTTTGTTTTTTCGCTCTCCTGTAAAATTTGCAAAAGTGGACTTAAGCAGCTTTACATATTTAGCAATATGAAACAAGTCTGCCCGTGCGAGAATTCTTGCAATTACATAAAAATAAAAGCCCCACAAAAACAAACAAATGCAGTTTTTGAACAAATTATTAACATTTTTAAAATAAAATTATAATTCGTCAAATCAGCAGGTAATTTTGCTTCGTTCGACAACTCATTTATCAAAATCCGTGTAATGTGAAAGTCAGAAAGTGGAAGAAATAATATATAAGATAGTATATGGAATATTTTCTTTAAATTATAAACAAAGGTAATATAAAAAAAATTGTATTTTTGTTTAAAACGCCAAAGATCTTACTTTTTTTTATGTTAATAACAATAATAATTCAGAGACAATCCTAGAACTAGTACTTAACGGATCAATTTTGAATAAATAAAAAATGATTTTAAAGAATACTAAACGGAATATCAAAATGACCAACGCCAGTAAATTAAGTTCCTTCCTTAATTAGAAACAAAAACCCAATAAATGAATTATTATTTATATGTACCTATATGAGTATTTTTCTAGAAATTGATACCTAATTCAAAATTTCTAGAAAAATACTGATATGAAGAACAAGCAACTTCTTTAACTTACATATTTTCCAAAAGAAAGTTTTTCTTATAGAACTTGTGAAATTATATTTCACACAAAAGTTTTAAAATGTTAAAATTAAGACAGGTTTTTATTTAATGACACAACAACTATGAGGATAATTATAACAAAAAATAAAAAAAGAAATATGTAGGTACCCTAGGTATATCAATTTTGTAATTAAAAAACATCAAAACCATATTTTTATTTTGTGAATTTGAATATCAAAAACCTAAAACGTAGTTTAACTACAATCAATAATTTGGACATTTTAGCCTATAAGAAACAAAGTGATACCTAAGTTAACTGACTTTTTCCAGAAAAGTGAGAATTCAAATTTTTTTTAAAGTACAATAATAAATTTGTATGTAGGCACCATACTTCTGTAAACTTATTTTAATTGCTAGGTTAATGTATTTTTTAATTAGAGCACTTTTTTCTGGAAGAAAAATTCTTCTAAATTTTAGCGAATCAGTCAGGCTAAGGTTGGCTATAGACAGAAGAGCGAAACTAGATTTTTGTTGCATGTTTTGACTTGTTAATATATTTTTATATTTTTAAATATAAAGATCATTTCAAACACTGAATTTAATTGAATACGAGTATCGAGTATATTTGAGGAGAACGTTTTTAACTTTTGAACTGGAAAGCCGACTCTGCTTTGAAAATTAAGCCTTTATTCCAAAATCCGAGTTTAGCATCTAGGTTTCAAACTTGTTTTGTTTTGTTTTGTTTTGTTTTGTTAATGAATATTTATTATAGAAATAATTAATATTCATACCTTATGTGTTTTATTTTATTTTTCTTGGTAAATGCTTGATATTAAAATCAAAATTTTCAAGAAACAATTTTTAAGGCCAATTGGTATATGTATCTGTAAAATTGGACGGAATTTTAAACCTAAGCTATAATTGCCTACCTATAGGTAACTGCACACTTTTTTTAAAAACTTAATATACCTACCTACCTTTCAACAAACTTAAAAATTACATTTTCTTAAAATACCAAAAAAATGTATATTATTTTTTTCATAAACAAAAAGATTCAGGTAACTCACCATTAATTGAGCACCTGTATAGAGCTTCACAAAATGCCATAACCAAATGCTCGCCATTAACAGGACTCTGCAAAGGAGTCTGAGTTGCAGATGAAGTTGTATTTGGCGATTGGCTAGATGATGAACTTGTTCCATCATTGCCATCGTCGTGTTCTGGCACATAAAATGGTACAGCCATTTTTTAAAATTTTGTTTTTTAAAAAATGTTTGAACACTAGAAAAAATATCTTTCGGCAAATCTTCACTTTAAAAACTGTTTACTTGCAATCACTTCACTTTATTTATTTTTTTTTTATGAAAATAAAAACGACAGAAAAATTCCTTTCAAAAACCAATTTAAATAAATTTGTTTTATAAAAGTTCAGTCTTTTTTTATTAAATTTCAACTTAGTTTGTTTGTTTTTTGTTATAGGACAATTGCACTAAATTAACTTCCTGTTAAATATTCAGGATATTTTGTTTATCTTAATTTTTTAGCGATAATTATTTGAATTTCTGGGTCTCTGGGTACACGTATTAGCCAAAAACCTTTGAGATTTAATGCCATTTCAGTGTAACCGGTCACTGATTTAGTTTGCATTAAGTCTTTAAACAGTCAAAACTTTTTAGTTCATTTATTGATTTAGTCTCACTTGATTTCAATTGAAATTGAATAGGTATTTGGAAATTTAATTTTTTTTTTATTCAAAAGCAACAAGCCGTTCGGGATTGGAAACAGCGTTGTTTAGGTAGATAGGCGTTTTGTTGCTGTCTTAATAGAGCACACTCAACACACAATTGTATCTCAAAAGATTTAGAAAATCATAAAAATTCTTATATTTTTTTTGTTTTTTTTTTCCTTCTTTATTTAAAAAAAAAGAAAGAAACACACTCCTCGTTGGATTTATTGCAAAAAGTTTAGATACACTTGCAACAAAATAATGCAGCAGTTGCGCATCTCACCAAAATTTCAAAATGAACACTCCGTGGTTCAGTTAATCCTTTGAACAAAAAAAAACTCGGGGATTTCTTTATTGTTTTCTTTTTTTTTTATTTATCGAAAATTTTCTTTAAAGAAAAAAACTTGTAAGAATTAAATAAAACAAAAAATAAAATCTTATTTAGAAAAATCGTTAAGTTACGAAAAACTATAAGCACTCAACATTACACACGTCTTATTCGCTTCGCTGTTCGTAATCAACTGCTCATATAAATATATGAAAACAATTTATTTCTCTTTCCGCATCCGCAAAACGTTTTTATTCTTTCTATATAGGTATTTTATGTGATCTTTTTTTTCTTGGTGTATTGTAATTTTCTCGGCAGCTCTCTGTAAAAATGCACAAAATGTGTATAAACTAAATGGAAAGAACTTTAAAAAAAGAAAATTGAAAAAATTTAAAAGATACAAAGATAAAAAGATACACAGAGTCAAGCAACTTTGAGACTTGAGAGCTGGTGCAGCAGAGCAGAGCTAAGCAGGAACGATCAGAACAGAACAAAACAAAACAAGACTTGTATTGTTATCGTTTATTTGTTTGTGTTTCTCAAAATATACAAACACACAAAATAACTCACCTTTTTCATTGGGATGGTGTTGGTGGTAGCAGAGGCATAAATTGCATCGTTCACCGATTATATATATTTATGGAGGAGGGGGACAGACTGAGAATAAGAATAAGAAGTAAAATAATAAGGCGAACAATATTGTTGAAGTGTGTTATTCTTTTGGTTCACCTCATTTGGCTTGTAGAGTGTAGGTGAGGTACCTACATAAAAACAAGTTGTTTCCCCTTCCTATATCAAACAAAATTCTCTTTAGATTGCAGGTTGTTTTGATTTTTTGTTTCTTATTCTGGCTGTGTGAAATTTGAATTATCCAGTATCCACTTGTTTTAACAAAGAGATGAGGGAGTAAAAGAGCAAAAAAATGTATGCAATTGCATAGAGCTGGAGCAGAGCGTAGAACTTGAAGGTTTCTCTTCACATGGTACCTAGATAGGTATTGTTTGCCAATTGCCATAATGTCTAAAGAAAGTACAATTTTAAAGTAAGTGTTGCCATTTGACAAAATGAAATATGAGATGTGAATTTGCGTCACCGAATTTTTTTGGTTCCCCAGCCAAAAATGAAGGTTACTTCTGCAGTCGATATCGAATTCTCCTGTAGCTGTAAGGTAATTTTTTTTTTACAATTTTGGCATTACATATTATCATCTAGGTTAGGTACCTACCTAACTGGTTCAAAATTTATTCACAAGTATTTATACCTACCTTCGAACTTCATATTACCATAAAAAAAATAATTGGGCCATATTGAAGACCATACAAATTTGGCAATCTTCTATACGTTTCTTTTAGTTGAAAACTGATTTTCAAAATCCAAATCTAAATTAAAAAATTTATATAAAAAATGCCAAACTTCTAAAAAATTCGAACAAATCAAAATGTTGGTGAAAAACTTTATTTTTCTGTCCTATCCGTTTCCTTAAAAACAAATACCTAAATTTTAACTAAAGCTAAAGTTTTAAGGGGGGGGGGGGGGTCAATATGTGGCCCACAGCTTATATGGTTTTGCGGGATGGAAGGGGAAAATACATTTTTTTTAAATTGCTTGCTTATCAGTTTTTTAAGAATTTGTTAAGAAACAAATTGTTGCTTTCCAACACAATTCTACACAAAAAAGATTATACATAAAACTAATTTTCGGGTTAGGTTCAATATCCCGCTTTTTATAGTCCCGTTTTTTAGATCCCACTTATTACATATAATACTGTTGTATGTTGCCTCTCAATATCCCGTTTTTTTTATAATACCGTTTCTTATTACATATATCTCTTTTGCATACAAAACTAGTTGTTTTATTAAAAAGCGGGATTATAATACATATGCATTTTATAAGACAGATTTTTTAAAAACAGTATTTTTGTTGACGGGATTTTAAAACATTTTATTCGGGATTTTTGAAAAATGGGATTTTCGTAAGACCAATAGATTTTGAGAAAAATGTGCGCAGTTTTTTGTTGTAATGTACTGAGGGAATGTTTTTCTAAAAATTTTCTAAAAATCTATAATTTACTCTTATAAAGAGAGTTTGAGCAATTTACAAAAAAAAAAAGAAATGAAGAACGAATTTACTTATTTAGATTTAAGATAGAATAGAATATTAAGATTGGAAATTATTGTACACTAACTGCCATATTATTCATTCGATACGTCTTGATTAAAATTTTAATCCGGATGTATTTACATGGAATTTGTATGGTTTACTTCTGGATTAAAGTTTTAATCTAGATGTATCGAGTGAATAATATGGCAGTTAGAGCCAGTTTATTAACAGCGGGTTAACTCTGAACCATGAGTTTCACAGGTTCTAATTAAATGGCGGTAATAAACGAAAATCGGTTGATTAGCTATTTCCATGATTAATAACTCAAATTATGGATTAATTGATAAATATTTTTGTTACCATTCACATTCCATTACCATTTGCGATAATCCTCGATTAAAGATAACCAGCTGTGAACAAATTGGCACTAAATATTATGTGATTTGTGTGGGCTTTAAGAGTAATAAAATGTGTAAAATAATTCAGCTGTAAAATTGTCCCAAGAAGATTAAATACTTTTGTATTAATTTTGATATTTAATTAATTTTTTTGTAGTCAGTTTGTAAGTATTAAGTATTTTATTGTATTGTGTTTGTAAGTATTAAGTAGTGGTTGACTAAACGAAGACTCTTTTAAAATTTGCTCTGCGCACAAACTTGAGTTTCAGCTCTTTTCATACATACCCCCAAGAGAAGGTATTAGGTACATGCTCCCCAAGTTCTCTTACAAAAATACTCCAAGCCATTTTATATAGAGAAGAAAATTGTGTAGAAAAAAAAATAAATAAATCCCCATCTTCAACACACACCCATGGGTCGTCGTCGGTTGAAAGAAAATCCGGAAAAACTCGAATTAATCTAGGTATATAGAAAAATCTAGTAAATATACAAAGCGTTTTGAATTTTCAAGATTTTTATTTTAATAAATAACGCGCGCGCGAATGGTAGCATAACAGAGAAGAAAAAACCGATCAAAACAAAAAGAACAAAAACAAGAAAATCGTAGGGTACATCCAACAGAATCAATGTTTCGAGTTCGAGTTGAGAGAATTGAACGAGTAAGTGGTGGCGTACTATGGAGTGTTGCACTGGACTATGCCAAAAACCAGTTGAGGGGAAACACCACTGCCGCGCACCTCACCGTGCCGACCAGAAGAACCCCAATGATACAAAAAAAAACAACAACAACAAAAAAGATAGAGATACTCACGATGACGATGGGGACGGACAGAACAACAGATACTATACGACGACGACGAGCGCGCTGTGGTCGGTGGCGGTGAAGAGAAAGATTACTTCGACTAGCCCACAAAATGATTGACTGTACTTTACCTATTTTAGCTTGTTGCTGTTGTTGTTGTATAGCCAGCTAGCTTTGGCTTTAATATACGATGGTTGCTGTTATACGGTTTGGGGGTTGTTAAGTGGTGTATCCACTGCTGAATATGAGTGAGTGGGTGGTGGTGAGGGTGGAGGAGATGCGGAGAGACTATAACGCGATGCGTGAGTTGAACACACAATTTAGATTTAAGCCTCCGGTTTTTATTTTTTTTTCGCGAAGTTCTTTTTCTCGCTAAGTGGACGAAATTATGTGCGATATGTATGTAAGTACATATGTACATAAAATGATGAGTTCTGCAGGCTAACTGTTGCGTAATAAATATATTTTGTTTTTGTTTTTGTTAAATTAAATTGAAGAAAGTTGACACATTTGCTGTGTACCACATAGTAGCCAATATAAATGTGGAATTGGGACGGCTAATTTATTTATTAAAGATGGTTTACATTTTTTAATCAAAACAAATACTACTCATACAAATTGCAATCTAACTTGGTTTGTTGGGGTTAATGTAACAGAAGTTGAATAAACTCTTTATCAACTGTTTATAAATGAAAATAAAATCACACATAATATTGGTATGTACAGGGCACAGGGCAATCAATCGTCAAAATTGTTACGTATTTTAGTTACTTTTGTTTTGATTTTAATCGAATTTTGAAGTGAACTGGATAAAGAGATTCCTCTGTTTTAAATAAGGCATTTCAAAGTTTAACTATTTTTACTCTTTATTAGACTACAAAGTAAGTCAGATTAAGATATACCCATTACCTGGCCGAGATTTCAAAAGTTAAAATGCCTGTTTAATAAATAAAAAAATATTTTTTTCGTGCTTAATGAAAATTCTTTAAAAAATATTTATGTGTACTACAAAGACAAAAATTAAAATTCAGTGAGTTCTCTTATATAAACCACAATTTGGCACCACCAAAATTAGCAACATACTGAACTTTACGTTTTTCCCTCAAAGTCAAGAGCAGTAGAAAACAAAAATTATGTCGTAGGTATCGCACCTGAAAATTAACAATACCTAAATAATATGATGTTGACGTTATTTAAAAAAATTCTACTATTTTAATTGTATGTATTGTGTATTTCTTGTAAATGTAGTTGATCCAATTTTACTGAAATTTTGTTTAACAGTGTAATATTGCTTACCAATTCGTATATGTATACCTAATCTATTGTATTTTATGATGTTGCCTCTTTAAGTATTCTTTTAAGACAGAGTGTGTTTCCCTAGTAAAATTTTCTGACTTTTTACGATCGAGTTTTCTGGAAAATAATGAAAATATCGATTTTTCAAAAAAAGTTGTATGGCGTATACGTAATATTTTTTTTTTCTAAAAGAAAATTATTTTTTTATTATTTTTATTGTGATGTAAATTAAAGCTTCTTTATATTTAATTGTGTACACAAATTGTTTTAAAATTTCATTTGGTTTAGTTTTTCAACAAAATGTAGTGAAACCCATTAAGTTGGTTAACTTCATGAGAATAATACTCCATTGATTTAAATACTTAAAGGAAGTTATAAAATTTAAACGACCTTATTATTTCTCTAACAAAGTAATATAACCAAACTAGTAGAAACAAAATTGCAAAGCCAACAACTTTTTGTAGCTTAGATTGTCATATGTCATAGAGTCTCCACAGGGGACGAACTTCTGATACCATTGTTTTCTCTTTTATTTGCTGTTATAAGAGCTATATGAATCATAATAATTACGACTATATTCGCTGCCAACAATTTTCGGTCAAAAACTGCATTTGTCAGTTTCCGATTGCACTTTTTCCTTCAAATAAATGAAATTTATGAATTTTATTAGAAAAGATGTCACCCAGTTTACAAAGAAAACGCAATAATTTAATTTCATGGTTCACAAAATTCCTTGCAGGGTAAACTGGTTCATTTAAAGAGGAAAAATATCTGTCAAATTACATATATAGCTTTCTCAATAAGTATTTTGTTGTATTCATTTTATTTCAGTCGGCAAGACCGATAATTTTTGTAATAAGATTTTTGAAATTTTCAAAACTTATATTATTTATTTGTTTCTTTGAGGAAGACATTTTTAATTAGTTATGGGCACCATCTATGAAGCTTAAACACGAATTTTCAACCATCATACCCTTGTAGGGTTGCCGCTATCTTTGTCTAAAGTTATTCAATTTTTTCGCGAAAAACATCCGTACTTTAGATTTAAAAAAAACACATTTTTGATAAAAGGAATTAGATATAAAAATTGTGTTTACGACCTTTTTTCATATTTTGTGGATTTAACGAATGCAAACCAATTACAAATTTTTCTATAATACTATATGTATACATTACTTAAATATTTGACAAACAAAATATTGATCCTTTTTTTGATACATACAAATTGCTAACAAGTAAATTTTCAGAAATATGAACATTTTCGAAAAAATCAAATTTATTGTTAAAAATCAATAGCATAATTTAATTTGCAAAAAAAAACGTATTCAATACAAGAGGTTGAAGGTCGAAAATGGATTTTAACTCTTTATGCAAGGTTGTTTGCATAAGATGCGACAAAAGGCTAGGGCGTGTAGGATGAGTCAAGACAAAAAAAAACATCGTAGGAGGGGAGGGTCTTTTTCCCCCAGTTTAGGCGGGAAGGGCAGTTTTCTAAAAAATTTACTTGGAATAGAAAAAAAAAATCATTAAAAATCAACGGCTATATACTAACAATGCCATGTTTTATCTTTTTAAAAGCCAGAAATTAATTTCTTAATTTTTTTTTAATAGTTTTGGAAAAATTAATTTTCAAACTCAAAATTTTAAAACAAAAATGAAAAAAAAAATTAGTTTAAAATGTATCGTTATTAAATATTTTTTTTTGTTTTTAATGTTCAATAATGCTCTTATCAATTTTAAATAAAAACTTAAAACCAGATTCATATCTTCTAGTAACATTTCCTTTACTACTTTCTTAGTGGAAATAGGATTTTAAGAGAAATTAAACAACGGATTGAATTTAAATTAATAGAAACTTATTTTTGTTATTTTCAAACTATGGCTTTCATCTTCTGTTAATAGGCCTACTAATCGTCTTCTGAAAACCTAAATTATTACAAGACTTATTATTTATATATAAGCTAATATAACTGAAGACATTTTATGGGTTTTCTTGCCTTTAACGGTTCGCAAATATTAAAATATAAATCCAAAATAATAATTTTTATTGTCTCTTAAAATTTAAGATTTCCAAAAGCATTAAAAAAATAACTAGAAAAATTTGTGTATCTGTTTAAAAAAGCATACATCAAAAATTTTTCAAACATGCGTATACATTTTTTTGTATTACTTTTCCCAAAAAAAATAAAATATATCACCATCAAACATCATTTTGATAATAACTCCTTACTAGAATTTTTAACGTTCCACTTCGAATTTTTCGTTATATTAACCATTTTTCATATTTTAAAAATCTATCGGTTACAAAAAATATTTGTCCACTTTTTCCCGTTTAGCAAATGGAAAAAACCAAGTTCATTCTTTTATCCAATATGGCGGAAATCATACAAGGGGTTGATAGTTGAAAACTCCGATTTAAAACTAAAATGTCTCCCAAAGTGAAGTATGTATTCAATTCCCATAGGAAACTTGACTAAAAATATTAGGCTATCCAATGATTTCGATTTAACATCGTTCCATGACTATAGGAGGTATAAGTGCGCCTCGAATACAGAATTCTATTAATTCACTCAATTTAGAGAAATTGGCCTGATTAGATTACTTACACTATGGCTTCGTAATTCATCGTAAATTTCACATAATTTTCATAAAACCAGGCCCTGCCATGTGATTTCCGATATATCGATTATTGGTTGGATTAAACTTTTAATCGATTGAGTGGAGATCACATGGCAGGGCCTGGTCCTTAAACCCTTAGATTTAAGATAGATTTAGTTAGTTTTAGTTAAGAAAAAAAAAATAATAATGTCAAAAGTTTTGAGCGCCATATTGGCCATATTATACAAAATAATAATAATATTACAGTTTTTAAGTTTATTTAGACTAAAAAATGTAATAGTGTTTAAGTGAAACAAACAAACTTTTAAAAAAAGAAAAGTAATTTTGTTGCCCTTGTCGTTTGAACTTGGCCCCAATTCATAACTTAACTATTAAAATTTGTATGTCAAGATTGTAAGTAGATACTTGGGTACAAACAAATAACTCATATATTTACTTATGTTCATTGCACAATAGATATATATAATGCACCCATATTTTTAATAAAATTTTACGTTAACTTGACTTCAATATCTTTTAAAAAGGTGCTCTTGACGTATGTACATAACTCTATCGTCCTTTAATCCAAGTGCACAATCCTCACTGGCTTGATTTAAAACATATCGTAACATGAATTTTCGAAAAATAATCACAACTTCCCATTAATCCACATTCAAGAACCAACAAGAAAAAACCACTTAAAACCCCTTTTTTGTATTCTAATTTTTCTTCTTCGTTTGCAAAAAAAATAAAAGGGTTGAATTATATAAAACGACTGATTAAAGACAAAAACCATTTGTTCAAATTTCAGAATAATAATAATTATAATGCACACGTTTAAATATTATACCTACAAACTCTTTCTGTATACTTATACTTGTATTGTGCATTTGAAAATTTTTCATGATGCAATAATATTTTTTCATAACGAAATTTCTTTCATCCCGTTTGAGCATAATATTCCTGTTTGAACATGTCCAAGAAAATGAAAAAAAAAAAAATAAAAAACCTTGGGTGGTTTATTTGATTAAATAAACCTACGATTTTATTGTAACACAATAAAATTATTGTCGGTAGATAAGAAGTGGCCTACATATTCACTTTTTGAAAGCTGAAAACGAGTAGGTGCATTTTATTTAGTGTTGACAGCTGTGACTCTTAGGAAGGAAGGAATAATTGTAAATGGAGACATTTTTAAGTCTTTGAAGTGGGTTGATCTTTGATAGGGAGAATCTTCGCAGAACTCATTGACTTCATACGTTGATTTGCGAACATCAAGCTTTGGCCTTCATATCTTTGTAAAAATATCTATGTAGATAAATCTATTTTCAAATCTGGGTGATGCAAAAAAAAAGGTTTTTCAATAAAATTGAACATATCATTAAGTATTAATCTGTCATTGTTAAGGCAATCTGATGATTGGGTTGGCCTCCATTTACTTGTCTATATCTTCGGCTTCTGTAAGTATGTACTTGAACTTGGTGGAAGTGCACTTTTGTTGTTGTTTCATTAAATTGTAGTAAAACGGAATGCTGTTAAGGATACCACTGAACTTGAATTAAGTTAATAATATAAATAATGAAATAATATAAAAAAATATTTTTGAATAATATCAACAAAAACTTACGAGAGTAGAAACTTAAAATGAACGTAATAAAACTTGATATACCGCATATATACTCAAATTTACTGAAAGAAATACCGATCACTAATCTAATTACTTAAGATATAGGTAGTTAAGTCTGAAAGGTGGCCTGACGCCCACAAGAGTCAAATTTTAAAACTGAAAAAGGTCAACTAAACGGTAAAAGGAATCATTATTATTACGGAGGGCACGCTTCGCCGTTTCCACTCCAGAGTCTAAATTCGGCCATAAATTGGTCAAAATAAGACATGACCCCAAATTGACCATACACAGGATACATATATAGCCACTTTACATCACACTCAATCTCTCTACACTTATATAAACCACTTAAAATGTATCTGCTCTATGTGCTGATGATCTATGATGATATAGGCTATATATGTACCTAGTAAAATTCATAATCACTCTTGCAGCCAATATTTATTTTTGCCGATTGAACTAGATACTCCAATTTAAAATAATATAACAACCAAGTCTGAAATCATTAAAACTAAATGAACTGCCCCAGTGCGTGGCGTCCATTATTATTATACCCTGGCGCAAGTTGTAAGTCGTTGTCGTTTGCAACAACTAATCATATATATGTATGTATGTATGCAGCAACATGCAATGTTATTGTGTAGCAAATTTTTATATAAAGTAATTGAACACTTGACATACAATCGTTCGCTCTCTTGTGTTGTTATGTGTGTCTTCTTCTTTTAATGTGCAACACTGATGTGCTGCTGGCTGCCCTTTTTTTGTTGTTGCTGAAGAAATAATATTTTTACGCGATGCAAATATAATGCTCCCCTCTCTTTGATTCCAATCAAAAAGCCACAGGATCAACCATCTGCACACTGGGTCGCATAGTATCCGGCGGCCCCTGGCCGTAACCCTTGCATCATATGCAAACATCAGCTCCATCTTTCTTAGTTTTTTTTTTTCTTTTCTTTTTTTTTATTATTTTTATTATTTCTTACTATACGCACAGAGGCTAACAAATACGGGGGCACATACTATGCTCGTTCAAGACAAAGAGGCCAAGTGGAGATATGATGTTAGCTGTCGTGTGTCCGTTTGCAAGTATATGGTCAGTGTTGCCACTTCCTTAAAAAAACAGATTTATCAAATTAGATTGGAAAAAATTTTAATAGAAAAAAATCAACATCATTAGATATACATTTTACAAAACACTGACGGTCGTATGTATAAACGTTATTTATTTTGGATGGCCGTACAAGTTATAGATAAACCTTATTATTGGATGTCTAACAGCTATCTAACATAGACAACGGACTCGGTTTTCAAAGACTTAACTTTTTTGTTTTATAAAATAAAGCATATTTCGTCGGCCTCATAAGCAAACCTCGTAACTCACAAATTTCAAATTTTTCAGGAGAGACGAAAATGTCTGCAAGACTCAGAGTAGTAGTGGAGTTACGTGCTATGCAAAATTTTAATTTAAGTTTAGTTAGAGTTTTATGAGGGATACGAAATTTTCTTGGTTGCTGCGCTAACGAATTTTCTATAATATAGCATTCAAAACTCATTTTCGCTAAAAGGTGGAGTTACGAGGTCTGCTTATGAGGCCGACGATTTCTAACTATTTCCGACTATTTTTATATTTACAAACCCAAATGAGAAGGTGATGTTTAAACATTTCACATTTTGTAATAAAGTGTTTGTGTGCAGACTAAAATGTAGTAGATTTTCGTCAAGATTAGATATTTAACGTGAATTAGCAGTTAATTGGTTATTAAGAAGATATTTTAGTTGTTGAATTAATATTGTGATCAAAGTTTATTAGTTGAATTGTGAATTAGAAGGTAATTATAGGTATATGTATTTTGTTTTAATGGGGATATAAGTTTTTGTTTTACAATGTCTGAGTAAAGTTCTAATTAACTACCCGACGAATGACATTTTAATGTATGTATACATGTGTAAAATTTGCGTTATTTTTCAGATATTCCAGTATTCCAAACAAAAAAGTTTTGATTTAGAAAAATTCGATCAAAACAATTTAACATAAATATAAATGTTTGCTTCTTATATGAGGCTTATAGAATCAAGAGCTGCTTATGTAATTTAGCTGATTTAGAAAGTGGTTTGACTAAAATCCACCCATTTTCACTTCTACTTTTATCATATTTTAGTTTTCTCCTTATTATACAGAACGTTAAAATTTTTTAATAAAGCTCTGTTGAAACTAAAACATGTATGCCGCCCACTACCACTGCCATTTTCTAGTACATACAACAATTGTATCCTTATATAAAGTCGTTAGAATAAATCTCTCATAGGCCAAAACACGACATGTGTAGTTTTCTTGGGAATCTACCTGCAACTATTCTTATATTTGTGATTCCTTGTTTAACTTCCCTCGAATGTTTAAATTTTGTAATTAAAATAACTTCGACCATATGTGATCCCCACTTTTCTTATACATATTTGAATTTTGTCCTTTTACAATTGAAGTAAAGTAAAATAAAATAAATTAAAAAAATGAAACAAAATAAAAAAAATTAAATAAAATAAAATAAAATAAAATAAAATAAAATAAAATAAAACAAAATAAAATAAAATTAAAAAAAAATAAATAAAAAAACAAACAAAATAAAACAAAGTAAAATAAATAATATTATCTAATATATTATTTTGTATTTTATTTTATTTATTTAAAAAAATGATTTTTACTATAAAACAGTATTGATTTTTACGCTACGTATTTCGGAAGTAATATTCCATCAACGGGTTTTGGCATATGTACATTATTTTTCAATCACACACGACATTCCAAAATAGCTATTACCTACAATTTAATTTACCTAGGAAAATTTTACTTAGAAAAAAAACATTTTCAATAATAAAATGGTCTCGAAAATAGGAAATAATTTACTGTATTTTAGTTAATTAAATCATGCCTCACACTTTACAGATTATTTTTAAAATATTTTTGGAAAACATTCCGAATCGCTAAAAATCATCTTTCGTTTAAAAAACAGTAAGCTTACTGTATGTTGATTGACTGCAGTTATTTTCGAAGATTTGCAGCATTTCATTCAGAAGTAAGTTCTTTCGTACTTTCAGTAAGTAAGGCTGCAGTCACTAAAACGTCATTAAACCGTCAATGGTCCAATTCAAAATTTCAAAATTACTGCAATTTCAATTGACGGTATTTGCAAAAAGATCTGAAACCATTACACTCCTTATAAATCATCTTTCATATGAGAGAAAAAAGTAATAAATTTCTTACTGTGGTTAAAGTGCTTAAAGAAAAGAAGGTTTCATGCCACCGATCGATTCATCTAGTTCTTGCCACACTCATAATAATTTAATAGCCCACTATAAATTAGAATTTAAAACTGATATTATGTTTTTCTCTTTCATATGTGACTAAGTGATTAAATGTATGGCTTAAATTCAGACCCTGAAATTATACATAAGAAAATAGATAAAATAATATCAACCGCAGCATAAAAGTGGCAATGCTGGCCCTTAAAGTCGAAAGATAATTACTAAAGATATAGATACTCCAGTGAACTTTAACTGCGTATAGATAGATAAATTCAAATATGAATCTTGTATATGGAGATATCGGAATACTAAAACTAAAGTGAAAAAAACACAAACAGTCTATTGCAACTCTATCGCGTGGTCCGTCTTTGCTGTACGTAAGACTGGTATATTTTCATAAATTTAAAATAAGAATAATAAAAAAAAATTAAAAAAAAAACATGAAGAATAAGAAAAAAAAGCATAACACAGATGATGATGAGGCCCAACTACGCAACAATAACACCAACAAAAACATCAACAAAAAAAAAGCTATATACACGTTGATATAAAAATGTACGTCGACGTATATTTTCTCAAATCACTTGATAGGTCAGCGACCCAATGGAACAATAATTGTTTGCGCCCTCTAGCAACCGCTACTGTACCTCATACTCTGACTCGTCTCTCTCGGTGTCGGTCTTGGTCTTGGCTCGTCGTCGCCATCGCCAGTTGAGAGTCTTCTCGTCATAGTGCTGCGATGCGATGTGCCGCACCAGAGCTTGAGCTATACGAATTAAGGAACACTGATGGTCGATGTTTATATATATCTATATAGAAGAACATAGCATGCATCTTTTCCAGAATCCAGATGTGCAGCACCGGCAAAGGAACACACCATCATCCAACCAGCCCCCAGCGACTTTTTTCTATACCTACCTACCTACCATGCGGCGTGCGGAGAGGATAGGCATAGGAAAAGTAGAACCAAGCAACGGCCGTTACACCGCATCCAACGGGTGGTTGTGGGGCTGTGTTGTGATGATGATGATGATGTTGATGATGTCGCTAGGCCCGCGATGCTGGTATACCTATACTGCTGTTAACTGCAACGATGATGCAACTTTTTTAGAATAAAAGAAAGGAAGAGTTGTTGTTTGATAAGGTGCGCGGTGCGGCAGCAGTGAGGGTGCCTGAACAGTGTACAGCTCTCCATGGAGAGGGAGTGTTTTGTTAAAGAAGTCATCGTGTCGCAAAATAGTGCCTTCTGGCATATATAGGCTGGGCTCTATGATGCCTGGAAGCTAAATGAACAAAAATCAATTCTAGAACTAGAAGTTGCTGTTGCATGGAACACTGGGTACTATGAAGTGTGATTTTTACATAACTAACTCTCTTCTCATGCTTGAACTGTTTTTAGTTTTATTTTGCATTAAAAAATGTACCTTTTGGTGGTTTTTAAGAAAATTATTAAGTCTATTTTGTTTTTGGGTAAAAGCGACTTAGGTTTTTTGGCATCATTCGGTCAAAAAGAATTTTTTTTGGGACACCTAAAACGTTATTATGTTATTTATCTTGAAGAAAATATTGAAATAATCTTCACATGGAATTTGTTGTAGAGTGTTCCATGTTTAAATGATTATTCCATAGTTTGTGACGGTATGTTGCAAATCAAAAATCATTTTACACCTTTTCAAGGAAGGAAAATTATGGAGTTTTGTGGTAGAAAAAAATGATTCCACATGGAAAAAGGGGTCAATCAAAAATATTTACAAGAGAATTGGAAAATTGAATAATATGTTATTCTTTTTGTGTATTTACAAGACGTAATGACCAATTTCTATTAATGCGATTGTACTAAAAAAAAAAAAAATATTTGAGAATTATTTTGAATTTTTCTTTCACTCGAAAAAAAAAACACATGAATAAACAGTGAAATGTTTATTCATGCCAAGTCGACATTTTGCCAATAGACAGCATTGCAGATTAAAAATTCTTGTTAAACCCCGAAAAAATGTGTTCACTTTATCGAGCGTTCGCTATTTAGAGTTGCCTGTATAAAATTTTTTGTGTTCACTATATCGAGCATCTACTGTTATACCAAAATCAGAATAAAATTTTCGGTTGTTTGTTTCAGCTCCTAAAATTTGGCATTAGAAAAATACTTAAAAATGCCTATAAATTTGAAATTCACTAAAATGTCAATAACAAAATTTCTATCCAAAATACAACATTACCTCCCAGAATTAAAGAACCGATAAAAAGATTTTTTTTTTCTTACTGAGTCTAACTCCATGGCTCCAGGTCAGCCAGCTTGCCATTCCTATTCTATGCCCCCTGCCGGAAAAAATGATATGCTATAATAGTCAAGTGCATATCACAACTACTTTGTTTCAATGGTCGTCTTTATTTCTTTAGACACAGTCTTCTATAGTATTTCAAGTACTTAACTAATCGTTTCGCTGAGTGCACACCAGACAACTTTCAATCATTATCTGGATTATGCGAATCTGTCCATATACACATACATCAGACGACTTGTGAAGACCAATTTATTACACTTTTGTAATTAACCATGAATTTTTAATATAAGAAAAAAATGTCACTGCTAAAAAGAAAAATAAACTTGTTAAGTGTATACCTTTGGAAAAAATTGCATTGATTCAGCAAAACATTTTATAGAATGTCACTATTAAAAGGACGAGACGTTAATCAAAAGACTTTTTTCAATCAAAAGACTTTTTTCAACAGGTCGAATCAATTGAAAAAGGGTGAATTTTTAGAATAAAAATAAAAAAACAAAAAACAAAGCTATTTCTTTAATCACCTTGACGATTTATTCACAGTGTGTGCATTTTGATTGAGAGAATTTTGCTTAAGAAATAAACTCACAAAAGACTTAAAACTTGAAGAGTCAAAGGTCTTTGAGGAAAATTGTAGATCCTTGAATTAATGTTCTGTTTGTTTTAGATTTATTAAAAAGTTTTCAACTTTGATTGATAAAATAATTGCACTCAATCGGTGTTGCGTGAGATTTTGTGTATGGGTTTGAAAACATGAGGATTTATAGTTAGATCTTAGGTCTTCAGAAAAACGAAACTCTCATAGTGAAGAACTGAAAACTTCATTAATTTTCTTGTTAAAGATTAAAGCTGGTGATTCATAGTTTTAGTGAAAATAAAATATTCATGCATAGGTATTATAACATGAGTATTTATTAGAAGTTTTTTCAAACCAGCGCTACATAAAACTTGGGGTTGAATCAGTCAGTTTCAACATGGAAATACAAATTAAATTCTAAAATGCAAAGATCATATAAAGTGCATTAACTCAACAAACATGATCATTATAGAAATAATTGGCTATGAATGAAAGTGGTAAGTGCTTGATGAAAAATTTTAAGCATTTAATAAGTAATAACTCCAATAAATTTAACTCAGTGGTCTTGGAATTTTGTTTAAGCATCCACAAACATAAATAATAACAAGTGCCATTTAATCGTAAAGATATGTAGCAGACGATACTTAATCATAGTCTGAAATAGCAAACATCAACAAATTTAAACCTGAGATAAAGGACGTTACATAATTACAGTCTGAGATAGCAGACGTCACAAAACTACAGTCCGAGATAGCAGAAGTCACAAAATTTCTATCTGAGAAAGCAGACGGTATACTGAATCACAGTCTGAGATAGAAGATCTCACTAAATTACTGTCTAAGATAGCATACGTCACTTATTTACAGTTTTAAATAGCAGACGTCACTAAATTACAGTCTCAGATAGAAGATGTCACTCGTTTACAGTCCAAAATAACAGATATTCTTTGATTACAGTCTTAGAAAGCAGCCGTCACTAAATTACAGTCTGAGATAGCAGAGGTAGCTAAATTACAGTCATTTAATTACTGTCCGAGTAAGCAGACGTCACTAAATTACAGTCTCAGATAGAAGATGTCACTAAATTTCAGTTCAATATAGCAGACGTCAGTTGATTACAGTTCGAAATAGCAGACGTCACTAAATTACAGTCTGAGATAGCATATGTCACTTAATTGCAATACATACACAATAGCAGTCTTCACTAAATTAAAGTGTCAGATAAAAAATTTCACTTAATTACAGTCCATAATATCAAAAATCACTTAAGTACAGTTTTAAATTTAAATTACAGTATCAGATAAAAAATGTCACTTAATTACAGTCCAAAATAGCAGACTTCACTAAATTACAGTCTGAGATAGCAAACGTCATCAAACTATACAGTCTGAGATAGCAGAAATCATTAAACTACAGTTTGAGATAGTGAACGTATACTAAATTTCAGTCTGAGATAGCGGACGTCAAAAATTACAGTCTGAAATAGCAGGCGTCACTCATTCACAGGCTGAGGTAGCAGGCGTCCTAACTTACGACTTTAAACCTGGGTAGCAGTGTATTTAGGCAATACTATTTTTGAAAGTTAATTTTTTGTAAATTTTTTGTTGCAATATTTTATTTTATTTAAAAAAATATTTATATACATAGGTAGATATAAAAGAATTCAACACCCTCTTAACAATTTATAAACATTATAAATAACAGGTGTCTTATATTGCTGCCCTGGGGTATCCCATAGAAGTGACATATATTTAATAATAAATTAATCCTATAACACTTAGTATATGTACGTAGGTTTCTATAGGCTATAAAGATATCTGCCACAAGTGAGGCACGTTAAAAAATAAATACAAATCGTCCCTTAAACAAAAAAAAAACGAACACACCTAAAAATCATGTCCCGAACGATTTATTATATCATATTACATTTATAAAAGTCTTACATTACAAATCACACCTGAAACTCCTTGAGAATATCATCAAAACAAATATAAATGAATCCTGTTTCCAATGGAAAACCGACTACTGCACGTTATAGCGTATCTTGTTCTTCTTGACAAGGTGGACAAATTTCTATTGTCAATCAAACAAAACATTTCAACACACCTACCCCACACACATTATTAAAAATTCATACACTTCAGTTGTACTATACTCGTACAAGCATTTTGTCAGTCGTCTGCAGCTGTGCCTTGCCTAACCTATAACAACAAAAAGTTACCATATCAAAAGAACAATTTTAATAAATTTAACGAGTTTTTGTATTCAAATCGCGATGTTAATCCTTTTAATGGTCGTCTCCCTAAAAAAAAAAAAAAAAACAGATTAAAAAAAATGAAAATTCAAGACTAAAGACTGAACTGCTTCTTCTAATAGAAATAGATATGCATTTGATTTCTTTAAATAGAATCTTTTTTTTGTTTTTATTTTGTCAGAGCGATTCAGACGTATATCATCATTTGTACGCTTTGCGCATGTTAAGTCAAAATGTATCTGATGAATCCCATCGGGATCTTTTATAAGTCTGAGGCTCTCTAAGCTCTCTGAACAGCTATAGAGCTGTATAGAGTCACAGAAGAGGATCAATTTGAAGAGTGGTGCTTTTGATCCAAGAGTCGTTGTGCTCTCACTCGAGACAGAAGCATAAATCGTGTCTTAAGATCTAAGAAGCAAGCTGAGCGCGGGCTAAGGGGGATTTCTGAACGCCATGAACCCATTTATTATACCATTTGCTGCAAAACGCAGTATCTTGTATCTAGTGCATGCATAGGTGTAGATATAGATAGTTATAAAGGTATAGATCTGTGCGTTTTTCATTGTGTCCAATATTTTATTATTTTTATTTGTCATTTGGGATTCTTTTTTTCATTTAATCCGAAACACTTGCGCACAAAACTGAGTAGATGGATTCTATGGATGAATTTTATATAGGGGTCGTTCAATTCTTCTGTTTTTTTTTTTTTTAATTTTTTTGTGAACCTGAGCAGGTCTGTTATTGCTACCTGTCTTACACTCCAAAGAAAAACTCCTTTCCACAGATGTATCTTTAGGCTGGTAGAGCGTATATAGCAATCAGTTGTAACCTTAGTAGCTACACACATGTGGGTATTATGTGTGTTATTATATGGTGCAGTTAAAGAGGAATCGTGGCCAGAATGACGTTGATTCCCAAAAGTACTCATTTATGAAGAACACAAACACACAAAACAAAGACAGGAGGTATATCTATATGTATACTCGTACAACCAAACAGGAGCTCTTGAGCTGGATGTTCAACTTTATATATCCGAAAAAAAAGTAATAAAACCAAAAAGGGCTAAATGAGAAAATATGATATTGTCGACTACGACACGATGACGATGAGGTTGATGGTGATTATGATGGTGAAAATAAAAAAACAAAAATAATAATAAAAGAACATCGAATTGGAAAAAGATTAATTATCTACTGCAGTATTCTTCTTTTCGAATGAGATATGTTGTGGACTTTTTTTGTTTTTTTTTTCAGTTTGGCATGACTGGTTACCTTCTTCGTTTTTTTTAACTGACACAGAAGATTACAAGTTTATATTATGTGTGTCAAAAATCAAACAAAGGTGAGTGAATATTCAGATGGGATTTTTGATCAATTTAGGTATAGAGGAACGTGAATGCGGTAGAATAAATTTAAGATAAAATTTGTTTTGGTTTTTGGGCTTAATGAAGTCAATCAATTAAGCACAAAGGCATATAAAATTGAAAAATATAAAGAAAGACTAACATAATTTAAAATCATCGAGTGCAAACATGATCTATAAGAGAATTGAAAATAAATCCAAAGTTTATGGGTTAAAGATGACCACTTTTTAATATTAATAATGATTTTAACTTCATCAAGAAGACAAAATGTGTCTTAATTGAATGAAAAAGATTTACTATTTTATGATAAGATGATTATCTTGGTTCTAGAAATTTTTATGCAATAAGCGTATATTTTTTTTTAAGGTTCTCTATCAGATTTTTGTATTGCAGTAGGAATTAGGAGCAACATATACAATTAATGAACAAAAATATAAAAATACAAAATCAATAATAAGGGGATAAAATTGCGTGAATTCGATTTGCTGTACTTTTTTAAAGTTTAAAAGGTGGTGGTGGAAAAATAGCAACATTATCAGAAATAGTCCTAAAGTGAAGGCTCAAAGACAAAGAAATCTGCGAAAAATATGAACGTAACTGACTCCTCAACCACATGACGCTTATACTGGAAGAATTATAACCAAGCTCCTACCTACCTACTAATTTTTGTGGTTCAAGTCTCTCAGAATTTAATACATATATGTATGTAATGTACATTGTACAAAATATGTAAAAAAAACTAACAAAAATATTTGTATGTTCTTTAATATAGAAAAGTGTAAAAAAAACACTAAATTTATTCTATAAATAGACTTTTGAAATTGTTACTAACTAATATAAGCCTTCTTATTTTTTTAGAAAATCTATTTTGTTAAGAAAAATATTTATTTAAAAATTATAAAAGTAAAAAAAAAATGTTATGCCAATTTTAAGTTTAATTGATAAATAACTAAAAACTTACTTTCACAAAAAAAAATAAAAAAAAAACTCTTTTTAAAAATATAAAAATTAAAATTACAATACAAAAAAAATGTTTTGGAAAATTTTAATGTCTAAGCTTCTTTGAAAGCTGTATGTGAAATAATTGGATCCATATGAGTCAAGTTTTATAGGCCATTAATAAAAAACTTTAAAACAAAAAAAAGTATTTCAATTAGAAGAAATTTAAGACACGATTATTATTAAATTCATAGCGAATATAAAAAAACAGCAATTTTTATTATTATAAAAAGGCGTTGTCTAGTAAAAAAATTTTTTTTCATGGTAGATATTAAATATATGTCGTTATTTTTGGTTCTAAGAAAAGAATTCAATTCAACTCAATTACAACAATAATAACCAAAACGTAAAAATAAACAAAATTGTTAAAAAAATTGGAACAGGTTTTGAGAAAAATGTAGTGTTTCTGAACGTAAGTAAAATTTTATATGGCAGGTACATACATATTTATGGTAAGTTTTGGCCATAAAAAAAAAATTCAAAAATGTGGAATATATCCAGAAAAAATGTATGTTCCAAACAAGAAAGTCGAACTTGTACTTCAGGTTGTAGGCGAACAGGCTTTCATTTTTTGTATCTTTAGAACTGAAAAACTAAGAACAATTTTCCACTCTCGATTAAATTTAAATTTGGCATTAAAAAAATGAAATTTATGAATAAAATAAATTGTTAATTCATAATTGAGAATTAAATTTAAAAACACTTTATAGCTAAAGTGCCACAACCCACAACATTTGAGGAAGGATTTATGGCTTTAATCGAAGTTTAATGAGGCATTTTTATTTATTTATTTTTTACTTAGGTAATTGTATCTATATGGATAATCCGACAATATTGAAACAACCTTGTGGTGAAAAAATTGAATATGCTTTTTCAGATGTTTTTGAAATGATTTATTTGAAGGGAGTAGAAGTTCCATGAATTATTTAATATGTCTTGTTGAATTATATTGATAACATCGATTTTTAGAGAAAGCAAGAATCGTGTAACGTGCTTCGTGTGATGTAGGCAAAAACCTTTTGGCCCTTTTAAACTAAGTGGGTATTTATCATTTAAACATATCGGCCGCGGCGGTTAAAAAGCAGGACTTCTTCAATAAAAATATTATTATAAAGCAAACGAAAATCAAAAACCTCATAGCCACCTTTTGCCAATTTCAGAGTAACAATTTTGTTTTGAACATTTTACAAAAAAAATCAGAACTCAAAATTTCTTATTAAATATCGCCATAAAAATTTTCGCGTTTTTAATTACGGGTTCATCTTTTATCAATTTACATGTTTCAGAGTTCTTTTCAGATTTTGTTTTGATGCACGTGGTTTTTATTTCACGCCTACTTGTTTAACGGTTATTTTTAACTGTGGAGTGTGGGCTGATATTAAAAATGGTTTTATTCGGAGAAAACCAGTTGTGTGCTTGAAAAGGGTCTTTTTTTTACATTTACCGGTTTTGTTGGGAGTAATTGGAGTACTTTGGTCCAAATTTATTTTAATCTGTTATCAACAGATTTTGAAACTTTTTAAAAACAAGGAACAAAATTGTTTTAAACAGAATAAGGTTCATAACTTACGTTTCCATTAAAATAAGTTCAAAAAATATCCACAAATAATTTTCTAAGAAAAATACCTTTTTCCAGCATAAAACTGGTTATATCCGAATAAAACTGGGTTTTCCCCGAATAAAACCATTTTGAATATCAGTCGACAGTTGAAAAAAACCGTAGACTGTGAAATAAAACCACATATACGCTTAGAATAAAAACAAAAGCTGAAAAGAACACTGAAAAATGAAAATTGATAAAAAAAATTTCAGTGTCCCTATTAATTTGGCAACCCACTGTAAATTTTTATTCACCATATAGGTAGCTGCCTATTTATGTGACATTCTATAGATTTTATCTTTTGGCTCTTAGAGAAAATGTCAATCAAAGATATCTTCTTATCCCTCTAGCTATAATATTATATTATAAACTATATATAGGTTCTAATTGGGGTCAGTCCACCTACATCCGAGAAAATATCACAAAACATGTGTAAACAACTGGGAAAACATTTTTATTTTCACATCAACCCATCCCTATTTATGTTCAGCTTACCGGAAAAACGAATTATAAACTTGTATTTTTTTTCTTAAGATTTCACTTTCCGCACGCGGGACTGACCAAACCTAAGCATATTAATTATTTGTGAAAATTCTAACAACACTCCCCCTCGACTATTATATTATTATGGTTACACATGTCCGTTAGCGCCTCCAGCACTTTATTATAATTTTCATCTCCCCCTTTATTATATTATTGCAAAACTCGCGGACGGACATGTCCGCGATGAAATAAAAAAAAAAAATAAAAGAAAAGGAAGACGATTTTTACACGCACTGTTGATTTCTTTAAACATACCAACAACAACTTGGCACCTTTTCTAAGTCGCCGGCACATGATTTTATGTTCTCCATGTAGACACGGTTGTTTTTTTTTTTTTTTGTATAGCAAGAAGTCTTCTTATAAGACTTGGGACGAGCTGGTTCCTAAGTACCGCTAAATGAATTCATAGAAACCTCAGCAGAATATTAAAATAATTTATTGTGAACGTGCTTTGGGCAACAAAAGTCCTAAAATTCCATCAAATCGAATTACACAAAAAAGGGGTGTGTTATACGGCATCGGATCATCAGGCAGTTTGTGTAGTGTCTTGGTTGTTCCCACAACATTGGTGGTGCAGAGATTCACATCATTAAGCATGGAAGAAGCACTTGTGTTCTGTCATTATCGTCACTCGAGCAGGACTTATAATTGGGATTTGTCAAAATTCGATTTATTTTCTGAAAAGCCAAACCTTTTTTATTCTTCAAATCTTTTTCTTTTTTTTTACTGATCGATTGATTATGAACGAAAACGAAGACGACTCTTTGGAAAGAAGAAGATATCTCCTTGAGAATGAAGAATTGCACGCTGGTTGAACACACCGCCACCGCTGAGCATGGTGTCTTATACTCCAAGTCTAAATCTTTGTGGGAACAATTGAAAAAATAAATTTCCATTGTCTGACTGGACTGCGTAAAACAGTCAAGCCTATCCTCACCTGGCTTAACCGCAAAGTGTATAATAAAAGTATGCTTATTGCTTGATCATAAACTAGTAGGTACCTATAATCCTTTATTTTGGTTTCTTTTAAATAGACCTATAGCCATATAATTATTCCAGGTCTTATAGCATAATGCAGCACCCACTTATTAGATTGCAAAGCCTTTATAGAAATCTAGACTAGATTATGGCACACTGACATTCAGTCGATGGAAAGATAGATTAAATAACTTTCTGGACTTAATTCTACGCATATATACCTATATTGTTTGTCCCAACTTTCAAATTCACCAGACAGACTCAAGACATAAGAAAAGACAAGCGACAAGACAACGAAGACTGATGCAATTCTATAATTGGACTCACCGAAGTGGAACTTGTACAACTTTTTTGCTGCGGGCATATTGGCGTGGTTAGATTATGGTTGTTTATAAAAATAATAAAAAAAAAGGTTCCGTCTTGTATAATATAATCAACATATGTATGTCGCTCTGTGGATATTATGGTATCAGTTTTTCAATGTAAAACTCATATATCCTCGGATTTATTATTAACACTTTAGTTTTACATACGATATCCCTCCTCTTTATGTATATTTTATATTGTGGGTTAGTGCTAATATAAAGCTTTAAAACTTAAAGTGTGACGAAATTATGCCTGCTTGTTGTCAGTTTTGATTAGTAATTATAATAATCTAAAAATTAGTTAGTGTATGATGTCGGCTCCTTTAAGAAGTATTTTGTAAAGCTTTTTATGTGACTTATTCTTTCTTTCACATACCTACAATGTGATAGCGTTAAATTTCTGGAAGGGTCTGCCTACAAGCCTATGTATGTCCATAGTCCTTTCTTGATGCTTATGAAGCATTATTGTTGTTTTTTTTTTAATCAATTTAAATATTTAAATCAGAATTAAACCTACAAATTTGTTCATTTAAATTTAAATAAACTAACGACATATTTTTGACATTGTGGTGAATGAAATATCAATTAATACAAATTCAGGTTTCTTTGGATCTCTGAAATCTCAGAGATCTCACCATTCACCAATCTCAGAAATCTTAAACTAAATTCCTCAGTCAGAAAAATGTGTCTCGTAATTCTCTCTGTCTCTTTCGGCTGCAGCCTGAACGGGAAGGTCGATTTTGTTTAAATTTTTTTTTAGGACCAAAAATAACAGTAGCTGCTGTACAAATTTTTTTTTTTGCAAAAAATGAAAATATTATTTTTCTCAAACAAAAAAAAATTCAATAATATTTTTTACAAACGGCTACGATTCCGAAAAATGGTTATAAATGGTACTTCCCATAAAACCTTTTTTTTTATTTTCGTTTTTCTCAAAAACAATTCAACTGATTTTGATCAATTTTTTTTTGTTGAGAATGTTTTAAAAAGTTTTATAACTATTGTATACCAAAAATTAAAAATAAAGTTTCAATTTTTTTTTTTAAACTTAATATGTAATTTGAAAACGGTTTGACCGATTTATAATTGAACTAAGCTCGCAGAAGTTTTTTAGTATTATCTAGCACATTTTCAATAAAAACTGTTCTTATAACCAAAAATAACGGTATAGGTAACTCCCTCGAAAGTGATTAAAAACCAAAAAGGAAAACTCATTTTTCTCAAAAATTACTCATACGATTTCGATGAAAATCGTAGCTAATATCAGTACGATCTACTATAATATTGGAAAAAAAATTTATCTAGCGTTTAGTAACGGTATCTTTCATAGAACCATTTTATTAGTTTTCGAGTACCCTATAACTTGTTGAAGCGATTTTAATGATTTTTTTTCACAAAAGAGCTTCGAGTTAGTTTAAACAAAATTTTCAAAATTTTCCCAAAAAATAATTTTAGATTTTTAAAAAAATTTTCAAATTTTTTTTGAAAATTCGATATTTAAAAAAAGGGTAAATTATTTTGTTTCAAAAATTATTTTTTAACTCCACATTAATAAACACTGAAAAATGACGTACAATTTTTGTTTCTTAAAATTTTTGTTTTCAAAATTTTATAGGGGTGATCCGTATAAGGTGACCAAAAAGCTAGAGCGAGTAGATTGAGTTAAGACAAGAAAAAAATCGTATTGGAGGGGTTGGGTTCATATCTCTCCGTTCAGGCGGGAGGGGAAATTTTCTAAAAAAAAATTGACTTAAAACAGAAAAAAAATTATTTAAAACAACGGTAAAACTTAAAATTCCATGCTATACCTTTTGGGAAAGCCAGATATCTCTGCTTTAATTTTCATTTTAAAATAAGTTGTGTAAGTGAATAGTTTTTGAAAAATTAATTTTCAAACTCGAAATTTTGAAAAAAAAAATTTTTTTAAATGTCAAACTAATTTTTTTCAAAATTTTATGTATTAAGTATAATTTTTATTTTCAAAATTCAATGCTCTTATTAATTTTCAATAAAAACAGAAAACCGGATGCTAAGACGTACCTTAGTTTTTGAAAAATTAAACATTGTGATCAGACATAAGAGTTCGTTTTGTTTTTGTCGCAGTTGATTAATTTATTAAAAAATAGATAGAGAGTGCTTTTGACCTCTAGTGAAGCAATCTTTATCAGGTTTCTCCTTCTGAGATCTCAGAAACTAGTTATAATTAATTTATCTGTACGCTTGACTCAGAATAAACTAAGTACTAGGAAAGTGTGTCTAAATGAGCCCACAAAATTTATATTAATTAATCCTCAACAATCAAACTGACAAATCATTTTATAAAACTCCGCAGCAGATCAAGAAGTGATGACATCTATGTATATAAATTGATAGAACTTATATGCTTACTTCTAAATAGAAATCTCTTGTAGACTGTTTGGCTGCCAGATAAAGTTATAATTAAATAATACCCCAGATCAAAGCTATAAAATAAAAAAAAAAAAAAAAATAAAAACCATTACAATGCATTACATTAAGAATCTCATACGAGTTAACTTGAAGTCTTTGGTGCTATATATTTATATGAGAATAAGTCGGACAGCCCGAGACATACGGGCTGTCCGATTTTGATTCCACACATAATACAAATAGTTCATTGGAGCACTTATAAGAGAGTCTCCATGGCCATACAGCAATAAAATGGTAATTACAATTCGCAGCGCTAAATTATTATACTATGGTATAGACCAGCTCGAGATCGGTAGCCCGATGTTGTGCCAAAATGTAAAGCGGTATCAAGCTGATGTGTTTGCGCAATTTAGCACTTTTGTAACGCGCATATTTTTCATGCGCTTGATCTGCAATAGCCATCAAGGAATTGCATATACAATAATACATATCAATCTTTTTGCCAAAGTAGGAGGAAGGAAAGGAGGCTGATGGAAATCAGTAGACCCTCTATTCCACTCGGACTTCAATTCAGCTCCACAAATGACTGATGTGGCAAATAATCTTAAAATTTGATCTATGAGTTTTCGATTCTATATACGTTAAATTATAGTTCTGCAATTAATTCAATATTCTTCTATAGAAATTATACATACGAGTATATGCGAGTGCGCAATATGCCAAGGATGTCAATGTCATGTTGACAGATCAAAGCAAAACTTCATCACATCAGAGAGTTCGGTTTTTGTTTATTGATTCCGAAAGACCAATTTACAATTCATTATTTATGATAAAATTGAACAAAAAAAAAAAAACATGAGACTTAATCTGCGCGCTGCGGAGCTTTGAAACATTTGTCAGTAATTAATTTATTCTTGTCTTCACTAAGTTTTATTTTATTGGCTGCATGCTCTTTGTCAACATAGATAAATAGACTAAAATCAATTCGGTTACAAATTGGTGGTGCAGCCGCCACAGCAGCAGCAGCAGCACATGTGTGTGATTGACAATTTGACAACATATTGCCAAGCTTTGTGAATTGTTTTGTATGAAAAAATTTATGAATGTGGGGCAATTGTTGTTGGTAGCCGCGATGAGAATATCAAATATGTAGGTCTTATGATCTTAGGTTTATCAAAATTTCTGTTGTTACATTTAATTTGTTTTTATTTATAAATAATCTACACTGAGAGAAAACTTCATCTTTAGTTATCTTCTAAATATATAAAAAAAATGAATTGGGTTTTTGAAGGTTTGAATGAACAAAAACACTTCAGTGAGCTACCACCAAGTTTTATAGGCTTATAGTTATAGCTATTTCACGACAGCCATGCCGATAATTAGAATTGGGTTTTTGTTTGTTCGCATCATAACTCGAATTAACATCATTCGATTTGCATGCAATTTTTTATTGGATTTTATTGAAGCAAGTGAATACACAATGCAGATAAAAATTGGTAATTTTGACTAGAAGAGTTGGAATATCGTGAAAACGCGTATTTGCATACTTTCAGGGGCAAATGAGAAAATATTGATCATTCTAAGATGAATAACAAACAATCGGGTAATTTTGTCCCTTACGAAAAGGGTTGTTTGAAGTCCCTATAAATGTTATTTTCACTACCTATTCAAAATGTTAAAACTGATGAAAAATTCTGTTCTAAATTTTAAATTATTTCTCCTTAGAAAAAAAAAACTCGTTGTCATATTGAATTCTAGAAAAAATTTCAAAGATAAATTTTTGTTCGAATTTCAGAATAAAATCCAGTCAATAAAGCATTCGATATTAAAGCTTCTCGTGGTGTTCTTAAGAAACTGTCAAAAGTCCCAATCGCCTGCTAAAAATTTTACGGCAGTTAAATGCACCCGAAATGTTTTTTTTTTTTGTACATTCAATTTTGATCACAAATTAACTTATCGGATTTATTGATTTAACTCTGGATTAACTGAATAAATATTTCATAACAGAAGTGTGTCAAAAAACTACCGAAATAGAGAGGACGATACGCTCGAAATTATCCTTTTCATATTTCCTCATAGTGTCGCCCTCTCTGTTTCGATAGTGAAATCGATAGATTTTTGATAACCTCCAAGACAAAATTAATAAATTAATATGTCACTGACAAACTGCTTCTAAGTAAACTCGGGTTTAATTTATTTGCAGTTTTAACTAACTCTGTTTTAAGTCAAAGTTAACTCATTGAGTAAATGAAAATCTGGCCCTTAATTCTGAAGCAAATTTAAATAAATATTCTCAGCTTTTTGAGTCAGGGTGGTTGAATCGACAATACAGTCTTACTGTATCTTACAAATTTTAATAGAGAGTAGAAAGATTTATGTATATGTACTAGGCATGTTCAGGCAAATGAGATCTCGGATATCTCAGCAATCTCAGTTACATGAACAAGATTCCTCAGCAAAATTTCACAGCTTTGTTGTCAAAATGCTGAGGAAAAAAAATCTTGGCTTCACTTGTTCACTTTTTGAATGAGAAAAATCTCTGTGATCTCAGTTTTCTGAACATCGTCAATTCTAGTCCTTTAATCATAAAATAAGCCATTTATAGCCTTGATGTGAAAAATCAAAAATCGATATCAACTACATATTCATATTTTGGATTCTGATGATGAATCATTTTTGTTGCATGCAAATTTTAATATTTAGCTTGAGTATAATAAAACTCTCATTATAATGAACTTATAAAGAATCCATCAGGTATCACTCCCCCGCAACTGCCCATTAACAGCTAATTATAAATACCTCATGGTCAACGGTCTTCATTCGACACTGGAGACTAAAGTACCTACCTCCAAATCCCCAATTGTGGAGACATTTTTGTTTACATAACTGTGATATCAAAAGTCAATGTACCTATACTATTTTCTGTGATGCTGATGACTAATTGCAGGTCTTTCGTTCTCTTTCTGTGAGTTGGTTATATAGCTTCATGTTCAACATGCTCTACCGCATTTTTGTCTACTGACTCGCAGAATTATTTAACAACAGCCTATGAGTCATACTATATAACTTTCATCCCGAGGAATCCGTACTTTGCAAAGTTATATTTCATTTTCATTTTTTTTTTTTTTTTGTGTACACAATATTTATCTGCAATCCAAGTAGGTATGCATCGTTTAACCATAAATGTAGGTGCCTCCATCGTACAGCCTTTTACGAGGCTTATATATTGTAGAAGAAGTGTTAGAACTTTATACCGAGATCCCGTGCGCACTCTGAATCATCCCCAATGACTTAAAGGTTTACTCGTTTATATAACTGCACTTTGTTTACTGTTCTCATGATCTCCAGCATTAAACAATATAATGGAAAAAAAAAATCCAAATCTATTATTTAAATTCCATAGAAAATGTAAAGCCGTATATGAAGGTGCATATTTGTATGTATACATGGGGGCTTATTGATACCAGCATTTTAATTGAAGGTACATACTCACTACGGAAGAAATAAAAATGACAGAAAAACATCTTTAATATGGGCTATGTTGTGTGATTTTGTACACCGTATGACTTTCATCGGCTCCATGATCCAGAAGGAAGCTCTCGAAATCATCAACAAAAAAAAAAAAAAAAACAAATTTCAACCTCATTGTTGTTTACCCTTGTCCAACAAAGAATTCATGAGAAAGTAAATTTGTTTCGGGATATCTCTAAATCAATTTCGACAGATTACCTCTCTCTCTTTATATATCCATCAGGAGGAGGCGAATGAGGTCAAGCGGGGTGGATATGGATATGCTGTTATATTTTATACAGTAATGCAGTGCTGTTAGCCGTTATAAATGACAGTTTATTAAGTGAAGATTGTAATCGTCTTGTCTTTTAGTTTTTGGAAGTCACTTCGGCCATGATATATGACTGTGTCTTTGAAAAGAATGAATTTTTGTAGACAGTCGAGCTGAATCGTATCCTTTTTTTTTGTTTGGAAAACAATATTGTTTGGTTGTCAGAGTGTGTTTTCGTGAGAAGGAGAGTGAATCTAATGAAATTGGGACAATAAAATCGGTTGTTTTGGATGAAAGCATTTTGCTATTGTTGAAACTAGAAAGATTAGGGTGTGGCTGTTTTATTTATGTTCATATTTGTATTTATCGGAGGACATTGAAATATAAATATTAAAAACCAATTTAAGTAAACTTTAAGGATTTTCCTACTGTTTCAATTTCTATATATTCAATAACTATATAACTGCAGTTTTAATAGTAGATATTAGTATTAGGTCTGTTTCTTGACTGGTCCGCAAGATCCAATGGTATATCGCAAATCTACCCAAAACGTATTGTGGTGTATTAATTTGAATCTAGCAACACCACAATACCACCAGAATTACCAAAAAAAAAAGAAAATACAAAATTTCCCTAATTCCTCATTAACCTTTTTTCTTTTTGACTTTTGACGAATATAGTTGAGAGCCAGTCGCGTGAGCATGATAAATTTGCAGCAAGAGTCTACTAGAACTTTTTACCTTCTACCTTTTTTTGCTGGTCAAACAAGAAAATATAGTTGATCAAACAATTTTAAATTTCTAATTTACGGTTACCCGGGAACAAAATCAGAAACATCCCAAATGTGTTTCCTTACTTTTCATTTCTGGTCAGAAATTACAACATCAAAAAGCTCGACGCAAATTTTGTTCGGAACTTTATCCCAAACTATAAAGAAATAGACCTTTTATATTTATGTAAGGCCCTGAAATGTGGAAATTCTAGAATTTTACAGGTAAAGCTTTCAATTTATCAGCAACATTGGTAAAAGTCCGAATTTTTGTAGTCTAAAATAGCCATTAAAAGCTATATTGAATCAAAGTCCAAATTGTTTTTTTTTTTCATAATACATTTCATTCTACACTTTTACCACCATGCTTTGGGGTCACCAAGGTTAAAGGTAGGTTGAAAGAAGTGCGGAATGAATTACCAATGTTTTTGAAATATTTTACCGGGAAATTCTAGAATTTTCACAAAAAGAGAAAAGAAATTCAAAAATCAATTGTAAAAAGAACATGCAACATGATTTTATTTTAAAGATCAATTCTGCAGAAACAAAGTTCGAAATATAATAAATTTTTTATCGAAAATTAAATAACAATAATATCACTGATATTTTTTGTTTAAAAAAACTATAGAGTTTGTTTTTTTTTCTATTTTAGATATTTATTTGCAATAAATTGTTAAAACTGAAGACCAAAAAAAAAAAAATTCACCACACACAACAATTTTCACAACATTTTTTTCTCACATTCAATATTTTGTTCACTCAAAAGAAATGCATACATTTACTTAACAACAAGAATTCATAAATTCAATTCAATTCAATTTATCAATTTTAAAACTAAGTGATATTTTTTTTTTAATTTTTAACCATTGGCAGTTATTGGAATTGGTCCGGTTTGTCGAATTGAAAATTTTAACATATCGCTACACTAACTTTCGAGGTTCCAAAGAATCCAAATCCATATCGTTTTTAGAGAGATGTCGGTATCTCAAGAACGAATAGAGATATTGACTTCAAATAAAATTTATTTTACATAAATAACGTCATGAAGTTGAGAAATGGGTTTGAAAAAAAAAAAATTAAAAAAGCGGTTTTCTTACTAAAACAATTGAATAAAAAAAAGTTATAAAACGTCATTTGTCTCGAATATATCGAGAACAAGTAATGCGAATGACTTCGGTTTAATTTTATTCTACACATAATGAATTAAGAATTAGAAAGAATTAAAAAACAATTACCAAAAATTTGTAGAAAATCGTTTTTTGGCTCAAATATATTAAAAAAAAATCAATTGACAGTTTTAAAAAAAAAAAAAAAAAATTCTAGAATAATGGTGAAAAAGTTTTTCGTCTGCAATATCTCGGCAATAAAAACTGGATTACAACGCTAGGTAAATTTTTTGCAAAACACAATGACGTTGTTAAAAACTGATAATGTTTTTTAAAAAACATTCAATCGATTGTTTTTTTTTTTTTTAACGGAAAAATATGCAAAACAAAACTACTAAAAATTTTTCAAAAATGTTTTTCAGCTCGGATATCTCAAGAACAACCAAACAACCTTCAATTTGTATTCGTTCAATGGTGTAAGTTAAAAGATTAAATAAATTTATTTTAATATTTATTTAGTTTTTATTATATATTTTTATTATATTTAAGTTTATTTATGTATATTTAATATTTATTTATTCACTTTTAAAAAATTAACTTTTATAATTTTTACTCTAAATCTATGTAGGTATATTGGCCCACATTTTTTATTTTTTTTTGATACAAATACAATAAATTAACAAAAACTTACATTTATTGATTGTGGTACGAAATATTATTATTTATATAGTACAAATAAGATCGGTAGACAAAGAGTTGTCCAAGTTTCATAACCTCAAATACCATCAGTTTATTGGCTTCAATATGAAGAAAAACAGAGTCATTTCTTTTCCATATTCAAATTAAATTTATAAATTATCTCTAATAATTGATCCCTTTAGGCCCATCATCTCAAAGAAAATAAAGTACCACAACTAATCTTTCCACACACTTTTCTAATGAATTTGCAACGCGCATTCCCCCATTTTCTAGAGTGCAAATAAATTTTATTAAATACCCTCTTTCACTATACAAAAATCTATTTTTGAATCAATGTTATTACTCCGCATATATGTATGTTTTTTCCTGAGGGGTTTATAAGATGATAGGAACTCGAATGCCACTCTACGTAAATGAAGAAAATTGCTCCCCAAACTTTAAGCCATCTCTTCGTTAGGTACTTGACAATGAATCCATCATCTCTTCGCATCATTCCCAAACCCCATTTGCAGTATTTCACTGCAATTTGAGTATCTTTTTGCGTGCATTTAAATTTTCTATATATTTTATAGCTGTAGCAAGGTTTTGTGTTTGCATTTTGTATGAATTGAATTTAAAATTATATTTTTAGCTTAAAAACAAAAATGAACAAAACAAATTCATAGAGAATCTATAGAGCATCATGCGTGCACGTACTGTGTGAGTAAAATTTAATGACATGTGCCCAACCGATTGCATCGCAATCGTATTCGCATTTCGCACTGTGAGTGTGTTCTGTTCTGTTTCATCGTCGTCCTTTCATGCGTATATTATATTTTGTGTATATTCAGATAAAGACCACGCGCATAATTGAAATAATAAAATAATAATATAACGGTAGATATACCCACTATATATGAAGAGATAGAGAGTATGGCATTAGATTTAGTGTGTTAATGATATTTGTTAACGAAGTGCGTTTTGGCGTGGGGCCAGAGGCCCCCAGGGCGCTTTTATTTAGAGTTGCCATGCCATCAATTATATGGGTGAGTCCTTATTACGACAAACTGCACTGCGAATCACTGCGGATCCAGTATCCAGTAGTGATTTTTTTAAAGAGGATGTCTTTTAAAAAGAAATTATTTAGGCTGAAATCTAGAATTCACGTGCAAAATGTAAATGTATTTAAATTCGTATTATATTTAATTCGTCTGATAAATTACTAGTTTTAATTATTAAAAAAAATATATTTTGGATGAAATTTGTTCGTTTAAAAATTTTAAAAAATTTTATATTTAGTTTAATATTTATTTTTATTTTTATATTTTTATATTTTAGTTTGATCTTGAAATAGCATAAAACTGCTTCTAAAATCTTTTTTATCCGGAAATAAAAAATGATTTCAATTTTGAGTATTTTATAAGTTTGGAGGGTATTTCTATTTAATTATTTCTTTCTTGCATTTTTTTTGAACGGAATAATTTACGGAAATATAGAAAAATGTTTTTTTGTTTTTAAATTTAGAATTTTGCAAGATAACTTTAGTGAAATTTTTTTATAACATATGGCAACCCTACTTCCATTGGTGCTTCAACGTAGGTTAAGTACCATGCTGCGTGTGTATATTTATGTAATTTTATGTTCAATGTTTATGCGATTTGATGCAGCGTTTTGTCGCTTGTGCGACATTAATGAAAATGCACCTCATATATGGATACAGAATGCATGCATATTGCACCAAGTACTCATATGTGCATATGTATGAATTGCATATTGCTGGGCGTTATGTTAGAATATTTATTGCATGTACTTTGCGTTTATTATGACGATTGTTGCATTGGGCTTTAAGTGGATTTAAATTGGCGATTTATTAAATTTCACATAATTTGCCAACAAGGATTAGATGATGCTCCAATCGTTGCATACAAAATAATGTTTTTTAAAAAAATATAACTTATAAGGTTTTGATGATTTTTCAGGTGTTTTTTTTATTTTATTTTATTTTGTTTTGTTATTTTTTTTAATTAACTGAATATTTTTTACAACGAGAATGCATGATTTATTTGAATAAAGAGGTATTAAAAGCTTTTTAGTGAATGAATAGAGAATAATTTTTGTATGTTCATTGTTCATGATAAGTTAGGTATATAAATTTATACTTATTATATGCATTGTATTGATAATTAAAAATATTTCAACATAAGTATCATTAAATTTTAAATTAAAAACGTTTGTTATAATACTGGATGTTGAATTAAGTGGTTAGATTTTCAACAATAATACTCTTTTTCAGATAGTTTTTTTTATTTCACATCGATGAACTATAACATATTTTACAAAAGTTTTGTTTGAAAGTTATAATTAAAACTTTGCAATCAAACGTCTATAGACAAATATTTGAAAATTTTTTTATAGAAAAAGTATATATTTTGAAATTTAATAACTCTCATATTTTATTTAGAAAATTGTTTTTTCCAGAAAAGCAAATACAAGTTTTTTTTTTAGACAAAATAAGCTTTTGCATTTCGAAAAATTTTATTAATAAAATTATTCCAAAATTAAGATTCATAAGAAGAAAAAAAAGTCATAAGTTATTTTTTATCTCATGACCGTGAGACGAGAGTGCCTGGATTTAGTCTTCGCGAGCAATTAACATTTAAGAATTTGAACACGTTTATCATGAGTTTATCAAAATTGTTAATGCTCGTGAGTGAGACTTAATTACTTTAAACTTTTTTTTTTTTTTTTTTTGTAGAAAAATGTCTTTTAATTTTTTGTTGCCCTAAATCTAGTTAGTGATTTTATTAAAATTTTGCATTCTGGTACTTCTAATTATTAAAAATACTGTAACATTAAAAACATTTTTAAATAATTTTTATTAATATACACAAAAATCAAAGAAAAAATTCGTTTTGTTATTTTTTTTCATATTTAAATTTTCAGCTTGAAAATTTATTCTTCAAAAACTATTCAATTCACTGAAACAACTTCATTTATAAAGAAATTATATAAGAGGTTTCTGGCTTTTAAAAAAAGATATAGCATGACATTATAAATGTTACTGTTATATATATTTTTTCAATTTTAAGTTCAGTTTTTTTAGAAAATTGCCCCTCCTTAAACGGGGAAAAATAGATACCCCATGCTCTTCCGAACGAATCGTATCTCTAACAAACTTTCATGCTCTAAGTTTTTGTTGCATCTTTGTGAATTAATCGGTTTAACCAAGAACACGAAATTCCGTGTTCACTCGGGCGTATACGTACTTTTTTAAATCTTTTTCTTCGGATTTTGTTTATGTTCTTTGGTTAGAGCTGACTTTAGATAGAAAGACGCTCTATTTTACTTATCGAGACCACGTTTTTAAGTGATTTGATTGAAATTCAAAAAGAAAGGAAATTTAATTAATTAAAGTTAAAAAATAAGTGTATTTTTTTGTTTTTAAAACCAAAAGTAATTTTCAAATTAAATACAGTGAACTATCTCAATAGCGGACACCGCAGACCCTATAGTAGTACAGAAAAATTAAAAAACTTATACGAGAATTGGCTGCTTATATGCGATCAAAACAAAATATCGACTGTTAAAGTGCGCTGTCGTTTTGCATATTTTTCAGAAATAAAAAAACTGTCAAATTTGTCAATTAAGAATCAGACAGGTTAGTTATAAAGCAGTAGTTTTGATAGAAAACACAGGTTTTCAATTGAAAATTTGAATTTTCTTATTGATTCATAAAATTCACAATAAAATATGACATGACATTTTCCATCACCGTTCCGGCCTAAATGTGACTGAATATAGTTGATACAGCGTTCAATTTCCAAAATCCGCAAAAAAAGTGACACTTTTTTAATGCATTTCTTTTTCAATAATCAACAAGTGTATTTTCTGAACCCAAAATAGTTCAGTCAAGCACTTGACTTGGCAAAAATTGCCGGAAAACTATTTTCTTGTATATAGTCTTCCCATGGTGTTGATAAGAAACTGCTTAAAGTCCCCATCGTTATGAGCACCGCTAACAATTTTACGGAATTTAAAGACCCCCAAAATGGTTTTTCAGGAATATCTCAAAAATGGTTAGTTGTACCTACAAAAAAAATGTCAGGAAAAAATTTTAGGTTAAAAAATTTTCTACAAAAAATTATTGTTTTCGAAATAAACCAATCGGTAGATTTAAAGGTTTAACATTTCTATATATTTGAGCGGCTTGGTTAAAAAACTGTGTATTTTGTGATAAAAGCATATAATTCTATTCATAATTGGTACATTATTTGAACATGATTTTAAGATATTATATTTTATATGTATGTCTGTCCCTTAAGTTTAGAAGGACAAATAAAAATAACTCAAATAGAAAATGAATATAAGAAATAATGGCAACACTAAAAATATTGGATGTTATAAGTAAAACGCAGATATTTTAGAAGTAACGAACAATATGAAAATAGTTTAATGAGTGAAAATAAATAAAAACTAAAACATGAATATTGAGAAAAACTAAAGTGATGAAAAATAAGTTTTTCTATTTCAAGCTAAGTACTTATAAGCGCTGAGTTGATTCTCCTTAAGTCTTAACACGCCTTCTTCAACTCGCGCGTCTTAACACACTGTCATTCCAATATATTTCATACATCTATAGTGCGCTGGTCCAGGTAGTGGCTTGGTGAATACATCCGCAGGCATATTTTCAGTCGGAGTGTGTACGATATTAATTTTTCCATCTTTTATAAGTTGTCGTACAAAGTGATATCTTGTTGCAATATGTTTTGTACGAGAATGACATATTGCATTCTCTGCTATGTGTTTTGCTCCTCTATTATCTGTTCCAACGGTTATTGCTGCTAACTCAGGCAAGTTCATTTCATTCATCAGGTTGTGAAGATAAGTTGCCTCTCTTGATGACTCAGATAGTGCGACATACTCCGCTTCCGTTGTTGAAATAGCCACAGATTTTTGCTTTTGAGAACGCCAGGTTATTGCTGCTCCATTAAGTATAAAAACGTATCCCGTATACGATAATCTGTCCATCTCGTCATTTGAATCGCTCGGTGTTCTTATGGGTTTTGACTCGTCCATTTTGAATTTCTTTAACAACTCGTTCACGTATCCTTGCTGCTTGAGTCTAATTTCACCATCTTTTTGAATGATTTCAACGCCCAAGCAATATCGGGCCAATCCAAGATCTTTGATTTCAAAAATAGCTGCAAGTCCTCTTCGAATGTTGTCCAATATCTTTTCACTTCTTGATGCATACAAAATGTCATCGACATATACAGCAACAACTGTGAATTCGCCCTTCGTTGATCCATAGTAAAGACATGTGTCGTTAGAAGCTGGTTTCAAACCTAGGCCACATAGTGTTTGATTAAGCTGTTTATGCCACTGACGCCCTGCTTGACGAAGTCCATAAAGCGCCTTCCTCAGTCGACACACGTTGTTACCGTTCCTGTATTCCTGGAGCATCTGCTTGGCTTTTCTTCCTACTCCATCATCTTTACCATTTTCTTCAACTAGCATCTGCAACGCCTTTTGAAAGTATCTGGGAGGTTCCATGTAGATCTCCTCATCCAAGTCACCGTTTAAATAAGCTGCAACGACGTCCATCTGGTAAACTGTCAAGCTTTCACGAACAGCTAATACCATTAATAGTCGAATTGATTCTAGACGGGCTACAGGTGCAAATGTTTCTTCAAAATCTATTCCTTGGCGCTGCGAAAAACCTCTGGCAACAACACGAGCTTTCTTCAGATCCAAAGATCCATCTGGTTTAAGCTTATTGCGCAGAACAACTTTGCTGGTCACAACAGCTCTATTCGCTGGACGCTCGACCATATTCCACGTATTGTTCTTTATAAGTCCTCGGATCTCATCTTTGATCGCCTTAAGCCATTCTTGTGCATCAGTTCCAGACATCGCATCCTCAAGTGAAAGTTCACCAATGTTTGCCATTTCAACAAATCCGGCCTCATCTACTGAATCCAAATAGATTTCATCATCTGTTTCGTCTTTCTCCTGATCATTTTCGTTTTCGCACAGGCTCCGTTGTTCCATTTCTTTTGCTTTCGCTATGCGTGCTCTTGTTTGATATGTCCTTGTAACACCTTTGTTATCGTCTTTCGATTTAGAGTCCAATTTTGAACATCTCTTACGATCATTGGACGAAGTGATGTCTTCGAGTTCTTTTCCTTCTTCTGGACTTGGCATCTGTATCTGCACTGGATTTGACTCATATTCGCTCACCGGTTTTTCCGCAGTGACTACAATGTATTCTTGGCGTGCTTAATCAAACACTATGTGGCCTAGGTTTGAAACCAGCTTCTATTTCAACTGTGTGAAAAGTGCTTTCTGCTTTAGCTGAAGATTCTCCCTTTGAGTAGCTTCTGAATGTTTTTTTGTTTTCCGGACATTCTGACGCTTTGTGACCCACTTGATGGCATTTCTAGCACTTGTATTTGAATGTTTTATCACCTTCATTCACATTACCATAGCTCTTCTTATGTTGCGGTCCTCGTTCTAATTTAAACTTATTCTGACATGCACTTCGACGGATATACATTGCTTCCGTACCACCATCTGCTTTGCGTTGATTTTGAGCCTCATCCTTCTCAAGAATTTTTTCCCTCAGAACTTCCGGTTTTGGTAGACTATCGTGCGACTCCATCGCACATTGGAATAGCTCAAAACTTGACGGAAGACCGTTCAAGAGAAGTATCGACAACAATTCTTCATGAATGTCAACACCCATGCACTTCAACTGCGAAACTGCATCAAAGAATTCCATTAAATTCTTCCGCAGATCATCGCCCTCTTGCATTTTGTAGGTTGCCACACGTTTTAGCAATGTTGCCTTCTTGACTGGTCCTGTGGAGGCAAATTCCGACTTCAATCGGTCCCACACACTCTTGGCAGTGCCCAATCCTTTCACCATCCGTAACAGGCTTGGATCAATAGCTATGATCAAATCTGATTTTGCCTTTGCATCTTCCTCCAGCCATTTTTCCAGTTTAACGTCGAAATCTTTATCCGCTGCATTGAATTGTGGTCTCTGTGATGCTCCGCTTACGTGCTTCCATGTCCCACATTTGGTCATCACCGCTTCTATCTGCATTACGAATGTATCGTAATTTTCGCTTGTAAGCGGCCTGATTGCATTATTGCTAATCGACATCTCGCACCAAGATTCAGAGCTTTTGTATAATTTAAGTTTCAATTATTCGTTATGGACTGGGCCCATAACCTATTGGATGTTATAAGTAAAACGCAGATATTTTAGAAGTAACGAACAATATGAAAATAGTTTAATGAGTGAAAATAAATAAAAACTAAAACATGAATATTGAGAAAAACTAAAGTGATGAAAAATAAGTTTTTCTATTTCAAGCTAAGTACTTATAAGCGCTGAGTTGATTCTCCTTAAGTCTTAACAAAAAATATTATTTTACAGCTTTTTTCAAAGCCAGGAACTCATTTTTCAAATAAATTTATTTTAGTGCTTAGTTTTTGAATAAATTATTTTAAAACGTAAAATTTTAAAAATAAAACTCGAAAAAAATGTATCACGTTTTTTTCTTCAAACTGTTACGTTATTTAGTTTCAATTTTGGTTATAATTTTCGATACTTTTATTAATTTTGAATCGAATGCTAAGAACCAGATGGCTCTCGGCCTTTTAGTTTTTAAGAAAATTGAAATTTACAAAAACTAACGACTTTTTTCTCAGAAACATCCAAACCATCAGTTTTGAACACAAAAAAAACAATTGACTTTGACTTTCTTATCTTAAGTATAAAAAAAGTCCAATCAATGAAGAAGTTTAACCCTAAAAAGAAAAAAAAAGTTCTGCTTATATTCTTACTATTTGCAGTATAAAAATTTAAGTTACTCACTCAAACCAATACAGACAAAAAAAAACGGAAGCTTCTTTGTTCTCATTCTCACACTATCAAATTTTCAGTTAAATAAATATAGAATCGAAAGCGACCCATACACCCCGAACTTGTGTACGTAATCAAATTTGGACTGGTCTTTGGACTGATTTCTGTATCGAACACTTTGTCAAGAAAATCAAAATCTTTTGATTTTTTGTGTCTTTAAATATGTTGCGTGTGTGCGGGAATACATATACATTTTGTATGTACTACAATCAATAGTTTACATACAGTTGTGTGATGTCTATGGGCCGCTTAAGACTTTGAATGTATAAAATTGTGGTCAGATACGAGTATGTATATTGTATATAATATATGTAGTATAAATTTTTATTTCAAAAAATAAATAAAAACTTTTTGCAGCTATTAAAGATATTTTTGAATAACTATATATGTATGCATGTGCAATGTACATATAGGTATGTACTAGTACATACCTAAATTCTTTTGTTTGATTCATGAAATCACGAATGATTGAAAAAATTGCGTCTTATATTATCAAAATACTGAAAGATTTATAGAATTTTACCAAAAGTTAACGTTTTTTATATCGATAAAATTCGCTATAGAGAATTTTTTTAAATCAATGAAATTTTTTTCTTATCAACAATTTACAAAACTTCGTATAGAGGAATATATCCATCAAAATATCGTCAAATTTAGATGAGTATTTTTTCAGACTTGTATCAGCAAAACTTTAATCTTTGTTTTAATTTTCTGCTAACTTTAAAATTTCTTTTAATTTATTGAAAACTTATTCTAAATCTGACCCATATTTTGGTTCACTAAAAAAGTGAACCTCAAAAATATTTAAAAAAATGATTTTAAAAAATTATAAACACGAGAACAAGCATCTATGTAATAGCGAATGCTAATATTTAAAGTGGCATCATAAATATTTCTGCCATAAAACACTTGTATTATGCCTCAGTTCGCATCATTTAAAGCATGGCATAAGCCCACACTCATAGGAAAGTGCTGGTACATCTTGTACCACCTCGTATATATCCAATGGTCTCTGAAAATGTAAACAAATATTGTTTTTTTTGTCTTGAAAACTTGTAAGATTGTACATATATAAATGACTATCGGCTACGGAAACTGCATCAGCAATGGCGACAAAACAAAGTCGATGTACATGACCTAAAAATCAGGTTAAGTTTGTTTATACCTACAATTTTCAAGATAACTAAAAACTTAACCGTATACCGAGACCGACACTTCTTGTGTGTGCTCTGCGCTGGCTTAAAAATAACCACGAAGACTTGAGATCTACATATCTACATACTACATATTATGTTCGTACGATATGCGCAAATAGACGTGGGTCTGCGCTCAACCAAAACTTCTTAATACCCAAAGTGGACACCTATATCGTCGTATAGTATAAGCTTGAGATAGATATAGATATGTTTTAATGTACAAAAACACTGAATGTTGTCAGTAGCATATTCTATGTTTTTAATTAAATAATAAAAAAAAGAACTAACATCAGATAGATTAATTAAAATTTTCAAGTTTCGTACATATAAAAAAACTTAAAGCCATGCAATTATGATTTTAAATGTTGTTGCCTCCAACTACAACTTATCTGTTGTGAAAGGGAACATCTGTATAGAGAAACCCCAAGACGACACATTTGTATATATAGATACTGTATATTATATAGGTTACAAGTTTTATTGCTTGTAAACAACAACTACTGGTATTACACTTTTTGTTTAATCTTCTTTACCTATAATGAAGTCGCGGGCTAGAAAACACTTTCAACTTATACGATAAAGTGACTTTGAGCCTTCTGTAAGCCTTTGAAAGGCCCATTTTTCATCTAAGATACAAAAAAAAAAACTTACAGATGTTAAGTTCTAACGGTTCTTATACCTAAGAGTAATTTGTCTTGGGGTGGTGTGTTACTTATAGACAAGTATACAGACTGTAATAAACCTTTTTCTGACCTTTCCTGAAAGATTATAAAATGTTGAATGCGCGTCTTGCTTCTTTAAGTACTTATATAGGTACCTAGAAAACAAAGTATCTCTCAGAACACTCCTATAAAAAATGGTCATGTATATGTATATTATATAGAATTTGTCCATCTAACCGTCTGTCGGGGCGCGTGCTAATCTTTTGAGATAAACAAACAAAAATTCTACATAACCAACATGACAGAAAAAAATTTATGATGAAGACGACGACGATGACAAATATCGACAATGATGGTGCTACAAGAAAATATAAGCTAATTAGTTTATAATTAATTATATATTGGTGACTTCTTATTCTGAAATACAATGATAAATGTTTAAAATTAATTTAAAAAAAAAAGAAAAAAAAAATGTACCCTCTGATTGTGGGTCATTGGGCGTACATTGACTTCATTTAGTTTAGTCGAGCTCTTATCTGAAACGCAACTGACCTCAGTTCTCAATAAAAATTATAATGAATTGACATACATAATTACAACTGACGTTTAATTGTTTAGTTCTAAATATTGAATATACTTTCCTTTCTTATAATTATTTGAAGGGCAATTAATGAATGTGGATCAATATCGATCAATTGGTTGGAGGTTTTTTTTTTATTGTTATCTAGGTATTTGGGAAATAATTAAATTTTCGTTTTTATTTGAATTTTCATTTTATTTGTTTGTTTATTGCACGAAGATATATTCGAAAAAAAATATAAACATAAAATAAACATTTGTTTACAATTAACTATAACTAATCAGTGTTGTCATCCAGTGTAATGTATTTGATTTGTATATATGTAATATTAAATGTATGTCTACTGTAGCTTCCTATATGGTAGGTTCCGTTATTTTTTGTTATAAGAATAATGTTTCTTTAAAATCTGTAAGATAATGGTAAAAAATTGCTGGGTGCCAAGTTTCATAAAAAACAAGAGTAGTTTTGAATTCTTTTTCTCAAAAACTAATGTTTTCCAAAAATTTAATGTTTTCAAAACAACTTAATGTTTAAAAAAAAAATTGAATTTTTTTTTTTTAATCCAAAAGAAAAAGTTTTGAAAACATTTGGTAGTATTCAATTTTTTTTTAAACTTTTAAAAATATTCTCCATAAAACAAATTAATCAAAATCAGGAAAAACATTTTCGAGAAAAATTTCTTTGTTTAGGACTACAGATTAGGTAAAGATAAAAAACCCAACAAATTAAAAAAAAATCTGTGGAAAAAAATAACGTTTAACTTTTCGTTCATGATTTGCAATCCAGCTATTTTTATCTCACTAAAAGGCGATAAATTTAAAGCGAAAAAAAAAAAATAATTAGATGTATGTACATGATGTAAAAAAAAAAAACAATGTATGAATTAATTTAGAATCGTTTAGAGTAAGTTCGAACACTTTAGACTTAAGCTAAGTACAGACGATTGTCAGATCTTACAATATTGTCAGATCTGTCAGTGAAAAAACTGTTCCAAATGTCTTACAATCGTCTGAACACACAATTTTGTCAGACATTATTGTCAGACCCGTCATTGTCAAACCAGAATCCGACAAAAAGTTGTCAGGTATCTTACAATCGTCTGAACACACAATTTTTATCATTGTCAGTCGATTAGGACATTGTCAGAGTCATTGGTCATTGTCAGATGTTTTAATTGAAAACATCTTACAATTGCTGACAATTTCTTCATTGTTAGAAATGTCAATGAGTTGGTTTAAGAGAGATATACAAAAATAGCTGAATATCAAATTGGGAAGAAATCTACTAACCGTTTGAACGGACAATTTTTCATTGTAAGAAATTTGTCAATTGTCAGCTAATTGTTAGCTTTTGTCAGACCATTGACAGTTGTGACAATATTGTAAGATCTGACAATCGTCTGTACTTACCTTTAGAAGCAAAGTAACCAACACGAACAATTTAAAAAAAACTAACCTCTTTTTTAAATGTCTCCCACCGACACACTATAAAATAAATTATTTACATAGTCAGTAACTAACTTACAACGATGAGGGTTGAAAACCTCCTCAATTGGGAATTTACATAAATCTGAATCTCATCACACGTTTTGAGAAAATCGCCCACTGCTCACTATTTCCCCCACTCCTTCGGCTCTGACTGATCTAACTTTATCAATTTCTCAAGATACCTCCCTTTTGCAATAAACAAAGAATATAACACAAAAAACACTATTTTTCTATTCAATTACTGTTTTAGCCTTAAATATCGAGATCTTTCAGAATTAAAAAAAGAAGACAATAACCGATAATTCAATAAATTGCAGAATGACTCATTACGATACAAATAAACAAAATTCTATTTCATCAAACTTATAAGATGAACTTAAGCTTCGATAACTATCTTAACTGTGTATAGGTAGAAATAAAAAAAATCTTTTTTTTATGAGGTCAAAAAACTTTAAAGTACCTAAATACACATCTTTTGCATAAACGAAATAAACTTATTTTTATTTATTTGGCTATGCAAACCGCGATTAGCTTAATCTTTTAACAACGACTTGTTATAAAAAATCGAAAGTCAAGTGTTTCCACTCTGACAAAATGAGTCATCAAAAGCATTTATGTGTGAGTTTTTGTAATACCTAAACCTCCATCAACCTGAATAAACAAATTGAAAAAAAAAAACTTTAGCTAATTCCGATGTCCGTCGTCGCCTTGGACTATAACGAGTAACGACCCCGAATTCGGATACCGATTTCCCCAAAGAGACACTATTTCAAACAAAAGCCCCCTTTCGTTCCTGCGAATTTATACCTACCTATCCTACTACTTTTTTTACAAGAACAGGTAGGAAGGTATAAGTTTGTATGTACCTGATTTTGCCGTATTTCAAAGATCCATAGAACATACCCTTCAATTTGGAACCGTAAGAGACTCTGAAAATGACTCATTCGTCTGCTTGCACAATTTTTACTTTTATTTTTATTAAAAAAAAAATTTATGTGTTATATAGACGTTGTAGATCATCAACTACTTCCACCTGAGTTAGTGGTAGTATAGTAAAATGGGTAGCGCTGATGAAGTATAAAAATTATGAAAATAAAAAAAAAAAAAACAGAAAGATATACACGACGCACTCACATTGAACGATCAACGGCGAACCACGACAACGACGATCCAATCGATGAGTCATCAAATTAAAAAAAAAAATATATAATTGGACAATCTGACCACAGAGATATTATGTACATATATGTATGTATAGGAGCCCTTTTTTATACCTGACTTTTTTTCTGGCGGCTCTGGGCAGCTCTATCAACTGGGGACAATCAGTTAAACGCGACCAAAACAACAACAAAAATATACTCAAAAACTGCCTTGTAATCGAAACTGATAAAACGAATAAAAAAACGATACATACAGTAGCTTGAAATTTATTCAAATTAAGCCCAAAGAACAATAAAATTCAAATCAGATTTCGGATTAGACATCAACATGCGATCGTTCGATCACTAAAATCAAACCAATCGATCGATCAGTCAAATTAGTTTAGGGATCAACAAAAAGAAAATTTATCTTTAAAATAAATTACAACTCGGAGTGTTTTTTTTTTTCTTGTAAATTTTTGTTTTTTTTTTTGTAAATTTTATTACGCTCGTCAATCATGGAAGTTTGATGGTTTTTACTTGTTTTAAGAGAAGCAAGTATTAGGGTTAGTTATGGGATTTTAAACTTCTGAATTGAATATATTAGTGAAATTGTTCTTCTCAATACAATTGGTGAGTTTGGAGATTCTGATAAAAACAAAATTAAGTAAATTAGATGAGAAGGGGTTTGAAAATGGTGAGAGAAAGTAAAGGTTGTTTGAAAAAAATTCGAAATACATACAGAATTGGCACTATTTGTTGCTTTATGCAAGCACCTAAAATCACATTCTAAGAAAATTTTGACTCCATTTTATTTTTTACCAAAATAAAAACCACAAATTCAAACTTTAAACTCAATAAGACGATTTTTGTGAATATGACATTTTATAATTTCCAATTGTCTCACTGTGAAAACTTTATATCGAGATAAAATTCAAACGAAAATGTAATTCAATCTCGATAAAGCTTCGAGAGTTATTAAAAAAATAAAAGTATCTAAATTCAAAATGGCAAACAATTGTACAGTAGAATCTCAGAAAGATAAACGGTTCTAAAAGATGAACAGCTCGGAAAGATGAACGGAAAATGTTCACTTTTAAGTGTTCAAAAAGATGAACGGGTTAAAATTTTGTACTCGAAAAGATGAATACTTTATTCCCAACATAATTTTTTACTTCTTCTTTGCCTTTAGTTCCTCCTGAACAATACTTTTGAGCTTGTTTTAATTTGTTATGTAAATAATTTTTAATGTTTACTATATCTTCTTCCTCAAACATACGTTGAGGCTCGAAAAGATGAACAATTTGAAAAGATGAACGGGCCCTGTTTTATATCTGTTCATCTTTTCGAGATTCTACTGTACTTCAAAAAAAAACACATCACAGTTGTTAAACTTTCATCTTTCTGCTGTCAGTAAAACTTTGTTTGGAATGCAAACACAAACTCTACTCTAAGGCAAAAGAGTAAATATATGCGACCAGGTCGTGGACTTTAATTATTTTTTTAAGATAAACTAAACCAAGAAACCGGCAAGAATTTTCTGTAAATCATTAGTAATTTTTTTCTTTTTTAAACAAAAGCAACATGTTAGTGGTGGTTGTGATTGTGACCTACTTTTATGCACATTTTTTTGTATTCTTAAAGCAAGACGATTGCGTGGATATTCACACTCCAGGGGTGTTATTATTTTTTTTTTTTTTTTTTTTTTAAATTTTGATTTTTGTTTCTACTTTTTTTTAATATTGAAAGGAAAAATTCATAAAAAAGCCCAACCAAGTTGGTATTGTGTGTCGCAATCAGTTAATGTCGTCATGTCTCGTGTCATGTCCCACATTGAGACAGGAATAAATCACACATAAAAAGAAGAAGAAATTAAAAGTGGTCTTGCTCTTCTCTGGTTGGTGGAATGAAAGGAATATTACTTTGTTTAAGGTTTGGTATCTCTTACTGTATATACCTATATATAGTGTCAATGTGGACAAGTCATCACAATTCACATTACATATTTCTTATTCACAATCTCACATATTGCAAGTGGTGGAGGTAAATAAATTTGGATTATGTATTATGAAATTGATCGCATGTAGGGGGTTCGTTCGATTCTTTGTTAGGTATAGTTGTTTATTTTTGTGTGTCGTTTAGGTTATGGATTTTTGTTTAAAAAAAAAAAATAGGTCAATTGAGTGAGAGTTATTATTAATAAATAAAAAGTTGGGCCTTTGTCTTCAATATTATTGTAGATATGTATTTTAATTAAAAACCAGCTAAGAAATTTATCAAAGATATCAAAATCTATTTTTAATGTTTACCTATAAGTGTCTGCCTTGGAGACATTTTCTATAGTATTTACTTACTTACATAGTTTTATATACATTTTATCTTTCTTTGTTCATAACCTTCATACAACAATCACTTTTAATTAATATAAACACATGATGGTCCATTGCGACACTTGGTTTGGAAAGACAATGCGCCTTACCAATAACCCAAATTAAAGACGACTTAAATATTCATGAGTAAAATGAACCATAATGTTATGGACTATAAATAATGAACCATATATCACATGTTTCATATTTGGGTCCGTACCCTGTTATGTTCATTATTTAGGGTCTACTTAAATATTAAGTCATACCTACCACGTTTGGTTTATTGTATAGAGTATATATATATCATTATGGTCCATTTTACTTAAATATTAAAGTCTTCTCTAAATTTTCTTATTGATAGCGCCCAATGTTTTTAAAAATTAACAGTCTTATTTATATAAACCCTTTCCAAAGTATGTACCTTGGAAAGCTCTCCAACTCCAAAACTTTATTTATAAATATATCCATCGAGTGTTTAACTTATAGACACTGCAATTGGTTATCCAAACCTATTCTAAAGTGGGTGTGTTCAATGCACATAAAATTGAAAATGCGAAATGAAATATTCATTGAACGTATCCAAATTTTCACGAAATTGACATATGTCAGTGAGTACAGAGAACATTTATTTAGACAACATAAAGTTTTATTGTGACCTTTAGTCCAATGCGTTTCGCCCAGGCACGACTTTCAATACAGTCCACTAAGACAAAAACAAAAATAATAATTTTCTTATTATTTGTGTTTCTCTTCTCCTTATATTTAGACAACTGTTATAGCTGAAAAACTCTCCAAGAGTGTTTCTAAGCAAATTTAATAAATACAAGTATTAGATTCTATCCAACTTTTTTTTTAAATATAGTTAGGTATAGTATAGGTGCATAATGCATATGGGTGATTCTCTGCCAACTGTGATTTTTTAGATAAGAATTTTGCTAAAATTAAAAGTCATGGAATTTTTTTTTTTTTTTTGTCTTTAAATAGACATGGTATTAAATCTGTCAGAGCATTTTACTACAACTTTTAAGGAACAAAAAATATGGTAAAAAGTACTTAATCTCGAAGACATTGATTTTTTTTTTCAACTTTAAAAGCCAATGTTTTATTCAAAATTTTATGTTTTTTACTTTTTCAAATCTTGTCTTTGAGGTTGGAGTCTTTATTTTTATGCTAGGTTATAACTCAACATTTATTGCACAAATTTGTTTCAATATGTTTTGTCCGAAGTACTGGTACCATTCTTAATATACAAATAACAAGATTTTTAGCTAAATTGCTTGAAATCATTTAATTTAAGTTCATCATAAATAAATATACCAGGGTACTGACACCCACGGTACTGACATTTAGGCTTTATTTAATATTCCCTCATATCTTAAAGCTTCTGAGAAAAATAAAATCCGTTATAATTTTAACTTATATGACTTAAAAAGAAATACGATATTCTAAAAATCACCCCAACAAATTTCATAACACGCTTGGATAATACTACCACGGTACTGACAGGTGATTTTGTGACACACGATTTTAAAATAAAAACACTTCACTCTTACAGCAAAATTACGTAAGTAAAATAAATTGACTTTTGTTAACAATAAATAAATAGTGCCTCTTTCAAACGGCACCACATAAATGCCATGAAACTAGAAACAAAATGGCGATTCAGCGGTAAATCTTTTGAATTCAAAAAGGAAATGAAATTCGTGTACAACATTCAATTATAATTATTTAATTAGAGAGCAAATATTTTGACTTGATATTCTCAAAAAATTATCAAGCAACTGTTGTACTCAAACTTTTCTGAGAACAACAATGTATTTTAATAGAAAATTGTAGATTTAATTGGAAAAACAAGGATGGGACATGCCACGGTACTGGCATTTTGCGTATATTTTTTTAAGTCAAGGGGAAAGGGTGGCAAATTTTTAAACAATCTGTAATGTAAATTGTAGTACCAACTTATTTCCACAATTCAAACCAGAAATTCATAAGAAATTTTTACATTAATCTACAAATAAAGCCCTGGACACAAAGAATCATAGTTGGCAGAGAATCACCCATATATCACCTTCCATTCTTCTTTTATACGTTACAAAAAATTCTTTTGCTCCAAAAAATTACATTTTAATAACAAAAAAACTTACTGAAAAATAATATTCATTAGCTTACATTTTAATAAGATTTAAATAACTGAAAAACGGTTTCATATATAGGTGCCATAAACTCACGCAGTAGGTATCTACTACGTGAGTTTAACATGTTTACCTGACGAGTATATTTTTTTTTCTTGCAAAAAAAAGTGTTTAGGATGTTTTAGATAAAATTTTTAATTTCTCCTTAAGAGAACAATTTGAACTGTGTGAAATGATTTTGTTAAGGCTTCATAGTTTAATGTTCAGCTGAACGCATATAGACATATGAAATACACTCTATACTATACAGGTTAAATCACATAGATACTTGGTGATATAAAGCCTGGGATTGAATGTTAGGTCAAGACAAAAAAAAAACATATGGTAGGGAGAAGAGGTGTATGTCTCTCTGTTGGGGAGGAAATGATGATTTGAATCAGAATTTAGGTACTTGAAATGTTAAAAAAAAATATTTTCAAATAAAATTCAAAATGAAAATTTTTTGAAAAATATTTTTAAACTCAAATTTCAAGAAAAAAATTGAAAATTGAAATTATGTACATATGTATATTGATTTTTTTTTTTCAAATTTAATATAAAAACAAAAACTAATTTTTCTATTAAAATTCTACGCAAAATTTAAGACGATTTAAAGCATTTTTAGTACCATGCAAGGTTAAAAACAGGATTTCTCAAATTTTAAACGGATTATTTAATTAAGTAAAAATCACTAATTTCCGTTTTCATCTTTTTATTATCATATACTTACTCCAAGTCAATTTGACAGTTACAAATGTGAAAATGGTACCTACCTGTATTTACTTATTTTTTTTTTATGAACTGACACTGTTTTAGGGGTTTTTTAAGAAAATTTTATGCTGAAAATAGATAATAACGAAAAGAATACTGATCCTTTCAAAAATCATTTTTTTTTTTTTTCGAAAATTGGTTCCTTCAAGATTTTGAAATTTTCTGTTCTACTTCCATCATCTGATAAACTTGCACACCGAAAAAAAAAATACTTTAAACTCGTGAGCAAACCATTTTAAAATTAAAAGTTAACACGTATTAAATTCAGCCGTATTGAAACGTATTTAATTTTTGTAATTTCAACGTGAATCATTTTGAATTTAAAAGTGAAATGCTTTAAATTAAAAGTTTTTGAATTTTAACCTGCAAAGAAAAGTTTTACTTTCAAAATAAAACTAATCTCTTTAATAATTAAAAGTAAACACTTTAAAATTGATTGTTGGAATTTTTAATTCAATGGCTTTTATGAATCAGTGCCAAATTTAAATAAACGCTTTCAAATAAAATGTAAATTTTTCTGAAGTTAAATGATTTACTTCTAATTTTATATCTTCAAATTTAATGTTTTCATATTATATTTGAAATTGTTAAAAGCAATTTTACCTACTTTCAAAGCTAAACGCTTTAAAACGAAAACATTTCCTTTTAATTTTTTCAATACAATACTACACACACATAATGCATTTTTTTTTTTTCATGCGAAACACTTCAGACTTACACAGTTTAAATTTAAAAATGCGAACTATAGATTTTAAAGTGTATTTTTTCCCTTGCACCCTACCACCCTGTACCTGTCCAAGTTTGTCCAAAACTTTTTTTATTTTTCTTTTTGCATTCAAAATATTTTTATTTCAAAATATAATTTCAAGAATACATATTTACTTTTCTGTACCTACATTATCTCTCAGCATCAAGAACTATTGAGATTGCTTAAATGTCTCTCATCAAGAAAATGTGGAATATTTTACGTTCTTTCCAAACTTTTGATTTTTCCATTCATTAATTCCTAACAATACTAAAAAAAAAAAAAAAAAAAATATTCACTTTGTCTCTTTTTTTGTGTTTTTTTCTATTTAATAGTCCAAACGCTTATAGTGTGGAAATTATTTTTAAAATAATCATTCTTAACAATATGATACTTTAAAAAAAATCACTTATTTTCTTCTGATTCTTGAATTTATATTTTGGCTTTTTAAGTGTTTTAAAATCATGCAAAGAAGACAATCATAACAATATTAACGCTTTCGGTTCCTCTATAAAAGACTTGTTATGCGAACTCTCTTTATTTCGAAACTCATTAGAAAACATTTATAATAAATATATGCATCTAATACCTATCCTATAGACAAAATAAAATTATTCATATCGCGCCACCGTCCATTGAACTTTTACACATAAATCATTCTCACTATAGAAGCAGTGCGAGCGGGGCATAATGTGTGAGCCACCTCTCATTTGTTGTTCTTAATTAATTCCATCAAAACATTAAAATCACCGTCACTATATAATACCTAATCTATATCTCTGTGCCACCCAATGCTGTCAATATATTCAAATCGGCTTCCCTTACTGTCTGCATTAAGTGCCTTATCACAAGCCTTTTATGGACTCAACAACAGTGGGACAAATGTGCAAGCGGAATTGTCAACGAGTTTATAAAAAAAAAAATAAAAATAAATAAGCTGGACAAACCGAGTTGTCAGAGTCAGAGTCAGTCGTCGGTCCCGCACCTGATGTGTTATATTCTTCTTTATGACCCAGACGATGCCAATGACACAAAAATGGTTGCGACAAACATATAGCTACACCACCTGAACTCCGAATGAAATGTGCAAAGAAAAAGAACTTGATGGTGCTTCCGAATGCATTAAAAAAATATCTATAAAATAATAATAATAAAAAGCAAGTGAGATAATTAAGAAGGCACGTACACTTATACCTATACCTACCTTGCAGCAAAAAACTGTCTGATGTGGTATATTAGTTCTTATCAACTTGATCAGACTAAGAGGTTTTGACTCCTTACCATATATACCTTCCAGTATTACGCCTATTTTTATTTTATTTTTTTGAAAGCCTTTGGTTTTATAAAAAAAAAACCACCAATAAGGCATGGTTGTATCAGATACTAATAGAATTTTCAAACTCTTAAGGCTATCTAAAAAATGTAACTTCTGTTGATTGAGAAATGAGTTGTATGTAGTCGTTGCAACGAATGTAACAATAATAGAATATTTTTTTTTTTTTAATATTGTGCTTACTGCTTAGATAAAAAATTTTTGGGATCAGTAAGAAATAGTCTTAGTAAGAGAATACGGATGTAACCAACTTTTTTGACTCATATACCTACAAGGTGGCTCAAAAGTTCTCGGACGCTATAATTTTTGCAAATTATTCCACAAAGAAAATCGAAACAATTATTCCGCCATCTTTATAGGAGTCTTTTGATTCATTTCATACACGTCAATATTTTCTATCTGTTTACATCACAAATGTCAAAGTAAAATTGACATTTACTCAAGATTCAAGAACCTGCTCTAAGAACAGCATCAAAGGATTTTTCATTTTAAATTACTCCAAACTTTAATAATTTGGAAACAAAAAATAAAACTATGTAAAAATACATCTACTAATTGTGTCAATTTTCTTATACTAATGATATGTATCTTGGTGGCAAATTGAACGTAATTACTGGAGAATTCTTTTTAATCATAATATAGAGAGATTGTTCGCCATTGAAATAATCAAACCCAGAAGCAATTTTCACTCTGATTCCCCTGAAATTATCATTCAATACCCAAAATTATAATGATTATATAATATTGTCTGGTCCATCATCACATGACGATGATGCCCGATGACGACGAAGACACTGACTGGAGACAACGCCGACGACGACGATGATGACAAAGAACGTCATTAGCATCATCCTCATCGTAAACATCAACATTAACAACGATACCTTTTTTATTGCAATTATCATCAAATGAAGTGTGGTTAGGCTTGTTGGATTGTATGTGCATTTACTTCTTTGAGTGTATTTTTTTTTTTTTTTTCATTTTTAATGTCATAAGCAATTCTTGCAACCTCACTTGAATTCAACAAAATTATTCATTCTAACATATATAATAAAGGCAACTACACACGTTTCAATTCTAATATAAATTTTAACGATATTGAAGATATTAAAGATTCTGATTTAAGGGAATTCAGAACGTCCTGGGACAGCATCAGATTTTGTTTAATAATTCCAGAAGTTTTGAATAATAGTTAATAAAGAATGAATGAAGAGTGAATTATGAATGAATGAAAAATTAATGAAGAATAAATGAAGAATGAATGAAGAATGAATGCAAAATGAATGAAGAATAAATGAAGAATAAATGAAGAAGTAATAAAGAATGAATGTAGAATGAAGAAGAATGAATGAAGAATGAGTGAAGAATGAATAAAAAATGAATGAAGAATGAATGAGGAATGAATGAAGAATGAATGAAGAATAAATGAAGAATGAATGGAGAGTGAATGAAGAATGAATGAAGAATGAATGGAGAATGAATGAAGAATGAATGAAGAATGAATGAAGAATTAATGGAGAATGAATGAAGAATGAATCACGAATGAATGAAGATTGAATGATGAATGAATTAAGAATGAATGAAAAATGAATTAAGAATGAATGAAGAATTAATGAAGAAGTTGAAGTATTTGTAGTCGTTCACTACAAATTTATTTAGGAAATTGACGACGCTAAAAAAGCCTCCTATACAAAAATTGCACAAATGTTTTTCACGGGTTACTGCCTATTGCGGGGAATTAACAAAAAGAGTATCTCTTCTTGTCATGAAAAAGTGCTTCTCACCTTTGCCGTTCGGATTCGGCAGAAATAACACGAACACAGGAATGGTTGAGACTTTTAAAACACTAGGTCTCAGTTCTACACGAGCTGTCACCCCACCAAATTTATTTATTTATTTTAATATAACGTCTTGATATTAACAATTATTCCAAATATCCTGCTGAATTTTTTTTTTACGAATTTTCAAACAAAATCTAACTCCTGACAATCAATCGATGAATTTTTAAATATTGAGTGGTTTCATTGAACCTTCAACACACATTAATCGTTTACAGAGTCAATTTTTCAACAACATTGAGTGGTTCCGTCTGCGGTAGGCTTAAGAGAGTCAGTAGTTTTGAACTCGCACTCTAAGTTTAAAGTTCTTTTATTTTTCTTCTTGCATTTATATATAGTTGTTTTTTTTTTATATATATTTTAACTTGATGTCGTCGATCTTTTACAGAGCCCTTTCTTCTGAGTAACGGTAAAAACATGAAGGTATAATTACTTACCTTCATGTTCGACAATACTAAGAACAAAGTGGAAGAAAGTTTACCCACTTTTTTGTATATAGTAGGTATAGGTATAGATGTTTTTTTAACCGAAGAAGGATTGGCGTGCCCATCAGTAATAGTGACACACGTTGCACACGTGCATTCAAATTAATCATCTTCTTTCTTATATGTCTTTGATTATAATTTTAATGGCAGAAAACTAACAAAAACAAAAACAACAAAAAATCTTGCTGCAATAATATGATGTTTTGTGTTTTATAAAAAAAAAATAACTTTTTGAATTGATATAAACAATGGTTATATATTTCAATACCAATGCGATTATTAACTCTTATTTAAAAACTCATTTAATTTTGCTCATCTACATATGTATAGTTAAATTTTGACTAATTGAGAACAAAATATTTTCAATTTCTTCTTTAAAATTTATTCGATCCATAATTAATTTTTTCCAAATGTTATGAAAAGGCCTTCTTATAAAAAATGCTATTAAATAAAATGCTTCATAAGGTTCTTGAATCAGTGAATTAATAGGTCAGGTCTGTTTCATTATTTCCCAAAACTGGCAATTTTGACAAATTCTAGTTCAATTTTATTTGTGTACATAAACTTTGACAGAACTTTGGTCTTAAATGGGTATAGGAAGTGGATGTTTTGGGAAGTAAAGAAACAGACCTAATTCTTTTCATTTCAGGCTTAGTCACCTTCACCGGAAAAGAATCCTGTTCAAGCGGTACTGCATCCACATCTTGGATTATACAAGAAAATGCAGAAATTGTCACCGGTTGCAAATGGCGGCGAATGTCAATTCAATGTCAATAACTTTGACATTTCTAAAGTAAACAGGTAAACAATAGATACGTCAACAATACATAAATCATATTTATTCTCCTATAAAGAACGCGAAATAATTGTTTCAATTGTTTCGAAATAATTCCAAACCTCCAACCGATTGATAGCTTGGCACATGTTAGTTGCTATAACTTTTAGTTAGTTTTCTATAGACAAATGCAACGAAAAAGCTCTTAGGTGCGATAGAACATACATAATCATCAATATTTATTCATATGACATTAATAAAACCGCAAAACGAATTTATATCTATTCCCTCCAGAAAATTTGTTAAACTCATAATTTTAGTGATAATTAAGTTATATAACACATTAATTGTAAAACGTTTCTATCGATAATTTCACCATACTAAATTTCTAGGTTTGTTCCTTTACTTGGAAATCCTTTGCATTTGTGTGAATTTCTACACATTTTATTTTTTTGTAGATAAGTATATGAACTTTAACAGACTTTTGTGTAATAATTAACAGAAATGCACTCAGTTTCAAAGTAAAGGAAAACACCTATTTATAGAGCTCAAAACTATAGCCTTGATTCCAACATTACAAAACTTATAATAATTGTATATATTTTTTTTATTATTTAAAAATAAAAAAAACTTTTATCAAACTTAAATCCAATGCTCTATCCTATAATTGACTTGCTTCATCATCTCTTAAACACTTGCTTATACATCAAGTAAGTATAGACAAGAGAAAAAAAAAAAACCCCTAACATCAAAATGATTAGTCTCCAGTGTTGTTGTCCCACTTACCACAGACACATCAAAATCCAACAAAGCACAACACAACATGGTGTGTGGTTTGAGCCATCAAATCATCGATTCATACTTTTTTTATTGTAGTATGAATAAGCCACCTAAATAGCATGACCAATTGGTAAACTGTTGGACACTTTTAAAACTAAATTTCAGAATTGATTGCAAGTGGCAGGGCAAGAGATCAGAATATATACATACATATATAAAATGCCATTGCGTGTTAATACATCATATAAGAACAAAATTAATAGGGTGTTCATATATTAGTTTAAGGAAGTCTTAATTTTTTAAAGCAATTTTATATTTTTAGTTAATTCTTGTTTAGTGAATTTTGTTTATTAAATTAGTTATATTTCGATTCTATTTCTATATTTCCTTTATTATTCTTAAAGTTGGACAGAAAACTGATTCATTAAATATTTAACCAAAACAAAGCTTTAAATTATATCTGCAAAATTTTAGACAACCTCAAATTAACTTAAACCTTAAAGCCTATAGTACGCAGATCGCGCTAAATTTTAGTTTCCATACGAAATTCTCTCCAAAATTTAGCCAAGCTAAAATTAAGCAAAGCATTTAAGCTGAGAGGTAAGCAGCTCCAGCTAAAAAATCAAATGTTTGTTTCTTACTGTACATCACTAATCTGTCAAAATTTTGCGCACGAAATAATTGTCTGCGGGACATTATTCTCGAGCTAAATTTTGACTGTTTCTGGTATTTTTTAATTTTGTGTGAACTTTGCTTTGTTTTTACAGCTAGATTGTTGCTGCCTTAATGCAAAATGGATTCCGATTTGAAAGAATTTTTACAAGAATTACCACAACCGAAAAAAAGAATGCGTGGTAAAAATAAAATTACGTTCAGCATGGAAGACAAACAAAACTGGCTACTCTTGTAAAGGAACACCCTTCTATATGGTGTCTGGTCCATCGCTCCTATTGCCACAACTTGTGCTGCTGCACAAATCACCAAATCTTCAATTTCCCTTGTATCCATTTTGTTTCTAAAATGTAATAATACCTGAAATTTTTCAAACAAACTTTAAATAAAAAATTAAAATTTTTTTTTCGGAGAACAGGTGTTTTTGACATATTCTACACAATGCCCTTATGCCTGTTTGATAACTGTTTGTTTCAACAAATATCCCAAAACTGATTTTTTTTTTCTATTGGTTTTGACAGCAAATTCTGAAATTTTGTAAAAATTTGTGCGAATTCGCAAGAAATTTCATGTTACCAAACAGACCACTTATTTCCATCACATATTCTCCACAACTCTCCTATGTCAAAATTTAGCTAGGGTTTTAGCTGATGTTTGGAGAGAAAAGTGGCAGCTAAAATTTAGCGCGATCTGCGTACTAGGCTTAACATGAGAGATAATTTTTAAACTTTAAATCATTTTCCTATTTTCTTAATATAGTCTGGGACCTGGGTGAACTCACATAAAACAGTGACAGTTCATGCAAAAATGTAAACAAACAGAACATTTTTACATTTTTTATTACTTTCAAGTGACATTTGTAGGAAATTGTATGAGCTATATCGCACTTAGCGACAACTGCACTTCACTGCGACACTATGTGACAAAGCAGATAATCTGACCAACTGTGTCGCGACGTGAATTGTCGTTCAGTTTCGTGCGAAAGTGCGCATGATGTCGCTGAAGTGCAGTTCCGCCTAGTGCGGTTCTACCTTTGAGTTAGAGTATACTAAAAAAATAAAAAAGGCATAACTTTAATAAAATGTTCATACAAAATATGACAACGGTAAACATATTTTTTGTAAAGACTTTAGAGGGTTATATTTTGCGTTAATAATTTCTAAGCGCTCCTTTAATTCCTCATTTTCATGGTAAAAGAAACGTTTTGACAAATTTCAGTACGGCGTAGGCTAAGAATTTTATTTTTATAAGTCTTAAAATCATGTGTAGCAAGCCCCAGTCACTGAATCAAATTTGACAGAATTTATAGGGGCAGATGAACAAAATTTTAAATTTTCACCAATTTTAACACACCGATTTCGTTGAATTAACTGATGTACATACATATGTATATATGACGGTGGTCCAGGGTTCAAATATATGACAATTTTGAACCCTTGTTGAACCTCAATTAATTCGCTTAAATCGGTAAGTTAAAATTTTGTTCCTACATTTTCTATAGATTCTAGAATAATATTTAATTATTTCAATAGAAAAATAAATTTTGTTTGGAATTCCAAAATATTATAAATAAATTCATTCCAAATTCTTTATATATTTCGGTTTAAAATTCGCGCTTTAAAAAAATACAATGGGGTTCAGTCGAATTTCTGTAGGTATGAGTCAAAACTCAGTTTTTTTTGAATTTTTCATATAAAAGTTCTGTTAGTTCAAAGTTTTTGTTGTACCAAATTCTGCGCGACTAAATTTCGTATTACAATTCTGTATGCTCAAATTTATATATTTTAAATATTTTTTTATATTAGGTATACAAATTTTGTCATGGTATTTTTTATACGAACGAAACAGAATTTCTACCCGCTGCCTTCTTCAATTTTTTTTTTTATTTATGTTAAGCCTAAATATTTATGATTTCATTGTGCAATGGGATCTCACACTTTATAGTATTTTTAAATCTGTCCAACTATGATTTTTATTTGCAGAATTAATAATTTGCATAGTTGAATAGTGGTAAGTTTGAGTTTCTTTAATTGTCTTAAGATCTGTAAAAATTTCAAAATACATCCAATCATTTTGACTATTTTTAATTTTTAGAAATTTTGAAATCAGAATTATGGATTTACAGAATTTTTTTAGAAAGTCTAACTTTTATTAAAGTAAATTTAGTGTCCACGTCCGGTTATTAGAGAGTCCGACTAGAGAGTATACTCTATATTTGTATATTTCTTACTTACAAAATTACCAAAAAAACAAGAACCTTGGTGACGAATTACGGTTCACTCACTTTGGTGGTTGAAGTAAAAAGGAAAAGGAAATTATAGAATTTGTTTACTTTATTAAATTTTTGTAGTACATAATATCTCTTAAAGTTTTAAAATAAATTTTTCTTTATTCATTACCAACATAAGAACAAAAAGCCCTTAGATCACCCTGTAACTTCTTAATATGCATCACAAAGTGTGATGTATCTATAATGCATCTAAAAGAAAAACAACAACAAAAAATAGAGAAGAAAAAAATATCAAACATTTCATATCAAATCAAAAACTACGATAATTAATCTAATGATTTCATGTTGTCTGTGAATTGTGTTGTGGCATTTTTTTGTTAGCAACTTTTTTTTTTTTTTTTTTCAATGTTGTTCGCTGACGTTTTATTTTGTTGTTGTTGTTTTTGTTACTGTTCGGACAGATAGCGAAGCAATAGATAACATTGGGTATGTCTTGTCATGTTGCCTGTCGCAGAGCAATATAGATGGATAATGTATCTAATGCATGATGGAAAATAGGCATGAAAATATTATATTTCCGATAGATTGATGTATGTTGTATTATAATATGTAGTAGGTAGCATGATTGCTCGGACACAAGCTCATGTGTTGTGTAGGTAGATATATCATGTAAAACATATTTTATGCAATGATAAGCGCGCTTGTGTCGCGCCTAGTCCAATAGCATGGTCATTTTGTGAGTACACTCAAAGAAAAGTTGAATACTTATTTCAAAGGATTATGATATCAAAAAAATAAAAAATAGAGAACTATGCAAAAATTGCTCCTAAAAATTGAAAATCGGTTTTTATCAAAGAAGTACAAATTTTATTTGTATAAAAGAAATATTAAGAAAAATTAATCAAAGCTTTGAATTGACTTCAAGTCAGAAAGTAAGTATTTTATGCAATATAGGTACTCAAGAAATTATGTACTGCAATTAAAATTCTAAAAATTGAGAGCGACCGTTTAGGGGAATGGATATGATTAAACAGGAGTTACCAATTTTTAATGCCTGAATATCAGAAAAGGTGAGAAATATTAAGTCGACTAAAAGCATTCTACATTCGTGTAGTGCGGCAAAAGAAGGAATCTCTATTCTTGACAATACTTCAGTAAGTAAGGCTTCGGTTATACGCAATGAGCGACGAGCGGCTGAGCGATTGAGCGACGAGTCAATGAGTGACGCAACAATATTAAAACACATAAAATCGTATCGAGGTGGCCACATAAACCCTGAGCGACTTTTTCAGTCGATCGCTGAGCGACGAAGTAATAACATGGATAAAATAAACGCAGAAAGTTTGAATTCAACTGTCCAAAACCGTCCAGTGCTATGGCAGGATACCCACAAATATTATAAAAATAAAAATGTCACCGATAATGAGTGGAAAGAAGTGGAACAAATTTGTAATTTTTCTGGTAAATTTTTATTTAATTAATTGACTTGTCGCTCAATCGCTCAGTCGTTCATTGCGTGGCCGAAGCCTAAGACTCACGCGTAAACTGATGAAGATTGTTAAGCGGTGCAATTACATATAGCGGTAGGTTGGCTCAAAATTTTAAGGTTGTAGTAAAATATTAAGTAGGTACCTACTTGACAGTTTTCTAATTTTAATGCAGTTTACCAATTTTTGATCGTTATTTGTAATTATTTTTAATACTTATATTGCTGAAGTTATTGTTCTAATAAACTGCAGCTTAACTCGCCTATAAACCAACCGATATTTTTATTTTAAATTTTTGTTTTAAATTAAACAATTTTTCTGAGTGCAATTTTTTCCTCCAATAAACCCCACGGGTTTTCTCTCTATACTGTTTGTAATGTCGTTAGTGATTATGAATCTTTTTTATGAAATGATTGATGGTCTGTTAATGACTCTCAGTTTCGAGGAGATAAACCTTAAAGTAATAACAAAAAAAAAAAACACACAAAAAACTGAAAACAAATGTTAACTAAATTTTGTCCCTCTATGTGTACCTATGGAATATTTTGTCATGTTTTTTTTATCTATCTATACTGTGTGTATAGATTCATTTATGTGATAACAATTTGCATGTGCGCAGCACCCTGCAGTATGCACACCTTTTGGGAAAATATACAAAAAAAAGGGGGCATGATCAACACGTGAATGAATAGAATACTCAATTTAACGATTTTGTTCATCGCAGGCCTTCTATCAATTTCAAGGGTTTTGCGAGAAATAACAAAAACAATAACAACAACAACAACATACAACAGAAGCAGCAAAAAGTTGCGATGCACATGCATAAATCACAAAGTGATTAAGAGGGATGGTGGCGGTAAGGGTTTTATATTTTTTTAAGCAAAAAATTGATGATAGTTTTCATATTATGATGCAGAAGGACTTCATGGTATAGGTTTATTCGCTTTTTTTTTTATAAAGTTCTTGATGTTAAGTTAATCGTTTGTCACGTTCGGCCAAACGAGGGGTGTGATTTAACCTCACCTCTTTAAATTCATTTGATATGTATCTTTGAGGATGAATCTGCATAATTTGAGAATATCTTTTGAGATAAAGTAAAAGGATATTGTGTATATTGTTTTTTTTTTTTTTTGCAATTTAATAATACGCTATTGTCAACATCAATGGGTGCGTCATGAATATATAATTTAATTAAATATGACTTAGAAGAGATTTTCAATGAACACCTTGTGAGATAGTTTTTTGTAAAAATGCATCCTTACCTCTTTTTTGTTGCACAATGATTATTTAACGTTTAGATACTATTAAAAGGATTTAATTTACATTAAAGGAGGAAACTATCGAAAAAAAAATGTTTACTGCATCCAGGGTTAGGAAATAAAAAAAATCTACAAAGGGAGTCTTATATATATTTTTGTTCTTAAAAAATATTCATAGAAATCACACAGGGATTTCAATTAAATTAAATTTAAATCGATTTATTGTTGGGAAATAAAAAGATAAAAAGTTAAAAATTGAATTTCCGAGACAAAATTATTCTGCTTCTCAAAATATTGCCTTCCCAGTTTCCCATACAAAAATTATGATTTTATTTCATTGCGTTTTCCAAAAGTCTGGTTTTGAAATTCCTTGCAATTAATATTTTGAAAAATAAAATTCTGCTTATTCTGTTTTTTTTTTTTTTTGCATTTTGAAAAAATTAAATTTTCAATCATCGAAGTTGTGATTCTTGGAAATGTTGTGTGATCCTTATAAAATCCAGTATGTATTCCTATCTTCTACATACTTTCCTAGTAAATCACAACAAACATATTTTTAAGATTTTTATTTTGTTTGTTATTATTATTTTTTAAATTTATTTTAAAATACCTTATTTTAAAAGAATCAACGTTTTTAGAAACAAATTTCCAATAAAATAAAATAAAATAAAATAAAATAAAATAAAATAAAATAAAATAAAATAAAATAAAATAAAATAAAATAAAATAAAATAAAATAAAATACATAAAATACATAAAATAAAATCAAATCAAATAAAATAAAAATAAATAAAATAAAATAAAATAAAATAAAATAAAATACAATACAATAAAATAAAATAAAATAAAATAAAATAAAATAAAATAAAATAAAATAAAATAAAATAAAATAAAATAAAATAAAATAAAACAAAATAAATCTTAATTCATACTTTGTTGGAACGTAAAAGTTATTCTATAAAAAATCGAAATACATATCTATTATATGAATACTTGATTATGTAGATCAATTGTCGGTGACATTTTATTATATTTTTATTTATAGAACGGTACCTTACATAATTAGTGTTTCTAAATAATTCGGGCTTTATTTTATTTTTGTTTGGAGTCTTATTTAATTCTAATTAAATGTGTTTGGAGCTTTATTTTGTTATTATTTTGTTTTGTTTTATTCAGAAATGTATGTATAATTATTTTGTTGCTTTCTAAATGAGAAGATGAATTTCTAAAACTGTAATTAGGTATTTATTTCCTTGAAGGAGTTAATATTATAACTTCTATAAATATTGAATTTGTTTTGAGGTGATTAGTGCTGAGATACCTTAAAATTATTTAAAAAAAAATAAAAGCAATAAATCTTTTGTCTGATAATCTACAACAAGTATAGGTATAGGTAATTTTCTTTAAAAGTACTTAAAAGCAACCATTTATCAATTTTTAAGCAACGCACAAAAGATAGATAATCTCTCTTGACTATACTTTTCCAATGACCTTTTTTTAATGTGCACTAAACAAATAATAAAAATAAAAAAAAAATTGAAAATAAATCGAATTTAGGATATACAAACAAGTGAACAGATGACTGTGATGGGACTGCTCCTTTGTTGTTTTGTGATATCATTCACCCTTGCATGCACAGGAGGTGTATCTTTCCATACAACATATAAGACCAGGTCAAGTAATCTGTCTACCTAACACACTATCTATACAAACCCAGACTACATACGCATTCGAACCCTCTGTATTCTGGATTGGATGGGATATCGGATAAAAGGACCAAAAACAACAACAACAATACAAAAAAAGAGACCACTTAAAAAAAAGGGAAACACCACAGAATTGTCCGAAAAGTTTTAAATTTCTTGGAAATAAAAAACTTTCTATTTGTGGCCCACAATATAACAATCAATCCATGAGGGAAGACCAAACCAAACCAAACAAAATCGGGAAAAAAAAGGTTCTTTGGCTGTGAGTATATGTACCTATATGACTCGCTGGAGAAGTAAAGATTTGAACAACGCAATGGCTCGGCTCGGCGACGTCGACAACGACCCTCCTACTCCTCGTTGCGTCGCCTCGTCTTGTCCGTCCGTATCGTACGTCCATTTACGAAACTTGGTTTGGGATTTTATTTTTTTTGTCAGTTTTTTTTTTTTATTGTTCCCTACAATCTTCTTCCATTTTAACATATACATATATTCAAGATCCAACCAAACACTGAGTAAGTTTTTTTTTTCCTGCTTCGTGTCATGGACATTGAAAAAAAACCTTTTTTGCCTTTCTTGGGCTCTTTACATTTTGTGTTTTTTTTCTTTTTTTTTTTTTAATTCAATCTTCTGTAGGTGCTTGAGATCTGAAACCGTGCAGGTGTCCAATTTTGAAAACTAGTTCTAGTCCAGCAGCGTATATTCAATTCTTAGCATTATATCGCTTCACGTTTTCGCTTTTTTTTATTTTTAACTTTTTTTTTTTATTTTTTGAGACAAGAAAACGATATTTTGCTTTTTTGAAACAGTCGATACTCTCATTGTGGAAAGCTGAGCCTGTCTTCAGAGAATATTTATTCAAACTTACAGACATTGATTAGCCTAGAGAAATGCAGCAATCAATTTACAAAATTTGTTGTTAGATACAAAATTTCGAAAAACCCTAAATTTAAGAAAATTTAAGCAAAATTCAAAGGAACAATTCTCTTACGCCTGTCAAATGACCAGGAATTTACGAATAAATTTGAGAGACTTTTTGGAGAATTTAGAAGAGAAGCAAGTTGTCAAAATGTTTGAATAAAAAATGGGAATTTTTTTGGAAATCAAAATTAGAAACAAATTTTCCTTTCAAGTTGCCTACCGACAAAAATATCACAGGAAATATGTTCCATTAGGACCTCGACAGCAACTTGCTTATATTTTGCCCTCTGGGTTACATATGGATATACATTTTTTTCAACACTCGATTATGAGAGATTTGACTGTTATTGGTAACGTATTTTATGGTAAAACTGGAACGGTTTAGGTTGTGTGAGCTGTATACTATCCGTATGCCTCCACCTCCTTCTATATAGGTAAATATTGTGGATTGTGTACCTTTTTTTATCCCTGAGTTCTGAATATTGTGCAGAGTGTTTGTTGGTTGGCTAAATTTATTTTGATGCATATATGTATACGCTACGCATATAATTCGATTTAATATGCTTCTTATAGGTATATGTTGTATAGAGGGAACGCAGGAAAGTATCTTAAGGATACATAAATATATACCTACTATGTTTCCCCCTCTATATCCGATAAATATTTTAATCAAAGTGTAATAATTATCTTTTCTATGTTTTTTTTTTTCATTCTTTTTTGTTCCTGCTTTTAACCGGAGGTAGGTAGACACACAAATCAACAGGATTTTATTTTTATTTTATTTTTTTTTTGCATCTTTGTTTGATTGCCAATGAATTTAATTAGGGGGATGAATCATTGTTAATTTTAATATACCTATCTAGGCTAGGTATATAGAACCTAGACGTTACAGGTTATAATGCTTTTGCATGAATTGACACAATAAATAGCAAGTTTTAACAAAAGAAACTCCAGAAGAATATGCAATCAAAGAGAATTAATTTAATGAAAAGAGGGTCGTTAAAGGATAGGTATAGATAGGTAGGTATAGAATGAACCTATACTTTGGATCGATATTTTATTAGTTATATTGTTATATTATATATACCTACCTTCATACTTTGCTTTACTAGATTATGCACTTATATTGAAATTTAAACCAAATGTGTGTGCGAGTTTAGGTATACATATTACATATAGGTACACATCATATGTTATAGGGATAAGATACTCTAAGGTACAGGCTATACTTGTAGGAAAAAAATGAGAAAATTGAAAATAAAAAAAATATGTTTCCCTTAACTTGACTTTAATCCGTTGTTTAAGTTGTTTTAAAGACCCTATATCGCTAAAAAAAAAAACTAGTTAGGTAAATATAGATTTATTGTTGTTTTCAATTTTCTCAAAAACATGTAGAAGACATTAGAGCATCTGTTTTTTAGTGTTTGGCTGAAAATTGACAAAAGCGTTGAATATTAAAAATTTAAATACCTATGCACCTACTTCTTAATACCTACTGTAAAATTTTGAGAAAAATATTACTATTTTATTTAAATTTTGGGCACGTTTTGGAGAAAAGTAAGATTTTCGGTGATATTTGCTAAAAAAAAATGTACGGCAGATACCGTTATTTTTGGTCCTTAAATATGAAAAAAAAGTCGGGGGAATGCTCAAAAAACGTTAAAGGTACCAAGTTTAAAGAAAATCGACCCATTCGTTTATAATCTGCCGCCGACATTTAGACAGACAGACTGACAGAATTACGAGACCCACTTTTTTCGACTTCCTATTGGAAAATTTGATCAAAATCTCGAGTTCAATTTTTTACAAATCCATATACATAACTTGTCATAAAGTACATATTATGTAACTACCTAACCTACCTATGTTTAGTCATCAAATCACAAATCCAAGCTTTGAAAAAACAGCTTCGACACACACACGGACATGGATTTTTGTGATTGAATTTTTTGTATAATTCGTGTAGATAATAATCAAACGCATCGCAACGCAACGTCTTGCGGCATTTATTTTGTAAAAAAAAAATAATGTCAAAATGGAAATTCTTCACCTATAATAAGGTTTGACACCGAACCATAATTGTACTATCATTGAATAGAATCAGTTGCAGACACTCTGATTAAAATAAAAATGTTATTGAGCAGTTACCTAAAACTTCATCCAAAGTAGTTAAATCGTTTTTGATAAAATCCAAAATAAAGTTGTGGGCACGTTTTTGAGAAAAACAAGATTTTCATTATTTGGTAAAAAAAAAAATTTGTTGAAGCAAATCGGTCTATACCTACCTTTGGGCTCTAGCTCAATTTACAGTGGACGCAGACGGTATGAAAAGAATCCACTTTTTCGAACTTCTCCATATCAACATTGAGTTAATTTTGACCTGAAACCTTGAAACTCATAATTGGGCCTAAGTAAATGAAAAATACAGAAATTAATTCATGTCCTCAATGAATAATTCTGAAAATCTGAAAATGCATTTATAAATATGTATATTATAAAATTATAATATATATATAAATATTATAAAATACTGATGCAATTTTTCAAATATGAATAAATCTTTACTGTTTTGGATTTTGTCGAAATTGTCTAAAATGTCAATTTTCCAAGTTATGTTGTAAAACAAAATTTTACTTCTTTAAGGATTTTTGAAGCTCATGAAAACACAATTGGACAATTTTTAGAAAAATTTTTTATAGGTAAAAAATTAAAATTTTGTCAAACAGTGCAGTACCTAGTTGAAATAAGTTTATTGAATCACCGTAAAAATGTCGAATGAATCAATAAAAAAATTTGATTGAACAGATTCATAAACTTATATGAGGTATACGCAGTCCAATATCGACTGAGTTAAATTAAAAAAAAGTTAAGTTATTTACGGAATTATTGTTTCTGTGTATCTATTACTTATACCTGTATCTGTATTCTATAAGCCCATTTTCAAAATATTGATTGGATTTCTGCCACTTCTGACTTCCGCATATATATACCAAATAAAGGTAACCTGAGTATAAAAGTTTCCTTCTTTTTAAGATTTTTGAAAAAATTTTGGGCATAAAGTTTTTTTAAAATCCTAAGTTTTTTGTTTAACATACTTATATGTAATTGTCCTATTTGTCATAGTTAAACAAAAATATTTTATTTCTAGATATGTATATGTTCCCGCAATCCTGGATCTTAGTGGATTTGAATAGATAAAGACATAAGATATAGAGACCCTTGAGATACGATTTTATATAATCCTCTCTCTGCCATTTATATTCAATTCAACAATGACATATCGATTTTGCAATTCCTTTTGTACCTACTCTCAAAAACCTATTCCCAATTAATCTCCATTGAAAGCATCTGTTTGCCCTTTGATACGTGATTCCACCACACAATACTTCTCAACTCAAGGAATAAATCCATTTCATGGTCTTCTCTCTTTGTGTGCTCTACCATCATCAGCTGACTATATACAAAAAAAAAATAAAAGAATTGATAATAAAAAAAAAAAAACGAAAAGGCCACTTGTCCGTGATGATGCTGGATTTTGGATAATATACAAGCCATCGTATATAAAATCGACGACGACGAAGACGATGAACAAGTGTTCTTCTGCTGTGTTCCGTATATTATTTTCGTCTTGTACTTATATACCTATATGGATGAAGGTACTTTTGGATCCTTAACATAGTCGCCACATTGTCTGGCCAGATCGTCTGGCTTTGGATGCAGCGCAGTAATAAAAAAAAAATCGAAAAGATTAAAAAGACATGCACATTATGTATACACACAACAAAAAGTCTAAACGCAGAAGGATTCGAATAATAATATTTCCCTGCTTTTTTTCATCAGTTAATCTTTTATATCTTTTTTCTTTCTGAAGATCTTATCCTTAAAAAAAATATCAAATTTCAAAATCTTGTGTAAATGTTAATGACTTCACATAATCCATCATGCATGAGCTAGGTCTTAAGAATTTTGGATCCTGGCCTTTTTTAAAAATTAAAAAAAAAAAACGAAGGAAAAGAACGATTGATTAGTGATTAGGTTCAGTGTCAGAACAAAGTACATATAGAAAAGGAACTCAGTCTTCCATCAAGGAGTCTCCTTCCTCCAACATCTGTTGAATTTCAATTTGTTTGTTGTTTCCCTTTTTAAGGCTGAATCTGCGTAAACTAGGCACGTAATTGTAAGCCCGCAGTATGTGGCTTGAGAGATAGCCGCATGTACTTCACAACCATACCACAATACAAATAACTACTATCAAACGTTCCTTTTTTAGTGGACATGTACAAGACGCACATAATGATGGTGCGATGAAGCCAAAGGGACCAACTTGTTGCAAAACGTTCAATTTTAAAAATGTTCGGTTAAGTGCTGTAGCTGAAAATAAATAATTTTCTCACGCAATTGAGCACACAAATAATTTGAATTGCTGGCAAAGATATCACGCCCTATTTGATACGCACAGAGACGCATTTATATATATGTGTGTTGTTACATATATGTTTGTATATATACGTCATATAAACGTTTGAATGTGAACGAATTCACTTTGATTGATTCCCACGTCCATCCGTTCAATCGAAAGGAGTCGTCGTCATCGTCGGTCGTCTGTCTCATCGGTCTTCGACGACTAAATTCGAATCGAAAACAATGATGATGTTGCGACCGATTGATTGGTATTGGAGCATGAACATATTTATATAGCTATGTTCTAATCTGTTCTCAGTTGTTGTATACGGATCGCATCCATCAGATATGAAAAAGAACAAAATGTTATTCTAGTCGTAATTGTTGAGAATATCACACGCTCGATGAAAAGAAACGAGCTCCTTATAACTCTGACAGTGACATTATCTTTCCCCCTTTTTTTTATTTTTTTGCGAGGGCATATTATATTTGACACATAAAGTGCTATTGTTTAGCTTTAACCCAGGTCCCAGAGTATCCCATTTTAATTGAATAGAAAATCTGAGTACCTCTGTATATACTGAGGTAAAGTGGGTAAGTGGATATGCGAAGAAACACCTGTTTCTTCGTTAAAAATGAAAATGAATATTGAAAAGATTGCAACATAAGATTATCTAAAACCTATCATTATAACACATTTATAGTTAACCCTTATATAAGGATATTATAGTCATATGGAGTAATGAAAGAATCAATTTAACCATTTTATATAACCAAATATGGAAAAAACATTTGACTCTGCATTTTGTAGACTATTTTAATTATTTATTATTAAAACCAAAATAAATTTAAATTCAAACTCAAAATTTAGCACATGTGAGAGTAGTCCTGTTTTTTCGTTCCCGATTTAAGGATAAACATTTTGATTTGAAGGCTGTTTGGATGAAAATAATTTATATTGTAGAATAAAACTGAGATTGAAATTGAACTCAAATGTTTCTCCTCCTCCTCCCACAATTTCATTATTTTCCGAAAATAAGGGACTTCTGATCAAAATTGTATATGTTTGGTACAAGTTTCAGAAAAGCTTGATTATTTTAAGTAACACATTTACTAGTAATTTAACTACGAAGCCTTTTTAAATTTTAGAAGATGGAGAACATGAATGATAGAATGAATGAATGAATGAATGAATGAATGAAATGGTTAAGAATTCGAAAGAGAGTTTGCCTAATCATTTTTGGATTCTCATGTACCTAATAATATGTATATGATCGGTCATAACACTTTATGACTAATAATTCCTACTGAAATATGATGCTAAGTGCTAACAAATTGCGTCTTCCCTGATGTGCGCCTCTATATAGCCCAAGCTTTTGTCAACAATTCTTTATAAATGAACAAGAAATGGCTTCCCTCATTTTTGAGGATATACAGAATCTAACAATTTTGGTATATCTTGTTTGTAGGCAAACCAAACATTTTTAGCTCGAATATTTTTTGCGTAGTTAAATTTTGAACTAAAATAACGGGCAGAATCTAAAATAATATATTTTTTGTTGGTGTTCCAAATTGTAGCTTTTTAAATGCTTATTTGTTGTCTAAAATATTTATTTTCTATTTTTACAGATTTTGTTTTTTTTTTATTCTTATTTATTAATATCATATTCTCCTAACAATTTTTAGATATATTATTTCTAATTTAATAATATAGATTGTTGTGTAGGTATAATTTAAAATATAATTTCGAAACACGCATTTTCACTTGTAGTATCTGACAAATTTCGAACAAAATCTAAACCGTAGAATGTAAGATTTATACTTGTGTCAATTATTATGAAAAGTAAAAATTAATTTTGTAGCTTTTGTGCATTATTTTTTTCATTTGGTTGTGACCATGTTTAGGCTACAAAATATGGCATTTAAAAATCTACATATTCAAGAAAAAAAAAAACGTAGAACATCTCATTTTTTTTAATTTTCACGCTAATTTCCGTCTTATTTTAGCAAAAAACTTTCTTTTTTTTTAAATAAATTTCAAATATAAAATTCTGTTTAAGATAACAATAATTAATAAAATTTCTTAATTTCGATTATAAAATATTTACCGACTCAGACACGCAGAAGAAAAAAAATTTAATAAACAAATTTTAAAATACATATTCTGACCATTAGTATATAGCGGGTGAAACTTCTGATTCAAAGGGATATTTTTCGCCATTACGTCCGTTGATCTGTTCGTAACGTCCACTGCAAAATTGGTTATATAGAATTTTTATCTAATTCCTTATAAGAAAAATTCGAGCTTTAATTCTTTAAACTCGCTAATAACAGGACTGATTTTGTTACGATTTTGCAATTATTCCAAAAAAAATTTTGCAAACCAAGAAGATAAAATTTCCATACAGATAGGTTCTATGGAAAAAATCTCCATTAAATATTTTCTTTTGTCAAAATCCCCAAATCTCCAAAAATTCAAAATGAACCACAAAATATTTAATAAAATACAACAAAAATAAAAATTTTTAGACCGACGAAAATTATGATAAAAACTTCATATTACGACTTTTGTCACCGTTGATTTCTAGACCACCCATAGGTACTGCAGTTGTCTAAAAAAAAAACTGTTGACAGGAATCCGGAATGAATTATGAAAACAAAAAAATTTCGAACTTTTACCAATGTTTTACCGACAAATTCTAAAATTTCGACATTTCGAAAGGTAACATAAAAATAATAAAATCCCGTGCGCGATTTTATTGCTCGATTCACTACGTCTTCTTCCTTTTGTTATTTTCTATATTGGGAATTTTTTTTTTTTGGGATTTTGTTTTTACTAGGTTTTCATTTGAGGATTTTGGCTTTTGGCCAAACATCAATAACCCATAATATTGCACATAAAAATTAAAAACTATTTTTTTTATAAACCAAAGAAAATCCACGTTTTTAGTACCTACCTACTTTTGACCTTTTCAACACTTTTTTTCTATGATGATATCAAGCAACATTATAGTTTTGAACCACAAAAGCAACTTAACTTGCGAACAAAATAAAATTACCTTCCTCATCATAAAAGTCAAACACATATGAACGTCAATTTTTCTATCTGCGTCCCTAAATTATGCCAGTTGACCTCATATAAAAAAAAACACCTTTTTCAAATGAATATGCTTTATATTTTGATTGAAAACGTGTCCACCCGATGGCCATAGTAATTAAGCACAAACACAAACTAAATCCTAAAAGACATTCAAATGTGTTTCCCTATTTAAAAGAAAAGTTTTTTTTTATTATTATCTATGTCTATGTCATTTAATATTGAAAACAAAATGCCAAGAGCATTCAAAGTTCTTTTTATTTTTTTTTTCTTACTATATGTATAACCTGCCCTCAATCCATATATAGGAGCAATATCATAAAAGAAACAAAAATGCAACTGCAGCGACAAACTGTCTTATAAAATCCCCCACAGTCGCACCTCTCTGCTCCAACAATTATATATGTATAAGATAAAATAAAGAAAAAAAAAACAATCCGAATGGCCCCCAACTTTGAGCGTTTGTCCTACTTAGGACTATCAATTTGATTTTCTTATGGTTTTTTTTTGTGCTCGTATTATATTGCTGTTGTTTTGAGGTTGTCGTTATTTCTTTTTATCAATTTTTTGAAAAACCAAAAACGACAAATTGTTTCAAAGGGTTTTATGACCTTTTCGACGCAGTGTTGTCTTTGAATAAATTAATATTTTCTTTTTTATCTCCTTCAAGCGAGCTTAGCACGCTGCTGCTGCCGCCATCCACTGCTACGGATCTATAGTCGAGTCGTGTGTTCTATAAAAAAAATTATTGTAAACAAAGACATTTGGAGATTTGAAGTTGTTGCTGCTGCTTAACGCTTAAGGAGCATAATAATTATCCATCAATGTGCTATATGCAGCCACTTTAATTTCTAAGTGATTTTAATATAAAAAAAAAATACATAAGAGTGTTGTTGTTGAAAATTTCTAACATACCCTATGAAACTATCCTAAAAAAAATGTTTTAAATAACGAATGATGGAAATTTACTTATCTTACTCACAAAGTGAATACCAGCTTCAGAATTGGTTAAAATATTTCTTCAAATTTCGAAAAAAAATTCGAACTACATTTTTTCGAAAATGAAGTATTGTTGCTTGGGAAGCAGCTAAATAAATGTTTAAATGTTTCTCTAGTTATTTAGAAAACAAAAAAATCAAACTGCTGTTTTCGAAAATAAAGTATTATGTTTCTTGGGAAGCAGCTTTAAAGTGTGATAAAATATTTCTTCAAACTTCGAAAAAAAAAGAATTGAAACTGTTTTTTTTTTCGAAAATGAAATATTATGGATTGCTTATTCTTATTATTCTATTTCTGACTCATCTGAAAATAAATTCAAAAAAATCGAACCGCTTTTTTCGAAAATGAAGTAAGTATTGTAGCTCAGAAGGTATAGGTTTAATGTTGGTTAAAATTTTGTTCCAAATATTCGAACAAAAAATCGAACAGCAGTTTTCGAGAATGAAATATAATGACTTGGGAAGCAGTTTTAAATTGTGTCAAAATATTTCTCTAAATTTCGAACTTTAAATTTTGAAAATGATGTATTAAGACTGGTTTATTCCTTATAAATCATCTGAAATGATAAAGGTTATAGCTTAATATAAAAAAAGGAAACTGTAACACGCTTAAGAGATTTAAAATTTGTAAAACAAATTTTTTTTCGATATCGAATATATTTTCGAATAAAACAAAATAAGACAGTTTGTTCGAAATCAATGCAAAAAATATATCCGAACGAAGAATAATCAAAAATTTTCAATTTCCCTTAATTAAAATTTAGATAAAGAAAAAATAAAATAAAAATTGTAATATTAAACTATCATGCCCTATGAAAGTGCGACAGAAATAATAACAATAATTAACCCCAACCCCATATGGTTACATTGGGTCGCGGTCGTCGACAGCATACACACTATAATACACAGTGCAACATATTATTCCAATTATAAGTGCATACAAAAGTCTATCTTCACTCGCGGTCTTCAATTTTTGTGTTCGTGATTAGTTTTAAATTTTTAAGATTTGAAAATCCATCGTGCGTCGTCGTCTTGGGCTTTAATCGTTGATATTGCAGCAGCTGAAGGTCTATCATATAAGACTTGTTAGATAACAAAATAATACAAAATAAAAAAAAAATTATAAGAACCTTCAAATTGCATCCAATTAAATGAAAAATCAAAATACAATTATCATCATCTTGATCACCATAATTCCATTGCACTTCAGAGGGGTGTTGTATATATTGTGTTAAAGCGACTCATGAAAAAAAGACGTGCCTTGACTTCTTGATGATGCCTGCCTGTTTCGTTTTTTTTTTTTTTGGGATTTTCTTCTGTTCCATAATCTTGAATAGTTTATGGACAATTTAAAGCGGTGTTAGATTACGTCGTCAACATTATCGTCGAATTGTTATACGCATATTAGTTTAGGGCCATCACCATCCACATGCAATATAACTGGGGCATGACGAACTTATAAATGCATAAAAATGCATTGTCCCGTGCCTTATATGATGGGCTGAGAATAACGAACAAAAAAATATGACAACGTCTTGCTGGACATGTGTCGGAAAATAAAGCAAAATTCATTTTCTCATCTCAAGTGCCAGTGTCGAAATGATATATCGAGGTCAGAAAAAAGGACCACAATGGACCAGACCAACGGAGAGTGTACATAGTTATTGCAGGGTTTTAGTTTCTATAAAGTCTTATTATGTTAAGTGTATGCCAAATGACAAATATTTTAATGGTAGTTATTATGGTCGTCTTGAATTTCACATTTTTGGAGGAGGATAAAGGGTATAAGAGTGTCTTTGATGTCCTTGAGAATATTCTTTGTAAGAAAACGTATAAATCTTAAATATAGAATGTGATTCTTTTTTTGCAGCTTGCAACACGTGCTTTCCGGGAATCGAAATTGTTTGGTTGAAAAAATGTTACAATGTTTTTGTGCTATACATGTGTTTTATTATTTCGGTCCGAAACTATCCCAAATCTAGAGGAAAACTATATTTTTTGGAACTCTAGATTCGTATTAAGAATAGATAAAAAAAATGGAAGAAAAAAGAAGTATCATAAAAACAAAGAAAATCTCGAAATAACGTGCATCGAAGGCATACAGGTTTGCATATTGTATTAATTTTCTTCTTCTATAACAATTCTATTTCTATCGTTTTCTTCATTTAAGCTTCATTTCTACTTGCGATACTTACTATATGGCAAGTTATGCATTCGAACTCGAGAAATTGATCAAACTTGACATTATAGGATTAAAGTGAAGTCGAAAAAATTGGGTGATGCAATTCTGTCCGTCTGTTTGTCCTGTCGTTTCGGCTGCGGCCTAAACGGGTGGCTCGATTTTCTTTAAACTTGGTACCTAGCCTAGCTTCCCGATACGTTTTTTTCAGTTTTTTTAGGACTAAAAATAATAATAGCTGCCGTACAAATTTTTTTTTTACAAAAAAAGGAAATTCTAATTTTTCTAAAAAACGTGCCCACAATTTAAAAAAAAAATAATTTTTTTTACAAAAAGGCTTCCATTTTATAAAAAAAAAATTCCGAAAAATGGTTATACCTAAATGCCCCATACAACCATTTTTTTGATATTCGATTTGCTCAAAAACGGTTTAACTGATTTTGTCCAATTTTCTTATAGAGAATTTTTCAAAAAGTTTTGAAAGAGTTGTGTACCAATTTTCCAAAAATTTTTTGTTTGAATTTTTAAAAAAAGTTTCAAACTTTTTGTTTGAGAACTCAATAATTCGAAAATGACTTGGTTGATTCTTATTAAACTTGGCTTCCAGTTATTTTATAAGATTTTCTAGCAGATTTTAAATGAATATTATTTTTATATACAAAAAAACGGTTACCCCAAACAAGTGTTTAAAAACCTGTAAGGAAAATTTCAGTTTCTCAAAAACGACTCCTACGACTTTGATAAAAAAATTTATGCGAGCTAAAATCAATACGATTTACCATATTATTGGAAACCAAAATTGTATCTACTGATTTTGATGAAATTTTTTACACAAGAGCTTCTAATTCTAATAAACTTAAAAAAATACTGCATTTCAAAATTGTCAAAAAAAAAACAATTTTGGATTTTAAAAAAATATGCCAACATTTTTTTTTTGAAAATTCGATACATTTTTAGAAAATATGTATGATTTGATCAAAAATTTATTTTTACCTCTTAATAAACATTAAGCTTAGAATATTGTAGCTTACACATTTTTTTAAATGTTTACAAAATTTTATATACCTATACAAAATTATTTAAAAAAAAAAAAACCGCTCCAACGATTTTTGAAATTTTTTTCTTATAAATTAAGATTTAAGGTTTATTTAAGAAACATTTAAGATTTATTTAAGAAATCAAATGATGAAGGTGCATAACGTTGGTGTCAAAGGGTTTATTGGCAAAATTCTTTCCAAAGCTTTAAAGGCTTATCATAAGCCTTAAAATATAATCTTATCCCTTTTACATACTTGAACTTGGACTTGATGATTATAGAAAAGGCCATGTTGCGATGAAACATCTGCCACCAGAAGCATAAAAAGCCAATACAATTTCTTGGCGTTAAATGACTGCCGCATATAATGTAGGCAACTATACCTATCCTACCCAACAAACAATGAAATAGCAAACAAAAATAAACTGCAACATATAAATATTGTTATTTTTTAATACCTACACACACTCTCGATAGATATAGGTACACCTATGCGCAAATCATCCGCACTAATCGCACAGTAGCTCAAGGCTCAAAATATAGCGAGTCTTTTGAAAATAATGTACATAAGTTGATTCGTTTGCACTTGCGTTTCCTAGCGCAGTAGCCCAACAACCAACGTAGGTATAGAAAACACCAGTTAAATGTCTGTGTAATTACAAATAATGATAAACTATTCGCATCAATATAGACGCCTAGCGCGTTGTATATACGTATCGGTATAGAGCTATATGTATCGCATCAACCAGCAGCATCACATCATGCATGCAACAAACCATACAATATAACTTCCAGTCGCATACGATGCCACATGAATATAGACAACGAGATGAGCCCTACTTGAGATAATAATCTTTGACTTTGATCTCAAACTCAATTCTATGATGTTACTTTTGAATTGGTGGGGCACGTACCCTCCATCATTGCAGCAGTGGATGCGAATTGAGGATAGATACTATAATTTGCTTTGGCTTCTCTATACAATATCCCGACCTGATAGTTTGTGTGCTACAAATTGACAAAGTGTGTCTTCTCCATATTCTCTCCAGATACGCTAGATAGGTGGATACGACGATGAGTATAATAGAAGTACAAGTTTAAAACCCAAGGTACTAGTTAAGTTTTCAATGTGGCTCCAATTCAACTGCCGATTGGATAGATATCTAACACCTGCTCTTCTTAACTACGGATTGGATCGCATGTACCTATATACCTAACTTATGGGAGCTATGCCACTTGGAGTTGGACAGAAAAAAAAAAAAAACTAAACTGGTTGGACTCGTGTGTTGGCTAACCAAACTTCTCTAGTTACTTTTAGACTATGAACTACACACGGGCGTGTAACGTAAAGCAAAGCTGTGGTTAAATCGGTGCGTTGCGCGTTGGGTTGCTTAAGAAGTCAGGACCGCTTTAAAGGGTCAAAGGGCCTATAAGCACCCGGAGATACAACACTTTGTCAAAACAGCCGAAGAAGTCTGACCATAATATGGCTGGGCCTTTAAGATATCGTAGAAAGTTTTTCCAGGAACAAAAATAAAACTTTACGATACCAGAATTTCACTGGAAATTCTCGATTTTGTGATAAAAGGCTTGGGCCTTGGAGAATAAGCAACAAGTGTGGAAAAAAATCTTAAAGCGCCCCAAAGCGTTCAATTGTTATGAAACTTGTATGAAATTCAAAATTTCCCTTTTGGAAAATCCAGTCCTGAGGTTTTCATCGGTCTTATCTCGTAAGTTCAACTTTATCCAAGATTTTAAAGCCTAGCTATGCATAAAACTTAACCTATAGCAAGAGAGTGTCTCGCAGCAGCCATCACCAGTGGCGGTGTCAATTTCCCTTTTTCTGTATAAAGCGTTATTTCTTCGTTTTTTTTTTTTTTTTTGAAGAGCGTTCTCCATCAGGCGTGGCGGTAGCAGCAGCACCATCATCAGTAATAAAAACAGCTCCCTATATACCTATTCAAAATGTCATTCACTTGCGGTTATTGGATTATAGAACTGTACTTAACCACCATTTAATTCATGTGCAATGATGCGTTCCTAATGAAAAGGGTTTATTCGCCATGAATAATTCCATTAAATGTCCATTTCGGACGTTTTTTTTTTGTATATTTCTCCTAAAAAAATCAACATAAATCATGCAACCTGAAAGAATGAGACGATGCAGAGGTACCAGTTATACTAAAGGTAGAGGTTGGTATAAGTCAAATCAAGTTTTACTGGATTTGGGATAATATGGTGTGTGGTTGTAAGTTTGGCTTGATGATGATGCATCAGCAGAGAGAAAGAAAGAGCCCTTCGGTCGATTAGAGACGTCGAAGCAGCAACCGAATCCCTCCAATTCCCGTTTTTATTTTTAACTTTTTTTTTTTTTTTTTGTCTACTGAAAAGTGATTTGACACCTGCAACAGTCATAATGAGTTCGTGTAATGGAAGACCAGTAGCTGTATATGTATAAACGTAGAGTGGTTGGTATAGGGATATAGTGGGCGACAAGGTAAATTAGTGGGAATCACATTTGGCTTGCTGGAAAACTCACCCAGACGTTAAGTAGTAAAAACAAAAAATTGGAGTTCTGTTGCATGAGATGGAAGAAATGGATGAGATACCCGATCCCAAACAATAAAAAGATGAAATTGGGTGATGGAAATTTTGTGTTAACCCTAATCTTGAATTATGGGGAATAATATAATATGGGAGGTGTATTAAAGTGGAGAATAGAATTATTTCATTGTGTTGTTTGGATGTTATTACAGGCTCTGCGTCAAATGGCGGGTAGATTAAGCCACCTGCGTTACGCAATCAACTTTTGTCCATAATATGAACAATAGAAGTTATGTTATTTATTTATATCTGCTTGAAATTCTATGGTTAAGATAAATGCGCATGATTTTTAGACACGAAGTTGTTTTCGTTTAGACTTTAGAACATGTGTATGCTATACATATATATCACGAAACAAAGGTGCAGTGGTGTAAGAAGGTATCTAAATAATACATTTTCAATATACCTAATACGTTTTTATTTTAGTGATGCTTTCTTGTGGAACATACTTAATTATTGTACATAGTACGTTTGGAAGATAAATTCTATTTAATTTCAAAACTCCTGATTTAGTTGAAAATTAAAAAATAAGTATGTATTAGTAGGCTGCAATAATTCCATATGAACGTCAATCTTTATGGTACCTCAAAAGACGGAATTTCCTTGATACGATTTTTTAAATTTCATCGAATTCAGGTTGGCCGTACTTAAAATTACATGAATATACCTACAAAAGCATACATATATACTAATTACTTTCAACAACTACCACTGATAAAAGGTGTCAATAATCATCGCTTGTATTTTCCTATGTGTTGGAAATATGGTGTATGGATATTTGGTTATTAATGATTTACCTATACTAGATTTGTTTTAATTGTTTGTGTTTCTGTTTGTAGCCTATTAACACAATTTTGTTTTAATACTTCTTTTTTTGGTTTGTTTGTCGCAATGCAGTTTTGAATTTTATAAAAATTTGTGTAGACTATAATAGCAGGACTATTCAATTTAATATTATACCAGTAAAAAATGTATGAATAAATTTTATCTATCACTTATTTAAATCATTTTAAAAGGAAGGGCGATCGATATAACAAACGCTCTCGATATAGAGAATGACCTCTACAATTACATATATCATTCGTTATACTGAACGTCCACTGTATGTACATATTTTATTTTGTTTTTTATTTTATTTAATTTAATTTTTTTTTATTTAATTTTATTTAATTTTATTTAATTTTATTTAATTTTATTTAATTTTATTTAATTTTATTTTATTTTATTTTATTTTATTTTATTTTATTTTATTTTATTTTATTTTATTTGGTAGTTACTCGGAAGAACCAAAACATGTAAGTTGAATTCGAATACCTATTTTAGTTTCGTATCAGCAAATGCATTTTAAGTTTAATGAAAATCGTTTAAGTTTCCAGGCAATTAAAAAAAATCATTGCAAGAGCTTACAAAAAATTTCGAATTAGTCTTCTAAGGAATTATATAAAAATTGTTTCAAATAAATGTCAATCAAATTGGTTCACCTGTTTGTCTTCTCTATAACACAAATTACGTATAGTGGACGCAGAGACGATAACACTGACGGGCGGTACGGTAAAACCATTTGTTTTTCTTCTTCTTCATTACCTATGGCTATACCTACAACCTATGCTATTCATTTTGATAACAACCTAGAACATTTTTTTTACACGAATTCAATATGACGTACCTACATGGGTACTTCCCAGTTCGCCTTAGGGGAATTAAATATTACAAAAAAAAAACTTTTTTATTATTTATATTAGACTTTTGTCAATTTTTGAATATACCACGATATAGTTCTACACTTTATTTTATTACATACAATAAAATAAAACAAAAAAAAAAGAATTTATTTTCGACCGTGACAGGACTCGAACCTGCAATCTTCGGATCCGAAGTCCGACGCCTTATCCATTAGGCCACACGGTCATGTTCTTGATTGAGTCAAATGACTAATAAAATTAGAAAATAGATAAGATTTGAGTTAATTTCCTTAATTCTTATCTAATTTTAAGTTTCTTATTTGAAAATCGTTTAACGAAAAGTTTATTTGTGAAGTGTTCGTTGCTGATAAGATTAGGTACCTACTATTTTAATTATTTTAATTTCTAATAGAAGCAAATCACACAAATTTATGCCATGAGAACATGTCCGTTATAGGTATTAAGTATGATGTCTTTGTAGGCCCGATGCATGGTGGAAAGTAGAAAAATACCTAACATGCAAATCTCAGTATTTTGTATTGTTTTAAATATTTGCATGCAAAATTTTCAGTGCTTTAATTTTTAAATTATATGTGTGTAATTTTACAAATACATAATTATCTATACATATTTAGGTACATTTTTCAGGATTTTAGTATACGTTTTATAGGTACAAAACAGGCAGAAAAATAATTACTACCTATAACTGAGAGCGTTTTTATAGGTGGGTTAAAAAAAATGTGTTCAATATTACGTAGTCAAGGGTAAAAATTACATGGTTCACTATGTTAATTCAAACGTAGTCGACTCGATTAAAATAAATTGTTTAAAATAAATGGAAAAACTTTGTTAGGATTGGCAATTTTGAAGATCGTTTATGTAGTAGCTTGCTTAAATCAAATACCTACCTTGACTATATACATAATATGTATATTTAGTTAATTTAATACGTCTCTGAGTAGTATAAGTATAGATTGATTACTATGAGCGATTAAATATGTTTCATTAAGAATAGCTTAATTAGTTATTGAAACAGAACAAACTAACCCAGAAGCAGCTTACCACTTCCGGAAAAAAAGTCGAAATAGATTTCAAGAAAAAAGTGAAGAAGATTGAGAAAAATCGAAGTAGATTTCAAAATGAACCGCATAGGTACTTACGTTATTTTTAACTTAACATTTTCAGATGTATATTTTGTGTACTATGTACCTGCACGGTCTTATAACAAAATCGTTAGTTTTATTTAACAAAACAAAACTTAGAACAAAAAATTCTCTCGGTCTCCAAGTTTAGCTACAGTTTAGTTACCTATTCTGTTTTTTTTTTATAAAAAAGAGAATTTTAATTATTTTAATATAAGCTAGGTAGTATGTTTTTACAAAAATAAGAACACGTTATTAAAAATAAAATAAATAAAAAATATTTCAGTCTTTGAAAAAACTCAAACAAAAAAAAACTTTAAATTGGCATTGGTTTTTCATTTAGTTATATTTCCATCTAGACATACTAACTTATATTTTTGAAAATAAGCCAACATATTTTTCGGTGGGTCAAATATTTTTTTTTTTAAGCATTTTCTTGGTTAATGAGTTCTTTGCTGCAGAGCATAATGCTTTCCACAGTTCCGCAGAGAGAGTTTCTTGGTGGTTTCGTATTGGATAAAGTTCATTTCAGAGAACTTGCGCTCTGCTGCGGGGGAACGGAGAAAAAGAAGTACCTTACCTACATACATTTACTCTTTTTTCGGGAAAATTGAAGTATGTACGTGAGTTTTTTAAAATGAATGATTTCAATATTCTTGTGGTAGTGCGAAGTAGGAAGTAGATTTTAAATTTTTTCGAAAAAAAGAAGTATGTATGTAGATCTACTTCATCTGATGTAAAATGGTACCACTGCCCAGAAGTACTTTAAGAAAATTTAGTATATTTTAACCGAGTCAGTGTGTAAATTTAAATAATTTTGTTTAATCGAGTTGACTCGTATAATTTAACCTGTCAAGCTTGCAGGTTGTTTAATGCTATCAGTACTGCTTAATGCAAGCATTTGTTAAATTACATATCTCTTCCCTTCGGGTTTTTTCACGTTCAGATACCTATACTGGGAAATATCAGCTTGTTACAGTCATCATTTAGCGTGGTGTTAGTTGTTAGTAAAATATAAAAGCCTAACACACTACTAAAGGCAACAAATAAAATATATACCTACATACATTAATGAATGTTGTAGGTATATTAACAATGTTTGTTATTTAAGTTAACCGAGTTTTACTTTGTTTTTAACTGATCATTTTTCTGCGTGTTTTATACACAGCATAGCTCGGGCAATATATTTTCTAACAACCAATCTCTATGACAACTTGTTAAAATAATATTTGAATGCACTTACCTACAAAAATAATCCCAAGTTATAAACATATAGGTATACCTATCTATATATACCTACCTATAGGTACCTACTATACCTACTCACATTTGCAAAAAAAAAAAAAAACAACAACAATGGTTTCAATCAGCAATAATCAGTAGGTATAGCCATCGTCATCGCAAGTTGCAGCCTGGAAGCATTTAGATTTTCAGTTTCAAAAAAAAAAAAATTAAATTAAAGAGCGAGATAAAAAAAAAGTAACGAACAAAAAATATCCACCGAACCTTTGTTTGATTTCTTGAACACCTGTATCACTTTAACGCTAACCCACCTAGAACATATAAATTGCGACTTATTTTTTCCTTCGTTTTGAAAATATAGGGAGAACGAAAAAAAAAAAAGTCGTTAGATGGATTCGAATAACCAGTTTCTTCAAACCGAATCAATGCATAAACATACACCAGTCTTACCTACATACGAGTAGGTATATATGCATTAAAATATGTATGATTATCTTATATATGTATTTAGGTATGCTTGTATATCTGCAATCGCTTGTGCTTATGCATGCATCCGTACGACATACAGGCTGGTGGATGGCAAAAGGGGCTCAATGCTTATAGCACAGCACAGCACCACCGATTGGCGATTAGTCACCTGAGAATAAGAATACAAAAAATGAAAAAAAAACAAAACAAAGATATTGAACGTTAAAGTAGCCCTTAACCCAAATAAAAGCACTGAAACCGAAATAAACAAACTTGGAGAACATGCAGTGCGCTTGGGAATTATCGCCGATCGTCGCGGTCGCGTCGTCGTTCGTCGATATCGAGCAGTAAAACTGACACTTTTACTCATCATGATGACTCCGGATGGTGGTGGAGCTTGAGAGTGGCAGTGAATTGGATTGGATATGCCTGACTACCACTGTCACTGTCACACATGCATCTGTAATGCTGTTGCTGCTTGCTGCAGCAGCACTGCAGGCATTAAGAAGACGGCCGGTCATTACGGGCGATAATTTAATCAGAAATTGAACGAGACAAGTCAATATTTGTTGGACCAAGAGAATAACGATGTAAATGTTGACTCTGAAGGATTGACTACCGTTTTACGTAATGCCAGGTAAAAGACATGCATTGTGACAAGCGACCGTTACTTATAGTGGTTTTATATGGTGCGGAAAAGCATGTGTGACGTACATCTATGTATATGTAGGTACCTACATACCTACGTGGTTTTGTGGATAAAATTAAAAAAAAAAACAACCTACCTTATTGTAAATTTAAACATTTTATCGTAGTATAAGTGCTTATTAAGGAACATTGACTAGGAAGGTTCCTGGTAGGTAGCTATAATGTTTTATATAAATAAAATAATGGCGCATAATTTTTAACGATTTAGTAAATCAGTTAAAACTGGATTTTCCAAGTTTTAAACGAGTTAGCATCGTACCTACTTAATTTTTAACAATCACCTAGGTATTTTCTCTTTTTAGGATAATTTTAACTCCAAACGTCACTTTGACAAATATAAAAACGGTGTGTTTGCTTACTTGTTTGCATGAACTGTCGCGTTTTCAGCTGGAGTAGGTAGGTATATTAAGAAAATAGGTTTAGTTCAAACACGTTTAAAACAGCCTGTTAACATCAGGCTGTTTAAAATTTTTCGCCAATGACTTTAGTTATTCAAAACGTTAAAAAATTGAGAATAATAAAATTAGGTTTTCATTTAGGGGTTCAATCCGACGAGGCCGTTTAAATAAGTAGTGAAGTATGATTTTGGTATTTTTATAAGCAGAACTAGCATTCGAGTCCAAAATTTCAAAATGAGTTTTTTTAGCGTTATAAGGAAACTTGAAAAATCCCCTGAGGAAGCTGGATTGAAAATTTAACGAACAAATGGTGGATATTTGTAGACGATCAGCATCTGTATCGTGTATTCGATGACCAGTATTTTTAGAAACAACACCCCCTCTCACACGAGAAAACTGAGTTTCCAGCTATTTTCAGTTTTTAGATGAGAAGGACGAACTAAGAGAATTGAATGGTTTACGATTGGATGGATATTGGAAATTAAAAGAAAAGTCAAAAAGTCTCAATCAACTTGTTTGCTCGTGTTTGAAAGAAATGGCAAAACAATTTTCGTACAAAATGTTGTCAAATTTTTCAGAATTTTAAGCCTTTTTTCCATAAAGATTTCTTTCGTTTTTTATTTCATTTTCAGAAATGGAATGGTAAATTTTCGAAAACAAAATTTTCTCATATCCATACTTTTAATTTCGCTATCTAATTCTTTTTCCAAAATTCCCTGACACAATTTTCAAAATTTCTGGCTTATTTTCCAAATATGTATGTACCTACATACATATATCGACGGTCAAAATGTGTAGGACCTCGTAAGTCAAAAAATCAAAAAAAAATATTTTTAATGCAAAAAAAATCACCAGAATCCACACCACCTTTTGGCAATTTTATAGAAAAAGCAATATTTTATAGAAAAAGCCAGAATTAAAAACTTTTTACTTTAGATCGCCATACACAATTTATGAGTTTTTTTTATTGATTTCTGAAAAACATGCTAAAAGGGCTTACGAGGTTCTGCACATTAATCGTCGATATTTAAATTGAATTTTGACTAAAAATATAAAGAACGCCTCTCAGGTCAAAACATAAAGAAACTGGACATTATTGATAAATTTGGGATTTTCTTTTTTTTTCAGCAATAACTATAGGTATTAAATTAAAAATACTTTTAAACTCCCTTATAAACTTAAAGCTCATTTAAATTTTAAAAGTGTCTCTTGTCTGAAGTGTAACGTCATCCACTAAACGATTAGTTACAACTTATAAGGAGTAGATGATATTTTACAGTGCCATTTTTATTTTATTTTCAGCCACAGTACTCCCATCGGTGGCCTAGAATGAATATTTGCGCGAAAAAATTACAAACTTAAGAAAATGAAAAAAAAATTTCTTCAGCCTCAGTTCTGTATACTTATTTAGGCATTTAGTAGGTATAACACATTTGAGATTTCATAGATTATGCACGTTGGACAAGTTTCGCTGAAACACTGACTAATTTTTTTCATGACTTGGTAATTAATTTTCTCTATAAATTTTTTTGTACTGCAAAGTGCAAATAGACATTTGCACACATCTTCCCTCTTTAAAGTTTTGTTTTGCAGCCAAACTTCGAAAAACTCCAATAATGTGACTTATGTAGTTGGATGATTCTAAAACTTTGTATTTGTATAATCTTGACGACAATTGATCTCCTTACTAAATAGGAATAATCTTGGTACTTGCAAACACTTGCAATTTTTCTATGCTCTACTCAAAAAAAAATATAATAATAAAAAAATCCTCATAGGTTTTTATTGTAAAACTCAAATTGAAATACGTTTTCTAAATATTTAAAAAATAATTAATACCTATACTTTCTGACTTATCCATGATTTCAGGGCCCGGATTTCTATGTAAAAACATATATTTTTTGGACAGCCGTGGGAGCAAATGAAAAATTTAGTTTTTCAAATAAAGAAACTTCTAGCATTCAATCGATAGCGCATTTTTTTGCATATTTTGCTATAAATGAATATTTAAGGTTATTTACCATATTTTAACAATAAACGCATATTTTCATGCATATTTCAAAAAAATAAACTTTAAACACTTAAAACATCGATTTCACCCCAAAGTGATTTTGTAGGAATAACTCCCAAATGGTAAGTTGTACAAAAAAAATTGTCAAATAACCCTTAACTCTTCCGATTGGTTTATTTCGAAAACGGTTATTTTTATGAAAAAAAGCATGTTAATCTTTTTTGTAGAAAATTTTCCAAGCTACAAATTTGTATTTAACATTTTTTTTGTACAACTTACCATTTCGGAGTTATTTCTAAAAAATCCGTTTGTGGGGCCTTCTACCCCCCGTAAAATTGTTAGCGGTACTCATATCAATTGGGACTTTTGGCAGTTTCTTAATAACGCCATGAGGAGGCTATATACCAAAACGCAGCTTTCCAACCATTTTTTCCGAACCAAATGCTTTATTGACTGTACTACTAGGTATATATAAAGGTAAGTTCTACTTTCAGTAAAATAAAAAGAACATTGTGATTCGATCGAACATATTTTATTAAATTTTTATATATTTGATTTCAATTTTGCTTTTGCAATTAGCGAAAGTATGAATAAGCACATTTTTTATTTCTTCGGTGTAATTTTTTCCTCTTATCTCTCTTTTGTTGATTACATCCGTTCCATTTGTTTAAGCATTTTGTGTCATTTGCATTTTTTTCACATAGGTATGTGTACCTACGTCCTACATATTTCATAAGTGAGAGAGAAATTATTGTATGCAGGGGGCAGGGATAAGAAACAAACTCAATTTTAATTGAAATTCCCCAAAGGCTCCTTTTTTAGATTGGTAGAAATAGAATTATTTAATTGTCTGATTTATTATAAGGGGATGGTTTCATTTTTAAAAGAAAAAAAGTACCTCTACGTTGTATACATACCTAATAATATTATCATATAATATGGGTACATACCTGTAAAATAGATATAATAACATGAATTTCGTATATTCCTTTCTATTCGTAGATATTTTAGATAAAATACAAGGTTCTGAACCTTGTTTTTCATTTTATTTTATTTAAACAGCTGTGCCACTGGTCCAGGTAAAGACGGTCTTCCTAAAAAATTAAAAAAATTCAGCCAATACCTATATAAATACCTTTATAATTTTGCTTTTCGACTAAATCATCATCAAAATCATCCACCACCATTTTATTCCTTTGATTTTCATCTCTTCGCAATATCAAATCATCAGAGCATCTCCATCGTGTCCTATATCATCATATCGCCTTAAAGCAATTTTGGGAGGATCCCAAAAGTTAAAATCCGAAGACCAAACACTTGTGCCATCCACGAGTTTTGAGTTGAATTCGAATATGAAATGAGATTCAGGCCCAACAGAAAAACAGAGACCAAAGGAGCGAATAGGTATAAGAAAGCAGCATAAAATAATATAATTTGAACTGCCGCAAAAGACGAAGACATGTTCTGACATGCTTCACCTGTCATCCATCCATGTGTAGGTTACTCCGGCAATACATCAAGGAATATACACCCTTTATCGTTGTTTTGTTTTTGTTTTTTTTTCCCAGTTCTCCCCCTTTTTTTTTGTCTGCAATTGCATATAGCATACACAATAATGAATCCCCGTCCACACTGTTGATGATGCCTAGCAGTTTGATAATCGATACCCTTACCACCCCCGACTTGAGAGTCACATGAGGAAGGGGAAGTTGAAGGGAACCTTTTTTCCCTTCAACTGTAAACAATCACAAAATGCTGATAACCAAATGTGCGCTCCGTTGTCACAAATCTGGAGGAAAAATACAAGAATACAACAACAACAAAAAAAGGAAGATATCGTTAAAACGACAACGACAACGATGAACCACCAAGAGTCTTCCTTCGGTCCGGTCATTGCACGTCGTCGTCGTCGTCTTCCTTCGGGATAGCCCTTGCTCGTTGCTCGTGAGGAGTAAGGAACGAGATCGAGCAAATGATCTGTGCAAGGATGGGTTCATTGATCTCACTTTCCATTGCCTGTGTTTTGAAGTAGTTCTATCGTTGTTGGTTCTCTTTTTTTACTTTTTTTTTATTTTTATTTTTTTTTTATTCTAGGATTAAGGCAATAAAAAGTGCATACAATTGGCTAAAAAAAGTTATAGTGTTAAAAAAAAATAATAATGAAGAAAAACTGTAGAAGTTATGATTTTAATTATACATACCTTATGATCCAGTTGAAAATTAGGAAAGAGTTGCAATTTAAGAGAAACATTTGGACAAATCAATTCAAATCCGAGCGGATATACCTGATTTTTTAGCAAAAAAGCTTAAATCCGTAAGAAATAAATGTTTTAACTTCTTTGAACATTTAAAGGAAACTCAATTTTTTCAGTCTACCCTGCTGTTGAGGTTGATAGCAGCTTTTTTAAATATTTTTCTTATTTGTGAAAAGAAAAGACTGTAGAAATATCTACAAAAAGATAAAAAAAAAAAAAATTGACAAACTAAACATACCCTAAGCCCCAACATAGGATACAAAAATAAAAATTCAAGAACTGATCGTGTGCTGTCCCAGGTTTTTTTCTTATGTTGTGTAGAGAAGATTGTCGTGGCTTCACAAGACAGAGGAACCAGAGCTAAGAGGTAACCCTATACCCATCTAGATATGCTGATGCACCCATTTGGCTCCAGCACAGCTCACGATCCGGCTTGAGAGTAGTATATACCGAGTTGTTGTAGGTACCTATAGCAGTTGGGGGTAGAGTGGCGCAGAGTTGTAGGTACACAAGAAGATTGCCAGGTAAAAACCGGTAGCTACTACGAAAAAGAATCGAATCTTTACGCTTCTTGTTGAGTTTTTTTTTTTTTTTTTTTTTGTATTTTCTTCTGAGGCTTGTTTTTTTTTTTAATGCTTTATTGTGAATCTTTGCCTTCTTCTGTTGCATTTTTATTTGCCGGTTTTTTTTTGTATTTGTATTTTGTATTTTGTGTTTTTTTTATTATTTCTTTGTTGTTTAACTATCGTTCATGACCAAGTTCATGTGTTCTTCAAATGCAATAAAAAATAAAATTGCCCCGAGGAGTTTTCAAGTTCCAAATGCATTAGATCATAAACGCGGATTTTTATTTTAGTTGCATTGTTGAAGATTAGGTAGGTAAACCATTTAAATTATTGACATTTAAATTGTGAACCTATAGAATATGGATATACATACATAATTGATAAATTTTGTCTTTAAAACTGCAAACAGACATTTTAAATACTAGTTAGATAGTGTCTTAATAGTCGACCGTAGTCAGAAATATGCTTTTTTGATTAAAAAATGCTATATTAGCCTAGGTTTAGACAACCTAGTTCTTGGTCTAAGAATTAGAAAACTCTTAAACATCAATTAAAAATGATTATCTATAACTTGGATGGCTGTCTAAAGTTATACAACGTTTATAAAAACCACCGATGGTTTTTGAGTTGATAAAATTTCCGAGTTTAAACATTGTGTATCACTCTACTTACCCCATGCCTAATCTAACAATTAATGCTTGTTATCTAGAAAATCTGTGATGTTTAGAAACCTTCAGCCGTATTTATTATATTTTTGAGAGTTGTAACAGTGTCTACAGTGTTTGAAATAGTTGAAAATATGCTTTATTTAGTTAAATAAAGGTTAAGCCATGTTTAGTCAAGGTTAAGAACACCGATTCCGTTGTCTAAGTTATGTAGATTTCTCTTAGACAACAATTTAACATGTTTATTTATAACTTGTACGACTGTCTAAAGTTATCCAACGTTTATAAATACGACTGCTTTCCTATAGTCTATACTTTAAACAGCCGTCTAACTTTAAAAGGTTATAAATAAAATTTTTTGTTTCAATAGAAATCGATTCATTAAACCTTGACTATATAAAATAAGTCGAGAAACTATGAAAATAGAAACATATTATATGAGTTTTGTACCATTTTTCAACGTTTCTTGACCAATTTTAAAGAGAAATATGGCACATAGACACCGTTAAAAGAAACTGCCCGGACTCGTATAAATAATCAAAATAAGTCTGTCTGACCACTAGTTTCGTGAAGACAACAGTCTTAGCTTAAATTTTATACCCCATTTCTCCATTTATTGAAAACCCTATGAGGAAAGGTAGGTACGTATATTCATTAAGATCGGCAGTGTCCATTTTCTCAAAATGCTTGTCCGAAGGTACCTATATCAAATTGGCAAAAATAATTTATTTTTATTAATTGTTACCTTGGTAGGTGCTACTTCTTACCAAAAAAGGAAAACGGCATCACTTCTTATAATCACACTACCTAAATAAATACTGGAGCCTGGAGGTGGATACAAAGAGCGGACACAAAAATCTAAATTTCTCTCTGTTATATCTCTTTATTTCTCCACGAAGAGAGTTTAATTCCCCTCAAAATATGAATATTGAATACATTTACATATTACAATACACCCCCACAGGCCACAACAACAAAAAAACAAGGCAAGTGTAAAAAGTGATCTCGAATTGGAGAGGAGCGCTAGCGATCACTTTGACTCTCTCTTTCTTTATCTCTCTCTTTGATAGTCATTTCAATGTATTAGTATTACTACATGAAATAGTAAATTTAAGTATCCCGCCAAATCGTCCGATGGTAAGAAAAAAAAACGTAAATAAAAAGGTTTGTTTTGATTATTTTTTTCTCCACACACTTTTCATAACATTATTGTATTTATAGTAAAAAAGATCGTAATATATTTTGTTTGGCTGTGTGAGTGAAATTAATCCATCACAGTGTATATAATTTCATTTCAATTTCAATACACAAAAGTCGGGTCAGCCTAGACGGCACCAGAGATGCGATTTAAAGCGTCGCCATACGTCTAACTTGCATCTTGTAAAACTGAACTGAAATTAAATTTAAAAGAACAAAATTAAAGAACTTAGAGAAGAAAAAAAAACACCATTAACTTGATTTGATGGGTTGGGTGTTTGGATTTGGATACATGATTGTGTGAGTATAGGTACCTATGTGTTTTTGTGCATCTGTGTATAAGAGATGCATTTTATTTGCTTGATCGCGAACACCTGTGATCGTTTTTTATGCCCTTTTAACCATTTTTTTTTCAGATATGTAGTATTTTTTTTTGTTATGCTTCATTTTTCGTTGTTGTTTTTCTTTTGTTTGTTCTTTTTCTTGATTCTTTAGCAGCAGCAATCAACAACTACTTGATGATATTTGGAGTTTTTTTTGTCTGAATTTGAAAAGTCATTTTGTTTGGGTACCTACACTGCACACACTTACACTGAAATGGAAGTCTTTTAAACACACGTTTCAGTTTGTAGTTTGCTGTTTTTACTATAGGTTGGTAGGTTGGTTTGGTACTCGATTTTTCAGACCCTGCTGACGGGATTTAAAAACCAAGATTCTTCGAGACAAACGCTAAGATCATCGTAGAGCAAGTAGGTAGATAATGGGTCAGGTAATCGAATGATCGTACGTGCAACTCGTGGCCATAATTTTTTAGATCTTGTCTTCACATTAGCCAGAGACTTTTCGTGAAATCTTTAGTAGGTATCAATGGTAAGGTAGGTAAATGATATCATGCTAGGTATATGGATGAGAATTTGGAACAAAATATGTATTTTCTTCTTCTTGGATGATCACCAGACACAAATTATTGCTGCCAATCGCTATTCGCTACCTACTACTTCGTTGTGCATGCATGAACATGTTTTGAATCATAAATGGGACAATTATGATAAACTTGATGTTGCCATCGATCGGAGCCTACGTATAGATATGTATTTATGTAGGTACCTACCTATATAGAGCGTTGGAACTTGGATTTTGGAAGTGATAAAGTAATTTTACCCGATCACTACACAGGTTGATTTGTATGATAGGTTTTGTTTTAAGCGTTACAATTGCTTTCCCGAAATAGGATAGGGCGTTGTGAAATTTATTTTATTTAGGAATTAGGTACATACATAGGTTCCTACATATAGCTACCTAGATATTAATAATCTGTAATGTACAATTTATAGTGTTGCAATTTAAATTTTAAGGGCGATATTATTGAAATTTCGATAGTTTGAAGTAGGTAGGTATAGGTAGGTAGGTATACTGACAAAAACGTCATAATTAATTTATGTTTACTTATACATAGTTTTAATTTACATTAGAGTGCGGCAAATGTGGCCCACGTTGGTAATATGGCCCACCGCAATACTTCCTGAATGAAAAAAAGTATGCACTTAGGTAACTAGGTACCAGTTCAAATCAAATATATTCGTTGTATGTCGGTGACAGTAGCTTATCAGCGGGGTAAAATAGAACATTTTATAGTTAACTTTTATTCGTTGTCGATGTAATTTTTGGGTGAGTTTACTTAAGGATTTTTAAATTTAAATTTGAGGAAATTAAATAAGTTTTTTCGAAATATATGCGGTGTTATAGGTACCTATTTTATGTTATAAAATTTAAAATTAAAATTTTGAATGAAGTTAATTGAGTATGTTAAAAATCAAAAAAAGTGAAAAAGTCATAGTGTTGGTACCTAATATGGCCCATCTCAATTTGTATTAGTGGGCCATATTTGACACATGGTTTTAATGTTTTTTTTGTTTTTTTTTTTTTTTAAAGAATCACATCATGCCTTCAAGACTAATCGGGTAATGAGAAGCAGTATTTCATATGTGAATTTTGCATGAATTAGACCAACAAGATATTTGAAAATCATTGTTTCCAGGGTGGTCCATATTTGAAACTATAAGTGGGCCATTAGCAGCACTTTTTTTAAAAATTCAAATGAAGTTCCTTTAATTTTTTGTGAATAGCTTTTTGTTAAGTTACTTTTTACGTTTTAAACTATTAAAGACTGAAGCGAAAATAATTTCTTTAAATGTCAAAACAACAATGATTTCGAGTTAAATTTGCAATTTTATTAAAAAAAAGGTTAAGGGTGGGCCATATTTGCCGCACTTACTTTACCTATTAAATAAAAAAATATATAGGTATAGGTACTAGGTATACCTAGGTAGAAAAAATAAAAAGATATTTTAATAAAATGTTGAGAACAAAACATTTGAGTTAGGTAGGTACCTATTCCTTAACAATTAGGTACAAATAAATACAAATAGGTATAAATTCTACCAAAAAAGATAAAAATGAAGAGTCAAGAAGAATAAATATACTGTTTTTTAATTTCGTTTTTAAATTACAGTCGACTTAAGGGGTGAAAAAAGATGCCAAGAATCGAGAGAATGTATTTGAGTTGGAGAGAGTTCGACTTAGAGGGAGTTCGACTTGAGAATGGTTTTTGTATAGAAAATTGAAGGGTATGATAAAATATTTCAACAAAAATTCGAGTTAGAGAGAAATTCGACTTAGAGAGAGTACAATTTAGGGAGAGTCGACTGTAATTTTAATAAAAAAAATAAATCTACGGCTACGGTATTAAGACAAAATTTGACATTTCAGAAAAAACCAATACAAATCTTAAAAAAAATTATTCCTTTAGAAGGATTCCGAATATTTTAATTTAAATTTAGAATCGTAATGAAATGATTCAAATAAAATCTAATTTTAATATTTAATTCCATTTTTTCATTTCAATCTATGTTTTTATCACACATATGATATCTTATTTGACCTGCAGTTAATACGTTAAGAATAATAACGTCATAAATCAAAAAAATACATCCCTGACTAATGAGCAAAATTCTCATTTATACCTAGGTATACATTGAACTTATAAGTAGGTATTTTGAATTAAATTTCTTATTAACACTTTCACTTTGAAGAGTCCTTATTATATGTTAATCCGTAATTGGAAACAACTTTATTTTCTAACAAATTGAAAGTCAACATTTCTTTATTTCTTACTTCGCTTCTCCTGAAAAGTATTTTTTCTGTGTAGTTATTGTCTCTGTATTCTATGAACATGCGACATAATAATTGTTCTATATGATATTTCCCACATACCAGTTAGGTGTTAACAAGGCGTTAGCTCAATAACGCAATATATAAAAATGTTTTGTTCAAAGTTCGATTCGAAAACATGACAAAGTTACATGCGTGATTGGAAATCACGTTTTAAATTCAATCCTATTTGCGGGTTGCGTACATTTTTATTTTTTGTCGTTAAGTAATAATTTTTTGTTCAACAAAAATGACCAAAAATGATATAATATTATTCTATTTTCATCCTTGTGTTTATCTACACGATTCTATCATTTGTTTCTTAGGTTAGAAAAAGAAAGAAAAATTCAATTCCAATTAAAAAATAAAATATAAAACTTAAATCACAATTCAATAAATGAATCAATTTCCTGAGTGAACATAACAGGCATTTTTTCAAGACATTGATACACCAATTAAAGAAAGCAATAAAACAAGGTAAAGATATATCGGGTATATTAAAAGTGTAAATGCGGATTTGTGAGTCATTACTCATCTCATCAGCCAGTCACCACATCACAAAGTCTAAGTTGGGCAATTTCAAATTGATTAACCTCTGTGGAGTATCTAACAAAGTGAATAAACGGATTGACATTTTTTAATGAGGAATAATTTTACAAGGTTTGTGTGAAGGATAATATTAATGGCCACGATTTATTTTATTAACATACCTTTGGTTATAAAAGAAAATATTCATTTTAGCGGAAAACAACTTGATATACTAATGAGAGAAAAAATATTTCCAAAAGAGAATTGAGTTTAGCAATGCAATCATCTCAGCCCCAAAACAGAAATCTATAATTAAAAACTCACGAAACCAAAATCTTTGGTACAAAACTTATAGTACTTATTATGCCAGTGCCGTCGAAAGGAATAGATACCAAAGTAATAATTAATTTTTTAAAGTTTTTCCAAAACGGATATGTACCTATACCAATAGATAGTGGAAAAATTGTGCCCTATAGAGAAGATCGACTTCGACTTCAAATTTGTGTTTGCAGTTCAAACCACGTAGTACCTTCATAGTTCATACCTTACCTACCTAAAGTTAAAAAATTCAAGTTAGGTATATAATGACTAAGCTATATGTAAAGTTTTAGGGATGAAGTCGATTTATGGTCTATTTCAAATCCAACAAAAAGTTGAAAACACCAAAACAACTCATCTCAAAAGGGCATTTTACAAAAGACTAACTGCAAACCGCCTTCCTCCGATAGTTAAAACATCTTTTTTAAGTACAAAGGTATCATCTAGAGTTTTTTTTTTTAAGTTATATTTTTGCCCATATATAAAATGTCTTCCCGCATGTAACCTGAAGGTTTAAAAAGATTTGTCGTTAAACTTATGAAGCAAATCACGTCGACTGACAGATATCTAACATCCGACCATTTTCAAAAAGTCCAACAAGTTGCTCCCACTGATGTCCCTCTGTAAAAAAAAAAATCCTGGAACTCATATACAGGAACAAGATAAATTACATCACATAGACTAATTGTATTGTACCATCTGCCTACAATGGGCTACCACATTACACACTTACCATCCATACTTGGGGCTGAAGAACTCTGAGCAAAAAAAAAACCCTCAACGACCTACCATTACCACGTGTTTCTTTAAATTGTACAAGAAGCGTAGTAGCTTAGTACTTATACAGAAAAAAAGGAAAATAATAAAAAAGAAAAAAAACAAACTACTAAGTAGTCATCGTACTACGTTAGGTTTCTCATTTTTTGTATTACTTTTTAAATTTATATTTTTATTTAATTTTTTTTTGCTCTCTAGTTGATTGTTTATTAGTCTCTTTTGCTTTAGCTAACTTTAAGTGCCTCTCTTCAACAAGCAACAAGCCTCGCTCGACGAGGATGACGATGACTATACGAGAATGTCCGTCCGTATAGTCAATTCAACGTCCAAGAAAAGAACCAAACCAAAAGTAAGACCACTTCATGTGTGCCATTTGTGAATAATACGAGGCACGACTAATGAATCACGCTGTGCAATAAAGAGTCGAAGAAAGATGCAACCAAAACAAAGATACACGAAACATCTTATGGAAAAAGATAAATATATACTATATGCAACAGGGTGATTCAGTTAAGAAAACACAAGTACTATACATGCCGCATGTACTTCGTTTTTGAAGAAAAAATTGTGGATCAACTCCCTCTTAGCTTATGGAAAAAATTTGTTTTCACTTAAAAGTAAAGTTCATTTCTTTAGTACTAGAAGGTCTATTAGCTTACCATTGACCCTAATATCGGACACACTGTCAAGTAGGTATAAAGATTCTTTCTTCAACCGCACAACCAAATGTGGAATGCTTGCCTGGTGGCCGGCTCCGCTGTACCAGTGTAATCCCAGCAATTTGCAGCTTTTGTGCTTACGCCACGTGTGTGATTTTCTTTTGAAGCTAAATTCAAATCGCTTACAAGTGTACCTACCTATAGTTGCTACGCGTTTATGACAAATGTTAAGAATGCAAAAATCATTTTTTATCTACAAAAATATATATATCTTTTTTTTTATTGAACCACCCTGTATTTTTGTTGGTTGTTGTTTATCTTTAAAAAAAGTACACAGTAGCTGGAAAAGATGCAGGCGGTCATATCCAGTATGCATCGAGTATCTTCCTTAAACTAAGAGTATATATCTATGTTCTTATAACTTTGCGAACTTTAGGTCTTTTTGGTCTGGTACATGAGCCTCTTTCATCCACCTCCTCTTAGTTTTTGTTTTTGGCAGTTTTTTTTTTTAGACTATAAACTTGTTTTTTCTTAGATGGCAATCACGTGAGGTAGCATCATCAAACACAACCAAGTGGAGTCCATTTGAAGAATTGCATCATTTGTTCCTTAGGATATTAGTTAGATAAAGTAGATAAAAAGAGGTTCTAAGTTGTGAAGTAATTTTTAAGTGGTTAATTTAGAAAAGAATTAACACTATTTTTTTTTTTAATTAATTAATTAAAACTTTCTAACAAATCGTAACCTGAACATTGTTTTCACATGCATATAAAACATTAATAACTGCAAATTCTAAATTATCTTCTAATTCACAAATCAAGTAACACGTTGATTAAAATTTAATTCTTGAATTTTAAAATCTACGTTAAGTAGCAAATCTTAAGAAAAGTTTAAAACATTAAACAAAAATTTTGCTTTCGTGAAAGAGTACCTATATAATAGGTCTGCACACAAACACTTTCTCAAAAAGTGTGATACCGACATAGTTATATCACTAGCGTTTGTTTTCTGTAGTTTTTGGATAAGATATTAGCTATTTTAAACTCAGTTACTAGTTCCAGCTGATTAGTTAGACAGTGTCTTACATGTTCGAAATATGGTTGGAAATATGTTTAATAAAATAAAATATCACACAATATTTCCAGATAAATACTTAAATCCGAATATAAATTAATTTGAATTCGACTTATTAACATCCGGATTCAAGTTTTAATCTTGATTAATTGATTGAATAATTTGGCGGTAAGACAACGAATGTCTAAAGCTAGTCAAGGTTTATAAAAACGACTCTAACAGGCGGTGCTTATTAGATCTTTGACTATACTTAGACAGTGTCTTTATTGCCGTAAAGAGTTGGAATATATGCCTTATTTGACTAACTAAAATGTTAAATTATCGAATGTTTAGACAACCGGATCTGTCGTCTATACGTTATAAAACTCTTAAATATCATCTAAAAATTTGTATTTGGACGGCTGTCCAAAGAATCTATCCTTTTTTTCGACGGATCATCCCTTTTTCCGACTTCAAAAAAACTATCCCATGAACGCATTTCAAATCCCGCGTTATATCCCTTTTAAAATCCTTTTTTTTTCAGACTCGGAAATTTTTAATAAGAAAAATGTTTCAAATTAATTGGAAACCGATCAATATCTTTTGTAAAATCGTTTGCCTTTTGTTTTTGAATAATTTCGATTAAAAAAATGCAGAAACCAACTAGAGGGAAATGTGTTTTGAAAGCTAAACTTCGGAAAAGTATCCATTTCTTAAGACCACGAAAAAAGACAGAATGTCACCTATTCAAGCAAAACCTTTAAAACACATTTTCAATCATTTATACTTGATACGCAAAAATCGGCAATGGAAGGCGTCTGGGCGTAACATGAATTGTGCATCCAAAATTTTCAAAATTTTGCTTTAAACCGTGGGGACTACTCAAATTAAAGGAAACGAACAGAACCATAATATGGAGAAAATGAAATTCAAAACGAACAAAAATTTTGAGCTGTCAAAGGTCAATGGGCAGGTTTAATAAAAATCGCTTTAGGTACATCTGAATTTTCAGATTTCTGAATTTATATGTCGTTTAACGCAAAAAAAATCTGAAATTTCAATCAAAAGTCATTGTGTCAAATTTCTTTTACCTATAGGATTTATGTACATTGAAGCGAAATAAAATAGAACTTTAATTAAATTCGTAGATTAAACATTGAGCATGTGTAGTTGTGAGGATGAAATTATATGCAACTAAATCAGCAACAGGTTTTATTAATTTCATTAAAAGTATTTTTATTGATATATTTGGCCTACAAAAATATAGAAAAACTTTCCTAACATCAATATAAAAAATTGTTGATTTAAAAATTCACTAAACAATAAACAAAAAGTTCATATCAAATGCCTAAGTATTGAATTTTCTTGACGAAAACTAAAAAAATCAACCACCAACAAGACGAAAATTATAAAGTTCAACTTTTATGTGCAGTGCTTCAGCTGATTTAGCACTTCCCCCACCACAAACAACTTTCATCTGAATTTTCAGATGAGAATTTCTTGTCTGGAAATTCAACTGAAACGTAACTAAACGTAACTGAAAGTTACTAAAAGTCATCTACCTTTTTATGACAGCTGGCCAATCAGAATCTCTAAAAATTCAGAATTCTGAAAATTCAGATGTTATAATTGTAATGCATTGAACGTACACAATCTCCAAAATAATCTTTAAGTCAGCTGTACCTATTTTTTTTTGTTGTGAATTTTCTTGTTTTTTTAATTAGAATTTGCTACTGGATTCTAAGTTTAAATAATTATGAAATTCATCAAAAACAGTTCAAAACTAATTTTTCTTAGCAACGTACGTATATAAATCATTTCTTTAAATTATAATTTCTAAAAATTATTAACAAGAAAACCCATCAATTTATTAGCATGTTTCTGCCAATTATAATTTGTTTTCCTGAAAGTTAATACCACCATTTATCCCTCAATCTTAGAGCTATATAATCTTGAAATCTTCCTTACTTGGTAATTAAACTACATCGTTAAACTTTCCACCTAATCCTATTTGCATATTATTCGTTTATGCATATTAAAAAATCAATTACTTACATATGTACCGATGTGCATTGCAGTTCCTGCAACTAGCTACTTGTTCTAGAATTAGCCATTTTATGAGATCGAGATGATCTGAAACTCTTTAAACTAATAAACTTGGTCAAATATCACAACATAAGCTAAAATCTGAGAAAACAAAAATCGTAAAAATCAAAGCAAACACTAAAGAATACACTTCTAGGTAGGTAACAAGGCTGGAACGTTACGCACAACACACATCAAACTAAATGCTCAAAGTTGCACCTAAGCAAACGTTGCATTGCATGCTCTCAGGAACTAAGCGTTTTTCTTGCTTTTTATTCCACAACCAACTACCTACCTATAAAAAGCAACAACAACAACTCAAAGTACCCATCCAGTATGTTTATTTGTTTTGTAGTAAGAATAATCTTCTACTGCATAACGACAGGCAAACAATTGAACACATGTGTTCCAGAGTTGTAAAATATAAATCCAAACGTTTGCTATTGGCTTTGGAACAGGCACGGGATTCGAGTCGGCCTATTCTAGATGGGATGAAGAAGAGACCACGACAAGACAACAACGTCGACGAGGACGACGACGAAGTAGACGCACGACGAAGCTTGTCGTTGTCGTCGTCGTCATCATCATCATCATCGTCGTCCAGTCCAGTTGTAGGAAATGACCCTATGCAGCGGCAGCAGCGGGAGAATCCAGTGCACCAAGTTGTTTTTTTTTTTTTTCATTATTATTTACACGCGGTTCGTGTGGATCTTTTGCAGATTGGATATTATGTAGGTACCTATACTTCTCACCTTTACTTTCGATGTCGGTAACACTTCGATGGACAGTAATTTATTTTCAAAATTCTAAGACCCCTTTCACACGAGGAAACTAAGTTTCCATAAACTCTCATGGTCACATTTATAAACGTTGTCTAACAACGTTGGACAACCTTCCAAGTTATAGATAAACATTTTTATTTAACGTTTAAGAGCTATCTAACTTCGAACAACGGACTCGGTTGTCTAAACTTTTTGGCTAATGAAAAATTTTATTTCATAAAATAAAGCATATTTCCAACTATTTCGAACTATTTTGATAGATATGAAGTTCAAACAGTCTAACTAGTGAAAAATCTAATAAATATCTAGGCTTGTCAGCTTTTATGTGAGATAGCCCAAGTAAGAGGAGTGAGGGGTCTACGATTGGTGGAAATTGGAAATTAAAAGAAAATGTCAAAAAATCTCCAACAACTTGTTTCCTCGTGTGAAAGGCGACTATGTATTTTGCAAATTGGGACAACTGTTTTAGAAGACAAGTTTATTTTTCAGGGCTGGAAACAGTAACCGTCAGTCCTGTCGAAAATGCAAGGTCAATGTAACATTTCAATAAATTTAATACAAAAAACACAAACGTTTAATTCTCAAAAGTTGCCGACAGGCGTCAGCCGTCGGCCGAGATAAAGCAACTTTAGTTGCTCCATGCAGTGATGCCAGACTTTTCCAATTGATTTACCCACGACTTGAACCGAAAATGCCCTTTTGCCCACGATATTGTCGACAAACGCCCATGATGCTGCCCACAAAAAAAAAAACAGAAGAAAAAATACAAAATATAACAAAAATAAAAATCACAACTTTTATTATAACACAAATGCTGTTAATCATTTCTTTGCCCAATCGATTTCGCTTCTTACATTTTACGTCTGTTATTATCGAAAAAATTCGTTCTGCTTCAGTATTAGAGTGAGGTAGAGTCAATGCTATTTTAACAAGTTTTTCTAAATTAGGAAACAAAATCATTGAAATTTAGAAGATGGCAAATTTCATGCCACATCTTGTCAATAGGAAGTTTTTTGAGTGAACATTTTTGATCATCGCTCAAAAGTATAGAAATATTTTGGTACTCTTTTCATTTAATGAACAAAAATACAAATGGATTGCTTTAAAGCATGAACTTCAATGGCTGCATTCAAATATAAAACTAATATCAGTTTGAAAAATTAAAATGACCTTTTTTTCAACTGAGAGGCAAGAAAACGCCCTTTCGCCCTTTTAGCTTATTTTTTTTTATCAAATGCCCACAAAAAGGGCATTCACCCACGATCTGGCATCACTGGCTCCATGTTGTCGGAAACTCGAGGCAAGAAAAAGTTGCCTATTGGGCGCCAGACCGTTAAGTTTGCGGTTGAAAATGAAATTTTAAGACTTTCCTCTTATAATGCTCGTATTTTTTATGAAAATAGAATTTGAGATTTTGCAATATTCATGGGGCCTTATTACTTAAAACGAAAACGATGAAATAATATCGTTTTAACAATAGGTTTTTTCAATTACGATATCGTCCGTTAGTTTTCATTTTACGGAATCAGTGCCTACGTTCTGTAACTCTCGCATTGATAAAATTGGTCGAGAAACCGTGAAAAATGGAAGAAAACTCATACTATTTGTTTAAAATGTCATTGTTTCTCGACTAGTTTGTCGATGCGAGAGTTACAGAACGTATATAGGCACAGGTCCCTTAATAATGGGAAAGGCAGTGATTTGAATGCAAATGCCTTTTCCAGCAAAATCGACTTCATGTCTTTCTTATAAAAAAATATACATTAAGGTATAGCACTATAATAGTCGGATGCCTACGTAAGTGGTCGTACGAAACGAATACAAAGAATTCATATGACGTGTCCATAATTGAGGTTTGATTCGTTTCGACCAATTTTCGTTAACTTTTGCTTTCGGAAGTGAAGAGCGCTCACCGACCGCTTCATGCGTAAGTAAACTGAGAGAATTTTCTTCCGACATCTTTCGACTATTAATTATTGTTCTACCTTTAAGGTTTAAACAAAATAAAGCCGAGTTTACACTTGAAAATCCAATTTTCACATCAATCTTGTTATCTTCAAAAAACATTTGGCCATAATTCTTATATTCTCTTTCTATACAAATCTTTCAAATAAAACGAATGGAAGAAGGTAAAAAAAAATAAAGTCAATTTTTCGTTTTTTTTTAATTTCAGGGCATAAAAGTGTCTTCTTCCAGTTATTATTATTTACTCTTGATTTTTTTTTTCAATTTTTGTTTTTTTTTTATTATTTATATCTGCCACTCGAGTAATAATTCTTTTTTTTTTTCTGTTGTTGAACTCCCTCTCGCACTCCACTTTACTATAACAACTCTTCCTATACTCTTCTTTCTGTTTGCTCAAATCTTTATCGTTTGGTTTTTAAAAACCATTAAGGCAATGACCTGTTTTCGATTTGTTGTTGTTTCATCCCACTCTAGGGCACTGAATTAGAAAAGAACAACAATAAAAATGCACATAGAGCATGATGATCGGACGGAACAAGATCCATTTGGCTGGGTTAGTAGAGGGTTGTCAAACGAGTTTTTTTTTACTACGTCCAACTTGGTATATACAAAGAAACCAACTCCACCTTAAAACTGAAAAAAAAAAGAAAAAAAAAATTTGAACACTTGCGTTTTCGCGTTTTGACTCTGAAAACGGAGTGTAGAGAAGTGGAGAGATAGTTTATATACGTTAACTTATGCTGCGTTTGTATAAATAGATATATTATGTATGTAGGAGCGTATAGATAGCACGCTGAGTCGTATGGTTCAAGGAAATAGGTGCACAGCACACATGGTACTCAAAATGGAGCTTTGGTAACTACAACTGCAATATCTGTGCACGACCAACGAAGTACTCACTCACTCACTCACTCAGAGTCTATGCACTTTGGCAGTTTTCTGATGTTTTCGTTGTTGTTTTTGTTGTTTCTTGGTTGCAATTACAAAAGAACTGCGTATGTTGCATGAGTGGCCTGATGGTATAATGTGAATTTCACAAGTTTGGGCTATTTTTCAACCAAAAATAAAGTAAGGCATTGGGACCTTCAATAGTTAGGTATTCCTAGGAAGGTAAATATAGCTTATAGCTAATAATATGCCCCATGAACTCTACAAACTTTCAAAGTATCTGTCAAGTCAAAAACATGAAATAAATAGACCATTTTACAGATCATTTTCTGGGGCTTTAGTTTACCAAAGGTACTAGATTAGAAAACAATGATTCGAAAATTCAATTCAGAAGTAAGGGACAACAAGATGTTCAATTGCTGAGTCCAAAAACTCACTAAAAAATATGAACATAGGTACCTACGATAACTGGCTGAACACAATGCGTGGGAGACACAGCCGGAGTCGGAACTGGAACATCTGTCAAAATATTAAATACATACAAAATCAGTGCTATACGAGCAGAATGGAACGCAACTGCAGACGGAGCTGCAGTCGGAGCCGCAATGGTTCGCGAACTTTTAACTTTTCACGTGCAACACTTTTAACGTTTCAATTTATATGAAGAAAAAACGAGCCGAAAAAAAAATATTAAAGTTTTTAGTTCTTATTTGTGTCGCGAAAAATAATCATTAATTAAAAGAAAAATATTGGAAATAAAAAAGTGAATAATAAACTCGTGGTTGTTTTTTTTTCTTTAAAATGTACAAAAAGCTGTACACTTTTTTCGAAAACGTGGGCTGTGGGCAGATAAAAAAAAAAAACGTACGACATTTTTTGAAAGCAGTTACATTACAGCTGCGGCTCCGATTCCCGTTGCAGCAGGGAATTGTTGTCAACTCGTCAAGCTAGAAATGTGCATCAGTTAACCAAATTTAAAAATTTGAGATCCAAATTTGCTTTGGAATGGTAAAAATATTTTTTATGAATTCAAAATAATAATTGTAAAGAGCTAAAATAAGAGACTGTAATTTTTTTTTTTTTTTTCAAAAAAAAAATTCTTAGGAAAAAAAAAATACACCATTTTCATTTGAATGAAACACAAAAACCTTCTTACTAACAATTACATATTAAACAAATGAAGTTCATAAAAAGTTAGATGACTTTAAGTTATGTTCAGTTACGTTTCATCTGAATTTTCAGACAAGAAATCTCATATAAAAATTTGGATGAAAGTTTTGTAGGTTTGTATTTTTTAATAATAAAAAAAAATAAACAAATAAACCTAACTGGTGAAATTCTGAATTGGAGTTCTCCCGCGTTAAAGTTGGTTTTCACATTTGATTATTTTTGTTGTTGTTTGTTTTCGTTTTTATTCTCCGTAGCGTATAGTATTTTCTTATCCAGTTTTATTTTATTTTGTTTTTGTTTTTATTTTTTTTTTATTTTCCTGGACCTGGTTTGCACAGCATGTCCAGGTTCAAGATAATAGTAAAGGGACTCCCTATCCTACCTATATGCAGCCGTTTACAAAGTTATATCTTTGTGGCCTGGGGCGAGTACGGAAGTGAGATAATGACTCTAGGATCCTTTAGATTAACCTACCTGAGTGAGTGGACGGCAAAAGAAGAATCTTGTACAGGGCGCCATCATGCTACTTTTGCATTATATAGGCTTCTCTTTGGAAGGCGTACCTAGTATATCTGTATACGTACGTTCCCTTGTATTTTTGTTATTCCTTCGTGTTCAGACATTGAGTTATTATAATCGGCAGGTACTTTCATCCGATGGAGATATAAATCAATTGACAATGTCACCTCTTGCATAGAGTAGCTTTTTTTTTTGTCGAAGGCGAAATTATACCCCCTGAGACGCCCATGAAAAACTAGAATATTTAAGAATAGTGAGCTCTGGAAGACTCGTATACATCGTAGTATACGTTTACACATTGAATTTTGCTGCAGCTTATAAAAGCTGCTGAGCCAGTTATTGGCTATAAAGATAAACAAATCTGGGTATAGAACAGCGAAGTGTTTGGACATTTGAGCCGGTTCTTATACGTTTTGACGGTAGCGGGTAGCGGATTTATCTTGAGATCATGGCACGAGCGCGAGGGACTTAAATATTATGTGTCTTGATGTAAGCGTCGTCGCACATTGTCTGATTTTGTACATCTAGCGGAACTGTATTCCCTTTGCGATTTAATATCTAGGTAGATATATAATATTTGTGTTGCTATTTAACTGTTCAATGATGCAGGTTGTCAAAATATATAAAATGTCAGAAAATAAAATGGCTGATCGAGAAGGTAGGTATCTACTCCCAAAAACTGGACACCGCATTATTAAAACCAACTTAAAAAAATATTGACATAATATTTTGTTAAATGGCACTGGATCCATAATTTTCTTTCTATTTTCACAGAACTTGGGTCGAGAGCTTTATTTTCACTTGGACCAAGGCTTTTGAAATATTGTTCTCGAAAGACGAAAGCAGACTACTAGTTTTTTGGAAGAAATGTCAAGTCAAAAATTGTTGCTAATATTTTTCACATAAAAGTATATTTAGTGTCTTTAATCAAAACTTAAATAAAAAAACGAAAATAAAATTAAAAAAGTTTTATAATTAAGTTTAATGAACCTTTTAACGCTAAAAAGTTTAAGCGTTAGAAGAATGATAAATTGAAAAATATTTAAGAAAAAGAAACAAAATACTATGTTCTTCAAATAAAAAAAAAAAAAATATGTAGGAGAATTTGAGGATACCTCATGATACCCCACTTGGTTTTTTTTTGGCCAAAAAACTTTATTCTTAGAAAAAAATCTTTTGCATCTTATAATTATTCGGACATTTGGTCTTATAGATTGATATTTTCTAAGAATTTAGATCGGTTGATTTTACAGTTGACAAGTAAAAAGATTACCAACTATCCCTATCCTAGCTTTATATAGGTAATTGCTTCCTAAAGTATATTGGGCACCTTGATTACACAGGGACCAAAATATACGACTTTTTCAAACACACAAATTTTTCGACTGTTTGTAAACGTTAGCTGATCTAGAAACGAGGTCGAGAACATAGCGTAACGTAAAAGGTAATCAATGTCGCCACTGCGGTGGGTTTAAAAGATATTTTTAGTCCTAAAATTGTGATGCCCTAAGATATCATATGGATCCCAAAGGGTTACAAGGATATTATTTTTAAAAGGCTTGACAAAGTGAAAAACTTCCAGCTTTTGGCAGGCTTCAAATTAGCCACGTCGCGGTCGTTTTCGATTTTCAAACAAAAAAGGTTTGGTGTGAAAATCCAATATTTGAGTGCTAATTTCAAGCTTCGAAAAATGTATTTTTACGCTGTACAAATTTGCAAACACGCGATCTTATCATGGCAGCACAAAAGAGCAAAACTTAAATTTTTAAGAAAATCGTAATTTTGAAAGGAAAAAATCGTCCGTAAAATTTGATAATTTTCAAGTTTTTGATTAAATATTAAAGGAACGTCATGGCAGCTCAGGTAAAGCAAATCAAATCAATTTTTGTTTTTGAAAATCGAAAATGGTGGTGCTAACTTAAATCTTAAAAATTGGTTCAAATGGTAAAATTTATCATTTTTATAAAAATTTTTCCACTCTCCCGTACCAAATGCACCACTGTGCGTTGTTTGCTAAATAAGGCTTGAGAACTTAAAAAAAAATGAAAAGAAAAACATAACTTCGAAAGAAGTTCATGTTATAATTTCACCATGATGAACAATGTTTGCTGATATCTTTTTAAATTGTTCAATTTGAAAAAAGTTATTGATATTAATTGGCATAATTCGTTCATCGTATATGTAATTATTGTGTGTTGACATGGATGGGATTTTGCTGGTGGCACTGAGTCTTTATAATAAAGAGTTACTGATGCACTGTTGATGCTGGGATATTATAGTATTGTGATGTAGGTAGGACTTTGAAGTGGGTGGGATTTTTTTTAAGAGACTTAAGTAAATAATGATCATTCGTGTTAATTAAGGTTTTTTATTTTTGCGATTTACATTTAATTTAACTGTGACGATGACAGCGGGTGATTGTGAAGTTCTTAGATTATTTTAATTAGCTTAGTATGTCAACAACTTAGAGAAGAGCTTAGTGGCAGATTTCAGATCACCATTTTAATGAGTGAAAAGTGACAATCACAGTATAAAAACGTATGATCATATAAATCGGTATATAAAAATGAATTGGTTTTTTTTTTGAACGCGAATAACTCGGCTGAACTTCAACCAATTTGCATGCGGGGTTTTCTTTGTTGGATTTGTATTGAACCAGGTAATAACATAACGTAGCCGAAAGTTGTAAATTTCGAATGGAAAAGTAGGAAAAATCGTGAAAATCTGAAATTGCATACTTTCAGGAGTTGACTGTGGTGATATCTGAATATTTCATTTTGTATGCAGGAAGAAGAAAATTATTGATTCTAAAGAATGAAATCACTACGGAATTGACAATCGGCTTATTATGTTCCTCAAGAACATGAAATCGCCAACAGACTACTCTCAGACTACTTAATTTGTGAAGAAAAACTATTGTAGGTACATAGCTTGCCAAATTCGTACATAGATATGTATGTGAAGGGTTATTTGAAGCCCATATAAATTTTATTTTATTAACTTCCCATTGGAAGTTATTGGTAATTGGTAATTCAATCAGCCATTTTCTTACTATAGCGATTTAAAAAAAAAGTTGTAAAATGTCATTCGTCTTGAATATTCGCACATGTAGAACAAAAGTGACATCAAATCAAAAAAAGTAATATTTGGTGGACGTAACCACGTGCGAAACGTCGCGTCGTCTATTTAACAAAAAGTTAAACATAGAATATAAAGCCCACAAAATTAGGTTCAAAATATATACTATAAAATTAAAAGGTCACGAAAAATAAATTATTATTTTTAAAAAAATTGCACATTTTAAGTTGCAACTTGATTTTTCAAGCTTATACAGGTAGGCCAAGATCAGTTAAAAAGAGTCTTATTTTTAGTTTTGTCACTTTAGACACAAATATAATGAAATGTAAGCTAAGCTCTAAAACAGTTTTTTGTAGCCTTTTCTGAAAAACTCCGAATCACTTCGGCTAAGTTTATTCTTACACATAATAACGTTATGTGTAGATACACACAATAAATTGGAAAGAATTAAAAAAAAATCACCGGGTAGTTTTTTTTTTAATCAAAAAACATGCAAAAAATTTTAGAAAATCGTTTTTCGGCTCGAATATTTTGAGAACAAACAATAATATTGACTTTGGGCCAATTTTATTCTATACAATATACCATATTTGATTACCTACTGGTATAATTTAAAAAAAAATTAATTAATTTTAAGCAAAACAAAACTAAAAAAATATTATAAATTGTTGATAAACGTTTTTGGCTCAAATATTTAGAAAAAAAAAAATGAATTCGAGCCTGGCCAATTTTTTCATTTTATTTTCATAGGCTACAATATGTAAATACATTTTTATCGTCCGATTTTACTTTTTAAAATGCTAGAAGAGTAATAATAAAATATTGTATCATTTAAATGTCCCTTCTCATAACATTGGTACAGTTAATCCAAAAATAAAAATCAGCTTCTTTTGTAATTGATTATAGTAAAGTAGCCCTTAAAGCTTGTAATGATTTTTGCCTGGATCGTCACCCTGAAGGTCTGGATTCGAATCCAATAACCAATTACTATTTCACCTATTCTACATCTATTTTTTTTAAGGGGTACTGCGTTTTGCGAAGAAATTAAAAATATTCCAAGAGTGTCTCTATGCCTTGATAAAGTACCTCTCATCTTAATAGATTGGATCCGTGAGGAAATTGTAGGTCCCCTTTATTCCTGCCCACCAACAAAAGGAACTAATATGAATTGTTGATTTTTTCACTAGGCCCTAGAACTATCGTTCTATTAATTTATTTGAAAATCATTACGTCGTATATCCACCTATAAATCCCCCCTCATTCTGAATCAACTAAAGATTTATTTAATTGCTTAATAACAGTTGATTTTTTTTCTTCAAAACAATTTAAGTCCTCAAAATCAAACAATCATGGCACTTTTAACTTCACGTTCAATGTTTCAAGTTTCAAAGGGTTTCGAAATTCCCATTTAGCCTTGATGATGGAATTTCCATGCATAAAGCAATTAACTTTTCTTACATTGCAATCCATAGCTCGTGTGGGGTCCCATCGAACCAAAAAAAAAAGAAAAAAGAAAAAAAGGAAACCAACTCTGCGCGGCGGGGGCACAAAACAAAGTAGCATCATTGTCACAGCACTGCAAACAAAGTATAAACTGACCACAAATGTTGTGTTGTATCTTGTGGCTAGTTGACTTCTTAGGCCAAGTGCAATTAACATCGAAAAGTCTTTGCTTTATACCACACAACAACAATAACAAACAAACAAAAAAATAACTTTAAATTGTTCTTTCGTTTTTTTTTTCAAGAAATCCACTTTTATAGGCAATAGTTAATCCGATAGTTGTAGATATAGTATAGATTTAAACCAACAATAGGTATAGGTAGATAGGTACATACGAAACAGAGGGTAATCATTCTATGATATTTAAAAAGCATCATTATGCAATCCTCTCCTGCCGTTAATTGGATTCCGAAGACTTATTGCCATTGCAACCAGAAATTATCAATCTGCTGTTTGGAACACGTGGGTCTTGTTCTGACCACGGCAATGGAAGCTATATGGCAAGACCATGGCTCACCGCATCAACCAGAGAGAGCTACTGCTGCGCTAGCTCTGACTCTGGTTGCCTCCGCCGTCACCGCCACCGTTCCCTGGTCAATCTATAATTGCAAATAATTATTAGCACCAGTCATGCGCGACTGTATGTACATATTGCATTCATCCATAGTCATGATGGAAATGGACGGCAGCACGGGGACAATGAATAACTTGCCACTGTCTGTCATATATACGCGCTGTTCCAAGTGCACCACCGCAATTTAGTGGCTTGAGCTCTGACTCTCAGCTATGGGCTCTTAGGTATACTATACAAGCATTGTTGACGAGCGAGACGGGTTTTAACTGCGACGCAACTGATTCTGAACATACTTCCAATCCAATGGAAAAATGGCAAGCAAAATTTTTTGCAAAGATTGGCTATCGGGACGAGAGCGTTTATTTGGTGGCACTTGCCCGCCCGAGGGTTATTTTTTTTCGTTATTAATTGCACTGTATATGACGCTTGCTTCTATAAAGATATACCTACTCAAGCTCGAATACAACAAAGTGCAAATCAAATTGTTACCACAAGTGGGCATTGGAAATTCTACGACTTATATACCTATAACATAGCTAGGGTAATCAACGATGCCAACTTATTGTGAAGCTGCATAAAATTATGATTTTTCATAAATCGTTATAGCTGTGGCATGTGATAGTATATGGTGGAGCAGCTGTCTTGTAAATATATATACGATGTAAGGATTTATTAATTTAAAATCATAACTTTGATTGCTGTTTTTGATATAAAGTTATGGTTGATTTACAAAATGACAATGAGTTACCAAATTTATACGACAATGAAACATTCTCAGCTAATTCAGTTCCACCATTGCAAAACTGCTGTTAGAATTTATTATGCTAAATACCTATAGTAAAACAAAATTAGCTGTATAGAAAGTTTCAAAAATAAAGAAAAACCTTATTTCTTTCAAAAGTGCTTCCACAGATTTGTATAGAAAAAAATTAATTAATTATATTGGTATATGTATATAGGGTACCTTTTGGGTAGAAAAAAAAACTTTCTTATATTTCACTTTATCGAAAACGACTTTACTAATTTTTATAAATTTTTTTTATAAAGGAACATAAAGCTTCTTGAACCAAAATTTGAACCAAAATTTGAAAACTCAATATTTATATCCAGGCAGGTCCGGCCTCAGCCAAACTTGCGCCCATTGCAAGATTTGTACACATACATACATACATACATACACATGGCAAATGGTAGTGCATATTTGTTTGCGCAAGATCAGATTACATTGGTGTTAGGCAAAAACGCCAAAGGAAATGAATCCCAAATCGGTTTGGAAATATCGCCCAAATTTTTTTTTATCGCCCCAAAAAAAAAAAATGGAAATATCACAGAAATTTATATTTTTCCAAATCTTATATGTTGGAAATATCGCCAAATATTTTCAATGTTAATTGTTTTTGTAAAATTTGGGTGTTATTTCTTCAATTTTGGGCGATCAAACATTTTTTTAATTTGGGCGTTCTTTCATAAATTTTGGACGTTCTTTCCTAAATTTTGGGCGATATTTCCAAAGTGAAATCAATGATAGGATAATCTTAAAAATAAATTGCGGCCCATAAACAGTGAGGTTTTTCTGGATTTTTTTTTTTGCGATATTTCCAATTCTGGGCGTTATTTCCCATTTGACTTTTAAAATTTGTATTTTGGGCGTTCTTTCCTATAAAAAAAAATTCAAAAATTTTAAATAACGCCCAAATCGAGCAAATACAACAACAATTGTTCAGAATTTCTTTGGGCAATATTTCCAAATCAATTTGGGCGTTATTGTCTAACGCAAATTATATTTTCTTGCTCCTGGTAATGCGCTCCCAGAATTTTGCGCCCTGTGCGTTTGCACATCTTGTACATATGGTTGGTCCGGCCCTGTATCTAGGTCAATATTTCAAAATATAATAAAATTCCGCGGTTAGACTTCTATAAAGATTAAAAATTATATTATGTGCATAATGCATACAATTTTTTTTTTTTAATATTTTACCAAACGCTTCTGCCAAATACCTTTAACGTGGACTCGTAAAAAAATAAAAATGTATATCTATGCCGAAATTTTAACTTATAAACCAAAAATGTCATTCCCGTGGCATGTCTCAATTTCTACCCTCTTCGAATTCATATTATTTTTAAGTTGTAAATAGGTTTGAAGTTAGTGAAGATTAATGCCTTGACAGCTTATTTTTAGAGGTGAAAAAAGCTGAGTTATATGAATTTTAGTGACTGCCCCCAGCTAAATTGGGCAAAAATGATATCCTTAAAAAAATTAAATTAACGGTGGCAGAATAAGATGTGGGAACATATCAATAAAGGGTCATGGACACGTTGGTTGTTTTCGGAAAATTTTTTCAAAAAACACAACAAAATAGCGGCAGCGAGCTGTATTTCATGTAAACGTAAAATGTTAATATTTTTTAGTTTACTACTATAAATAGGTGAAACCAATTTAATTTTATTTCAATATGCTGTTCTATGAAAACTCCCTAAATCCATTTTTACTTGCGAAGTTGAAAAAAATAGTCTCGCAATTCTGTCTGTCTGTCCTGTCCACTCGACTGCAGCCTGAACGGGTGGGTCGATTTTCTTGAAACTTTGCACCTAGGGTTTTTGGGCATTCCCCCGACACATTTTTTTCTTTTTTTTTAGGAACAAAAATAACGATAACTGCCTGTCTTTTTGTTGCAAATTATGAAAATCCTATTTTTCCCAAAAAACATGCGCACAACTTAAAAAAAAATCTTTTTTTTTTACAAAAAGGCTACCATTTTATAAAAAAACAAATTTCGAAAAATGGTTATAAATGGTACCTCAGGGGCCTAATTCCGTTAAATGGAAACTATCGAAAGATATCGTTTTGACAATACCCATCTCTATCACATCTTAAGAGAAAGATAAGGACAGCAATTGCCGAAACGATATCGTTCGATCGTTTTTCGTTTTACGGAATTTGGCCCCAGGACTATTTTTTTCAAAAACGGTTGAACGTATTTTTCTCAATTTTTTTTTGGAGAATGTTTTATAAATTCTTAAAAGAATTGTACCTACCCATACCAAAATTTTCAAAAAAATTTGTCTTGATTTTTAAAAAAGATTCAAATTTTATATTGAGAACTTAATAATTCGAAGACGATTTTGTCGATTTTAATTAAACTTGGCCCCAGCAGTTTTTGTTTTTACATTATGTAGCAGATTTTAAATAAAAATTAATTTTATAACCCCAAATAACGGTATCTCTCATTAGTCATTAGACAAGTGTTTTAAAACCGATTAGGAAAACGACTCCCACGATTTCTGTGAGCTTATATCTGCAGTACTATCTACCATTTTATTGAAACTAAAATTGCATCCATCGTTTAATAAATTTACTGTAGCCCTCATAGAACCATTTTTTTGGTTTTCAACTATCTCAGTATATTATTTTGAACCAATTTTAGTGAAATTTCGTACACAGGAAATTTTAATAAGTTTGAATAATATTGCATATCAAAATTTTCAAAAAAAAAAATATATTTTGTGTTTAAACAAAATTTAAAAATAATTTTTCGCAAATTCGATATTTCAAAAATGGGTATCTAGATAATTTTTTTTCAAATTAATTTTTTAACTAAAAAATTACGTACCAATTTGTATTATTAAAAATGTTAACAAAATTTTATATACAAAAATAAATTTTATATAAAAACCCACTCCAACGATTTTCCAAATTTTTTTCTCATAGATTGAAATTTATTTTAGAAATCAGATGGTGTACATCGCGTTGGTGCCAAAACAATTTCACAGATTGTTTAATCAATTTACCTATTTCTTATTGCAGGTATTGATTTTTTAACAATTTTTCAGTCCAAATTGTAAGTTCCATGGATATGTGCAACACGGCCGTGCGATGTTGTTCATATAAATATGTACTCACATAATTCATGACCTTTAACTTTACTACCTATACGATCTTAGCACGGGGAATAAAATATGGGCTCCTATACAACTTATTTATTTCTTTTATAATCAGATGAATAGATCTAAACCCATTCAGACTTTAAAACCGCAGTGTGATCGCACATAAGAGCAGTTGTTCATTTTATTCTTTACACTTTTCTGTTAATCTAATTTTTTTAATATTCTGAAGTTCTTAACCCCGAAAGAGTAAATTGCGACCACGTCAAGAATTTTGTTATCTTAAATAAACAGAGTCCTCAAGTTGTTAAAATTTCAACTTAAAGATTAATTTATATAATTCGAGTTTAAATTAATTATGATTATAGCTATGTATTTATTAATTTAAATCTTGGCGTTGTCATAGAATTTTGGACTTTATATTCTACAGCAGTGAACAGACAGCACATATATTATATTTTAACAAAATTAATTGGAAGTCAAATTGAATTAATTCCGCCCTACCTTAGCTTCTTCCTTTTTCGCCACAATTCTTTTTGCATTTGATTTAAATGCAGGTGAACAATGTGATGGAAAATTATAAATGATATAGGTATGTGTATGTATAGACGTTAATATAATGAGAATTTTATTAAATGTTCCTATTAAGTTAAATTAATATTTCCAATCACAACTTAATGTCTATTAAGGTTCATGATTTATAGTGTCAATGCCTACCTATACTGTTCTGCTCAACTACTTATAGACCCTTTAGTTAAACCTAAGAGGGCAAAAAACCGTTTAACTGGCAAATTATGGTTAACAAATAATCTTCCAAATTAGGGAAACCCTTTCTTCTATTTGGTCTTCTGGTCCTACCCATATATTCTACTAACCCATCCATATATACTAAAGCTGTCCATTGCTTCGAATTCTGACAACTTCTGAATAATAATAACACAAAAGTCGTAAATTAGAATCACTTGTGCGTGTTCCACATCAACGACTGACAATCGCCAACTTCAAGATAGTTATATACCTATAGCAATATAGCTTATACACTTATAGCTCGTCCGTCCACGCGATCTTATATACGGGAGATCTGACACTCTTGTTCTGCTTACGGTCCAAAATGACAAGTGCTAATTGGGTATTCCAAGCATGAATAGAATAATACCCCGCAATAACATCGAAGGAGTGCACTCTATGCTGTGAGCTGCGCAGCGCAGCGCAGCAGTTTTCGAACGAACATATACGAGTATACCCCGATATCACGTTCGTTCATATATAATTTATTTTTATTTTTAATCCGCATATCCCTAGTATATTATATTCTTTTGCGCAATTACATCTTCATTTGAAATTGACACTTAGTATGTGCTCGAAGTATAGATAGATGCACAGCGATAGATACTACCGTCATAATGTTCTATGTGAGGCCTAAGGAGTGGTACTAGTATTATAATGATGATTCCCACACTACGACGCAGTTTCTAGAAATCATAAATTTGATACTCATGGTACCGTTTCTATATTTTCATTTTTTTTTCGTTAGAGTTGTAGGATTATACCAGGAAATAAGGCCTCTTCATCATTAGATCCACCAGGTTTGTCTAAACCAAAATATACCTACTACAATTATAGGTACACTTTGCTGCAGATAAACACATATCCGAAGATGCAATTACTTGGCCTGAAGCAGAGCTTGCATCTTGTTAACGCAATATCAGGTTTTCTTAACGCATGCTCATCCGCGTATCGTAAAACTTAAACTTCATATAAAGCTATACATACCTATACCTACATTATACAAACTTAACCATGTGCGCGTTCAGATTACGAAATATATTTTTGTTTACATCTAATCTGCAACAGTCACAGTCAAATGCAGAATGATAGAACCGGTTAGAAGTGTGGACAAAGCTTTAATAGCTTAAAAAAAAAAAAATACTAAAGTTGATCTTCGATAACGCCGCATCCAAACCACATCTATATAGCAGCAGGTTAACTTGAAGTCAAAGTGTACAAGTGTATAATGTATCTGCATACGACAAGCACTCTTGTATTCGTATCTATCTCTAGGTATATATATCTATAAATCTTAAAGCCTTTATCGCATTATGTGGTGTGTGCACTTGCGAATTGTATGTGGTAAACTTTACTACGTCTTAAGTTTTATTCGACGAACAAAACGATCGACGAATGGTTTGCGCGCGACCGGCCGTCACATCAGAACGGATGAAATATTAAATATACAAATGGGTTGTAAGTATTTACTCAATAAAATCACAAATTATTGGTCAACCTTCAGATCCCGGTTAAAACCTCTCCATCTGCACTATCTCACAATCTTGTCAAAAATATGTCAAAAAAACTTGAATAAAAGGTTGGAAACAAAATTTAAAAGTTCCTAACACAAGATCTGACAGCTCATTTGACACATATTGACAGTTCATCTCACTCGATTTGACATGCGTTAATAATAGAGGAATACTTTTAGGATTTGTTCCATAACATTTGAGTTTTTGAGGTTATGTTTGAAAGTGATTTGATGAATATTTTTTTTTCGCACAAACTTGATAGTCCCATGGAATTTTTTCACACTTTCAATTTGACATTTCGTCGCCCGAGAATTGTTTTGTCGTAAACGCCAAAATGCACTTTTTTAAAGTGGGTATGCAGTTCTATGTTTTCAAAGGTCCTCTTTCCATTTTTGGAATCAGATTTGACCTATCATTTACCGTTACTGAGAAAATCAGTATGCGTTTGTCGTATATCCGCACAAAATAACTCATCCCTTAGTTTTGTTTTGTCGTAAACGCCAAATTTTGGCATATACGACAAAATATCCATGTATTTCCGCGATATTTTTTTTTAATATTGTTTTGTCGTATGTATATAGGATTAACTGCATTTTTTTTAGTTACAAACAAAATTATTAAAAATCAACCGCATCACTTACAATGTCATGTTATGCCTTTTTTAAACCCAAAAACCCATCCATTAATTCCGTTTTTAAATTTTTTTGTATGCAATTTTGGAAAAATTAATTTTTAAACTCAAATTAAAAAACAAAAATGAAGAAAGTTTTTTTCAAACTCATTTTGTTCAAAATTTTACATTATTTTCTACTAAATTTGTTTTTAATATTCAACTCTCGTATCAATTTGTATTCAAACACTAAAAACCAGATGTTAAAATGTCTTCTAGTTTTTAAAAAAATCGTAAATCTCGTTCGGTTCGGTTCGGTATTGCATTCAACTAACGCATTTGTGTTCACTTTGTCGTATGTGTATGGGGATCGAACAAAGTACTGATTTTCGTGGCGTATACGACAAAATGATCTTGGAGATAATCCTGTATAGATTGAAAACTAAAACCGACTCAACAATCTGGAATATCTTAATCAAAAGAAGATTTTCCACACAAAATTTTATTAAAATTGTAGAAAACTTCATCGGTCAGTTTCTTTTTTATTTAAACGCGAAACTTAAAAAGCGATTTCCCAAAATTGCTCAAATGGTTTATACGACAAAACAATTCTCGGACGACGATTTGTAAATTCTTAGTGAGATAGAATTAGTGGGTGGTAAGAGTAAAGAAGAGAACCTGCTTAAAGCTCAACTTTTCGGAACAGGTTCTTTATTTGATATATGAATAAAATTTTTTGAGTACTAGCATTTTCATAGCACTTGCTCAGCTTTAAGTATTGAGCATCTGTTCTGAGCACGTCCGTTTTATTCATATTCACGAAATGTGAAAGCGTTTTTATATAAAAACTATTTATTTAATAAGGTGGCTTAAGCTAAGAACTCCTAATAAAAATGTTTTGTTAATCGCTTAAATATTTACATTGTTTGACGGCCAATTGAATAAATTCTGTGCTAAACTGACTCTAGCAAGTTTTCGCAGGGATATAATTCCACGGAAATCTGTTCCACATGGATGATTCGTGCTTAGTAATTTTAACGTAGGCTTCTTTTTTCTACTATTTATTTTATTTATATAGGACCGCGTCTACACTACGCAATATTTTTCTTTAACTTCCATAGAAATCTTTATTTGCAAATTTTAAACAAAATCATTCCAGTCATTAAGAAGAAAAATCCGAAAATAAGAATTTGTTGTTTATTTCCTTTCACATTTCTCCGATTGACCGAAGTTTTTGTATTCATAAACCAAATACTGACCCCTTACAATCAAGATTAATAAAAAGGACAAGTCGTTAGCTTTGTATATGAGAGGGACTTAAGAGTTAATAAAGTGGCCTTTCGTGTTCTATTTGATTTTGCTCCTCTGCATTTGGCTTGACGCTCGCTGATTGCTGTAGCTTAGTTGGTGTTGTGTTGTGCTATTGCTGCTGCTTGTGCTGTTGCTACTTTGTCTATACAACACCGAGAATCAAGAAAGTTGTTGCCCTTGTGCAACTTGCAACAAGATTCAGCTCACGTCACGCGTCACTAAGTCGTTTGTCTTCTCCTTTATGGCATATTGGTCGAGAATATACTCAACTGACTGACTGACATATGCATAAGAGAGGTATCAGCCAGCTTATGTTTGAAGCTACATATAAACAGGCTTCAAGATTCGAACACACTCCAATTCCCACTCTTGAAGTAGGTGATGCTTTTTTTAATTTTTTCAAGAATCTATAGATATTAAACTATGAGTAAAAAATATGGACGAACTACAAAATGACAGCCTTTTGTGTAGGTTTTGACATGGACAATAATTTGTGTGTAAAGTTAAAGTTTGCTCTTAAGGAAGCGTGCCAAAGATCAGATCAGATCAGCGGAAAACATCTTAAATCAAACGATAAACGAGCCCACAGAATTCAAATTTTTTTTTATTTAGCCGAAAGCTGCTAATTTGTAGATATACGAAGAAAAATTGAAGTTTTTGTAAGATTTGCTTATGGAGTTTGGGTGCTGGTTTAATGCCAGAAGTGCAACAGGTTGATCTCGAGACCCACGATCTATGAATTCATGTGTCGGTGGTGGTGGTTGCCTCGAATTGGGGCAAATCTTATGTTTCTATTTTGTATCGCACAAGCGGAAAAAATGAATCAAATTAATGAGTTTATACAGTCGACCCACGCCACTTTTGCCTTTTAGCAGGTGGCAGAAGTTTAATTTGTAGAGCATTAGGTACTAGTATAGTAAATCGGATAATATGAGTAGGTAGCACATATATCTTATAATTGTTTGTAAATTTGTGAATGGGATTAAGTAGTGTATATTGTAGCATGTGCCAAACTTGTTGAAATTTAATAGACCTTTAAGAATTATTGGTTTAAGTTGTTAAACTACTTAAATTGAGTTTTTTGTATTTATATTCTAAGAAACTCCATTATAACGGCCCACCTATATATCTTCATGCAAGACTGATGACATATTGATGCACAGATATATTTTTCGACAGAAAAACTATTCAGAATTAATATGAATTGAGATAATCTTTGATATACATTCTTGTAGATTCTTAAATTAAGTGCGCGTATGGTACCTATGCGTCTTTTTGAATTTTGACAAGGACAAGATTTTCAAGCCCGATGATGGTTCATGAAACCGAAACGCGTTGCTTCGAATAAATTAAAAACATGTTGTGAAATTAAATTATAAATAAATTAAAATATTTTTTTATAAAAATTAAACTTTTTTAATAAAAAATTTTTATTTTTCAAATTAAACACACAACAGGGAGACTACAACACAAAACTATTTGACAAGGAGATTGGGTTCTTCAATTTTGAAACCATGTTATACCAGCGAATGAATTTGAGTAATTAATTTTCTTTTTTCGTATTTTTCAATGTGTATAGGACCTTGGGGAAACATACTCAGTAGGTAGGGGAGACCGGGGACAAAATTAACATTTTTTTACTTTTGAGGTTCTTGCTCTTTCCTTTGTAGGAATAACAGAAAACGAAATATGCCACATTATATGTGTTATTTATCTGGAAACTGATGAAGAAAACTTTGAATAAAATGACGAACTCACATAGATGTTATCATTTTTCAAAGACTCTTCTCCTGGACGTATAGGAAGAAAGTAACACCATTATATTATATTTAATGGATGATTCAATCATATTGGCTGATATGGTAAACGAAAAAAAAAACAAATTTTAAATGATGCACTTTTTCTTTATTTTTAATGTGGCACGTGACCATCCCACGACGAATCGACAACAACTGGGTAGTAAAGAGAAGATTTAATTTGTTTACAAAACTGCGTACAAGAAATAGCTTCAACACATTTATTGAGGCTGTGAATAGGCTTGTTACTTTCATGATGTGTTACTTTTGTCCCCGGTCTCCCTTACTTTATCCCAGCGGTGACGTTAAAGACTGTATCTATATTAAAATACAGAAAACTGATATTGTATCGTTGGTGCAAGTTTTTCACAAAAACTGTTGCTCTTCCGAAATAGTGTCACAATGTCTTTGTAGAATTACATAAGCTTCAAATCTCATCTTAACATAACTGAGAATTATCGATATATTTACAAAAAAGTTAATTTAACCTTTTTTCTCACTTCTAAAATGTTTTTCTTCAGTGTAAGTTTAAAAATATTTTTTAGGAAATACTTAAAAATAAAGCTCTCAAGAATTGTTTTTTTTTTTTAAACCACAAGGTAATATAATAAAATTGTTGAGAAATTTGAATAAGATCTTTTTTTGTTAATAGGTATAATCAAATCTAAAAACTTTAAAGTTTTGATCTGTTGCTCAATATTAAAGTTCCCAACCCTAAATTTGACTAAAACTCAAAATCTTAAATATGCACATTCAATTTCCTTTGCACATAATGTTTTATTACAATCGTTCTTAAACATGAAAATTTGAAAAATCCCCCCAGTTTCTAAAAAAAACACCCTCTGGATATATTTCTGACATATGTCAATGTCAAATTTGATTTGACAAACTATTTAACTCTAAGTAAATTTCATTGACATTCGTTAAACATTTGTTTTTGTTTTTTTTTTCTTCTTATAATTTCCCTCATCACAATTCCTCAACAAACATAAATTCATCTAATGGCAAAAGACTCGTAAAGTTCTTATATTTTTGCCACGATCTCTCTAACAACATAACGGTACCTTTACCTACAATGAATATATACCAAGATCTCCTCCTAGGTTTTCCATATAGACTCCCTCTCTTTAAGTGAAATATATGCAGTATATGCATTTTTCCAATTTCCTTCTTCCTTCTAGTATAGTTAGATTTTTCACTTCAAATCGTCTTCAGAGATCTTAAAATAAAATTTTTTACCCAAACTATATTGTCGAGGGGTTATAAGGGAAAGCCGGCCAAAAAACATCTCCCGCTGAGATAGAGGGAACCGAAAATAAAATTGTCTTGTTGGACTTGTGCTGCTGAAATTCTGCTGCGCACACTTTCTTTAATTTTTTTTTTGTTTACCATAGATAGCATTAGCAGTGGCATATCCCAACGACATAGAGCGCTCTATAGCACCAGCCAGCACGGGAATGTGATGTGATGGGCACTCGCTCAAGTTGAGCGCGCTTACGAAAACTAAATCCAACATGTGTGTCACATAAAGATACATGTTTATGTTGTGCTCCTGTACATGTGCAAGTAGCACTGCCAGAACAAACATTTTTCCTATTGCATTAAAATGTTTAAAAATAAATATAAAATTAAATCGGTGGTGTGACAGCTCGTGGAGAATCAGGGCCCTTAGTGACTTACAACTTTCACCAATTTATTATCATATTTCGAAGGGACCTACAATTTTCTGCAGGCACTTTTTCATGCCAAGAATTACTCTGAAAAGTTTTGTCAATTTCTCGCAAGAGGTAGTAGATAGAAACCGTTTAAAAAATCATTTCTGTTTTTTAGATGGCAGAGACTGAAATTCAATCCCCATTCAATCATATGACGAATTAACTTCTTAAAATGTCAATCCAATCAACTCATTGTATACGTTTGACAGCATTGCCAATGCGCATTTCTAGATACTCATAAACCATAATCTGTTTCCTCGTCAAACGTAAAATTTCGTAAAAAAATAGCTATTTCGTCACGTTTTAATAAATAAAACCTTCGTTTCTGAAACTTCTCTAAGGTCGTCAAAAAATCTCATGAAACTTTGACATGCACATAAAAAATCATTATTTTAATCAACAAGCAAATATGGCAACACTGAAACGGCCAGTTCATTTATACTATTTAAAGGTTGAAGATAGAACTTAAACTATATGACGATGACGACAATGATGCCTCGCCGCGACTTGAATTGATGCTGCATTTGTGATGAAGCCCGATGGTGTAAACGATCTGACCTGATGCCGTTGTGGCTTGTTTATTTTTGTTTTATTAGTAAACTTTTTTTGTTGTTGTTCTTCCTCATTTTATGTATAAGTTGTGTCACCCTTGGTCCCGACCCGACCCATTCCATGATACCACGCGCCGCTCCAGCCATCTCCACCAAACCAACAGAGTTTAATGCATCAGCCATTTAGAAGTTGCACGAAAAACACGGTCGCAGAGCAGTATAACGTCAGCCCAACAGATTAGACACTTGTTTTGTAGGCCTGTTGCAGTCAGTTACACCGTATATGCATATACGTTGGGGCGCGCAACTATTTCAATTTTAATTATGGAGAACTATGAATTTGTTGGACTTATTAATAAATTGTTATGGGGTGTGTTTGTGAAGTGTAGTGTATGTATGTTTTGTTTGGGGGGGAAATAATTATTATTTAGGATACAGGGTGGGTTTTTATGATGGATGTGCTCTTTGAAATAAGTTAGGAAGCAGAAGCATCAGGAGCAGGTGGTGCGCACTCGTATTATGGTGTTTAGTTTTTTTCTTTTGGTTTTGTAGTAGTTTCTTGTGATGGGATGAATGCATTTTGCTCGGAGGCGCACAATTTAGTTTACACACAAGCTGCGCGTGCCATATAGTTATGTCTTGTAACACAATTGAGCTGGAGTGGAATATTAATTCCGCGTGCATAACAAACTAAACTCGTATATACGCGCTGCGCTAACACTTGGAAATCATGCAGAGATGGATGCATTTTGTTTATAGCCACAACATTAGATAGAATGTGCATGTACACGTTATGTAGAGTTGGGGTTTTTCGATTTGACAGATAGGTGTGTCACTTTCGTAGTGAATGATGTGGTTGCCCACCCAATTTGTTATGGTAAAACTAAATTTTAAGGACAGCGTAGGTAGTGGGATGTGCGGGGTGTTTATATAGAAATCAATCTTTAAATTGAAGTCAGTTTTTTTGTCTCTTATAGTTTATTTTTAATTTTAAAATAAAATATACTTAAAATACTTTAAGATTATAGATGGAATGCATACAAAAATGTATAAATATTTTTCTTATAAAGAAACAAAAAAACTTCTTTATTACCCTTTGTATGGGAGATCGTAAATAATTCCAAGAAATCTGAACTACTCGACCGATTTTATTGAAATTTTCAGAAATTGTCATAATTACAATTTCATTGACAAAACTATTTTTTAAAAAAATTTAGTATAATCGTCAAGACCGTGATCGTATATATGGTAGTATAGCCAGTGGCATATTGTAGGAATTCCACGCTGCCACCAAGGATCTAAGGATCGGGTCCCAGTATTTGTTCGTATTCAGGCATGATAAATGATAGTGCATATAGATCCAGCCAAACACAACGATAATTGAGCAGTTATAAGGAAAAACTCAGTTACAGGTAAAAATCCGTCGTATAAAATTAGCACGACAAAAATTGCGTAAATATGCGCTTAAAATTAATAAAATTACCACAATATTGCAGGTTTTCTCAAAAAGGTTGTCATGCTTACTTGCCATATAAAGTTAGCTCGGTAACCCTTTTTGGTCATTTTTGGGCAAGGTATAATTATGGCAATTATTCATCTATTTTTGGGCTAGGTAAAAATGAATTTTTTCAAAAATTTTCATGATTTATTGCTTAATTTATAAAATTGTAAAAATCGCAAAAATGCTACTATTTGTACACGAGTTTTTCTCCAAAAATGAAATAAAATAAAATAAAATAAAATATAATAAAATAAAATAAAATAAAATATAATAAAATAAAATAAAATAAAATAAAATAAAATAAAATAAAATAAAATAAAATAAAATAAAATAAAATAAAATAAAATAAAATAAAATAAAATAAAATAAAATAAAATAAAATAAAATAAAATAAAATAAAATAAAATAAAATAAAATAAAATAAAATAAAATAAAATAAAATAAAATGAAATGAAATGAAATGAAATGAAATGAAATAAAATAAAATAAAACAAAATAAAAAATAATTTAAAAAAAAATAAAATAAAATATAGAAAAATAAAATAAAATAAAATAAATTAAAATAAATAAAAATAAATAAAATAAATTAAAATAAAATAAAATAAAATAAAATAAAATAAAATAAAATAAAATAAAATAAAATAAAACAAAATTAAATAAAATAAAATAAAATAAAATAAAATAAAATAAAATAAAATTAAATTAAATTAAATAAAATTAAATTAAATAAAATATAATAAACTAAAATAATATATAACATGATAAAATAAAATGAAATTAATTATTTAATTTTATTTTTATTTTTAAAGCTATACCCGGATAAATTATTTCACGTTAAATTTAATTGGCAATACGAAAGCCATATTTTTGGAGTTCGTCTTGCGAAACAAATTTGATCATTGTGTCTTCAAGGTCGGATCTTGATTAATCAGTATTCAGAAATATAATATGTATATGTTATCGCTGCTTATAGCAATGTGTAGCTTAATTTAAAACTCAAGGGAAAAGGCAATAAAATATTAATTCGAGTGCATTTTGTCCTGATGTAGTGAAGAGAAGAGGATTAGCCACCAGGTTTGAGGCGACAAGAAGACCGAAACTTAATTTTAAAGACGAAGCCATCGCAGATGCCAGAAGGCTTGGTTGGCATAACTGGAAGGATCGTATTCGGAATTGTATATTGATAAAAGGCTGTCGCGTTTCAAGATTAATTAAATAAATTTGGGTACAATTTAGAAAATGCGTTTTTTTCATTAAATCACCCATTTTTTGGTTTTATTTGAATTCAGTCGCATGTTTTGACAGACATTTAATTAAATTTTTCAAAAAGCAGTCGATATATAAAAATGGTGGAACTGAATTATTAATTTAATCAGAATTTAGACTTTTCAAACCTGATTTTAGTCAGTAGTCTTACACAAAGCCATTTGTTGTTTTACTGTTACCAGTTCAAAACCAAATGAAATTGAAACTATGTGTGACTTTCAAGGTACTAGGAAATATTGACAATATTTATAGATTTTCTGAAAACAAATTTGCAAAAAACGGGTATTCCGGCATAAGAAATGTATCATGTGTAATGTCAATTTAGACGGTCTATAGCTCTTAGAAAGGTTTTGAACAGATAAATCCATTTGAATTAAATTTCTTACTGATGTGATTGACATCTTCATAAGCCAATTGATAAATGTAATTCGTCTTAAATCTTTTCCAAGGGTAGGAAATCACTTCATCCATTTATAGTGTTAGTAAACTTTTGTCTTACTTATACGTATATTATATCTATTTTCCAACCAACATATACCCCCTTCCAGATTAATGCATCAACTACTTTGGACTTGGATTTGGACTTTGCCTTATGAATAATTCATTAAATTGATACGGATACCGTGCATATTCCACACACTATATATATAGCAATTTCAACACAAAAAAAAAAAATTCCTGATCATCAAATCAGATTAAATTAATGAGAAAATTTTATTTCGAGTGATTTGCGGGAATTTTTCTTTTACTTTTCCAAACCATAATCCCATTTATTTGTTCCTTTATGTACATATATGATGATATACAGTTCAAGGGCCTTATTAATTATGATACTTTGGACATTTGAAACCTCGAATAACAAAAAAAAAAAAAACAGAGGAAAACTTTTATATCTGCGACATGAAATCAACTCATCCATAAGGAAGTCGAAATAATTGTCTAGTCATTACTCAATCAATCATCATCGCCCAGACATGTGAGGGAGCAGCTTCTGTAGCCCAAATATATGTATAATGTCCTTTCGACCATCATAGTGTCGGTCCTCATGCTCATATGTAAGGTATATATGAACACATTTTTCCTTAAACAGAATCATGAACGGAAAAAAAAAAGATATAAATACCATTAGTTATGTTAATGCATCCTTGTATTTAAGGATCATCGATTTTGGCACATAGTTTAACATTTTTCGCAAATAACAACACAAGAATAGAAAAAAAAAAAAAAAAACAAATATCGTTTGTAAGGATTTTTTTTTCTTTTTATTTTGGGGTGTGGTCCTGTCATAATGCAATTTGTGCGTCCATTATTCCTCACATTCTTGCAGTGTCATTGAATATATGGGACATGAGAGTCCTTTTTGTATCGACATACGAATATTGTTACATCAGAGGTAAAAAATTGTATCAAACGAGGGCCGAATTCCATTTTTTATATATTTTTTTTTCTGACTTGTCATTGTCATAGTGTAATGTGGTGGGTGTCAAAACTGTTTCATGATATTTATAACATTTTTTTGTTGTTTAACTCAATTTGGTCCTTTTTGTGATTAATCAAATAATGCGAATATTCATTGAAATAGAAACTCCTAACTTTTAAAGGGTCCAATCGATATTTTTAAACAGTCTACCAACAAAAATGTATTTTATTTTAGAATTCTTGTAAAAGATTTTCCTTAATGATATGATTTAAGGGTTAAAGTCACTCGAACAAAAAGCTTTACTTTGGATTAAGTGTTAATGTAATCAAAGAAGTGGGTAATTTTGAGCTCGTTTTATATTCATTGTTACAGTTGGGTTTTATTCATATGGTAATGAGGTAATTAATCAAGAATCAAGGGATAAAGGCGTCTCATCAATCAACTTTAGAATAATCAAATATTCCAGCTAGGTATACGATATACATAGTTATATTGTGTTGAAAGTAAGCATAAAAGACTTGCTTTAGAAATATAGTTAAATTGCTTTCATTACAGTTTTTATGAGATTTTTCCGGTTAAGCTTTTAAAATATTATGGTGGTTGAAAAGACTTATTAATTTTCACAAAAATATTAAATTAGGTTTTAATGCATATGCTCTCTATATAAGCTCTCGATTGTGCTCTAACTTATTACTTTTTCACATGGCTTGTTTATTTCTTAACGTCGCAAGGTTATCGAGGACGTTCTCCATATTTATTATATTTGTTATATTTATAATGAAAAAACAATAAATTTTACGATTAAAATAGGTCCTACGTACTTGTTTAAGTGGCATAGATTTTTTCAAATTGTATGAATGTTCAGAAGGATGAAATTAATTTTTAAATTGCTTAAAAAACTAAAATAATTTGTGCTAAAAAAAACAATTACAATTACAATTACTTGAACATATGTATATGAGTTATGTAATACATACATATTTTACTTGAGATATATGTTAGCAACTGCAGTTAACGTACACATCTCTTATAATTGGTTGTGGAGGCCAGTTTTAATAGCCGTAGTAAATTTTGGTTCTCTTTTAAACGGACAAAGTGCCTACCAACAAGTGGAGTACTAATTTTCAAGTTGTATAAAACATCTGAAAAAAGATTCTGAATGACTGATCGATAAAAACCAATTTGTTGATTTTCGGTTTTCTTGAAAAAGTTTCAATTGTATTTATCAATTTTTTATGAAGAATGGTTTAAAAAATGTAAATTTTGTAAAAGCAGTAAAATATTTCTTGTAAGCGATAGATTTTTAAAACAAAATGAAATCGTTAAAAAAATTCACAAGAAACTAAAAATTGATTTATGAATTTTTAAAATTCAAAAAACCGGTAAGTAGTTTTTAAAAATAGTTTGCAATAAATCAGAATGATATTGGATGGTGTTAAATTTTATTTTTTTTTTTTTTTGAAAAGGTAACACAAACACAAATAACTTGTTTGAAGAATTTTTTGGAATTAATTTTATCTTTTTTAAGAAATTATTTAAGATGTTATAAATATTAAATGTCGATTAAAATTATTCATTTTGATTTTTATTGTAAATTTTCGATTAACCACGTACCGTTGAAGCAAAATATTTATATTAAAGTACTACAGCACCATTGTAAAAAACTAACGATTTATTGGTAAGAATTGGAACAGAGGAAAAGTTTGAAATAAAATGAAACAAGAAAAAAAAATTATTCGTTGAGATAGCTCTACATTAGTTGACAGACTTTTTTACTCTTTAAAATAAAAATTTACCCTGCAAGGAATTTTGTGAACCATGAAATTGAATTACTACATTATCTTTGTAAACTGGGTGAAATATTTTCATGTAAAGTTCATATCATGTTTCGTTAATTTTTTTTTAAATAAAGATAATGTAATTGGAAACTTTCACAATGCATTTGTTGACCTAAACTTGCTGGCAGCGAATAGCGAATCAAGATTATTATAAATCATAACTAATAAGAGCAAATAAAGAAAAAATATGGTTTCAAAAGTTAGTCCCCTGTGGAGGACTCTGACATGCGACAATCTTAGTCACAAAATAGTCAGTTGTTTTTTTTTTTTAATTTTGGCTTATTTCATTCTAAGAGATAATAAAAGGTCGTTTAACTTTTAATTCCTTTAAGTTTTAAAGTCAATGTAGTATTAATCTCATTAATTTGAAATACTTTAATGAAGTTTACAGCATTTAGTTGACAAAATAAAGCAAATTCAACTTTAAAACAATTTTTGTTCATTAATATCACAAAAAAAATTATATAGATATGTATACAAAAAATCTGTAAGAAAAAATATTACGTATACGCCATACATTTGTTTGCTGTTGAAAAATTGATGTTTTCATTATTTTGAGAAAAAAATAATCATAAAACGTCAGAAAATTTTATTGATGAGAAATTAGGTAATTTCTTACCTATTATATTTTTGGAGGAGGACTCAATATTTCGAAAACGATTATAGTGAGTTTTATTATATTTGGGCATCTGGCGGTTTTTTAACAATATGTATCTGCGATATTTAAACAAAAAATATTCTTGTAGCTAAAAATAACGGTATATTCCGTAAAAATTTCAGCCCTTTGATTAAAATTAAGGAGTCGCTCATCGACTAGTTGAGTTTAGTGATATGATGAACCTGGTAAAAATTTCAGTCCTTTAGAATAAAATTTTATTAGACTCTCATCGCTATTTTCTTTTTTCGCATACAAATCGTATTGGACATAATTTGTTTTTTGCTAATTTATTTTATATACCTTTAGAAAAAAATACTGTTAAGTATTGATCAAAACGTATTTTTAAATGAGATTTTATGCTGTTTTAAAATATGTTTTCATCGTTACTTAACAGTAACCAGTTCTAAAGGTATAAAATAAAGAAGCATGCGATTTGTATGGAAAAAAGAAAATGGCGATGAGCGACTCGTAAATTTTAATCAAAGTGCTGAAATTTTTACCAGACATACATTTTTGGGCGACAAACAGGAAACGACATCCGCATATAATATATAAAAATGAAAGTTTTTTTCTATGAGGTTTCGAAAACTATTTAACCAATTTCGCTGAAATTTTAAAAGATTGTCGCTTTTAGCAGCGATAGTTAGTTAAGAAAGTGATTTGAGTAAAATCCGCCTACTCCCAACTAACAAACTCTCCAGATGCTAAGCTCTTGAAATGTCAAAAAACTTCCATAAGAACTTTTTATATCCCATTGCTATACTTAAAAATTATTGTCTTGTTATGAAACATAAATAGGTCTCATAGAGACATAAATAGGTCTCATATTTTAAGAGCTGGACACTTTTCTCTCTTTTTCTCTCTTCAGAATACTTAAATCTTATAGCTAAATCGATTTTTCTTCTTAGAATAGGATTATATAAACTTACAGTCTTATAAGAATCCTTTTGTGAAAATTCAGCTCTAAACAGATGTTCGTAGTCTTTACAATCCCAAGACAAGACTTATATAAGGGTTTTAGACTTTTTGTAATTCTATGCGTAAACTCTTACAGGATCTGAGTTTAATACCTCATATATCAAGAGTATCTGGAGTTCAAATACCAAAAGGATTGCAATAGAAGGCTTATCATTGATCATTGATAAATAATTAAAATATGCATCATTTTGAAGGCGTGTTGTTGTTTTTCAAGTTAAAAGTTCAAATTAGTCGATACATTTACACACATTATGTGAAAAACAATAAATAAATATAAAGTATCGCAATTATAACGCATATTAATAATTGATTAACTTACAAAATAAGTATTCTCCTACAAGCCTTTCAGTTTTTTGACATAAGAAACACGCACACAAATAAAAATAGTTTGTTTCCCTCTGAGAAAATATTAAATGAGAAAGATGTATTTAATTTTTTGAAGTTTACAAAATATATACTCTGTTCTTTTTTGAGCGAATCTTATTGGAAGAGATGCATTCTCATAGCAAGACTTAGTTGACACGAGAACGAATCTCATTGGAAAGACGCATTCTCATAGCAAGACTAAATTGACGTGAGAGCCTCCTATAACTAGGCCATTTAACGCTTTTAACAGTCTTATAACAATCTAGTAGTATTCTACAAGATTACTTTTAGCTCCCTGACCATAGTCTCGTTAAGCTCTTGGAGCATCTTATGAGAGGCAAAATGTTACTTGGGCTGGCACGCCAAATTTTGTCATTTTGTCATTTTGTCATTTTTTACTTATTGAATATCCTTAGAACCTAAAAATTTTGTAATAGAGGTGGCATGTGTTATTTGTCCCACCCACTACCATGCCCACTTGAATTATATTAGAATTTTATCGATATTTTTAGTCCCAGGAAAACGAATATTCATAATAAATCTCTATTTAGACAAAACCTTGACATTATGCGTTTTTTTTTGCAAATCCACCTACTGCCACACTCACTTTTCTTATATCAGAGATTCTTTCTTGTGTCATATTTAACATCCCTATAAAGTTTAAAATTTATAATTAACATACTAAAACACAAATTTTGACATGTGTAATTTCCCCTAGGTATATACGACAGTTCAGGATCAATAGTTATAGATGCTGTCGAACTCTTCTAAAGCTCACATTTTGGTCGATTTTTACCGATTCTTAAAAACTCACAGCTCCATTTAAACAGAAGTTATTCTTTCTATAGATTTCTTTAATCTTCGCATATATTTTTCTTTGAAAATTGAAAATTGAAATTTTGTAGTTTAACAATAATAAATGTGAAGTGTGGCAAGGTTCAGCAAGTTTGTAATGTACCTAAGAATAATTTCAAATCTACAGGTCGATTTTTTGACAGACCTAAAGCTTGCCTTATGGACGCTACCTATACCTACGCCAGCTGATGACCTCATGAAACACTGTCTTCTGCTTCTCCGGTCTTTTATGATCAAAATGCAAATTTTATGTCACTTTCCACAGGAAAACAATAGAGGATAATAATTGAATCACCAAAATCTAACCTTAAATTCCAACACTTCATTTAGTTTGATTGATTCAAATCAACAAAAAGGGGCTGTGTTAAATACCCATCCTTAAATCTTTTACCGCAATGACTTCACAACTATTTTTGAAAACTAGATTGCTAAAACTCAATCCTTCAAACATCTAATCAGTTTTCTAATGCTCTCTTCAATTAGCAATGTAAATAACAACAAAACGATCTCTATTTTCTCCCATTAATTTGATTAAATCAACATTGAATTGAAAGTAAAGGATTCGAAAGTAAAATGATGTGTTTTTGGCAAATATATAGCAAACACAATATCCTTGTTGCTGCTGACTTTCATAAACATATTCAAATGACATGTTTGTGGGTGGATTTATTTAGTATGGCTGCGGGTCTTCCAGGCTGGGGGTTTGGGCAATTAGGTGTTTGTCATATTGAAAATATATTATTTCAACGCATTTTCAATTTTCAAGTGTAATCAAATATAGTAACAGATGTCATTTTCAGTAATTTACACAGTTACCATCGCATATATCGAAGTGGGTGTGGTGCTTGCAGCATGGCAAAGTATGGCACTCCCCAAAAAAGAAGCCACTTTATGACGACGAGAGAGTCCTTTATGACGATATAGAAGTGAATATATATAGGTATTTGCATTATTGTTTCGAGTTCCATTGAAATTGCGTTCATCATGGTGCGAGTATACGACTGACTTTCTCGTCACAGTTAAATTATTTAAATATATAGACGCATGCGATGAGGCTTGGATGATGTTGGAGTGTTGTCTGTCTGTCTGTCTGTATGTCTGTATGTCTAACTCCTTGTCTATATGACAACAACAGAATTGAGCAACAAGCTATAAAGCTACCCTCTTCAGATTTATATACAATTCACAATTAACCGACCTGGATAAATTGAGTTTGTTAGAGTTCTATTGATGGGTCTTTTAATTTCAGAGGAAAGAGTAAGAGAGGAAGGCAGACTATGCATTAGCAAATCGAAAACAATAGAAATTTTAGGTGTGAGGAGCATTTTTGTTGAAAAAGGGAATAGATAGATAATGGATATGCAAAAGGCGTAAATAGAACCTTTTAACTGTTTGTTTAGGTGCGAGGTTATATAACTTTTATGATAAAAAGTGTTATGTTGAAAATTTTTGTTGACATTCAAATTGTTTGTTATTATTTTTAAACAATCAATGAATAAGAAAAACCCATTCTTTTTAGAATTCAGTTTTATATTTTTAATGATAAACTTAAGGTATGTTTATATTTGTATTGTAAAAATGTGCAATTATTTATCTTTATTTGGTTTGAAATTTGATGAAGAGACAAAAGTGTTAGTACATCTAGTTTACTCTGATTTCTGTACAAGAGAAGAAGTTTTAACTTTTTTTTTCTTAGAATTACCTTCATACATAGGTGCGAACGGAAAAACCCATTCTTTTGAAGAAATACTTCGACATGTTTTATTTTCATCTCATGTCACTCTTCAAATAAAGCGATCGTTTTTATAAATTTTAGAAACACCATTTGTCTGTTTAAATAAAGAAATACCGAAAATTCATAATAAGTAAAGATATATCTAATTGGATTTAATAGCTACATTATGATACTCATCCAACAAAATTTAATGTTTTTCTCCATAACCGATGGATAATATATCCTTATATCCTCTATTTGATGGTATGATAATAATTCAAATATATCATTCAGACCTAATAATAAACAACACACAAGTATATGAGTGCTCGAAACGTCACAAATGTTAAATAAGTTAACGACCACAAAAAAAGGTAATTTCACACGGTAATGCTCCCATACAGTAATCTCTGCTTCCATTAAGTGGCATTGAGGACAATTGAACGCACTAAAACTGACCCATTATTCATTTTATGATCTACACACACCAGGTCGTCGCATGATACCTTAAACACATTTTATATACCTATATACAGAAACTGGACAAATAGGAAAATGTTTGATCATTAAAAATGCCTAAACTGATTGAAAATTACATATACACTGAGTTACAAAAAAAGTGGCGCAGTCATACTTGTCATACTTGTCATATTATGCCGCTATGTTTTTGCACAGCTTTATTTGTTTTCAGTTTAGCGGTATATTTGTGTCCCCGTTTGCATAATCTCTTTCAATTTTCCATGTGATACGTGCATCATAATAAGGAAAACCACATCTTAATCATTTGTTCATACAAGACGCGAAATATAGCAATTTTGGCTTCCGTAATCCCGTAAATGTTTTTATAATTTAATAACATTCGGTTTATTTTAATTTGTTTATTTATTAGTTTTTTAGTGATTTTTATGAAAAAATGCAAATAAAGGCAGAAGAAGTCGCCAGGGCGCTGGCTTTGGTTGAGGACGGACGAAGTGTGCGGTATGCCGCTGTAATGATCAGAAAACCGGAGACGACGCTAAGAAGAGCCATCAAAAGATACAGGGAAACGAACTCATGCACCCGGCGTCAAGGCTCAGGTCGCCCCAGAGCAACATCTGCAAGGGATGATCGATATTTGGTGCTTCAAAGCCTTCGAGATCGTCACCAAACAGCGGTTGAGCTGTCTCACAGACTTCGATCCGTAAGAGGGACAGCTGTAAATGCTCAAACGGTGAGGCGGCGTTTAGTGGAGAGTGGACTGAGAGCAAGAAGACCTGCTTGTGTACCAAGACTCACGGTACAGCACAAGCGACGTCGGATGGAATTTGCTCACCTTCACCAAGATTGGAGCGAGGCCGACTGGGCTAGAGTTCTTTTCACTGATGAGTCCAGGTTTTGTCTACGCTCACCAGATGGACGTAGCAGAGTGTGGAGAAGATCAGGTGAGAGATACTCTTCGGCAACAGTTGCCCAGCGGGAAAATTTCTGGGGAGGTTCCGTCATGGTATGGGCAGGAATTTCCTTGCATGGAAAAACTGAGCTGTGCATCGTGGAAGGATCGGTAAACTCCAATTATTATATCAGCAACATTCTGGAGGAATATGTGGTTCCGTTCGCACCATTTATTGGTGAAGGCTTCTTGCTGATGCAGGACAATGCTAGACCTCACGTTGCCAGGTGCGTTACGGACTACTTAGAAGAAGTGGAAATCGGTGTGATGGCTTGGCCTTCCATAAGCCCGGACATGAATCCCATCGAACACGTTTGGGATCAGCTGGGAAAAATGATAAGAAAGCGACCTACCCTTCCCGAGACACTCAGTGGGCTGAGATCTGCTTTGATCGAGGAGTGGGATAATTTGGACGACGCAATCATAAAAAACCTTATTCAAGGTATGCCAAGGTGAATTGAAGCTTTGATAGATGTTAGGGGAGGCAATACCCACTATTAAGTCGAAGAAAACTCGTTTAAAAAAAAAATAATAATAAAAGATTAAAATGTAAAATTATGAAGTTTTTGCCCATTTTCGTTATTTTGTGTTTTATTTCAAAGTTCTTCCCATTTTTTTTTTTTTTTTATAAGAATTACTTATGTTAAATGTTAATAAATAATACTGTACTAAAAAAACATTGTTTTTTTGAACATATTTTAAATTATTGCAAAATTTCAAGGTGCGCCACTTTTTTTGTAACTCAGTGTATTTTGTCTACAGATTTGTATCTTTTTTTTTTTTTTTGTGTTATAAAGTGATCGTTATATAGAGAGATGTGATGACCTCTTGCTGTCGTGCGTTATAGTATAGTATAAAATTCAAATTAAGGAATCATATCTTTTGGTCTTGGAATTGACAGAATGATTTTTCAAATTTCAGTTTTCATGATAATTGTGTGATGAATATTGAGTTTTATTGAATTTTATTCTGGAAAATGTTCTCCTTTTTTATGGATTTATATTATATGGACTTTGTGGTCAGATGGTAAATTTTAGGGTTTGTTTGTTTACAGAATTTAATAGGTATAGGTGTACCTACCTAGGAAAGATTTGGATGGAAAACTTTTGTTTTTTATGGACATCAAATTTTATGATCACTTATAAGGAAATTGGTTATGTTGCTCAAAAATTAAGTATGGAAAATCTTGATTGTTCTAAGAATTTCTATATATTCATTAAATATGGGTTCATTGGAATTCATTATCCAGACTTATCCAAGAAAATTATCTAAGAAAAACTTTTCCTAAACCCTGCACTGTTTGGGAAGCATTTGTAGCTCTGCATCATCAAATGCTATATGTGTAAACTGAATAATTTAAACTGAGTCATGATTATTTAACGATTATCTTACAACTATTAGCATTCTTTTTCTTACGCTAGATTTCAATACACTAACCAGAAAACTTAACAAAATTTTTAAAACTGGTAATTTAGATTAATTAATTATAAAAGTTTTGAATAGATGAACTAAAATTTTGTTATCAAGTTTCAACTGCGAAAATTGTAAAATTTCTGTCAAAATTGTCAAATTTTTGACAAAAAATTTTTTGCGCAAAACTTTAAACTTGCTTATCTAAATTGTGTACCTACATAATATCTGTATTGAAATCACTTTCATGTAGAAATGCACATTTGGTGCGTTCAGAACAATGAAATTTTAGAAATTTTTCTCACTCAAAAAGTGAGCAAGCGAATCCAAGATTTTTTTTTCCTCAGAATTCTCAAAGTAAAGCTGGGAAATTTTGTTGAGGAATTCTATTCATATTTAACTGAAATTTGCTGAAATTTCCGAGATCTAATTTTACTGAACATGCGTATTTTAAGCACATATATTTTCAGCCATTACTAACATCAATTCGACATAATTTCGGACATTGACAAACTGACAGTGCTTTTGTATAAATTTTTAATTTTTGTACTTAGGTACTATTTATTTTATAACTTAAAACGTGAAGCCCTTATTCGAATTACAAAAGAAACAGTTCCACTGGATTCAGCAGATTCAATTCAATAAGTACACCAAATTTCATTAATTTTCGTCAAGAATTGTAGTGGGGAATTATTTTTATCGTAAAAATTCAACAAAAGGACTAATGTATGGTACACAGAAGTAGCCGAGGTGGAAAAAAATCGTAAAAATAGACCAAGAATTTTAGACCGTTATTTAAGTACAGAAACTAAATATGTATACCCAAGGTCAAAATATTGGAAATCGTGGGTGAACTTGAGCTAACTTTCCAAGAGTATTACGTTAGAACGTGAAAAAAAATTTGTTTGCTTCTCTAAAATGTCTTACAATGCCATATACACTATACAGTGTTCAAATCCTGCAATACAATAAGAATAAGTTGACAACGTAAATCCTAAAGAGCCCCCTTTTTCGGGTTTCATCTTCCTGCAAGTTCACATTAAAACAACAAACATCTGCCCTTACTTAGGGTGAAATGAACTTTCTGTGGCCATTCCAAGTGGGTCAGATTTTATCGAGTGTCTTATATAAGAGTGCCTTCTTAAAAATAAATAAAAAAAGTAAAAACATTGGCTTGGAAATCTTTGTATAGCCGATTTTCTTTTAAAAGCATTATTTATAAGGTTTACTTAGACAACATCGTGAATTTCTATCAATCTTGACTACGATATTATATTTTTTTTTAAAGTGGGCGTGGTAGTTACCTGAAATTAATTGTGTTAATTTCCCATCCAATATCGATCCCGAAAATATTTCATTAAAATCGTTATGCGTAAGATTTGTAAGAAATTTGGTTTCAATTTTCCATACAAAGTGCACCATTGTGCCCGCACATACCACTTATACAGAGTGGTCCGACAGTCACCACAGCAGACAAAAATAATGGGTTCTGGAGTTCATTCTATGTCGCAGAACTTAAGAGTTAATTTTCCGTTTTGGCTTCCTTTTCGACTTTTTAACTGGCTCTAATCTAACTACCTTTGCCAAACTGCCAACGATTTTATTTTTTACACAAGATCCTGTAAGAGTTTTTACCCAAGCCACAAGTTTTTCCTGCTTGGATAAAGATTTTCCGACATTGCTATAATTTTGTTCACAAAAAAATATTTTTTAGTATAATTTTTTCTGTTTTATTATGAAAGCTCAATTTGTTATTAAACTGTTTTTAACAAAAATAAAAAAAAATTAAAATAATTAACACAATAAAAAAGAAAAATTCAACATTTCAATATTTGAATCAATTTTTTGTAACGTTTTCTCAACGGTTTTCTACTGTTGACTATTTCTACAGGTTACAATCTAATAGTTAAGACGAAGTGTGTTATTCATTTCTTTTATAGTAAAAATATTCAAACCTCTTTTTTAAAAAAGATTTTAAAATTATATTTGACCATTTCAGGAGATTTGAAAAGTTATATCCAAATGATTCATCGCTGTTGAAAGAGCTCTTAAAAAGCAAATAGACTAAATCAAAATCAATTAACACCGCAAACGAAACACATAGGTTAGGTATCCTACAACAAACCTCTGCTATGAGTAAACATTCATCAATTATTACAAAATCAACAAAAAAAAAAACATATCTTGTAACTTTTTTTTTTTATTATAGAATCTTGTTCAAAAGAAAGCTAATTGAGATCAATAAGCAAGAGAAAAATAAATAAAAAATTTTTTTTCAAAATAAAACAAGAAAGACAAATGCACACACAAATAGACAGAACATATCAGAACTATCTAGAGGTACGTGTTATGGTTACACTTTTCTTCATATAGGGTTCATTTGTTTTTTTTTTTTTTTTTTTGTCTCTATGGTTCTTCGTCTTTTCTTGGATTTGTAGATCTCGAGATGACTAATCTGATCCTACACTGATAAGAAAACAAACACACAACATGATCAGACAATGATGATGGATGTAAACAATCTTCTATATTGGACGTGTTTCGGATGCAAACAAAAAATTAAAGTTAAATATGTTTTTTTTTTTTTTTTTATTACGAAATTTTATAAAGGGAGTTTGTGTAGGGTGACGCATTCTAACCTTTTGGCCAAATATGTATAGATAATGAATTCTTGTTTTATATATTTTCAAATAGTGAGTTTTAATTACGGTCGATGAATAAAATCGTAATGATGAGTGATGACACATGACACATAATAAAGCACACAAAGGTGGATTCAAACAAATCAAAACAAAACGAAAGCAATTTTGTACGCAATTTTGTTTTGTGGACACACAGTGTGAAATTGAAGATACGAGAAAGATTTTGGAATGTATAACATGGTTAGAAAGTCGAAATGTCATCCCACATACAGAATCCGTTGAATGAACTGCGGAGAAAGTCAGACTCAATTTTAACTTTTTTACTATAAGAGAAATGTCAAAATTGAGTCTGGTTCCCTGAGCAGCTCATTCATCGGATTCTTTTATCGGGACGAAAGTAAATCTTTCACCAGTCTAATATTTACCTTCCGCTATGTGCAACTTCAAAGGAAAAAATGTCTGAAGTGTGGAAAAGTTTGACATTTGAAAAGTATTTTAATTAAAAATGTTAATTTAATGTTCGTAAGTTGGAACTATCAATTTTGTATAAGAATTTTTTGTATGACTTTTCCACACTCCCAAGAAATAATTTATAACCTGAGCTTAAAAATAACTGCAGTTAAAAAATAACTGTAAATAACTCTGGTCATAATATCTATGGCTAGAAATGAGTTATTAAATTCCGCTACCATACGCTTATGGTACAAATAAACCCACTATTATCCTAAGGAATTTGTTTTGGGTAAAAATTTCTCTATAAAATAACGTTTAAGTGATAAATTTTCATTTTTAAACTAAAGGTATATTTTCTATATTTATTAACCCTTTGATAAACCCAGGCTTCAATTTGGTACTTTTTAAACCCATTCCTAACCACTAAATTGTTATTTATTGGTAACAAATTAACCACATAATCTAAGTTTTTCAAATAATTCTTTTTTTAAATAATTTGTTATTTGTTGGTTACAAATTAACCAATTTAATACAAAGTTTGAAGTATGTTTAATCAAAACTGTACGTAAACGGTTTTTAAAAAAGCAGTCAAAATAACATATAAAAGGTTTAATAAAAACTTAACGTAAATAGTTATAAAATAGCCATAAAAGATCATATTACAGGATTTTTTTTTTAAACTGTAGGTAAACGGTTGTATAAAAGCCGTCAAAACAACGTTTTTAAAAAACCCATTAATTGGGCATATACTGGTTTTTTAAAAACCATACATCTAAAAAGCAGTTATTTATCAACGCTTTTTAAACGTTTTCTTGTTATCAAAATAAATCTGACGTTATTTAGTTACTGACCATTTCAGGTTATGGAGACGTCTCTACAGCGTCTTTAAGACGTCTTTTTAACCAATTTGTAACAACCTGGGTTAATATCCGGTTTAATAACCGTTTTCAAACTGCAAATTGTTATTTGGGCTCCCTTAGCTTTTTCCCTTTTGTAGTCATGGTGATTTGAAATTGTAAACGTGTCCAGAAATAAATTATATTATTTTTCATTTCACAAGAGGTAAATGGAATGATCCTAGAAAAACTTTAAATTTCGGACAAAACCACAACAAAAATAAAAAAAAATAATAAAATGAAAACTTAAATTTTGTATTTTTTTATTTTTTTTTTTTTAATTTATTTATGATTCAAATAAGAAAAGAATATTCATATACTGTCTCTAGTTTTAATATTTTTATTTTATTAAGAAAAATATTTTCTCTTTTGAACAATAATATCACTGCGCTATAATATAACTGCTTTGTTAGTTTAGTTTTGCAAAACTACTAAAACAATCCATTAAAATATTTCTGCGTTCTCCAAGTGAATCATAAATAATATGACTGAAAACATTAATTCAATTAATGGTACAATTTTTAGCACGTCATTCAAAAGTTCTCTGTGTGTTTTCTCAAAAAATTGTATCCTTAAAAAATTGCTCAACTTAAAAATAAAAACAAAAACATTGAAAGCGAAACTCCCTCGCATATCCTATACCTCCTATATGTATTACGTAGTAATATCTAGTAAAAGGATCGTCACCAAACACAAAGTAATGGGACAAAGTTTAATTATTGTCATTAAATCCAAACCATTCCATTACAATGAGAGAGAGAAAGTCCTCTATTAAAAATAAAAATTGTTGCACGGCAAAAGAATTGTCCCAACAGAAAAACCCAAACGGTAGACTGACTATTATACGACACCATAAACAATTTTTCTTGTTGTAGATATTGTTAGTAAAGTAAACCTTAAAAGGAAGAAAAAAAAATCGAAGGAGCAATTGCATGCCACAACAAAAGTTCAACTATATGAAGAGGTATGTTATACAAGGATACAGTGTAAGGACACTTTTTTTTCTGCTTTTGGGAAATATTTTTTAATGCTTTCATATAAAATAGACAAAAAGTAATTCCATCAACGGCAGCGGCGGTATAGGTACTTTCTGTTTTGCAATTTTTTTCCTTCTCAAATTGAGGAATACATATATTTATATATTTTTATTTTTTTAGGTTCAGACACCTTTAGAAAAGGGTGGCACATTCATATAATAATATTAACTTTGACGCTTTTCAGAAACACCAGAGCAAAAGTGTATAAGTAAGTAGTTATGTGAATTTTACAAGTTAAAAATTTTATTTATGAAAATGAAGTATTATTTTGCTTAAATTATTTGCTTCTTTACATAAAATCACATTATTGATGTGTAAAAATCTTAGCTCTCGGTATAGAGAAATTTAAAATGCAATGGAAATGGCAATAGCAACGTTAACGTAAATGACAATAATGACGACAACGGAAACGCCTGTCTTACGCGAAAACGTTTGATCTCTGATTTCTCTGAAAAATATTGATTGTCATCGATCCGGATATGCAATGGCTTTTTACCATTTCGGTCGGGGGAAATATTTGAAATATTTGGGTTGAATTTGAATTAAGTTTTTTTTATTCAACTTGAGCTGTATCTACTTTAAAAGTAAAACGGGTCACATTTTTCTAAACTTGCAGCTTTAACACTGCTTGTATCTATCCTAACAACTTCCCAACAAATCAGTACATTGCAATATTTTGCGACCTACGATGTCTTGACTGGCCTTTTTTATATCTTCAGCCTGAGTCCTGGGCCTGGCACTCGCACGTGCCAATAATAGTACTGGATTAAGATAATTTAAAAAAACTCTAAAATTAATGTCGAAATATTTGTCTTTAAAAATTTGAAAACTAAAATGCATAGGTAAGCTATACGAAGAAAAAACTTGATAGTTCTTAAAAGTGTAAAAATTTTAAGTTACTTGACAGGTTAAAAAAATTCTTTTAATTAATAAAAATGTTATTTTAATTGAAATGGACTTGGGTATCGCAATCTCAGTTACATGAACATGATTGCTCAGCTAAAATGTTCAGCTTTGTTATACAAATTCTGAGGAGAAGAAATTTTGGATAAGCTTGCACACTTTTTGAGTGAGAAAAATCTCTAAAATCTCATTTTTCTGAACGCGCTAAATAAATCAGCTTTTCAACGTAAAAACACACAGCTTCTACAGATCATAATTTTGAAATCTTAATACTTAAATTTTCAAAAATTTCAGTATACATATTAATTTCCTATTAATATTTCAATGGGGAAGATATTTTTTAAGCCTGTTAGGATGTTATGTAGGGAATTTAAATACAAATTTTCAACAATTAACCATTTGTAGGGCTGCCGCCTACCTATATATAAGCAAGATTTAACAATGGCCTTTTAGACAGTATTTTTTAAGCCATTTTCACATGGATTTTTTCTTCCAAAGATTGAGCTGTGTTAGCTTCATATAGGTCCAGCAAAAAAAATAAATTTGTTTGTAAAAGATATCCAATTAAATTACTACTGTTGACCACCCATTAACTTTTTTTGACCACCGTTAACTTATATAAATCGATTTTGTAAAATGGGGGGCCAAAAGAACGCTACCCCCAAAAATCGATTTTTCCAAATTTTATTAATACTCTGGGTTGGTCTCGTTTTTAAAATTATATTGACCACCCTTTAACTTTTTTTGACCACCCCTTAAAATATTTTTTTTGATTTTTAATTAACTTTTTAATTTTGTCTCTCTTTTTTATTTTAAATGCCAAATTTGAAGGATTACCATTGTGAAAACAGAATTATCTAAAATAACCACCCTTTAGAATTATTCTTACTCTTAAAAAAATATCATTTCTCAAATTTTGAAAGAGAGCAAATATTTTTTTAACACCCATATTATTCACCCCATACATCCAGATTGAAACTTAAATCCGGATGTATTTACATTGAATTTGTATACTTTACATCTGGATTTACATTTTAATCGAGTGAATAATATGGGCGTAAGAGCTAGATTAATTTTAAAGAGTATTGTCATTTTATAAAATTGTGTTTTTACCATTTTTGAAGTTAAAATATCTGGTAAACGATCGCGATGACTCACATGAACAAAAGTTTTAAAATATTTGCTGTAGTAAATATTTATAACCTACAAAGTATTCATATATTATTTTTCAAAAAATAACCATTTTAAATTTAAAATCAAAAACTAGTATTTTGACAATTTTTTGGAAAAGTTATATCTTTTAAAAATATAATTTAATTTTTGTATTTTAAAATGTTTAAATATTTCAAATATCTTTAATCTATACTATATAAGAAAAAATAAAATGATTCTATCTTGTTGACATAATTTAAACAACTTAACATAATTTAAATAATTTTTAGCACAAAAAATATGAGTTGCATGCGTTAAACGTATTTTTTCAATGCATCGGCTTTTTAAATTAGTAATATCTTATAGCTGATCGATCGTTGATATTAAAAAAATATTATAATATTTTTTAGAGAAATATTATAATTTATAAAATCAGAAAAATAATTAAAAATCTTTTTTTCGCAGTAAAAAAGCATTTTACCTGAGCTCATATTTACCTAGTGAAATTCTGCATCCAAAAAAGGATCTCACTACCACAATAACTACGACGAAGTGCACAATCATTTGTTAGCAGTGAGCTGTGAGGAGTCACATTATACGATGGCAATCGTAAACATTAAGAAGAAATTAAAATAAGAAAAATGAAGTAACAACATGATATAGAGAGTCCTTTTCTTTCTGGGTGGTCCGGTGTCGGTCCCGAGACTGGCTCGTCAATGTCTACAAACTACGACACAATCCATCGTAATGGTTTGACCGATTCCGTGTTCGTATAATTCGTATGTGTGTATAGTTCGTCCTGGGATAGAAAAGAGTGTCGTTGTCGTGGGCGATGCCTCACCAATGAACATCAGACAACGTATAATAAATGTTTGTTTTATACTGAGTTTATGAGCGAATCCTTGATTAAGGTAACTTATCTACGACATACATTCATTGTTTTCTATATATATACATATACTTATACCTACCTACTGTATATTATATATGGACTTTTGGTCACTTTATGCATTTTACTTAATGACGCAATCAAAATCCTCGAAGGAACATTACGACAAATGCATGTGACGGTAATCTGTCGATAATGGACGACCAACAAAAAGAAAAGGGAAGTGAGCGTTCAGCTTATAGCTGTGGACATTCGGTAGGAAGACCAGAAGTTAGTGTATGGTATTACGTGTCAGTATAACTGCACCCAAAAGCAATTAAATGCTTTTAAAGACACCCAAGAGGAAATTAAAAACAAAACTCAAATCCTGACCAAGTATAGGTATAATCAGTTTTGTGAAGCGCATCATTTGGATAAAGCAAAATGTCTCCTTCAAAAAAAACAAACAACGACTACGACAACGACCATCATCAAAAAAAGGGACAATCCTATTTGCAATTTGGAATTCTTATCTGATGCACCTAATCCCTGTTGTGTCACCTTTTAAATTGGTATTGTTGTGGAAAAAGGTTCTTTAATATGAGGATTAGAATAGATTAGAAAATATCATCAACCCAAAAATCATGTGAAATTGTCATTTTTCGGTCGTTGTTGAATCAAAGAAAAGAAAATTCGTATTTTTTTTATATTTTTCTGTTTATGTTTTGACAGCTAAATACAGTTAATGAGTCTTTTGCATTTGAAGGAAGCGTTAATTATTATTATTGCAGCGAATATAAGATTTCTTGCGTGATGTCTGCGAAGCTGATTTTCTATGATGGTGTGACAATCTAATTAATCCTTGACACTTTTCGTCTGGAATTGCGGAGTATATTGTTGTTGGTGTCTGTGAATTGGTGACATAAAATTTTATTATTTTACTGCGTGTCGATTGTTAAATTGTGATAATGGTTTTTCATTTAAAGTCAAACTGTGAGGGTGGTTTGTATAGGGAAAAAAAAAATTAAACAAATAGGTTTAGGTATAAGCATCATGAGGATCTTAAGACTTTGGCTCACAAAATTTACTTTAAGAATACTGGGCATTTTAGTGAGAATTCTTTTTTTGTTTTTCTTTTCAGAAATTGGCTTGTTATCCATCAGAAAATTAACCATTTGTCTTTCACCAAAAATTGTTTAAAGTAAAAGTCACGCCGTATATCAGAAACATAATACAGTGGTGGTCCAGTATAACGAATGATATAATGTCTAGAGTGACTTCGTTATATCGAAAACTCGTTATATCGAATACATTTTTTTCATACAAATCTTTAGGTAAATAGAAAGTACAATTGTATTTTTCATTATTTTATTTTATACTTCACTTAAAAGAACAAAAAAAACATATTTAACTTCATTTACATATACCTATACATGTTGGGAATAGACTTATTAATTTTGTTCAAATTATCAACATACATAAAGACATAGTACATACAGATATTTGTGCTCATAATTAAGAAAAAAAATCGTCAATATGCATTTGTTTTTTTGGGCGTTGAATGATATGATCGAATGCCTCTGTCCGTAAACTTCTTAGAACTAAGACTTTATAGTTTTCAATGCCATTTTGTTCTGCCCATTGGATGCAATTGTCAAAATTTCTTACAGCTTCGTAATGAATCACTCTTTGAACTTCAGTTTCTGAGCTAGCATTTTCATCGATATCATTATCCATAATTTCGATTTCTCCAACATTGTTGCTATCAATATTTTCGGGTTGATGGATTACTGCGTCTGCATCATGTATTATTCGGTTCGACAAGCTTTTCACCAGACTCTTTAAGAAGTCGAATTCCAAAGCACTTTTTAAATTTTGTTAGCCAACCACTGCTTGCTGTGAATTCACCGAGGTGATATGTTTTTGGAAACTTCAATGCCTTGGCCTTTAAAATGTTACCATTAATAGGAACGTGACTTTCACGTTGAGCATCTGTTTACATACAGGAAGACGAATACGTAGGACATAACAAAGCAAGCGACAAAAAAAGAACACTTGAGTATAATGGAAAATTGTATATGTATCCTCCAATATTATCATAAACATACATATAAGTAGAAATTAACACATTTACAGTCAAGTTTCTTTCAAATTTGTTGTTTGAAATTTTTTTTTCATTTTCTGAAATTCGTTATTTGTTCGTTATATAGAACACCTAATGGACTTGAAAAAAGTGTTCGTAATATCGATCATTCGTTATATCGGCATTCGTTATACTGGACCACCACTGTATATAAAACTAAATTTATCTAAGGATCTTTGAATTCAAAAATATTCCTTCAAACACCTCATACTTAACCATATAAAATGCTAAGTCATTGTCCTTTTGTATTATATTAGATTAACTGTTCGAGGGTAATTTATAGATACCTAAGCCATATTTCCAATATTATCTTAGGTATATATAGGTAAAGCTGATTACATTCACTTTATTTGATTGTGGCTATGGTCATTTATAATTTGTCGATTTACTCATGTGTCAAAGTAATTTAAATACTCATCTCTCACCTCCGGTGTAATTTTGTGCTTCAGGACAGGATATGGCCCATACTCTGTTTGTGCAAGGAACGAATTTACGTATATACATCAATAATATCGAAGGGTTTCAGAGTACATTTCCACCTCCATCTCTGCTCGAAGGATATACCTACTCATTCTTAAGGGAATTCATATAGCTACATACGAAATTTCGATTTTGTGTAAATGTGTTCCTTTAAAGTATAAGTATTCGTGTGTGTATGTTTATGTGTGAGTTCAAATTTATCAAATTATTATTGCCTCCTCTATGTGCCTTCGAATTCGGATATGAGCTAAAATGGCAGGTGATGATTAATGACGCTCAGCCTCAATTTATTGCACTTTAGCCCATAGAATATATAGAAGCTAACCATGTTTGTAATTTTGACATCCTTTCATATTTAACGGCACCCGATTGCATTATAGAGTTACCATACTCAAATGTTATATAGATATATGTATACCTCTATATTAGTTTTGGTCTTGGACATTCATTATACAAATATACATAATGTAGATACGTCATATCTTTCGCTGTATACCTACGCTTATGCACTTTGTCATTCATCTATCCAAACTCAATTATCGTGATAATTCAGGACGATCTATGCGCTAACAAGAATATTATTAATTGGCTACCAAACTTATATACTAAAGCAATCATCAATTTAGAGGGTGTCCATAATATTTATCGTTAGAATGTTTGATGTATTGTATAACAAGTCATGTTGAAGTTTGTTCGATGAATAAGTGATTGTAATTTAAAATTCACTTTCTTCCAAGTGCAATGTGTACCTAGTTATCTTGGAATAGTGGACTGTTTCGTTGAGATTAAAGTGAATGCAAGATTTTCAAATTAAACTAAAAAATTAAGAATATTTCAAAAACAAAAATAAATGTATTTATGAAATTGGATTTATTGTAGACAAAAAATTAATATAATAATTTAATGTCGTAGTTTTGTATCCTCGCTACATTTTATAATTCATTTTAAAAATTTCTAATTCCAGTGGACCAAAACCCCGTCTAAAATAAGATAAGGCCTTGTAAAATTTGTTACCTATTCTCTTTAAAACTTATGTAAAGTTTCGTTGATAATAAAAGGTACAAAAATACCGAAGTAAAAGGTTTTAATGTAACAACAATCTGTACTTGGGAGAGCTACCACCAAGTTTATATTAATTAATATTATGGAGTAATAGCTATTTCACCACTGCTAGGGCGATCATCAGGGTCCTTTTAGTGGTGCTTATGGTCTATTATGTTCAATGTTATTTTGAAAAACTTATTTCCTCCACCGAGGATTGAACCTAGGCCAGCTTCTTCAGAGCAATACGCATTACGAATTGTGCTACCAAAGTCACGTGATCAGGTTCATACCAATTTAGATTTTAATGTTTAACAATAACCGAAGTTTATTTTCCGCTTTAGTAGTTGAAATTCTTGTTCAAAATATAAAACAAGCTTTATAGAAGTTAATCACTTCTTTTAGGAAATTAAAATATTTTTTAATTTATTTCAAATATAGGGATTCAAAGTAAAATTATTAAATCTATTTTAAATTCTAAATTTATTTAATAATTTTTATTTTATTGAACCACAGATGTATGCATTGTTTTATATTTCAATTGTGGGACCCGAACTCAACACAATATCTTTTCTTATATAAAAACCCTTTTCTTTTTATTATTTGTATTTATTTTCTAACTTGAAATTAACTTAATCATAGGCTATTTATATTAATTTCTTTAAAATGCACTTGGAAGCTTGAAACTTTTGTAGACAGTACCAAAACGTTTGATAAGGAGGTGAAAATGGTAATTCTTGCGAACGAACTATATTAATTTTGATTAGGGAAGCCTTAACGAAGTGATTTAAAACATTAAAATTACCGAAGTTATGATATCTTTAAAGCTTCCACTCAATTATTACTGTACAAAATATACAAACGTGACACGAACCTTTTAAATTTCCTTATAATGGAATATAACAATAATTTTAAATTCTCTTAAGGTCTGCGAAATCATTTCATATTCGTATTTAATACAAATAAATATTTCTAACTCCTAGGTTATTTTAAAGTGAAGCATTTAACGAGGTCAGAGTTTCAAGCTTACGTAAGAGCATTTTGATAAGAATACTCCCGTGATTTTCCAAAAAAGAAAAACTTATTCCCTTGTGTTAAAGCTTCGATAAAGAAACTGTGCAACTTATAACGAAATATTTCAAAAAAGTTTTATTTTATTTTTTCATCTCCTCCAAAAGTAAAATCGAAGTTCTGTTATATATTAAGCGCTCTTCAAATCGTCAATTTCTTAACAACAAATAATTCTAGTCTTGTTGGATATATGTAGTTCACGCTAGGTATTCGTCACGAAATCTATGTTATGGAAAATGAACTGAACTTAGCAAAAATTGCGTATTGACAAAGTCTCTCACTATAATCAACTTATGAGTCCAAGTGAGATCACCGGGACGAAACGCCAATTTTTGTTGGACTTAAAGGCGGCTTAAAGCTATTTTGAATTAGTAACCAAATTTCTTCTATTCATAATTTTTTCAATCCCATCTTTTGACCACTCTAGTTTGTCTTTGCCTTTGACAAATTTTGTATTTTTCTCTTTTTTATAAACAAAAAAAGATAAATATGCCAATTTCTAAAAATTCTTTCCTTATCTTAAAGCTTCAATAAAAGAACTATGCAGGTTTTACCGAAACATTTCATAACAGCTTTTCCGTTTTTTTTTCAATTTTAATCTCGTTTCCTCATATTCTTGTCGATTTTCTTTTTGGCTAAAAAAATTGCTTATATTTCTGTTTTTTATGAATAAAAATAAAAATGTGTCAATTTCTGTAACTTAAAATAAAAAAAAAGAGCTCTACTTTTAACGGCAACTAAAATAGGACTCAAAGGACTCAGTTTTGCATTTCTCTGCATACTTTTATTTCCATATTTTATCTAGTCTAGTTTATTATTTTTATTTAAATATTTTTTTTATTGTTTTATTGCACCGTCCATAATACGAGATACAACACCGCGCGCCTTCATTGAAATAGCCAATTATTTTTCATGCTTGGTTCAATTTATTGTTCCAGCTAGTGCAATAAAAATCAAATAGCTAGAATGCTATAACTCATGCAAAGATAAATAAACAGAGAAAACATAATATTATTTTTTTTTTATTCTGAAAAATAGTACGAAGAAATATCTTTACAGTAATGTACACAATTTCCCACTGGCTATGTGAAGAAAACAAAAAAAAAAACAATTTGACTGACAAATCCAAGAATACATAACACAAAAAAAAACATCATAAAAATATAATAATAAAAGATTGGAAATAAATTATCCTTGTGGCAATAAAAACACTCATAATTTTCCCCGATTTCAAAAGGATAACAGCGACTTCCGAAAGTTTTCTTTCAAATTGAATCTTTATTCGCTGAAGGAATACGCGAGTACGAGTATGTCTGTGGATTTTTCTATTATATCTGGTACAAATCGTTTGAAAGGTACTTATATTTTCTTCTATATAGCAAGAAATTGCTAGAAAAATATGGAACTTCCTATACATATAAGCGAAAGAGCGAAATCAAATTATGCAAATTGAGCACTGATTTTTCACGCTTGAAGAATTTTTTTAAAAACCTTTCTTTATACTCTCGCACTGATATGCGCTTATTGTCGTCGTCGGTTGTCGCCCAATTACATATTCATGAAAATTTTACAATAAAAATTTTATCCTGTCTTCCAATGTCACTCAACGTGCGCTGCAGTCATACATATATCCTTGAGCTATATCTTTTTCGATTAGATACTCGTATGATCTCGTGCGGTACATGTTTTGTGCGGTTTTCTGGTTGATTTTTTGTTATCCTTTTCCATTGTCATGCAGGATAATGTACGTATGTATGAAAGGAGTTGCAAAATGTTGGTCTTTGTAATGTCAAAATATTTTTTTCTAAAATTGAAATCACTCAAGTGGAATATTTATTTTTAACATGAAATATTTCAGATATGAAAATAAAAATTATAGAAAAACATCTTGTCTGATTTGATTAATTATTATTAAAAAAGTAAAATTTACGACCGGCTCACAATAGTACCTACTTAGTACTGTTATTAATTATGTAAATAGATAGATGCGTAGAAAAAAATATAAAATGAGTCAACGACATATAAAAGTATGCAAACAAATTTTCAAAAACTGTAAGAAAAGAACAAGTTTCTTAAAAAATAGTTTAAATTTAACACTTACCGCCATCTTATTCAATCGATTCATTCAGATTAAAACATAAATCCAGATGTACGCATTTACATTGAATTTATATAATTTACATCTGGATTCAATTTTTAGTCTAGATTAAACGTGTGAATAACATGGCGGTTACAGTCTTTTTCATAAACCCATTCTTACGTTTTTCAGTGTCTAACTTTGGACATAACCAAAACCTTATTTATAAACATGTTCCGTCGATAGTCTAACTTAGACGCTGCATTTTCTTGCCAGAACCTATTTTAAAGTGGGTGCTTGTATGTGATTCCATTAGGGGAGGTCGACTTTTAGTTTTAGCTCATCTAAAACGGATAGTTACGCTATACAATGATTTAGGTTTTTTTTACATTTAATCAAAAACGACTCTTAGGATTTTGATTAAACTTCGTTACCTCAATGACCAAAGTGATTGTAAGAAATCTGCGTTCAAGGAATTTGCAAAAAAAATCCCATCATGGAAATAAAGGGTTTTCACGCTTTTTGATTTTTTTAAGTATGTATAGCTTTTTAATGGCTGAACCGATTTTGTTAAAATTTTGTAATTTAATTTTTTTCAGAAGATAAAAGAATATTGCATTAAAAAAAAATAAAAATAATTTTTTGTTATTAAAAAAAAATCAAACAGAAAGTATAATTTTTTAAATTTTGATTTTTCTAAAAAAATCGTTAAAATGTTGCTTTATTATAGTCACCCACAAGAGGAAGTTGTTGAATTCGTATAGAACCATAGGTAAACACACTACGGAGCCGAAAATTGGAAATTTCGACCTGAAAAATAGAAAAAAATTTTAAAACCTGAAATTGCATACTTTCAGGATGGATGGGGGGCGATATCTGAAAATTCCATTTTATGTGTCAAGAAGAAAATATTGATTCTTAGGAACGACAAACACTACTGAATTGACAATAAATTATTTTTTTCCCTCACGAAAAGGAGATCGCCAACAGATGGCGTTACGCTCTCAGACTGCTGAATTCGTTTATAAAAATGATTGGAGCATACCAACAAAATCATTGCTTCAAACCCATAAAAAATTTATTTTCACTTTTTAAAACGCTAAAATTGCTGAAAAATTCCGTGGATTAAGATCGATTTGATTTTACGAAATTAAAATATTTAAGTTTATCTAAAAGGCTTACGTTTTACTTTTTTCCCAAAGTGTCTTATATATAAGTAGATATAGGTAGATATACATATTTATTTTTAACTTAAATATTTCAGTTTCCTTTCAGTAAAAGTCCCTTATTGACATTTACACGATGATAATATAACAGTAGAATAATTGACGGAAATACACTTTCACGTCATTTTAATTCGACATATTTATAGACTTAATTTTAAAAAATAAATCATTGAAACATTAACAGAGATAAGTCTTACAATTGAATTGTTATCCCAAGTATTTCATCGCTCAATCAAATCGTATTTAAAATATTTTAAATTCCAATTCTATTATACCGCACTCACAGAAAAAAAAGCACCACAAGTTTCCCCCCCCCCCCCCCAAAAAAAAAAAATAAAACTAAAATCAAAATCAAATAAAATGATTAACGCGCTCTAATTGAGACTGAGATGAATTGGTTTGTTATATAATAGTCCTCTAAAATATATATATTGTCCTCGCCCAAGGCACAACATCAACGAAAAATGTTTATGGTATGTAAACATTTGGAAAAGGGAATTCTCTATATGCGTGATTAAATAACAACCAGAGAATCCAATTAGATTTTGGTTTCTTCTAAATATCTAAGAAAAATTCCAAAATGCCGAAAATAGAATAATAATAAATAATTATATTGTGCGCATCACCCCTCGATGTATAAGAAAACAAATTAAGAGCCGGCATCTTTTGGGCACATATACAGAAATAATAATATGTCACTTCATGCACATCGAGATATTGGTACATTGCATGCGATGGATATAATATCACGGATTTATTCTGACTTAAGTTAAAAGTGCAGGAATTATTGAAAATACGTATACGAAAGTTGGCAGGGCAACTTTCACCTATAGAGAGACCACGACAGGAAATTGTGGTATATTATAGCACTCATCAAAAAGTGGGTATAAAATCGTTTGACCTGCTGTGAAGTAAAATAATCACATACCGTATATTATTATCAGCAAAAGGCATATGTTGCTATGAATTTCGGGTATAAGACTGCAATTTTATACAGTTTTGTTACATTTAAAGCATAAGCTTGTAATGTATTAACTTAAAAAATTGTAACATTGTAGCCAGGGAAGAATTACATTTCTTTTAATTGAAGGATCTGCAGCTAGCTTATTCTTGAAATTCAAAATAATATTACTGTGAAGGGCAGTATGACATTACAGTGAGAAGCTTGGCTATAAAACTCTTATATTTTCTCTGAATAAGCTTGTGCTGTTCTTGATTGCTTGGATTCATTTTTATATTTAAGTATTGTACCTAGCATTAAGAATTATTATATTTTATTTTTTTAATTTAATTTTATTTTATCTAATTTTATTTTTTTTTATTTTATTTTATCTTATTTTATTTTATTTTATTTTATTTTATTTTATTTTATTTTATTTTACATATTTCATTTTATTTTATTTAATTTCATATAATTTTATTTTATTTTGTTTTATTTTATTTTATTGCATTTCATTTTACATATTTCATTTTATTTTATTTTATTTTATTTTAAATTTGTTGACTATCAAGATAATTTTGTAATTAAATCTGTTGATATCTCTTAATGAAAAATAAAATAAAATTTTTAAATATATAATTGGCTGGTCTATTAAGTACCTTAAATATTAGTGTATCTCATGAATTTAATACAAAACTAAAAAAATATGTTTTGGTACTAAAATTAATTGATTCGTTGTGCTCTAATTTACATACAATAAAATAAATAAAACAAATACAATAAATGAATTTTCAGTTCTATATGAAAAGCAATAAACTTTTGAAAAAAAAAAAAAAAAAAAAAAAAACATTGATAAAATATGTACATATAACCAAAAAATGATTTTTTATAGTAATTTTAAGTTGCTATAAATCCATTTACTGTATGTATATTTTAAACTTGCGAAACAGTCGTTAATGTGTCAAATCTAGCTTTTCCTGCGTATATACTCATATCGTACTCCCCCATTTTTATTTAAGAAAAAAAAAAAGCAATTAAAATCATTTTGTTATGGTCTCATCTAATACTGTGCCAGCATGACAACACTCTTGAAGATCGTTTTACTTCATAAAAAGCTTACACTTGAATAAAAATCATTCCTCAATAGGTACCATATGCATGCCGCCGCCGCAGCGTCCCAGCTGCCTTGAAAGTTAAGTTGTGATTGTTAATTCGAATTCATATCCACTATAGAAACGTTAAATTAATTCATTAAAATGTAATCAATAAAGAACACCCATAAAAGTTCAACCAAGAGAAATGGACATCTTTGATTAATAAAATTCTGAGAGATTTATATTGAACACCAGTGGTGGATTAAAATTTTTTGATACATTAAGAATATTAAAGAAAAAACTTAAAGGGCCCAAGTCCCTCAGTGCCATATTCATTATTTTTTGTAAATTTTATTATAAATTATATTATAAATTTGCTATACATATAATTCGAAAATTTAAAATTTATGTGAACATTTTAAAAGAATAAAATAAATTAAAAACACTTGTTAATTCCACAGATATATATATATATTAATACTTTATTTAACTTAAAAGGCCGACGCGTTTCGTCTTCTTAGGACACAGGAGTGCCTAAGACGAAACGCGTCGGCCTTTTAAGTTAAAAAAAATATTAATATATATATATATATCTGTGGAATTAACAGGTGTTTTTAATTTATTTTATTCTTTTAAAATGTTCAGAACAATTAATTTCCACCAAGCGGCTAACAATCACTCTATTGAGTATATTAAAATTTATGTTTAACTTAAACGTTTATGTTATGTTCTACTTTTACCTCAGCATAAACTTTTTCAACTGTCAACAGCCGGGAATTTGTGAAATTATATAGCTTAACGCAGCAAAATTTGTAGGCACTTACAATAACAAATCATTTTTTGTTTTGATGTGTAACAAATAACTTGTATTGAAAAAAAAAAAATATTTACAACTGAATCACACAAACTTGCTCTTGTGGTTAACAACTAAAATGTATAGCCACATCTTAACGAACAAATTAAAAAAAAGTCAAAGGTATTAAAAATGGATTTTTTGTTTAATTTGTTTTTTGTTTAAGAAATATTATTTTACAAATTTTTAAATGCAAATTTGCTTGAATTATCATAAGAAGGAAACTTTTGAAAGTTTACTTTATTTGGTAACACAGATATTTTGACGGAATAAATTGTCTAGACATCCCATTGTATCCCATATAAAAAATATAAAAAACATAAAATGTTGCACTTATATGTCATAAAGTTTAAATTATGTTTATATGTTTAAATAATATACCGCACCAAAAGATAAAAGGGGCCTCAAATCTGTGCCTGTTATGATACTCACTTGATCCGCCACTGCTGACAGCTACGATATAATAAAAAAGAATTATCATTTTTGAAGTAGGTAATAGCCACCCCACAGAGAAATGGGGCATTCTATAATTTTCATATCGATCAGTAAGTATAGTTGAGTTGCATTGTGAATTGAAATTCTTATTAAGAAAATTGCCGAAAACAGTAATAGCAAAATGGTCTTGAAAGCATAAATTGTTTTTTTAGGTTTGCTTTGTCAGGTGGTTTATGGCCTTATACGAACCTATAAATTGAATTGATTTAAAGAAAAGGTGATTTTTTTTTTTGATTAAAAAAAAATAACTTTGAAGCTGTGAAAAATGTTATTTTTTATGGTAAAACGGCTCTAAGGATTTTGAAAAAAAAGTTTTATGTATATGGTGTGGCCTGTATATTGTTAAAAAAATTACCAAAATATAGTTATCAACGAGCACTTATGCAATGCAATTTTTTTTTTTAATATTATTTCCGATTTTCTCGCTAACGGCTTAATAGATTTCGATCAAAATTTTTATACAGGATGGTCTTTAATGTAAAAATATACTCTAATAATAGATTTTCAAAAAATATTTTTGGTTTAAAAAAATCCCAGATTTTCTTTTGAAAAATCAAAATTCTGAAAAAGTGTAAATGAATAAAAAAAAACGGTTTTTTAATACACAGGGTGATTCGCGTAAGATGCGATAAAAACCTAGAGCGTGTAGTTTTGTGGAGATAGGTAATTAATCGCATGCGGGGGTCTATCTGTCCTCGTCTTAGGCAGCAAGAGGAATATTCTAAAAAATTGACTTGCAATAAAAGGAAGAATAAAAATATTTTAAAAACTACAGCAACACTTTTAATGCTATGTTTCAACATTTTTAAAGTCAGAAATTCACATTCTTTAATTTTATTTCTTAATAAGAAATATTAAATTTTCTTAAAAGACTTTTAAAAATCTGGTTTTATGTGTTCGATTAAAAATTGATAAGAGCATTGAATATTAAAAACGAAAATACCAATTTTCAATCAATTTTTTAAATTTAGAAAATATTTTTTAAAAACTTTTCAACACTAAAACAACGCCATTTTAAACGATGTTTTGATTGACTTTACACAATCCACACTCTCGATACTATTTTTTAGCATCTTATGCAAATCATCTTGCATTTTTCTGAATTCTTAAAATTGACATACGATTTTTTTTGTTAAAGCCTTTTCTGTTAAAGCCGCAGATGGCGCTAAATTTAAGCTTCCATTTTTCTGTCCAAGCATCACCTAAAATCCTTGCTAAATTTTGACAAAAAAAAGCGTCGCTCGTCGAGAATATGTCATGGAAAACCTGTTCTCTGAGAAAAAATTATAGATATTCAACTATTTCAAATAAATTTAATGAAATAAAATTAATTTCTTTTTTTTGGCTGAGATAAATCGTTCGTTCCCAAATTCCTCAATTTCGATTTTAATTTTCACAAAACATAATTCACATAAAACTCAGGAATTACAGAATCTAGTAAAATTTAGCTTAAGATTTAATTAACCGAAAAATTATTTTGTACTCCAAATTTTGACAGAGATAAGTGATGTACAGTAAGAAAGAAACATCTGATTTTTTAGCTCCGTACCTCTAAGCTAAAATGCTTTACTTAATTTAAGCTTGGCTATTGTATGGAAATTGGAAACTAAAATCGTCCATTTCGTTGATTTTATATTTTTCTAAGTGAAAACTTGTGAGAGGCATTATATAACAAGCTACAACTTATGAAACAAGCTTTACTAAACCAAAATTTGTGTACGCTGACTTATATACCTAATCTTATCTTAAGGCATTGTTTGTGTGTGTGAGTAAGCAACAAACTGCAAGAAAATTTACACTAAAAAAAATCAAATATTCAAACCAAATTTAATTTCAATAAAAGTATTGTGTAGCCACAAACTTAAACTATAGAAAAAATCTTATCGAGTTTTTCAGACATAGCTAGATGTATCAACTGACCACAAGCGATAACCAAAAATAATAATCAAATATAAAAATCCGAAATTCTCAACCCATTAAATTGGACTATAATCTGCCTAAGAGATACGAATGTAAAGTGTTAACTTTTTGTTCAAACATTTCAGCAGTGAAAAATTAACACACACAAAAAAATCCCATTGATGTGCTAATGGAAATAATGAGCTGCTAAAAAAACATTTACCGCATTCTCAAATCGTGCATCCGTAACTTATAAGGTCCAACTGAATGCATTGTTGTTGTTGTTGTTGTTGTTGTTTTTTTTTTATTATTTTTTGGGTTAGTATAATACTCGTATAAGAGTTCTTTTTGATTGTTTTGTGGATTTTGTGTTACAAATTAATTTTGACATTATCGAGTCGATCAGTATAAGTAGTGATTCGATTGTTATTACATTTTTACACTTGACTGATTTAAGGTCCATCGCAGGCCATTATAAGGGGCTCCCTAATGTGAAGCTCCCAAAAGTACTTTTGAACTGCACGATCCGTTATAATGTACATAATATGTATGTATATGTACTTGATGTTGTGTATAGCACTTGAGTGCAATCGGTTGCTACTCATTCATGCGTGTTGTTTGAAGTTAACTGTGTTTCTGATGTCTATTAAATAAGTTCAAGTGTTTGTCTCTTGATAAATATATTTATATTTTTCCGAAGAACATAGAACTTGATGAGACATCTAGATGGAAGTTAATTTTTTTTTTTTTTTTGAAGGACAGTTCTGGTCTGTTATAAAATGTTTGCTATGATGTGGGTACTTTTTGAGAGCACACACGTGTTCAAATTTTGTGTCCACTTGATGAAATGTATAACCTATCTCTAAAAGCATTTTGATATGAATATATTTTTATAGGTTTTTTTATTTAAAAGTTCAAACTTGTCTCAAAAGCTAACAGAAGTTGGGCTTACAGACATTTGACTCAGAGTAAACACTTTTTAAATTTGTACTTCATATTATCTTAACTTCAAATTTTAACTTCAAAAAATAAATTGACGAAAAAGAAAATGTGTATCGGTCTTATGGCTCGAGACGATACTGTTAGTACCCAAAGTCTTCCAAGAGGACACTGAAACTGTAACTCTTGTTGATTTAAGTGATTTCAATAAAAAGGAGTTAACATTCATTGATTGTAGTCTTAAATATAATAAAATTTAATTATTCAATGTCAATATTTTTTAGCAGCTTCTACACTGAGGGAAAAGTGCACTTTAAAATCAATACGCATAGTTCGCTTTCTTAAATTTAAATTGTATACAAATCTAGTGTTTCATGAAAAAAAAATTGCAAAGCTAAATGGACATTGTTTTCGTTTTAAAACGTTAAGCTTTGAAATTAAAAGAAATTACTTTTAATATGTATATGTATTTAAAAAAACAATAATATGAAAATATTTATTTTTAAAGTTTGTAGATTTAAAATTAAAAGGATGTCATTTGACTTCGAAAAAATATATATAGATACGTAGCAATGGTTAAGATTAAAAGTTCATAGCTATATGTTTCAGCAAATTTAAAAAAAATGAAGAATTTGAAAATATTATCTTTGAATACACTTTTTAAAATTAATATTTATTTTAAATTTTATATCATTTAATGCTTGCAAATAGCTTTTAAAAATATCAGTTTCAAATCAAAAGTATTTCATTTTAGTCTTAACACAAAAACTTTTTAAAGTTTTTTTTAAAGCGGGAGTCATTAAATTTAAAGTGTTTGCTATGAATTTAAAAGGAAAACTTTCTTTGCAGCTTAAAATTGAGAAACTTTTTAAATTTAAATGATATCACTTTTAAATTCAAAATGATTCGCGTTGAAGTTAAAAAATCAAATTGTAACTTTCAAATCGAAAAAATTTCAATACGGTTTTCTTTCATACATGTTAACTTTTAATTTTGAAGTGGTTTGTTCAGGAATTTAAAGTGTTTTTTTCTCGGTGTAGGTATAAGATTAAAGCTTCAACTCAATATTTTATCTTCTACAAAGCCTTTCTATATTAAAAATACTATAAAAAAACACTACTAGGTCGAAATTGATATGGTGAATATTTTGGAATTTGACGAGATCACATACAAAAATCTTGTCTCGTCTCGTGTCGTGTATTCTCTTCTTAAATTACAGTAGATAAATGGTGGGGCATTGATTTTTCTCCATGTTAAGAAATTCAATGCATTTACAAAATAAACTTTTCTTTCAACGCGGATACTGATGTAGTGTTTTATAAATATACCTATACCTTTGTATTTAATCTACACTCTTTGATTATGAATACTGATTAGTGATTACCTTCCTTCAAATTAAGGCACGAAAAAAAAGGATTTTACTCAATATAATAAGCCAGGTGTCTCTGCTACATAAAAATACACATCTAATTTGAAATTATGAAATTTTAAAGATACAGCGGTCATTCTTAAAAGATAAAACGATAAATAAATGGGATAATCATTAGTCGCAGGCGATGACGACGACGTGACGGTCAATAGCGCTTCAGACACCACCGTTCTATTTGTGTTATTTTATTATGAAACAGTAGTCGCCAGCCATCAAGAATATATAATGACCATAATTATGAGGGTTATTATGACAAATCATTCTAATACTTTAAGTCTTAAGGCAATTTACAAAAAAAAAATACAAAATCTCACAATTTTGATTAGCTTATATATACAATAATAGGAAAAATATTTATGTGTTTTTCTTCTTCCAAATGCATTAAAGACCAAATCTACAGAAGTTATATTGTTTGAACCTATATGATAATTATTGTAAGACTTAATTTTGACTATAGGCCGACAAGAATATGAAGTGGTCAATGAATTCTAAGATCAACATAATTAATATCTTGAATGAGATAATTATGCTCCTTTCCTTTTATTGGTTGAAAATGACATTCGGAAATTGTGTTTGAAGGCCTTAAATAGCAATTGTTAAAAAAATTTTCAAAAAAAGATCAAAGTGAAAACTTCACTTGGGGATATTTTTAAAAGTATAAAGTGAGCCTTTTTTTAATTGATAAAAATATGTACAATTTTCTTTCACAATTCGTTTGAGAGGGTTATTAAAGGCATTTTTTTATAATATTTTTTAATTTAATTCTTTTAGAAAATTCAATATGGTTATTTAAGCTCCAGCCCGATTTTTCATAAAAACAACAAATAAACTAAAATAAAATACAAATAAAATCACTAATAATATTAATATTACTATATTAATATTAATAATCGGATAATTAGAACTAAAGTTATACGACCCTATAGAAATGTTTAATGTTAAAATCTCCATTAGTGCTTATTAGTACTCATACCGACAGCAATGACTTCCATAGTGAGGAAGAAATACGCAACGATCTTTATTCGCCTATTTTTAAAATTAGTTCATCACAGACTGAAAGCATATATTTTTTAAAAATGAATTATAGAAGAAAATGGGTCCTTTTTCAATCCTATGTATAACCTACAAATTTTATTTCAAAATTAAATTGAATTTCTTACTTTTTGTCAAAATATATTAGCCATACAAGAGCTCTGCAAGTTCCATCTGTTTTTCCGTCGAAAATTTTTATATTTTCTACACGAAATTGCTTTCTCGAAAATGTTATTTTGTTGAGCCGTGACCGTTTTTTTCTGGAACGACGATATAAGGTATGTGGAGTTTGAATTTTTAAGAATGTTATAGATTTTAGTTTTCTAGTCATTTTTATCGCAAGAAAAAGTAGGTATTTACCTACCTAAAATTTATTTATTATTTATATAATAAAAGATATTATTTTAAATCAATTTATTATTTATATAATTATAATCATTTATAATATATTATTATTTATATAATTCCTTAAATTTCAGATCCACTCTCAAAAGTCCTTTTGCAATTATACGTAGGTACCACGAAGTCCATTACTTCACCTCTTTATTTAACAAATCACCCTCAGCTTAAATCAATTAAAATTTATTCAACCTTACAAGTCATCATTTACAGACAAATAAATTGAGGTTGACGAACTATGACCAATCTGGCGCCCTACAAAAAAACCTAATTTCCCTTTCAGATAACAAATTCAAAAAAAAAAAACTACAACACCATATGATAGGTAAACTATTTTCAAATCAAACGATGAAAAGGATCACTTTCCTAATCAAAAATTTCAAAACTACCCAATCTACCTGTACTGTGTGCTTTGTTAACACAAAAAACCCGCATATTATAGGGGTTCTCAAATAGCACAGTCCTTTTCTATTTTTATATATACAACAAAGTATGACATTTTATCAGATTTTCCCTAGGACATGATACTTTGATACTTTGTAGCCACACAAAAGAAAACCAGGATATTCCCCCAAAATTTTGTTTGTTTTGTTTTCAGTACAGTAGAGCTATTTCTTTAACTCCAACAAAAAAAAAGAAGAAAAAAACTGACATGAATATCCTTCCTTTGATTCTTCTATATATTCCCCGGGTGTTACTTTTCATATGTAGAACATATCCTTACAATATGTGTGGTGTAGTGTATTGTATAACTTAACTACTATTGTTGAATTTCTGTTTTTGTTTGTGTCCTTTTCTTTTGCTTTCATATATGAGTGTGTAAATCAATTTAAAACTCTCCTTATATGACTCCATTGTGTCATGGTTCAAAATTGTTTAAAAGAAAAAAAAAAAAAAGGACATCAGTTACACTTGGATTCTTTATGGGTAATTTCCGAAATGAAAAATCTACGTGATAAATTGACAATTCTTTTTGTACCTTAAATACATATATGTATAGGTTCTACAGTTCATAGATATAAATGTGAGTTTTGTGTTTTTGTAAAATGTTTGAAAATAATTACGAAATTATTTGCGGTTGCATTGTTTGGGATAAAGGGTGAAAAGTAATATTTTTCCTTTTGGAAACTATCCGAGATAGAAACTTTTCATAAAATCAATCAATTAAAATATATAATGTCAGTTTCTTATAATAGTCAACAACAATCGATTAATCATATGAGATTGTTCTTTAAGGAAGTGGAAAGTATACAGCAGCTAAATAATTGTATTTTGGGGTGGAATTTGTTTGGTTTAACTTGTGGTCTTATGGGACTTTAGGTTAATCGAAGATATTGGTAATATCAATTAGGAAACTATGAAAAGGATTAAGGAAAACCATTTAATTATGGCAAATATGGGTGTTGGAAGAGTATATGTAGGTATATTTGTAAAATTTAAGTCCTTTGGGTAGATATAAAAAGATAATATGAGTGAAACCAGAATATAAAGGAATTTAGGGCTCGTTGGTTATTTCGAAACATTAATATATTTTTAGCTCAAAGCCCTGGTAGGTAGAGCTTAAACTTTGTTTATTGATATTTCAATTTATTTATATATCAATAAAGTTATAATAATAATAATAATAATAATAATAAAATTAATATATTAAAGTTAAACTTATAGGGACTTAGGACCCAATGACGTCCTATTCTCTGTTTTTTAACTTGTACTTATAGCACTGGCCACGGGTGTGATACTCTCGTTTACCCTATGGCTATAATAGCTGACACGCCACCTCTCCCGCGATAGTTCGTTTTATATTTTCATAAGAACGAAGATGATGAGCCCAACTGTCGTACCTGGGCGAAACCCAATCTTTGGACTTGAGGTCACTTGAACTTATTAATTGTTTTATATTTTCTACAATTGTTCTTTTTTTTATAGAAAGGCAAATATGTACCTAAGGAATTTTGGTATATTCTTAAATGTACCCAAGCCTATAGAGGTGATGCGTCAGTTTTTGGTTGTTATATATACATATATCAATTTTGGATTTGGGAGGTTTGACGAATTGAAGTAAAATTAAAAATGTAAATGTCATAACACCCGAATTCTAAAACAAGAAAACATATTTTGGGCAAGGCAGGAGCACTGTAGAAGTTAAAAACTGGTTAAAAGTAGAACACTGAAAAAAGTCTCCAAATTTGAAGATTTATTTCATTCTAAAATTTGGGAGCTTATTTCATCATGAGCTAATTTTCCAATGTTAAGTATGAAATTCCAAAAGAAGAAACAATATTTCGGGCAAACCAGGAGCACTATAGAAGTTAAAAACCGCTTAAAAGTAGAATAATCAAATAAGTCTCCAAATATGCAGATTTATTTCATTCTCAAATTTGGAAGCTTATTTCAGCATGAGATTACTCCCCAATTTCAATAATGAAATAAAACCCCAAAAAATGCATGAAATTAAATACCAACTTTGGAGGGTTTTTTCATATGAAAAAAAAAACGACTCCGTGAGATAATTCTCTAGTGAAATAACCACTTCAACAAAAATAAAAAGACTTTCAAAATTTTAATTTTCTTTTTTCGTATTACAAATAAAAAGACCGCAAAAGTAGACATTTATTTAATTTCTCCAAATTTGGAGACTTATTTCATTCTTCTACCTTTTTGACTTTCTTGGTGGAACCCGATTCGTGGGTTCAAGGGATACCTATGTTTTGACTTATTAGTTATTAGGTACATTTCTGGTACACAAAACTATTTAGGTAAATATAAAATCATATATAATGGAAGCACTAAGACAACTTTTTCATTCTTTTTTTTTGGGGACATGACGCCTCTTTGACGATTTAATTCATCTTCGAGTTTGGGAGTATATTTCAAGATGCAAAAAAATTTCGACTACCTACGGGAATTATTTTATTTTTAGTTTGGGGAAAATTTCATTGGGGAGTTAGTTCACGGATCCAAAATAAGAAAAGTTGGCTTTTTTTAAAACTTTTTTCATTTTTTTTTTTAAATTCCAGAAATTCTGAAAATATTGCCCGAAAATTTGTACATGAGCTTTAAACATTTTTAAGTTCAGTTTACACAATTTTCAAAATGTCATTATAGCTTCGGTATATTTTAGTAATTTTTTATTATAAAATTTTGACAAACAGGGTTACAAATCGTTATTAGTTTCAAAATCACATAAATCCATAATCAGGAACTTCTGTACCCCATATTATAAAATTGTGCCAAACACGAATTTTCAATGGCACCATTCCCATCCTTCTATATGCTAAGGGGACGATTCAACGTGATTCCAATAAAAAAAAAGTTGCTTCGCATTAAATGAATTTCATGTTATTATTTCTACTTCTTATATTCCTTACTTAAAATCAAACTGAAAATAAAATTAATTACATTCTTCAATTCACACTTATTTAAACAAAAAAAAAAAATATCATTATTCTCTTCCCGTACCGAATTTTATGTTAATCCGCAAGAAACCCAAAATGTTGATTGCCTGTCACATTTCAAAAAAACACATCCGTTTACAGTTAAAATCACCTAATCGGAATAAATAAACAATTTACACATTCCCATATCATTTTTGTGATGTGTTACAATGTTACAATAACTAACATTTGGCCCAGGGAATAACTCTAGGGGACATAATCATCATTGAGAGAAAAAAAAAGCATACCTTAGGATGAAGTTCCGGTTAACCGCACATATACAACCTTTTCTTGTTGTTTTTTTAATATTATTAAACACACATTCATTTATATATATATGAAAATGTAATATATGTACGAGTATACCCTCGGGGGAATTTAGCATCGAATTACCCCCATATAAGATGTCCAACCACTTTTATGAAACTGCTTATAAGAAATAGAGAATCCAAGCATCAGGACCAAAGTAGAAACCTCCAACCCTTTGATTTGATGACTGACTTTTCTAGTCCCATTCCATTCACTTGAGGATACCACTTGACCATTTCTATATGTATAAATTATAATATTATATCTTCTATAATACGCCTTTGCCATATAGAAAAAGGACCTTCAATCGACTCCCTTGAACTTTCCCTGGACATCTATACATATGCATGTGTACATTACGTAGCTTATAGGATGAGAAGACAACTCCAGTAAAGAATATCAATGAGACTTCGAAAGGAATATAACTGGTCTTAGATTTTACTTACAAATTACTTACGGCTAATAAATCATTCCGGTTGTCAAAATAAATGAATATTTTGCTACGGTATGTTATTGTTTGCATAAAATAAGAATGGATTATAACATCCTGCAGAGACGAAGGAGAGTATTATAGGACTTTTATAAAATTTAGCTGATTCTAACAAATTTTTCTGGGTTTCTACTTTTTTTTTTTATTTATAATTTTTCGATTTGTAGTCAAGACAGGATAAGGTTTGACAACAAATTTTATGTGCGATTTTCTATGGCATTCTATAGACAATCATTCATTTGTGTATTTTATTTACCATATATACCTTTATCATGATGATTGAGTTTGCAAGGAATTTGATTGATGACTTTAAGAAGTAATGATACCACACATAATATACATATACCTACATAGCTAGATATTTTTGTTATTTTTTGTTATTTTATTCATTTTATAAAGTCAATACCTAACGAACTTTTGGTATAGAAATAAATTGTAGGTAGAGTCAGATTTTCAGATTTTTTATCTTAAACGCTTTACCCTTAAACTTACATGTATACTATTGACATATGTTATGGATTCGTAAAGGATTTGTTTAACATTTTCGAAAACTAAAGCACCGAAAAATAATATTGGAGTTGGATTGAATATCAAAATCCAAACTAGCAGAAGATCCTAAATCTCGAAAACCCAAAATCCAGAAAACCTAAAAAAACGATTATCCCGAAAACACCAAATTCAGAAAACCAAACATTCCAGGAAACCTAAAATCCAAAGAACCCAAAATTCCGAAAAAACAAAATCCAAAAGGCCAAAATCCCGTAATTAATTTAAAAAAATTTTTAAATAAATAAGTTTTTAAAGTCTCCTCTGTAAAACTTTTGTTGAACCAAAAGAAAAGAAAATAATAATCGAAAATGAACATTGAATTATCTTCTTGTTTACTCTCGTTTGCATTTATTTTTTTTTATAGAAATTATAAAATACCGGAAAATTATATAAAATGATAAATTTGAGGGATATTGCAGGGTTTTCGGGATTTTGAGTTTTCTGGACTTAAGGTTTTCGGGAATTTCATTTTCGGCTTTCTAACCCAAACATAAATCATTTTCGAAGGTTTTTTTAATAATATACAAATTCTATCCTCCTATCTACTGAAATACATCAGCCAAGTAGAAGACTTAGCACTATTTTATTTGGGCTTGTTGAATTATTGATTCAAAATAGCTTTTAACGGCCTTTAGTCCTACAAACATTTGGCGTTTCGTCCCGGCGATCTCATTTGGACTCATCAGTTGACTAGTGAGGGCCTTTGTCAATACGCAATTTTTTGTTAAGTTCAGTTCATCATACATAGATTTCTTGACGAATATCTAGTGTGAATTATATCCAACAAGACTTTAGAATTCCTAATCATTAAATTGGAAGTTTTTTTTTTTTTGCCCGGGGCAATGGCAATGTTTATATAAGAAGGTTTTTTTTTTATTAATACAAATTCTATATACCTACTATCTACTGAAATACATCAGCCGATATAGTAGAAGATTTAGAGCACTATTTTATTTGGACTTGTCCAATGTCATTTTCTTGAACTATACAACAACTGAATGTAATAAATTAAATTTTTAAATGGTTTTGAACTGGGTGGGATTTTTTGTTTTCGGGATTTTGGGGTTTCGGGGATTTTGGGATTTCGGGTTTTCTAGATTTTGAGCATTCGGAATTTAGATTTTCGTAATTTTAACCCCAATCGAAATCATATGGGTATTGATGTTCTTGCCCTAAAACAACAAAATGTATTGAATTTAATTTTTAATTAGTGTTGGACTTTATCTATACTCAAATCCCATTGAAATTTTGTCAATTTGATTAAGCGATGCTACAAATTGCATAGGTAGAAAAAGCATGCGTCTAATGTTTTCTCACGAGGCCAAAGATTTTGTTTTTGCAGTGTCTGGTCATTCTATCTTTTTGTACTTTTTTGGTGTGTGATCCCCGTTTAAAAAAAGGATTTTTTCTCATAAAAAGGTCTAAAATGAGCACCATTATTCAAACTGATATAGGTTTTGCATTCATATCTATTTGTGTTTTTTTTTAACAAAGATTAATGACACTTATCAATTATTATCTAAATCAAGTATGTATAATGTACAGGCATATAAATTCTTCCACTTTGTTAAACAAGTATCAAAGAAAGAAGAAGAAGAATGGTTTTCATCAAAAACTACGCAACAATATAAGGGTCCATGTGGTCCATCTCTTTTGGTCATCAATAAACATCAAAAAGGGGTGAGAAAAATTTAAGACTTGATTTTTTGTCATCCTTTAACTTAAAGTAAATACTATTACCTATATGAATAGTAGTTTTTGATGTCTCTCAAAAATGTTTGTTATTTTGTGTAAAACTTGTTACTTTTCATCTATGTCATCAGATAAATCAAAATTTTTTTGAAAAATTTTCACACCACATTTCCACAAAAAATAAATGATGCTTCTTTTATATGCGCATTATTTGAGTGAAAGATAACAAATTGATTTTTACCCTCAATGAACTTACGATATGATCGGTCATGTGATGGTCACAATGAATTTTAAAAAGCGTAAAACGAATTACGTATTTAAGGTACTATTATTTTATATTTTGTATATTCACTTTATTTCGAGTACCGCAACTAATTCAAGTTTTTGTAGACAATGCATCATTTTTTTTATTTGATAATGTTATACGGTAAATAAGTGTTGATCATTAATATAAGTTAATGATAGTTTGCATATCATAAGTTGTATTTATGTGGATGAAAAGAAATTTGTTGAAGATTTGTTTTTTTTTTTTTTTTTTATCCAGAAAAAAGTCAATGGAAAGAGTGAACTTTAGAAAGAATAACCATAAAAGATTTTTCAATTGGAGATCATTTGATATAGGTACAAAGAACTTGTGATAGGTGCGAGTACAACAATATCAAGTATAATTCTGGATACAGTAAGGTAATATCATCGATACTTTTTAACGACCCCTCAATATAAGTTCACTACGATTTAATAGGACCGTGAAAATATATTCTTTGACTGTAAAGGGAATCTGATTATCCTCAAAATAATGAGCAACGTTATTTATGCGTTATGGAAATGGGGAAGGATATAAAAGTAAGGTAATATCGATGAAAATTTAGGTTTGAAGTTCTGAACATTTAAATGAGAGGAACAAATATTTATAAAGCTGAAGATCGCTGCATCGAAAGAGAAAAATTGTTTAGGAGAGAATCTGTATAGATATATTTTGAAAATATTTTTTAAAATTGTAAAAAGCATTGTGTAGGGCGTCAATTTTTCTGGACGTGGTGTTTTTTTCATCAAAAAACGAAAAATTTAATATTCTTTTTTTGTTAAGGAGAGATTGAGAATCTATAGGTCACAAAAATTGTTGTACGAACAAAATAAAATATATTATAAGAATAATGCCCAATTCTGCAGACGTAATGTTTTTTTTTTTATTTTTTTCTGTTCAAATTTTGTACGAAGATAACTGACAAATTTAGAATTAAACTTAAGACCAACTCGGTGATAAATAATGATAGGCTGAAAAGAATTACAGTAATATGTCGGAAATTTGAAACTCTAAACGTGATCGATTTTTTATTTATTTATACGATGTAAGCAAAATCTTTTACATAACAACGAAGTTATAACAAACAAATATTAAGACTAAAAAACTTGGGAATTGACGACTTTTTTAGGGAAACATCAGTCTTTTTATAACTATTTTATATTTTTTATATAGGCTGACATCACGGGAAGAATAAAATCATTTTCGTAAAATTTAAACGCCAGCAGGGAAAAGCTTTCCTAGATCTATGTGGTATCACAATGGGTCATCAATTGGTCTAAATGTGTCAGTCTCTCCGCTGACAGAGCCACTTCTACCTAACCTTACCTAAGTCAGAGTTAACTCAACAAATTTGATAAGTTAACTGGGGATCTAAATTGACTGAAGAACAGAAGTTCAGAAGTTAACTCAGGTTTAACTCCGAAACTGGGATGATCTCACATTGAAAAACTGATCCGCATATATGATACAAAATTGGATTTATTCCCAACTTCCAAATAATATATATAAATGTATGATGATACGGAATATGATTCGGAGAGTGGCATTACCTCACTCGAATCCCACTCGGATCTCAATACATCCACTGTACAGCTGTGTTAACTTGGGCCAACAAATTGTCCAATTTGTTTATTTTGTTGTAAAATATGACCAATTAAACAACTATTTTTGACCAACCATTAATATTTTTGCCTTACAGAAAAAATCAATTTTGAAAAATTGAATTATTCAAATTTAGTTAATATTGTCGATTGTCATTTCTGTTTTTTTTTAACATTATATATTGACCAATTCCTTAACATACCTATTTTTTGTTTTTGGTTTAAAAAAAATAATTTTTTTTTTTCTTTTTTAAAGATGACCATTGCGAAAAAAACAATTATATACAAAAATCTAAAATTAATACTTTTTAGTATTATTCTGACTCCTCAAAATTTTTTTCTCGAATTTTGAAGGAAACAAATTTAGTGACTCCTGAAGTTTGAATATGGGCTTAACAATGTTCCTTAGTGCCATAACAGAGACATGACCTTGTTTGTCAAAAATTACTCTCCGAGAACTCCTCTTCTGGTCGAGGGCATTTATACAAAGGAAGAGAGATGAGCCCTCTTCATTCTGACACCTTCTGGTTGGTAAAAATCAAATATGCCGGATGCCCATCCATTTCTTTGTGTTGTGATTAAATATGGGAATATAAGACCAAGTTGCGTGGAGCTTGAACCTACACCTCTAAGTTAGTAGTTAACCACATACTGATACATCCATCTGGCGCCATTGCCTCCCGCAAAGCAAGGTGTGATTGAGTTACGTTGAGTAATTTCAACTCGCTGTTAACAGATCCACCAGTTTTGACTTTGCAACGATTGAGGAAATGCTTTATGATGCCTTATACCAGAACCAATGATCTTGACTTGATCAGTTCCAGGATTGATATACCTAAGTCATATAAGTGATCTCTCCATTGTGGGTATTCCGTTCGTATGTTTTAAAGGAATTTCCATAACCTGCAAAGCGTTAAACCTTTAGGATAAAAGTATAAATTTGTTGCTTTCAAAAAAGTCTGTTTTATTGCGTTACAAACGCAGATACGAGGATTCTTCAGAAACAGTGCTTATATAATAGTATACATAGATAGGTACTATATATAAACTGTGACCGTTTTTTTTATTAAAAAAAATAGAAAATAAACTAAGGATAAATTCCCCACCAATTGTTCTTGTAACGACAAACAAAAAAGGAGCCCTATATATTATGTACCTACTCTAAAAAAATTACTGTGAATTAACTATAGACTACAGTACTTGTATATGAATTATTTCAGCGATCAGCTCGTTTTCATCAGCACATGCGGTTTTATCTTATTACTTTTTCACACAGGCTTAATTTGTAACATTTCAATAAATTCTCATTTATAATTTGACCGTTAATAATCACCACTTATTATTTTTCGCTAAAGACATTATACTTTTTTCCTGAGCATCTGCTCTATTATATCCATACATTTATCCTAGAAGTACAATCACCTTTTAAACTAAACATGAAATATAGTTCATGTCGATAAATAAAAAAAAAAAACAAAACAAAAAAAATATCAAAAGATAATGAGGTATAGGTACTATATGAATTAAAATTAAATATTTACATTTTAACGGCTAGTTACCACACCACACCACATTGCAATAATTTATTAATTATCTACTTTAACTATTTTCTCATAGATCGCCTAGAAAAAAAGTTTCAATGCAAAAAAATGAGGAATTAAATAGCATTCAATCACGCAATCTTCTTTTTCGAGTAAGTAGGTATATGCAAAAAAAAAGAGAATTTTTTTTTTCAATTAAATGCTAAATACTCGTTAATCTCTCGACCATGGCTAAATGTCATGCTCAGTGAAGTTCATATGCACATATAATACACCCCATTCGTGTTTAACTTTAGATATCCTTTGGTCCTTATGGAATTGTATTTTTTTTTTGATTTTAATTAAAACACACGAAGTTAGCTTATAAGTATATTCTTGGTATCGTCATAACATATTATACAATTATATATCCTGAGATATGTTGTTGAAAAAGCAAAAACAGTTTTGTATTAAGACTTTTTTATAGACTGAGCCTTGATGAAATTTTGATACATCATCGGGTAAATACGTAAAACTGCTAGGTCCAATTTTGCAAATTTTACAGGAGAGCGAAAAAACAAAAAAATTACACAAGGCTCCATATAAAAACTGATTTTCTCTTTAGAATTCTGCAATAACTAAGATACATTGGACAGAAATGACTAAGCAATTTGTATACAGAATGTGTTTCTTAAATGGCAACAAAATCTCAATTTCGGCCAAAAGTGGGCTTTGCAGTTTTACGTATTTAGCCAACGATATATGTACCTATAAATATTGAAAGTTCAAGGTTCTGATCAAACAATATTTTCATCGGATAGTTAGCAAAGAACCATCGGATACTTTTTCCGGACACTAAACAATTGTTATGGAGTGGTAGTATAGATTGAATGATGACAATGTCGGCGAGGATTGGATAATAAAAAAAGAAAAAAAAAAAAAAACAATTAAAAAGATGTCAGTTGGTGCATCATATCGCGTTCTAAGTTCAATGCCCAGTCAATATTATACCAACCTACTATATAGATAGGTACGAGCAAAATGCACAAAGTTAGTCTACGTAGAGTTCGAAGGGTGTGTTTTTTTGTGATGTATACGACTACGACAAAAATTGAAACGCAGGAATTTTTCTATTTTAACGCATAGATTCATAAATATATCTTCTTTGTACTTATATTCAAAATAGGATGATGAAATTCACCCCGTCCTGTTTAAGGAAATATTATATATAGCTTCGAGCATGATATGCAGATATTGCACGTGTTCCATGATGCCATAATTTTTGTTTTTGTTTTTTTATATGCACTTATTTTTATTTACCCCACCGCGGCTGTGTTTGCAAGTAAGTATATATATGAGACTTAAAGGCAATATGTAGCAATCTATTCAGAATTCTATGCGACAGATGGTCAGTCATCATCATAGTCGTCATCATCAACTTTAGCTTATAACAGCACATATAGGGGTTGAAGTATAATAATTCGTAGAAGAAGAAAAAACCACTACTGTGTGTAATGTGCTTATTATTATGGTACTCGTAGGTATATAAGGGGACGAATATGGAGCTGTAGTATAGTTTTTTTTTTTGTCGAAATCACCTTAGCAATGTTTTTTTCTTCGCAGTGCCATATACTAGCTTTGTACCTAATAGGTACTATAAGGCCCAGTTTTTCAATATTCGAGAACATCCTAGGTATGAGCTTCGGAATTTAACTCAGGTTTATTCTTAGAACGTGTTTTTCTTATCCGATTATTAAATCTCGAAATAACTCGGAGTTGACCTAATACAGCAATTAATGCCCTTTATATCTAATTACAAAAAAATGCTTTTTAGCATGTAATTTAATGAATTTCGTAGGAACCAACCTCTAAAATGACTTCCTTATGGATTTAGTTAGCATCTTGTACATTGTTGAGAACAGAACGTATACAAAATTTTAGTATATGCGTCACTTTTGCGTGATCGTTAATGTTTATAAGCATTTAATGTTTCTCTATAAGGACGTTAACGCTCAAATTCTTAGGAACCAAAATAGTGTCTTTAAATACCCTCCCCTCACGTCCTCCCATTTGGTTCGTTTTAAATTGTTATAAATAGGTTCTATGTACATACATATATGGCATGTTATGGACTCGTTAAAAAAATGGAACTCGAGAATTTGATAAAAACTTGACATTACGATAATAGCTAAGTCGAAAAAACTGGATCCCGCAATTCTATTTGTCTGTCTGTCCTTTCGGCTGCAGCCTAAAGGAGTGGGTCGATTTTCTTTAAATTTGGCAGGTACATAGCGTTTTTTGGGCATTGCGCCGACCCGTCTTTTTCGTTTTTATTTTAGAACCAAAAATAACAGTAGCTGCCGTACAATTTTTTTTTTACCAAAAAATGAAAATCTTATTTTTCTCAAAAACGTGGCCACACCTTTAAAAAAAAATCAGTAATTTTTTTTACATAAAGGCTACCATTTTATAAAAAATTAAAAGTCTCCGAAAATTTTTTATAAATGGTATAGGTAGGTACCTCCCATAGAACCAATTTTTTTAATTTCGATTATTTCAAAAACGGCTCAACTGATTTTGATCTGTTTTCTTTTTTGAAGAATGTTTCAAAAAGTTTTGAAGGTATTTTATATAAAAATTCTCAAAGGAATTTTCTTTGGATTTTTAAAATCAAAATTAATTTTTTTTTTTTTTGAGTTAACTTATCAATTCGATAACGACTTGATCGATTTTTATTAAACTTAGCAACCAACAGTTTTTAATATTATCTAGCAGATTAAAAAAAATATTCTTACAACCAAAAATAACGGTACCTCTCATACAAATATTTAAAAAGGAAGGTAAATTTTTCTCAAAAAAACTGCTATGATAAAAACATTTGTGGGAGCAAATATCAGTATGATCTACTGAATTGTTGAAAAAAAAATTATATACATATACCGTTTAAGTAACGGTATCATGATAACACTTTTTTTTGGTTTTCGAATACCTCATAACCTGTTGAACCGATTTTAATTAAATTTTTTATTCCATCTTATAATTTTGAACAATTTTGAATATTAAAATTTTCAAAAAATCTAATTTTGGATTAAAAAAAAAAAATTTCAAAATAATTTTTTGAAAATTCGATATTTCAAAATTCAGTTTTAAACTCCGCATTAATAAATGCTAAAAAAAATTGCGTACGAATTTTTTTCTTTAAAATGTTTACAAAATTTTCTACATAAAAAATTAATTTTTTAATAAACGATTTTTGAAATTTTTTCTCATAAATTAAGAATATAATTAAAGAAATTAGATGGCGCACATAGCGTTGGTGTGCAGGTGGCATAAAATATGTGTAACTAATGTATTTCTTTTAAAATCAGACTAATTGATCTTAATTATTCAGACTTTAAAATCACATAGATAAGTTATGTGCGACCCAGTCGTACATTTTATTTTTTAAGTCATGAGATCTATTTTGGCACCAAATAAATCATTAGTTTTACTTTTCTAAACGTGTTAGGCTAAAAAATTATGGGTTTCAATAATTTCTTATTTGTTATTTATTAAACGCAGCTAATAATTACTAGCTTTAAAAAAATAATAGCTATGTATAATGGACGTATGTATTATTAACGTTTTTCGCGGTAATGACTTAACTGATTTTGATAAACAAAAACAATTTTTTTGTAGGTTTGTGATATTATTTGCATTGAAATTTTACGCATATAGATAATGTTTTTCAGTCCTTTTAAAAAATACTCAAATATCGTTTTAGGAAAAAAAAAATCCTTTGTGTATCTTTTTGTATACTTTTTTTTCAAAAATACATTATGAGACTTTATATATTTTTACCCCCGAGCAACTTGGGACAGACTATAAAGGCGAATCCTTTTATTCACGGTTGTTTCTTTTTTTTTCCTCTATACCAGTATTTGTTACCTTAAGAAAAAGGACATTGACAATTTATTTTCAAACGGTCCACATCAATCAACCCTTTCAATTGATGTGGTGTATTATCGTTGTCCATACATAAATCTGTTAACACCCCATTTAAATTGTATGATGCGTCTTATAACATGGAAAACCCGCAAAGAGGGTACCTTACCTACATTATGTATATCTATAAGAAAAAGGAATCCCATTATCTTGTAAAATATACGTGAATGTCCAAAACACCCTTAATGGGACATTTTTACAAAGATTTATCCATCTCATAATTAGAGTGAAAAAGTATGCTTGGGAAGAATAGAAAAATGTAAATCTATTTCATATGCAAATCAAATGACGGTCTTGGGACGAAATCGCATACTTATACACTGAATATTCGGCGGCGCAGAATGACCGGCAATCTATGGTAAAATAAATATATACGGTCCATTTAAATATGTAACTGTACATTCTTGTTCTGCCGCATTAAATTAAAATTATAAATGTTTGCCTGCGATGTGCACACATGTGATAGATGCGCTTTTTTGCTAATTATGGACGGGTTTTTTGTTAGCTTATGGTTTCTGCACCGTCATTAGATGGCTTTTAAGGATGCTGTTTTGTAAGGGAACACCTTGAACGGATATCGTTAAATTGGGATGGACTTTTTTCTTAAGCATCCCGAAAGAAAGGTCATTGGCTTGTGTTTTCTTCTACCCTTTTTTTTTGTAGACATGAAATTGAAACAGATATTTGAAGATATTCTTGGATTTTGCTTTTTTTTTAAATTAAAGAATAAACTGAGAATTTAGGATTCATGACACAAATTGATCCTGTCATTCTTCACCCGCTTGATATCTGACTCTCCCTTTTACTATATGGAATTTTAAACCGATTCCGATGAAATATTTTAGTTGCCCTCTTCCTCAAAGTACATATATAAGAGTTCCCCAAAAAGTCACAAATAATTTAATTCCAGTGGCTTGTGCCCAAAATTGCCCTTAATGAATTTGAGGAAACTTATTTAACCAAAATTCCTTTATTTTTTGTTTTGCTCTGCATTTTAAGGATACCGCGCGCTACCTACTCATGAATGAAAAGAGAACCTTATTTCAAAGTTGACACTTAATTATCTATGCCATCAGTAGAATCATTTATTAAGTCAAACAAGAGAGCCAGCGACGACGAGACCCTTGATGTGCGATGGGACTTTTCAAGGAGCCCAGCTACTTCATCTTAATTCCCAAGTGGTGCTCGCCTTCAAAAAAAGGAAAAAAAAGCAGATAACAAGAAAAAAGGTAAAAACTGAGAAATATAAAATTATAACAAAATTAATTACTTTAGAATTTTAACTCAATTAAGAAGGCAACAATGAGTGGCGGTGCGGCGTGGATGGCGTGGCGGTGGTGGAATCCAGTAGATGGGTTTTTAGGATTTGATGGTAGAAATTGACAAAGCAGGTAATTGGAAAATCTCTGATGTGCAGGTTTAGGACATTTGATGATTTTAAATTAATTATAAAAATGCCTTTTTCTTATTTCTTTGTTTATTAAATTAATAAATGTGTTTTGCGCTATTCGAATACAAAACAATAAAGGTTAAAAAAAGAAATCTACTAAGGGTATACATCAGCTAGTCAAGATGTCCAAAGTATATATACCTACACTAATTCTCATTGTGTTCTAATACAGGGTTAGTATATGCTTACTTTTGTGACTGAGTGTATCTTACACTTTGAACCACTCCTGAGTCATGTGTGTGGTTGGAAGTCGGCAGCAGGGGACGGGACCTACAGTTTTTTTGCTGACATTATTATTACAAGAGATACTCTTTGAAAATGTATCCTTTACTCGCAAGAGGTAGTACCTACCCCTAAAAAAGGGGTGTAATGAGCAGAATTCGAAATCTTAGACCTCCATCATCCCGCGGGATTATAGTCCACTAGCTATTACTTCAAACTAATTTTACTATAAAAACAGTAAGGTTATAATATGGCTTGAAAAAATAGTCTTTAATTAATTCAAGCCATAAGAAAAAAATTTCCAAAACTTCAAATTGTAGGTAGGTATATACCTATATGTATTATAGTGTATATCTTTAGTCCAATCAAGATATGTTTTTCTCCAGAAAAGTTCGGGTAGTTCTACATTTTTGATATCGCCGGCTGAATGCTTAAATGCCCCATATACAAAAAAATTATTCCTCAGAAAAAGAATTTTAAGGTTTGAAACATAACTTCGTAATTTTGCATTTGAAAATTTCGACCTTTGAATTTTTATATACATGAATGGAATATTTCTTTTTTTAAATTTGAAGTCCTAGGGTTAAAAACATTTATGGTTATTTAAAAAAAAAATAAAAGTTTAGAAAAAGTCAAAAATGGATATAGAACCCTTTCCATACGAATGTTAAATATATGAAAACCAAACTGCAAATTTCCTATGGATATAGAACCTTTATGCTTTTAACATTGGGAATTCAACGATAGCAAAAATAATAATAAAATATAAAATTTCTAGCACTTCTAATTTTTTAAAATCTATTTGTAGTGATAAAAATATAAAACAAAAAGGAATATTAATATAATGGCTTAGCCCTTCCCTATATTACATTGGCTTAATTTTAAGTCGATAAAAAAAGTATGAAAAATGACAAAGTATTTTCACACTTTACAATTAAAAATACCCAACTTGAACTTTGGTTCTTAAAATTTCCTAGAAAAATACATTCAATTTTATTCGGAATTGGTTTAAAAAATACTTCAGCATTCATAGGATTAAGTTTTAGTATTTTTTCACAGTTTTTCAAATTAATTTTTTTGGTTTTTACCTTTTTTGTTTTTATCCATTTTAGTAAAAACAAAAAAAAAATGCTTGAATATTATCGATAAAAACCTTATTAAGAATACTCTAAATGCATTTATATAGTTTGTGAACCTGAAGATATAGAAATAGTCTTATTAAAAATATTTGTTTCCCCTTATTTTTACCTCGTTTTTATTTTTTTAAAAATATTAAAAAAAAAATATTATGGCCTTTTTTGAGAAATTATCCTTATAAACACAGCAGATATTACTTAATCAGCCCTGAAAACTATCAAAACCAGAATTGAAGCGTCGAAAAATAATCAATAAATATTTAATTAATTATAGACAGCATTTACTTCTATTTATACTTTTCCAGCTGATTGCACTTTTGTCCATGGATATAGGGCACATAAGCAGGAAAAATGTCACTTGGTTTCAATAGATTGTGAGAGGTTACATGCTCTATATGCCATCTCATGTGGATATGGGGCAATTAAGCATTGAAAATATATTTGAGTGATGTTTGATCTATATCCATTGCCTATTGCAATGAGGAATTTAAGCATTAAGCGTCTGTTTTTAAAACTTTAATAGAAAAACTGCCCCACCTCGTACAAATTTTGGATATGCGGCAAATAAGCACGAACAGAACCGAAAATATGTGGTCTATGGAGCAAAACTGGTTTCTGTAACTTTATTAATAATAGAGATAGAGCAATGGGAATAGCACCAAACGAAAGAGAACATACGAATTAGTATAACTGCATCTTTAACTCAGTTTCCCGAAAAAGTGGTCTGTGGGGCATTTAAGCATTCAGCCGGCGATATGTTGTTTGGCATGGATGGTATTTGAAAAAACTAAAACCGCCCCCTTCATAATTCCTACAAAATCACCGAAAATCGCCACTTTTTGCAATCTTTTACCTTTAACTTTTTTCTGGTCTACTTCTTCGCAAAAAAAAATTAATATGACAACTTGTAGAAAATAAAATTTCCTACAAATATGACTACAACAGCATTTTTGTGCAACCAAAAGCAACGACATTATGAAACTGTTCAGAAAAGGCAAAAATTTCGTATCTATTTTATAAATTTCAGTTTGTTTCCAGTTTAGGCCTAGTACATACTTGTGAATCATGTCGTGAATCCATACAAATTTGAATTTTTGTTCATCCGAAGCAATGACAATAAGTGGAGAGTTTTCGTTCACGAGCGGTGAACCAATTCCCGCGCAAAATGTACGGGAACTATTTGATTTTTGGTGTAGTTTTGACAATTTGACCTTTATGGTCAAGCTGCAAAAGTCAAGCAAATTGTGTCAAAAATACACTTTCTCCACTTCATGAGGAACTATGTACTAGGCTTGAAAGGGAAATAACTTCTGAACAAGTGATTTCAAAGCAAAAGTCTCCTGAATCAATCTTGTAGAAAATTTCTTGATCTACAAACTGCATGTACCACTTTTTATTTTGCGATCAAAACAAGCATCATAAGAGACTTTTGGAAGTTTATACAAAATTGCAGAAATTTTTAAATTTTCATTTGGCAGTGTACCATAAACCTTTTTGTGTTAGTCCCTTAAACACCCTTTAAACACATCTTTGAATCCAATCACGAGAGACAGCGCTGTAGACGAAGACCGTGACTCAGTAGTTGAGAACTTCAAACAACTTTGGCGTGCGAAACTGGAGAGAGTTTATTAAGGACTAAGTTCGTTGCGAAAGAAGCTTGTTGGTCCAATACATTACAGACTCTATATAGCAACACCTTTAGTAAGTAAAAAAAAAAAATAAATTGGGTGACGCGACAGCTCATGTAGAACCGATGCCTAGTAACTTCAGACTTACAACTCTCGAACATTCCTGTTGGCAGGATTGGAGAGGACCTAAAATTTTCTGCCGAATCTGTATGGATAAGGTGAAAATCACTTTTTCATGACACTCTTGTATGAAAAGGGCTTCTAAAGACACTCTTGTCATAAAAATGTGCTTCTCTCCTTCCTCACTAACCCGTGAAAAAACATTTCTATTTTTTTTATTATATAGGTGGATAAGCCTGAGAATCGAATTTCAGTAGGTAAGTACAACAAAAATAAGAAATTTTATCAAAAATACGTCAACATTCCATTTCAATTGTACGCAAATATTCAACAAAAACCTGAAACCCAATTTAATTTTAAATTATTATTTTAAAAATAACATGATCGATGTTTAATCAAAACTATTCCATTTGTTTCCGAAAAAAATAAAAAAATGTGCACGAGTGAACTTATGGTTATTGGTTAATAAATATAATCTTAAATTTAAATGAAAAAATGTGAAAAAGTCGAAAGTAGGAAACAAAGCAATTTTTTTTTTTGAAAAATATTTACAAATTTTTTAAATGTTATGTTTTTTGAACTAGTGAAAAGCACCAGATGGAAAAACTATAACAAACTGTTACACCCTAGGGAATTTTATAAAAATGCTATGAACCAAATTTGAAGCGAATTGGTCCAACCGTTAAGGATCTTGCTCAAATTGTAGTCGACGCACGGACGCATTCAAATGCTCAGACCAACAGATACAAAACCAACTTCGTAGTGTTAATTTTGATTAGGTACACGCAATCGTTTTTTTTTTTATACAAAGCAATAAACCATTTTCTATGTCGTTGATTAAATCTTGAAAACACAAAATTTTTAATCTATTCCTCTTTAGCATATCAAAAAAAAAAAAAAACTATTTTCTCTATAAAAAGATCTAAAGTGACAGCATTCCTCAATCAAATAATTTTAAGTTCTTAAAATCTCTTCATATATACATCACACCAGCTTTCAGAATCATTCTACAAGGCATTTTTTTTTGTAAATGCCATTAAGTAACCACACTCTTTACAAACCATTTGACGTCTATAAACATCTGTGCCAGTGTCAAAGACTCAAGATTTCAAGAGTGTCGTTGCTTACATAGAACATTTCATAATCATATAGCAAGCATATATATATACCTACAAAACATCATGACATTGAAAAGTTATCGTGTGCACACGTTTCAAGTGTCACCATAATAAAATAAAATTAAAATAAAATAAATTCCCTCACTTGACATTGGACGCGCGCATATAATATTGATTGTGAAGCTTAAAGAAGGAGCATCCATTACAATAATCATACGGTTTGTCTCCTTGACATTATCTCATTTTTATACTTGCAGCATAAGTAATACCCCCGTCCACATCAAAATAGAATAATAAATTCGTGCTTCAAATAAACCATATTGTCAACAATTCAAGATTATACTATTTATGTATACCTTACATATATACACAAAAGACCGAAGGACAAGAACATCGTAGATATTCATATCTATGTGTATATCTCCTGCTGTCACTTGTCAACAATTTTGAAACACTCTGGTGCATCAAAGGACAGCATTTGCAGCGAATTTGAAGCATCTGTTTTTCTTGCTGCAACTATACAAATGCCAACATAGGAGAAACACCTGATTGAAATTATCCCACAACTAAATCCCCCATCAGCTCATTTTCTGGGATTTAATTAGCATCAAAATAGATTCTCTGCGCATTCAACAAAATGTTCGTAGAAAAATCCTATTAGATCCCCGAGTATAAACATAAACATGCAACACGAATGCTTGAAACATAAACAAAGTGCTGTTTTAAAGAGTCGCCGTATATACAAGATTCAGCGGCATAACTGTAAATACCCGCTCCACCATTCGCTCCATCTTATATTGTACCGTAGAAGGTATACCGATATGACAGTTCGGTTCTGAAGAAACGGTATCAGTGTCTATACTGAAACCAACAAACTCACACGACTTCAGTGGAAATTTCGTGTCACGCGGGGTTGGGTCCCCTCTTTTAAATATTTTTTCGGTTCGCCAAATGCATTTCAATTTCCCGAAAAAGAAAATCTCACCCTCTCCCATAGTAAAATATTATTCGAAACGCGGGTCCGTTCTGACACTGACACTCTATGTGCAGCTCCCCTTCTCGCACTATCTGCGGTTGATTTCCAGTGAAAATGATGCGTTCGTCTTTCGGCTTCCCAATCATATCATCTCAGTGGGGGACCTTTTGGCATTCGCCTAACTTATAGTATCCGATTTTTGTATATCACATCTCATACACACGAGACTCACCAAACCCCAATGACTTAATGTTATTTTTATCGTTGTGATAAATTACTTCGTGAGTTATGATCAGGGAAATGCATGTACTCAATCGCAGCCCTGAGCTAAAACAACTTGTCGCTTTGCTTTTAGGTTTGTTTTTTTTTGTATTTTTCCTCAGATTTTTCACCGGAAAAGTCCTGCGGTATAATAAAACATCAACGAAATGACATTTTGAATTGAGTTTCTAATTTAGTTGAGTTGACACCCCCTTCCCTTCGACGGGGTTCATTTACCTCTTGTTTCATAATTAACAAACAATTTATGATCACCCCTATATTCTTTAACTCTATAAGGACACCTTTTTGTTTTAAACCAATTTATATTTATTTATGGTGTTTTCTGGTCGTTTCTATAAAAATTTAAATTAAAAAAAAAATTTCCTTTTATATTTGAATTATCATTATAATCAATCTTCAAAATTCTTTTAATGGTTATTCTTTTTCCGGAAATAATTTAAACTTTAACGCGCACCCTTTGTATTTTTTTTTTCATTTGTTTTAAGAAATTTAAGGGTGATTTTTTTTTAATTTTTTGTTGTAGGAGGTAATAAATTAGCTAACCTTGTTGCACCTATACAATATGTGGTTTTCCCTTCACTATTTTTTAGAGTTCTCTATTTTTTTTTTATTTAAAGAAAAACAAATGATAAAAAAAGCAATAAATGTCCAATAAAAATAATTAGTTGAACCATATCAACTAATTTGTTGGTATTGTTTGTTCACATTAATCTAACTGTTAAGTCATTATAGGGAAGTGGAAAACTATCTTTTATGTAAAGAGATTTTACTGACAGAAATGAGTGTAAATTAAGTCGTCGACGGGTGTACACTTTACACCTTATCAAATTTTTCATTCAAAGAAGAGGAATATTGAATATACAACACCTGCAAAAGTTTGTTTTTTGATAAATTTGATAAAAAATACACCAAATATAGGATAATGGAAAATTTTAAGGAAATTTGTGCTGTGGGAAAATGTTTGGAGTGATGACAGTATATAGATTGTGCTAAGAATAAAATGAATAATTAATTTATCAATTTTTAATAAGAACAGAGATATATATACAGAATAACAATTGGAGCATTATTAAAAAAATAATCTGAACTCGATACTTTAATGATTACACAGTCAACATGAATTTTGACTTTGAAAAAAGGTTATTTAATTTATAAAGCTGTACCTACCTTTAGTTACTCGAAAAACAAATATATTTGATAGAAAATTTTGCTTTTGTAGCCAGGATAACGTTTTAACAGGTTATTTTTAAAACTATGATTGAATTTTTTTATTTTTTTTTTAAATCAAAACATATTGAAATTGTTTGTGTATCTTTAATTATTGAAATAAAATTATGATTAAACAAAAATAATGCAAAATTTTGAAAAAAATTTATTTTCAATTTTTTTTTTCATTTTTGTTTGTCAAACGTTGAGTTTAAAAATTAATTTTTAAAAAGTATTCATTAAATTAGTTGTATCTAAAAACATAATTTAAGAATGGATTTGTGGCTTTTAGAAAAGACATATCATAACACTGTAAGTGTTGCCGTTGTTTTTGAATATATTTTTTCTATTTCAAGTCAATTTTTTAAGAAAATTCCAAGATGGCGACTTAAGCTCCAGTCCGATTTTCCCGAAAAACTAACCATGTGCTCCTAATAACCCTTCCCAATGAATTGTGAAAGAAAATAGAACATGTAAAATTTGTTTCAGGTTAAATGTTTATTTCTACTGGGCAAAAATCATGAAAACGTTTTTTGTAATAACTTTTACAAAAGCAAACTTTTAAATGAAAATTGATACTATTTATTCTTTTTGGTGCATAGTGAATATAAAAATCGTAAAATGAACGTTAGGACAAGAATTTTTTTTTTATTTTGTTGAGTTGTGTTATATGCCCCGTTAGTTCTATCGTTACGTATATGTATATACAAGGTGACTTAGATAAGATGTGTATTGTGTATCTAAGGATATCACAAAACCGTCATTTTTGAACAAAAGAAATGGATTTTGACTTTCTTATATAAACTTTTTTTAAGTAGAAAATCAGAGCAATCAATGAATAAGTCTTTACCAAAAAAAGATGGGACAGTTCAAAATTTTTGATACGTTATTAATTAATATGGCTGGTAGATGAAAAGAAAAAAAACAATTTCCGCCATTTTAATTATGTAATTATATGAAAATGATTTGAATGTTTCTGCAAAAAAGTAGTTTTTGTAATTTTCAATTTTCTCAAAAACTAAAAGACCTTTATCTAGAAATCATGTTCATTTTATGTACCAACAAAATTATATGCTTTTATCACAAAATGCACAATTTTTTAACTCAGCCGCTCCAACATAAGTAAAAGCCTTAACTCTACCGATTGGTTTATTTCGAAAACGATAATTCTTATGAAAAAAAGAATAATAATATTTCTTGTAGAAAATTTTCTAAACTAAAAATTAAATATTTAAATATTTAAATTTTTGTCTGTACAACTAACCATTTGGGAGATATTCCTGAAAAACTCCCGTAAATTGTTAACAACGCTCATATCGATGGGGCCTTTTAACAGTTTCTTAAAAACACCAAGAGGAGGCTTTATATCATAATATAGCTTTTCGGCTATTTTTCCAATTCAAATGCTTAAATGACTGGACTAATATACTGGGCTAAAAAGTCCATTGCCAAAAAAAAACCCAAATTCAAGCTTAACAAAAATTTGGCTCACCACTTAGATCTGAACTAAAAAAAAATCCTTTGGTAGTATATTCAAGTGGTACATTGCGAAATTACCGTTTAATCGCAGTCCAATTAAATTTTAACGGGATAGTTGTTATCACCAGAATTGCAACAATATCGAATTTTTGAGGTGAAGCTAATTATATCTCTATAAAAATTGATTTTAAGTGAAAAATTGGTTTGTACAAAAATTCACATTGTTTAATATATTTTTTCAAAAATTTTGTTATTTAAATACAAACTGTAAGCTTCCGAAGATTGAAGCTATATCATCGTGCGGCTAAGAATGTAAAAAGCTTATTCCATGATGTTTGCATTTAAAAAAAAAAAAATTAAAAACACAAATGTTTGAAATATTTAAATAAATAAAAAAAACATACGAAGTTATTTTTATATACTGCTTATTAATGATTTCATAATAATTTGATAAATTTGATGATTTATTGTATTTTATATGATTTTTTTTAAAGAATCTATATACATAATGATAAAAAATGAAAAAAAAAAATTAAGATTGACTCAGCCGCTTCTTACTCTAAACCAAATTTTTTTTTTAAGGACTTTATTGGGTTAGGCTCCAACAATACAAAATTGTATAAAATCTGTTCAGATTCATTTCAAATTACAGTGGACTCAGAGTCTGACGGACGAAATGACGAAACCCAATTTTTCGAACTTCTCTACCATCATCGTAGTCTAACATTTTGATCACAGTCTCAATTTGTTTTACCAACAGATACGTTATGTAAACTTTCCTATAGAGCAAGTAAAAAAATAATCAAACAAAAATTCAAATTACCGTTACTTTTTATTACGGTTACAATGCATGCATAATTTTTTGTTTGTGCACATCTGCGGGACAAAATCTTTACTTTTTCCCCTCTACTTACTATTAACCTACAAAATTTCACCGTAAAATTTGCGTTCCCGTATTTGTTTGTAATGAATGATACCTACCTTCTGCTTTTCAAATTTCAAACAACGAATTAATATTCAAAGTATAATTTTATAAACTGTGTAGGCGTTAGGCATTATAGTCTTGTCATGCTGTATGCCTATACAAAAAGTTAACTATTCAAACATTCCCTCTTTATTTTTTCCAATCCTCTCCGCCCAATTAACTTCCAATTCAAAACCTCATATTAGATTCGTCAATTATTCCATCAATTTTGAAAATAGAAAAAAAAAATATCAAGCGAAAAACCAAAGGACATGAATAAATCAATCGAAAGAGGCGGTAGCTCTATATAACCATCAGAGGAATATAATCATCGTTTTGTATAGAACATCAGGAACAATGTTGCACATCGCACTTCTGCAAAAACCAATCTCAATTTTACCTATACCGACGTATAGTATTGGTGCTACCTTCAACACTATCAATCAAAATCCTGAATGTTTTTTTTGCTCTTTTAATGGAATATGAATTAAGTGAGAATTTGCATGGATGCCATGGACTCTTTTTTTTCATTTCCACAAAAAGTTAAAAAAAGAAAAAACGAAAAAATCGTATTATACCGTGAAATGTTTCCGTTGTTGATATGGAGAGAAAGAAGGGAAATGGCGTGTCTTTGCGAGCCTGGTAAATGTCTAATTTAAATGCATACTCCTCTTTGGACAGAGATTGATGATCTGTTTCCTATTTTCGTTGATTTTGTTCTTTTTGGGATTGTTGCTCAATTTGCTTTTATTTTTTGACTATAGCAATAGATATTCCTTGGGGATTGTATACAATTATATATAGTTTGAAGCAACTGCGCTATTTGCGATTTCGATATAAAAATGCGCTTAAAATATCTATACAGCGACACAAGTTTAAGGATACCACGAAGAATATATGCGGGCCGATATACCTATACACCTTATTTTTAACCCCATCTAGTTCACTTTTTCATTAATTAAACTCACATCACATAGTCAGTCATAGAAAAGTGAGTGATCTATGAAAATGAATCCGTCTTAATGTCATTAACCTATAAGCACTTTGCGCCCGCATGAAATCCAAAAAGGAAAAAAGTTACCAAGTGGTTGTGGCTACAATAATCGTCAAATTGTAGTAATTAATTTATCTTCACAAAAAAAAAAATCTTTGATTATGTACCGAGTGTAAACAGAACAGATCATCATAGTCATATGAAAATGAAGAAAAATATTATTAAATATATAGCCGCAATGCAATTCGTATAATCATTAATAAAAATCATAGAAGAACAAGGCGTAACAAATACGTCACGTTTTGGTAATAAGTAACCGCGCATTTGGGAGAATCTGTTTCCATTGGATTGACCCTTCGTTTTCTCAAGTGACAGGAGATTGATACTCGAAAAATGCTTTCTTTATACTTTGCCTAGCAATAGATAGAAAAAAAGTCACAAAAGATGAGCATTTTGTGTGTATATTAATTTTTTGATTATAAACGAATGCAACAAACTGTTAAGTGTGACAAATTTTATTAATTGATATCTACCGAGATTAATTAATAGTTGCGATGTCATATTTTAATTGAATTTTTTGGTTGAGTTGGCATGCGGGGTCAGAAGTTAGGTTTGGTGATTGAAGTTGTTTTCTTTTTTATTTTTTTTTTTGTATCAAATAATTATTCTTTTGATTGATTTGAATGCTGAAAATTTAACCCGGTTGTGTTAATGTAATTTCTATAATTTTCATAAAAATTCTTTCTATATTGACATGTTTATGTTTTTAATTATTTAAATCTCATGTCGGTGTTTCAGAATCTTCGTAAACTACCAATAAACGGCAACATTATTTACAAGGGAAAAATCACATTAGTTTCTCTTACGCCTAACTAGTATTATAGTATTGGAAAACTCTCTTAATTCCCTAAAGTTGGAATATGGTTAGAGATAGGTATTACGAATTTGACTTTATTGAGCAACAACGCAACAATAAAATTGAATAATAAGCTTTTATAAATAAAGTTCGTAATCTCAGGAATATTAAAATAATTGGAAACTTTTATAATAACTTGCGATATACATGTACAAAAAAAAAAGTTATAATCTTGTTTGTGCAGATTTGGATAACATAAAATTTTGTAAAAAAAAACGAAGAATTAAAAAATTTTGTATTCACACTTTTTCAAAAATATTGATAGATATATGCATAGGGAATTTCAACCCTTTCTACCCCTAAAAAACCATTTCTAAGTTTTTTTGGTGTAGAATATTTTAGGTTAAATGTTTTTTCATTCTGTTTGGAATGAATTGATAGATTTCGAGACTTTTAACCAATTTTACCCCTTTTAAAAGTTGTAGCCTTGGCCCAAATTTAGGGTAGGTAAAATTATTATTTTTTTAAATATGTTTCAAAACATTTTTTTATTTTCCAAAAAAGTACCCAAATTTGGTACAGGTCTACAATTTTTAGAAGGGGTAAAATGGGTTAAAATTCTTGAACTATCAATTTTTTTCCAAACAGAATGAAAAAGAAAAATTGAAACCTACAAATTTCAAAACCAAAAGAACTTGGCAATTTGTTTTTTTCGTTAGAGCAAAAGATTTTTAGAAAAATTGTTGTTTGTTTAAGTGTACTTTTTTTCATCGTAATGTTAAGTACCTACACGTTTTTTTTTTCTCATATGGGTTTTAACTCTTTTTGTGTAAAATTTTATAAGGTACAATTTTTTTGAAAAATTAATATCTTTTGAGCAACTAAAAAAGAAAAATGCCTCTTTCACCCTGGTCCAAATTTTGAATCGTTTTTAGGAAATGATTTACACATAGAAATAAAGCTCTTAAACGAAGTTCAGATTTATTTGATTTTCCATGATTGTATGTATCTATGCTCAGGCTTTAAAATCAGACTCAGAGTGTGATCGTATACATAACAGCAATAAGTTACGTGTGAATTAGTGATCCACTTTAGTTACAGAACGATTCTATAAAAACTAAAACGAAAATACTAGCTCTATTGTATCTATAATTTTTTATTTTTTATTTGGACAAAATTTGAACTCCATATAAATGACGGCAACTACATAATATTTATTTAACAAAATTAAGAAAATAAAATAATGCTTTTATTTACAAAATTTTTATAAGTAGAATTTAAACTGAAATTAATACAGCAAATTGAAGAATTAATGAATATAGGCGCGCTACCGATTCCGATCATATAAAAGGACCAAGGGCCAAGAGCCAAGGACCAAGGGCAATTTAACTAGCAAAAAAATGGAAAAAAATTATTAAAAAAAAATGGCAGCATTAATATATATATCTAAGTGTTTTACCTTGTTTGTAAGCCAAGTGTTCTTTTATTTAATTTTGTTGTACTTTATTTTATTTTATTTCATTTTATTTTATTTTATTTTATTTTATTTTATTTTATTTTATTTTATTTTATTTTACTTTATTTTATTTTTAAATCAACTTATTTCTGTACTTAACAGTTTTTGAAAAAAAAATACTTTCAGCTCAAAAATGTTGAAAAACCAAAGTACCTAAAGCTGGTTTTCAATATTAAATCCTCCCATAGTAATTCTTAGAATTTGTTGATCAAATTCTCCGGCCTGAGATTAACGCAGTGAATTATTCGATAGTAATTAATCAAAATACATTTATGTTAACCTATATGGATCACATATTCGAGGTGAAAAATTTTATTTCAGAATTTGGAATTTTCTATATTTTCGTATTTGAAAACTCAATTTTATGTGCATTCTAAATAGGTATTCAAATTTCAAGATTATTTATTGAATATTTGATTTTTATAATAAGCTTAAAATTAGTTAACTTAAAGTATGCATTGATTATTAATTAGTTTAAAAGAAATATGGAACCAAAGTAATCGGAAGGTTACATGCCTCAAAAAAAATATTAAAATACAAAAGCAACAAAGTTTAGCTTAATACAGATAATTTTCGGGGCTTAACTTAAGCACGCAGAAATACTGTGTTACCGGCATGAATTACGTACTTGTTATCGATTGTTTGTATGAAAACTCCATGTTTTTCTCTGTGATGGCGTCGCTAATCCCCGTTGCCTTTTTTTCAACCAATATCCCCCGGGTTTACAAAAAAACACACCTTATGTAAACCTCTTACCTATAATATTCATCACTTGATAGTACTTTCTACAATTTCAATTCAATTCTTGCAATACCATGAGTATTTATTCTTTTCGTCACTTTGACAAATCAAATCAATATCATTTAATTCCTCGGCAGTTGAAGAAATTTAAAATAATTCTGTTCGCATCATAAAAGTTAATCTACTAAACTTTATTACCACTTTGTTACAGATTTTTTTCAAAAAATCCGCGACGAATCGTTTCTGCAAAATCACCTTCCATTTTAAATTGCACTCTCTCTGAGCAAGTGAATTCTATTGAAAATGACCCAATAATAATGCATCTGACAGATAATGGTTTTATTTTTTTTTTATTTTGCCAGAATTCAATAAGGTGGAAATAATTTCCGTAACGCATTTGACAAAAGGTGAACTAAGAAAAAAACAAAAAAAACAGTTTCAAAAGAACAAAGCAATAATTTTATTTTCATTCAGTTAACAAATTGATTTTGACATCTTTATTAGACAGTTTTAAAGTGCGTAGCGAAAGGGAAACAGGATTGCACTTTATAGAAAAAGGACAAAAACGTTATCAAACAAAAATGACAAACAAACAAACAAACATGACCCCGAACTCCATGCATCGTGGCATATTAAATGCCCTGACACTGCACTGAATTTGTGATGTGATAAAATACAATAAACACGAATCGAATCCTATCTATGAGTTAGAAGGGTATCCTAATAATGGCATCAAAGGCTCTGAACTAAATTCCGGGACTATCCCTTTTTCAGTGTATGTATTTTTGTTTCCTTTTTTCGAATTTATCGCTACCACTGCCGCCGCAACCGATAGAAACTGGAATTAAATGATAAATAGCCATTAAGGTCGAAGGAGTATAATGCTCATTACTTCCGGGACAATATTAGTTTTTGTTTATTGTGTTTCACTATTATTTTTCAAGGATTGGCCGCCACTATACTCGTAATGTGCCGTCGGCATTTTTCTTATTGCATCCCCATTATTTTTTGTTTTCTTTGGATGTCCTGTGCATTTCCATTTGGTTTTCAGTCTGGTAACATATATAAATTATTGTATCTCATAGATCTTTGCAGCTCTCTTCTATACTTTTGTGTGGTTATTTTATGTGAAAGAAATGGTTCTTAATTTGGATAATATCCTTTTTTCGTATATTTTCGTGTGTACGTGTTGTGAGGGGAGGTATATATATTATATTTATCAGTGCAATGGAATAAAGGAGATTCCTATCCACGCAGACCTTCTAATGAGCATTAGATTGACCACTTGAGGTCGTTTCGGAAACAATTTGAATATTGTACCAGGGTAATTTAAAATGAAAGTAGATTAGTGAGATCATAAATTTGTCTAAATTGCTCTTCGGGGAGAATCGTTATGTGGGAATAAAAACGTATGCAACAAAAAAGTTGGAATTCCCACATAAAATGGTTTAGGATTCGTGATGTCAAAAAATATTGCCTTTTTTTAAGGTGTGGAATTGGGCATAAGAAAAAAACAAAATTTATAGAGTTAAAAAAAATAATCTATCAAATGAATAATTTCTTCTTCCTTTCAATTCATTGAAAAAATTAAAACCCATTTTGGTTTTGTTATTTTCTGTAAAAGTAAATCAAATTTGTAAATGTATTTAGCCTAGTCTCTTTACTTTGAAACTCTGTGCATTTCTACACAAAAGTTTGTCATAAAGTTTATATATAAAAAAAATAAAATGTGTTGAAATTCACACAAATGCACAGAGTTTCAAAGCAAAGGAACACACCTATTATCTGCATACATATATCTTTTTGGGCGGTAGAAACACTAAAAAGATTTATTTTCTTAATATTTTTTAATAAAACTGAAGTTATTGTTGGTTTTAGTGGATACACTTAGAATATACCTAGTAAAATACTTTCTTATTCCTGCTTAAAAAGTTCTATTATATTTTCAAATCGATTAAATAGTATCTCAGATTGAAAACCAAATATCTTTGGTTCTTACTTAACTTAACTTTACCTAACCTGTAAAAAATCAGCGTGACCATCAATAGAGATCCTTATTAAGCCTTAAGAAATGTGTGTCAATTTAGTATGAAAAGTCATTGGAATTCATTCTGAAGACCGCGAAAATAATACTTAATGGGTTTTTAGTATAATCAAATGGAAATAAAGCTCCTACTGCACTATAGTAACACAGCACAGCCCGCAGGGTTTCTCGTCTTTTTATGTGAAACCATAAACTAAAAACTACGTGCACAGGTGATTCGTTACGCGGGCAGGATAACAAAGTTCAGTGAAACTTTTGTCAGTTAGTCAGTCAGTCAGTAAGTCGCCTGCGATGTCATTAAATATAGCAACACTGATTGCTTCACATTTTTTATTGCCAATTGTAAGCAACCTGACGACCATCAGAATGTTGACAGCAATAAAATTCGAATAAGAAACGTACAGGGTTATATTCTAAAACGACACACAAAACAACCATCACAGGTACCGATAAAAGCAAGGAATGGAATGGATCCTTTGAATTTCAGGGTTTTTATTGTTCTCCTTTAGAATATTTTATAGTTTTCTAATCCATGAGCTTATTATACCTTTATTGCTGGAATTATATATATAAATAGAGCCTTATAGCTATTGGGGTTGACTGTTTTATAATAATAGAAAAGGTAATAAACACTAAACCAAAGAAATAGGAGAAGAAAAGGATATACATAATATAAACAAGGATATTATATTGGGAGTAATTTAAATTGAGGAAAGGTGCTATTAATGGTGACACAATAGGTGGCAATTAAGTTAATTAAAGTGTAATACTTAAATTTAAGAATCAAATTAAGGAAAATATTAGATTGAAAATTTGCGTAAATAAATTTTATGTTATAGAGAAGATATTTAAGGACTTACCAGTCAATTACTTAAAATAGCTTGTTTATAAGTTGGAAAGAATTTGAAAGTTCAAAAGAATTCTGATAATGGTAATTGAAGCCACTTTATAAGTTTAGATATCATTCAAAAATATTGTTCATTTCAAAAAATGTAAATCTTGTACTATAGGCGTGTTTTTTTCTCCCTATAATATAGTCTAAGAAAATAGTTCAATAATAGTAAAAATGAATAGTTGAGCTTGAATATATATGAATGTATTCTCTATTGAAATAGAAGCAAAGTAAATATAAAATAAAATATCATATACCAACAAGGCTTTCCAGTTTATCAGTACCCCAAAAGAAAGTCAGGCTAACACGCCTATTTTAAGGAATTTTGAGGAACTTCAATCCGCTAAAGTTCAAAGAATTAAAGAAAAACGTAAGGACGATAGTTCAAATAAGAAACAAATCTAAAAAAAAAACTTAATGGAGTTTCTTGCGAGTATTCAGTATTGTCACAAGGACCATTACAAAATAATATATACCTACCCTTATAGCAGCAATCATAACAAGTTCTTCATATCCTTTTCTTATATCAAAATATTATACAATAACACTATCAAGATTACTTCTAAATTTCGAAAAATCATCGACCAATAAAAAGAACACATTAAAAGTTTCAACATTTATCACTACTTATCTGATGGAACAACAGGACCCTCGTCCTTCTAAATACTGTATACATATTGTCTCAGATATTGTAGTATACAAGGTGATTTTGTCATGAAGAAATAAAAAAAAGGAAGTTTAAAAAAAATATACCTACTCACATACAACACATCAATTTCGTAAAAAAGGCAGTTATTTTTATTCTTATCTCTACAACAACCAATAATTTTGCTAATATGACATTCTTGTCTGCTTCCAAATAAATGTTTTTTTTTTTTACTAACACAAGAAAAAAAATGTAAAAAATAGCAGTGCATTATAATTCCAAAGATGATATTTGAAAAAAATACAACAACACAAAAAAGTAAAAAGTTCCCTGGGGATTTGAAGGCATATATATAAGAAATATTGTTAAAATCTTTAGTGCCAAAGCAATTTCTTTTATATTCGATCAAGGATATAAGGTTTGCCTTGTGTTCTATTGTAACCTACAAATAAATATTAAGGATTCCACTTTTTTCTACGGGGGGATGTGTTTTTGCATTCAAGAAAAAATAATGTTAAATAAAGTTGGCAGTCTTAGCAGTTATATATAGGTAATATAATATACGTAGCTGTATTTTTTATTAGGGGTTTCAACTCCTGTTGTTGTGGTGATAATAAATTTGATTTTAAAAATAAATTCTTTTCATGATTGTTGAGTAATTTTTCATTTTTTGTATTTTATATTGGTATATCTATATCTCTGAATTGACTTGATATTAATGTTTGTACAGTAAAATTTATATGCTTTAAATTTACGACTTAATGACTGAGTTGAAATGCGCATGGTTTTTAGTCTTCGAATAAGCGTTTATTTATAAATTTTAAAAAATTGGTAGACATCATCGATTCGAAAAAAAAATTACACAATTCAAGAAATTAATTTTTTGAGCTAATACTTTAGCTTTGTGTATGGTCAGAAAACTATCCGTTGGAAAAATGTCAGACTTTACAGATTTTTGTTTCCCTATTCTAAAAAATGAGATTTGTTAGTTGTGTTATTCTTTTCCAACCGACGATATGTAGATTGTAGAAAGCTAGGTATAGCTATACAACTATAGCTAAGCCCACGCCTATATACTTCTTAAAAGAATAAGCGAATACTTCAAGGGTTTAGTCTTTAAAATGTACCGAAGATTTTGACCAACCGAAGCGAGGCAACGAACGGACGGACCAATTAGAGGTGCCATATCAAAAAAATTTTGAAACGGTTAAAAAATATGCACGACTGGATCACTCGAATTTGCCCTTGTGTAAATTCATTTTAACAAAAAATGTTAAAAAGCCAAAAGTGCTAAAAATGGAATTTTTGTTTAATTTTTTTTTGTTTAAAAAAGAAACAATTTTCTAAATTTTTAAATTCAGTAGAAGCATCAGATTTTAAAATTGTATGATAATCGATCAATCTGTTAAAAAATTTAAGGTACGTGAGTAGTTAAAAAATAAGACAATTTTTTCAAAAAACCTCAAAACTCTATGTTGATATAGGTAAAGCAATTTTTTTGTAAAAACCTGAAACGCTGTTTTTTTTATTTTGGTCATAACAGCTACAAAGATTAATCAGTCTTCGAGAAAATTTTTAAAAACCGAAATAGCACTTAACCGTTTTAAATATGACCTACAACAAAAATACAAATTTCACTCTACAGAATCCATAAAAAAACGCTCTGTATCAAATTTTAAGCAAATCGATCTCTCCATCTATGTAAACTCAAGCTCAAATTATAGGGGCTGCACTTACTCACAGACACATAGACCAATGGAAGTTATGAAGAACTTCCTCAAACATCTTTTTAAGGAAACCAATAGGTACTTGCCCTATAGAGCAAGTACAAATTTATACTGACCTATAACTAGTGGGGTACGCAGGGGGATCTGAGGGGGCTCGATTTCTTATCCGAAATAATTGTTTCTTATTTTCGAATTTGTATTTTAAGAACAACAAATTGATTGACAAAATGTCACAACAACTAAAATTTTTTCCTATGTTGCCGTACATTAGGAAGTGAAAATTGTTGGGTGAAAATGATTGAAGAACCGCGATTTTCATATTTCACTTTCATATTTTTGTAATCACTTATAATTGTGATTTTGTTTGATGAACATTTCATTTGAACTCAAACTGAGTACTATAGGCTTAATAAATAAAATGAAATTAAACTGACTGAGGTAGCAATATTTAAAAATTTATATATGGAAACAAATGTTTGAAAGGATGGAACCGAAATAAGTATACCGGAAACTTCACTCCCGTTTTGCAATTCAGGGGCCGAATTACGGCATCAAAGACTGAATGACACGTGAGGGAAATTTCATACGAAATATCGAATATCATCGATATTTTGTATGAAATTTCCCTCACTTGTCGTTCAGTCACTGATGCCGTAATTCGGCCCCAGATTTCTATCCTAATTTGAGAAACGTAATTGAAGTTCTTTGTGTGCTACCAGTGAAGTCTCCACAGCCAGAACTTTCGTTTTCCAGTTTGAGACGGTTAAAAACTTTGTTGAATATTCACAAAGAAATCAAATGTAATCCCTGAAGATATGGTGAATCAAAAAAAAAAAGAGAATGGAATTAATCGAAACTAAAAATATTAAAAAATGATTTAAATTCACTTCATAATTAAGGGAGTGTTTTTTGTGTTTCTCCTTTTTTCCTTTTCTAGATATTTTCATTTTAGTGCTAGTTTTGTTTTAGTGATAGAATAAAAAAAAACCTCTAACAAAATTGAGATTGAGTCCCCCCCAAAAGGAATCCTGCGTACGCTACTGCCTATAACTTCACAGCTTAAATAATTTTTTTAAGCAAGATCTTAAAGTCTTAGAAAACTCCTTTTTATAAAAATAATAACTATACCTGAAAAATTTCTGTAAATGATGATTCAATGTTTCTCTTCAAGATGTGCTAGAGCAGTGCAGTTCAACTAAAATAAGGTATATACAAGCTGACACAAATTTTCCTTTATCAATGAATCGAAGTTTTTAAAAACATTAATGAAGACATTAGCGTTAATTTTTTGAAGACATTAGGGTTAATTTTGTGTTTTTTCTACATCAGATGTCTTTATAAAGTCCTTATTATTTTGCTATCAGAGATTCAATAACAGTTGGTGAAATTCTCAAGTAGGTATACCCATATCCACTCAACATTTAAACATAATTTAACATGTCATGCTCTCGATAAAATCATATAATTTCCCAATGAAACAAGTATGTATATATATCGTTTATAATATTATTGTTGACTGATTTACATTATTTTAATGTACTAATTATTTGTCAATTATGTTTTCCTTAATCACTTACAAAACATCTTTACAGGTACTTGAAGTACTTCAATCATCAAAGGTTTTCCTATCGATTCACCCTTATGTTTGTTAAACTTTCGACCTAAATTCATCTATAAAGGGGTACACTTGATACACCACCCGGAGTGGATTTCCTCTTGCCTTGCGGAAACTAACTACTTTACTTTAAACAAAGAGAAACTATTTCCTTTTATTAGAGGAAAAACTAACAGGCTTTAACTACATTGCTAAACGGGTCTAATTCTCTTTGATCATCCCCGATATGGCGTGTTTTATTGGGTTCATATATAGTTTACACAATGAATTATAGAAAACTCAAGACTTTTTCATGATTTATTTTTATTTGCCACTTTGTACCTTCATTTTTATATTAAATCGAACAAAATTAATATCAATATCAATTGTAACCCAAAACCAATTGGGCGTAAAAAAAAAAGAAATAATAAATCCAACTCCGACAAGAACATTATAGTGTTCATCCGATTAAATTTACAACGTTTACACTTTATAAATACAAAATGTGCAAGACTTTAGAATTTCTTAAAAATTAAAAAAAAAAAAGGAAAGGGTTACATTACAGCTCGCAACAAATGAAAGGCAATTTTAAACGCCACTACAAAAGGGAGCATAAAGCTGTTTGTTGCGTGAATGACAACATTTATTTTCTAAGTTAGGTTATTTAGAGGTTTTTCTGTTAAGGGCACCAAATGTCATCAAGGGAATTAATCGAAGAGAAATGATTTATAAACTTTGTCGACAATGCAACCGATGCGAAATGGTATACAATGCGAAAGGGTTGAAATTCTATAATGTTATTATACCCTTTGGATTTTATTACATAAATTTTTATTTCCTAAGAGTGTTGATGGTGTTTTTGTTGCTTTCTTTAAAATTGAAAAAAAATATATATTGGTTTTAAACCTGAGTTGAAACAACAATACCCATAAAAGTTTGTTTTGAATGGTACTTGTATAAGAAAAAATAAACAAAGTAAATGAAAAATTGGCATTGAAGCGATCAGAGAGAATTTTTCCAAAAACTCTCACTTAGGGTTGATAATTTTGAAAAAATAAGTAATATTTATATGAAATTAAAAGTTTAAATTAACTAACCCTAGAAAAGGAAATAAAATGTATAAAAATTTTGTTTAACTTTTAAAAATAATTTAAATTTATTTATTATATAATATCACAACATATATTTTATTTGATTAAGCAACGCGTTTCGATTTATTAATTTATTGACTTGTGTTGTCAGTCGAAATTCAATTTATGTTTGGTTGTTGTTGTTATATGTGGTTGATTGTTGAAGCTGGTGACTTGTCTCACTATATCTGTCTTGCTCGGTTTGCTTGCTTGTTTTGGTATGTGATTGCTGTGTTGTAAAGTGTGTTTGTTTTAATGGTTAATTTGTCGTTGAGTATTTTGTCTTTTTCGTTCTTATATAAGCTTTAAAGATTTCGTATTCCTCTAAAGCGTCTATGCCTTGTACCTATTTTGTAGAGGTGTTAAGTTCGTGTCAAAGTCTGTGTAATTGTGATTGTTGTCCATCAAGTTTTGTGCCGCCTTCTTCTTAATTTTACACCTTGTCATACAATTAAGAACCGAATAATAATTTTGAAAAAACTTTAAAAAATTAATAATTTAAATTTCAAGCGCTTTTTCAACTGCTGATGATAGATTGAATGAATTTATTCCAAAATGCATTCAAAGAAAGTTGCAAAATTTAAAACTTTAAAATATTATTTTTTTAATGTAATTTGATTCTCAATTTTTTTTTAAATCATTTAAAGGTTCAAAATTTATTACAAGTCTGGTACCCTAAAGGGAAAATTCGAAATTTATTTTAAGCTAATCTAAAACGAGTAGCTCCCATAAAACAATACCGATTTTTTTCCCAAGTATTCTCGAAAACGGCTCTAACGATTTTGACTTTACTTCGTACCTGTAATGACCAAAAATACTGCATTACGGAAATATAGGATTTCAGGGTTTTTTTTAGTAAATTGTATTATTTTTGAATTATTTAACTGTAGATTTTTAATGCCTTGACAAAGTTCGTTATAATTTTGCGATTTGGTGCTTCTAAATAGTCAAACACTATTGCATCTTAAAATTTCGAAAATATTTTTTTTTTTTAAATTAAAACTTTACTGGATTTTTAAAAGTTGGAAATCTATGACCCAAACTGACTTCGATCCAAATGGTGCGCCATTGTAAAGGGTTTTCCAATAAGGGCTTGACAACTTTTTTTTAAAATAAAACCCAAACCGTTTGAGATACAGTAAAACCCGCTTAAGAGAAACTGCAAAATGTCACAGTCTTTCTTTCACTTAAACGAACCCCGCTTAAGTGTAAAAAAATTTCACTTAAGCGGAGTCCGGATAAGTGAAAAAAAAAATTGCACTTAAGCGGATTTAAAAATTCTAGAAATTCAAATGTCATTTTCGTGATGAAAATTTGGTGGAGTGAAAAATAAAAAAGAAGTAAAAGTGTTCCGCAAATTTTTTGTTCTGTTGTATTAAATTTTTTTTCACTTAACAGAGTTTTTTTCAATGAAAAATATTAAATTTAACTGAAAATATTTTTCAGGTATCCGGGTTTTCACTTAAGCGAGTTTCGCTTAAGCGGAGTGTTATAAAGGTAATTGGTCGACAAATACTCGGGGATGAAAAAAGTGTTTCAGATAAGCGGGTTTTATCTTAAGCGGGTTTCTCTTAAGCGGGTTTTACTGTATTTCAAAAACTTTATTATCGGCTTGAAGTACAATCAAAACATTTATGAATGGAACTCGACTTTGTTCATATGGCCACCGCGGGTACGTTTGGAGCGGTCGATTCGTTGGACCCAATTTTCGATGACTCGTCCACACATTTCGGCCGAAACGGCCGCTATTTCGCGTTTAATATTGGCTCTGAGCTCTTCCAACGTCGTCGGCTTGTTGGCATAAACCAATGACTTAACGTAGCCCCAAAGAAAATAGTCTAAAGGGGTTAAATCGCACGAACGAGCCAAAATACGCCATAATGTGGTCTGAGCGATGCCCAATTCTTGAGAACGCCGTGGAATTGACTGATTTGGATCGTTTGCTACGGACGCCTGAACGGCAGCGATATTTTCGACACTTCGACCAACCCGTTGTCACATCACACAACGAATATGTGAACTTTTGCACTTAACTTGTTATATCCTGTCTAATAGGGCGAGAATTACGACGGAAAATTGGAGTTAAAGTTCTTAAAGTTGCGGTCACTGACTCCGAATTTCGGTATAAAATTTTTATAATTTGCAGACTCTCCTCGTTCGTGTACTTTACCATGATAAAAATGTTGAGTTTACTAAATAAATTTACAATGACAGTTCGATGATAAGTGAAAGGGTGCGTTCACAAATTAAATTCAAAGTTATATTTTGTTTTTATTATTTAAATAATTTGGGCTTACAGATCTTTATCTTGTGAATGCAAATAAAACACTTATTTCATCCTTTTTCCGACGTTTCGTTGGTTTTTTCCAACTTCTTCAGGGTATTTGATTTATTAGGTTTTACTATTGGGATACAGTATATATATAAATTTGAAATAATAATTATATGTTTTTTTATAAATTAGACTTACAGATTTTACATTAATATAATTATTTTATCAATTGTAGTTGACAATAATTTTTTAAACAAAATAAATAAATAAATAAATAAAAACAACATTAAAACTTTTTACACTATTGACGACGGACGAGAACCTTAACTCTATATCACAGACTCTTGATTGCCACACTGTAATTGTTGTTGATATTGTCTATGTCTTCTTTCGTATTCATCGCTCTTGTCAGTTTTTGTTGAATTCTTAAGCTTTCCAATGTATACCTTGTATTTCCCTTCTCCTCCTTATCTAGAATCAGCTGTGTTTCGTCTATATGTTGTGCTAATCCAGTTGTCATCTTGTGTTTTCGTATATCAGCCTGGTGTTCTGCTATTCAAAGTTGTCAAGTCCATATTGGAAAACCCGATATATGGCCAGCTTAAGAGTTCTCAGGGATGAATTCATGCATTTTTTCGTATGTCACGATTCTTCATATAGTTACAGACCAAAACAGAAAATATGTGAATTCTACTAATTGAAACCACAGATGAGGTTTAGTACAAATATAATACTTTCATTATCGTCCACAAAGTACCTTAACCACAACATAAACATCATAAATCCTCCAAATATACCACAAAGCGCATTTTCGAATGTTTGTTCTATTAAATCAAAAGAACCATCAATACTTTACTTCTTATACGATTCACTATTACAACCTAAGGATTAAATTTGAAAATCTATATCTACGAGTCCAACTTGAACGTATACAATGCCAAATGCAATGAAAACACACATCAAGGACTTCGTTTTAATTAAGATAATGTAAAGTTTCATAGCTATCAGCACAAAGTGCAGAGCATTATGGCTATACTATACGAGGATGTATTTCTACGACTTTGGTGTGACTCTCTATACAAGTTATTATGTGGAGGAATGGTGACATCGAAATAATTAGAATCACATGCCCAACATGACAAGGTAACGACTCTCAACGGTGTACCCGCATATGTATATACGCAACGGAATATACGGGGGTAATCCTTTTACCCTGGAATAGGTATATACTGGCAATAAGAGCAAAATCTAATTTCAAGTAGAGTAAAACGTCGAGTACTCTTGGTAATATTTCTACGATAATGGCGCCAAACATGAATGTCGTTGTCGTTTGGACAACAAATCCAATATATCGGCTTCTACGGGACTCTACGCTATATACAGCTATAAAACATTTCGAAGGAGTGGAATGGAAGGTGCATCGTCATCATCATCATCATCAGTAGATACATTAGATGTTGTCGTCGTCGTATATCTGAGATTAACTTTATTACACGACGAAGAATCTAATTCGATTATCTTTGCCGATGAGTAGTATGCTTGTAATGTATGAACCTAACCTACACACAAAACGCACTCAGATCTCACACTTTATACGATATTTGTAACATATACAGAAGGACTGACTGCGTTCTTCCACTTCAGGAACTCATCCTTCTTAGTTGCGGTTTTGCATTGACTTGGAGGTTTTGTCAAAGCAATTTGCTGCCTTTTAGTTGAATGCAAGTCGCAATTATCCTTAAAATGAATGGAATGTTTGAATGACATGGATGGGACAACGACACAACGACCGACGACGTTGCGTTGGATTTAGGTTTGAGTTTGGGTGGAATTTATTATACTCGCACTTCCCTTTTCAATATGTACAGTACCTACGCACTATATATATAGGGATTGTCAACGCTAATTAAAATTCGTTAGTTTGAATCGAATAAATACATACCTATTGGGGATAGGTAAATTATGGGATAGGACATTACATTTTCTATTCAAGAGGGGATACATCTATCTATTTATATTGATTATAAAAGTAATTATGTATAATAAAAAGTAAGAGTGAGAGTTAGAGTGCTACATGCGTGAAGTTTATTAAATAAAAAGGTGACTTACGGATAAGATAATTAAATTAGAAATATAAAAAAATTCACCTGACGCGGTAACCAAAAGTAGTAGATTAGTATCGAAATGTATTTATGTAATAAATGAAAACAGAGATAACTTTAAATGTAAGTCAATGAATATGGAATCAGAATTATCAATGTACCTATAACTTTTTAGGCTTTTGCGGTTGTTTATAGACGTTATTAGAATTATCCATTCAAAGTGTGAATTTAATGGGTTCTGTCCAACTTGTGAAATGAGCAAAAATTTAAGCTTTTCATTTAATGTTCCTTCTTTATGACAGATAGGTAAGCTTCTTTAAAATATACTGCAATTGAATGCATCCAAGAGTAATTATAGTTTAAGATTTACACGTTTAAGATAAATACTCCCGATTAAAGTCTTCCATTTATGAGAAATCTAAAGCTTCGATTAGACGGGTCAATGTAAATGGTCAACGCTTTAACTCACTGATGTCAAATTAACCAGGGGCGGACTAGACCACCGGGAAACTAAGATTTTTTTTCCTGATGGAAGAACAAAAAGTGCATGAAAGCCCCCGAAATACTTACTGTTCTTTTAAAAGAAAACTTTCTCATAAAATTGGATTTCTAAAAGCCTTAGAGTAAAGATAAAATTTTTGTGGCCCCAGAGGAATCTGAAGAAGCATACACGGCTCTGTTAAATGCCCCTACAATGATGGGTTCCTATACAAGATTATTTTAACGAAGACTAAATAGTTTAGCTGATGTGGCCCTATATTAATTTTTATCACAGTACACTCAGACACTATAAACGAAACTATAGTTAGTTCTCCCACACTAAATATTGAGCTTTATTGCCCCCACTGGTAGCGTTAGGAGGCCTCTAAATTGATCTGAGTAAACTTAATATTCTATAGGGTATTGATGTATTTCAGTTCATTTAAAGGAACGGTTTTACACAAAAATTCAGGAGCTAATTCTTTTTCACTCCATCACTAATTCTTTTCCACCCATACTACCATTTGGGGCCCTTTTTCTTAAAGTCCCGTGAGGCCCTTATTGACATATCCCAGTCCGCACCTGAAAACAACGTTGAATTCAGTCCCAAAGTTTTCTAGGCGTGTCATTAGTAATCGTCCATGCGGAATACATGTCAATGGTGGCAAATGACAGCTGCTATGACACTTCCGTTCCCACTTGTGTCGATACTTTAGTTGCTACTTGCTTTGACACTTGCCTTAAATCTCGCGTTGACACAAATTTAAAGGTCAATGCGTTGATTATTTTGTGTGACAGTGTAATCATCGTGTTTCCGCAGTAAATTCAAACAATTTCAAAATTGTGATTTTTAGAAGTTTAAAAATCCATCGACATCTTAGCCATCCTTAAATGGACTTGGACAGTTTTTAGCTCGATAGCTATAAGCAACAAACTATATTTTGACGTAAATGAAGTATTTCAATGCAAATTTCATTCAAATGTCCTACGAAATGTCTCTTTTCGGAGCAAAAAATGTTACACACATAAAATTTTGGAATTTTTCAGTCCATCAACATTGTAGGGATTTTTTGTATGAAATTTGACAGAAGTCGTGAAGTGGTCGCATTGATTTAACATTTTAACCTCGTGTTATTGTCAAAGCGAAAAATAAAAGTTTTTGTTCTTTTCAAATTCGAGTCACCGTTAAGTTTGATATGTCAACACGTTGATACTAAAGGGTATATAATACACATTGACACATATAACACGTCAACACATTTTGCGACAACATTGACCGACTGGCGTCACTCCTGTTATCGTCAATGTTTCATTCGTTGAAACAGTCTACTTTGACAGTAGGTATATATTGATGATATTTTTTACGATGCACGTCCAGGAATCAAAGCATTCACCATTTACGTTGCCCATCTAATCGTAGACTATAATACCTAGCAAAATCCAAAGTAGAACACTAGAAAATTATTGGATTTGTTTCTTTCAAGATCTTCAAAATAAATCTTCTATTCATTCAAGTATAGGCAAAGTTTTAACTACATATAGCTACTATAGCTCCCGCACCGTGAGAACCTTTATGTAGCATCGTGAAAAAGATGTCACGCCAAAAAACCTTCCCAAGACCTTCTCTTCAAATAAATAAATGACCCTTCAAACTAATGACGCATGCAAATTCTGAAAATTACGAGATAACTTTTCTCGATTACCATGTCCAATCTTCTCAAATGATGATGCCCACTCGCATATACTTGATCTATATGACCTTATCAAACCAGATTCCCAGGAAACTACACACAAAAGTCCATTATCATATCCATTCATCATTTGGTCACTAAAATTCGACTTGTGCAAAATTACACAGGAACAACTTTTCTGGAGTACTGTCAACCTCCTCACCCCAAAAACCCAATAGATATAATTAGTTCGTATATAGAAATTGATTCATCGCGATGTTGAAGTGTGAAGTAATCCCAGTAATCCGATTTCAATGGAAAAACTACAACCGCATCAGTTTAGCCCCGTGCCCAGTGTTCATACCCGTTACCCAAAAAAAAAAAAAAAACATTTGAAGTGAGAGAATGAAAAGAAAACATAAATTTGTTTCATGTCACGTGCTGCTGAAAATACCGACAAACATTAATCCGCACCACTTCCAAATTCGATATGCTCTGATTTTTTTTTCGGGAAGAACGGGAACATGTTATCATCACACACAAGAAGAAAAGGAACCCGAAAAGTCTAGAGTATAGGTAGGTATGGTTTTTGTATAATAATGTTGTCGTTTGTCGGGGTTAAAATAAATGAACTCATCCCTCTGGGTCTGACTTTTCACTTTTCACCCCGATGCACCCATTTTTTCTTATTTTTTTTTTTTTTGTTGAAGTGCCTGTCGAGGCGGGTGCCATCATTTGTCCGTAATTATTCTGAGTAGTCAGTATATATAGATTGTTCTTGCAGGACCTCGAGAGAAAATTGACCCCTTTTACCCATCAGCACTTTCTGCATTCTGTGTGGAAGATAACTGATTCTTTTCATTTGGCAACAGAACCAGAGTCCGGGAATATTTTTCATTTTTAATGTAGCAAAATGAAAACGGTGATAAACGTGTAAAATAATCTCCCAAGCATCTCCGCAGGATATCCTTCGAAGCAAGAATTTTTTGTCATGTTTGTTGTAGCAAAGCAACATAGCAAACAAAAGTCAGAGTGATGTAAGAATTCTTTGTGCAGTGTGGCGCAAAAAACAAGCTAAAACAAAAAAAAAAAACACACAAAATGGGATAAAATGATATCCTTTATATCCTGCAGAAGTTAAGCAGCTTTTCGTGCATTTATCATTTCTCGTGTGCTGCGATTAATTTTTGCCTCTAGAAATAAAAATAAAAAATAAAAGAAAAATAAGTAAAAATAGTACCCGGTAGCACGATAAGCGAAGAAGAAAAATGTTGCTCTAGATTCTATTAGGTCCCATTGCTTTGCTATGATGATGTCAGAGTGCTAAAAGTTCAAGCGGAAAATTCTTCTATGAATTACCGAAATTATTTTCTTTATTTTTTTTTTTGCGTTTTTTTTCTATAATTTATTTTTTTATTCTTTGATGTAATATGCAACTTGGTTGAATATAAGTTCACAAAGGAATGCCTCGAAGGCATGTTGTCTGTCTGTTTCACTTGTTATATTTTGAGGACAAGTGAGTTCTTTTATTTTTAGTGTTAATGATATATCCTTCGAATATACAAGAAAATCCGTTTACCTAGACAGAGGAGACAGAAATAACAAAGAGGTTTTTATTCACATTTTTTTTTTGTTGTTTGTCATTTGCTTTGAGGTAGCTGTTATCCGGAACATTCAGTCTATATAGGTATAATGTATGTAGGTACCTCTATCGTATTGACATTATAAAAATGATAATCCTTGATATTTTCAACAAAGAAAAGAATATGGTCTTAGGATTTTTCTCACACTCTCATGAATTCTAGTCTTTTAATTTGTTGTTAATATATAAAATTAAATGTCAGAGAGTCATTTAAAATTACAGCAGCTCTAAACTCGATCTTAAAAATTCCTTAAAGTGACTATTAGTATGTCTGTTTGGTAACTTTCTTTTCAACAAAATTCAAAAAAACTGAGTTTTTTTCTATGGGTTTTGTAAGCAAATATTGAAATTTTGTTTAAATTTGTGCAAATTCGCAAGAAATTTCACGTTACCAAACAGACCAAATATGCAAACCTATCGTGCTATAATTTTTTCATACGAAACAGTGTCTATTTTTGAGCATTATAGGTTGGAAACAAAAAAGAAATAAAATACGAGAAATGGATCGTTTTGACACCAATTCTATGTTCACCATTTGATTTCTGCAAAAAATCTTAATTTATGAAAAAAAAAAAATAAAATTGTTGGATGGGCTTTTAAAAAAAATACCTACATATATTTTAATATATATCTGGTAATTTTCGAAGTAGGTACCTACCTACAAAATTTTCAAAAAAAAAGATTTAAAAATCCTAAATTTGTTGTTCTGAAAAATTTGTGAAGCTCCAAAACCAAAAAAAAGGAAATTAGTTCTATGAGAGATATCGTTACTATGTAATGATGTAAAATTTGTTAATAAAAAATTTTAAACAAAATCGTAGTAGTCGTTTTCTACTCTAGGTTTTTAAACACTTGTATGCGACTTAGGTTATTTTAGATTAAAAGAATAAATTTTGTTTAAAATCTGCTTGATAATGTTGGCTAAGTGCCAAGTTTTGTAAAAATTCGCCAAATAATTTTGTTTTCAAAAAACAAAATAGTTTTGAAACCTTTTTTTAAATCAAAAAATTTTTTTTTTATAATCTTGGTAATTTTTTTTTTAATATTCTCCATAAAAAAACTAATAAGAAATAAGTTGAACCGATTTTAAAAAATTGAAGATAAAAAATAATATATATATATATAAATAAAACCCCCCGCCAACAATGCGAATATCCTACGGATGGTTTCTTCAAAAGTGTTGTTTATGTACAAAGTTTAACCGAGAACTTCAAAGAGATGGTCAACAAAAATCTTAAAAATGTTCGTTTAGCTTTTAAGTCCAACCAAACACTTGGACATCTTTTCACCAAATTGAAGGCAAAACCTGGTAAGGACAAATGTACGGATGTAATTTATAAGATCAATTGTAAAGGCAAAACTGGTTAACCTTGCCCCTTGTGTTACATTGGGACGACAAAACAATTTCTTCGTCAAAGAATGTCAAATCATAGGTCCGACATAAACATCAATAATCCAGCCAAAACTGCACTCGCCAGCCATGTAATTGAAAGTGGCCACTCTCCCGACTTTGACGGTGTCCAAGTTCTCCAAAGAGAAACCCACACTTCCAAGCGGTACACTTTAGAGACACTTCATATTCTAAATAACAAGAACAACATGAATCGAAAACAGGACACACAGAATATTTCAGCGGTATACTGCTCCCTCGTTTCAAAGTAAATAATGCGTAATCTACCTCTCTCTCTTCAGTTATTGACTCAACTTCTTCATCGGAAGTCTCATTGTTTTGTTTTCATAAATTGTATTTTATAAATTATTTAAGTTTACTATGTAAAATTTAAACTACGTTTATAACTCTTAAAGTGTAAGTTTTACTTTTCACTGTATATTGTTGTTGCATAACATTGTGATTAACTATATTTTTATTTTATATGTAATAAAGTTCACCCTGAAGAAGACAGCAACCCCTGTCGAAACGTCGGGAAAAGTAAATGTAACAAATCTTGTTTCATTGCTAAAATTATTGTGACCAAAACAACCGAAGGAAAAAAATAATGGTTCTATGAGAGGTGCCATTTATATAACCAAATAAAAAAAAAATTGTAAAAAATATGCCTACATGTATATGTAAAAAATTGCTGGATTATTTTTAAAAAGTTTATGGCACGTTTTTGAGAAAAATGAAATTTTCATAAATTATTTAATTTGTACGGCAGTAGCGTAGGATTCAATTATATTGGTACATAGGTACCATTATTTTTAGTTACAAAAAAAAGTGAAAAAACGTGTCGGGGAAGTGCCCAAAATACACTATAAGGTACCAAGTTAAAAGAAAATCGAACCAACCGTTTAGACTGCAGCCGAAAGGGCAAACAGACAGACGGACAGAATTTCGGGATGCACTTTTTCGACTTCTATTCGAGTTGGAACTGAAAAAGTATTGTTTTATTTGTGTTCTAATCAATAAATTATTTACATAATATCTATATTTCTTTTATATTTTACTCAGATTTATGGTAAGTTATTTTTAAATGTCTTTTATGCAATTTTTCAAACTTTGAGACATATATCATTTACAAAACATAGTTTTTGCTTTCTTACTAAAACTTACCCTATTTTACCCAACTTATAATTGAATTTTTAATAAATTCCGTCTTTTTCGCTAGAACTTAAAATAATTCCTTTATTATATCTATATCTATAACTTTTCGTAGAAATAACTGTTTCAAAAAGAGCTTGCTGTATACTTAGCTTAATTTTCATAGTTTTTTCGTCATCGCAACTAACAAAAAGTTGAAGAAGATTACATAAAAATCTCTGCTATTTTCTTATAGTTAGTTACCTACCTGCTTATAATTTTCAACACTCCTGGCAGATAAGTCGCATTAAGAAATCTTTAAGTCGAGGAAAATTTTGATAGACTTCGTCATAAAGAAACTTACAACACAATTATTATATCCAGTTAGTAAAAGCATGCAGCTTAAAAAACTCAGATAATAATCGCAAAGTTGTTTGTGCCTTACCATTAATTATACCCAAACACAGACCCTCTGACTTTTAAGTGGCAAGTGCCAATCACACATATGACGGAATGACAAAAATGACAGATACCAATCAAGAAACATTTTACTTTATAACTTACATATTCCCTCTAGGTAGGTATATAACAAAAACTACAATAATTAACCTCTCTTTAGTGCGACATTTCGAAATTGCTTCAATTAGTCAATCATAAAATATGACCATATTTTTTTCCAAAAACATATGTTTAAACAAATTTTTTTATTTGCCAGCCCAATAAAAAGAAACAAGAAAAGATAAAAATTAATATCCCGCCATCGCACCATATACCACATAACCAACCACCTACACACGCAATATTCATATACTTATATAGAGCTACTCCTTTTCCTGGATTTTTGTCCATCCGAATCGCGTATACCATAATTGCATAAAGGCGTCGAGAATTATTTTATCGCCTTGAAACCATCGAAATTCCTAATTACGAAAAAAAAAAAAAAAGGTTGTAAAGTCAGCGGCCTTTGACGTAAATTGTTATATGCGCCAAAGTCAAAACACCAACAATAATAAGCCCACCATCAAAAGGATGAAGGACCGAGGATGAGGAACTATAGGAAATAAGGGTGCGCGTGCCATAGCCATGCGGCCAACTGAACAATTAAATTTAAAAATTTTGCGATTTGAATTAAGATAAAGTTGTTTATCTTCACACAAAGATCAGTCACGGCAGATGTCCACCTTTATTTTATTTTTTTCGTTTAACCTTATACGTAAGCCTTTATCAAAAAAGAATGTCGCGCGTATATAGGTATAGGTATTGTAAAAGCGTGAAATGCCCTTTAACGCTCCGTTTGTCATATTGTTTAACCCTTTTTAGCTTCTGGTGTTTAATGTGCGCTTTTTATGCGCCACGTCATAAAAAAAAAAATAAACCATAATAAAATTTAATGCAAATGCTATTATTTTTTCGTTTTGTATTTTTAAATAAAATTTAAAAATTCTGTATTTTTCAACACAAAAACCACATCTAATTTGTTGCTTTAATTACATTATGTTGACATCAGGACTCTTCCAGAGCAGAGTTTTTTTTTTTTTTGTAAAAAGAAAAATCCTTGAAGAATATATACGATTTCCCCCTTTTAAAAATCAATGCATATTATACACGTGCACTCCAAATGGAAAGCACGTGTGAATACAAATGCATCCTGGTTCCGCCTTTGTACCATCCTTGCAAATATTTTGCAAAAATTGATTCCTTTTCTTCATTTTTCTTTTACTTTGATCAATACCGCCATATCAAGGACAAGCTATTTTACAACATCGAATGTATGTATACCTAATAGGGGTTGCATTCTATACATCCAAATTGCAAAAAGTGTTTACCCCTTTATTTTTATAATATTATAGGGATAAATGCACTTTTCGCATTCTTATTTTTCTTTGTTAGAAAAACGAACCTTTGGAATTGATCAACCATTAAATTATGTATTATGATTGAGGTTTTGACTGGAAAGGGGGGGATTGATTTGTCTTCAGATATACTCTTTAGTCCTTTTTAGTCACTTCTGGAACCAGTAATTTGCCAAATTGACGGGTTAACAGCGGCGTTCTATACCTCTCCTCTACTTATAATGAGCTGTGTGTGAACAAGGGGAAACACCCAAATATTAATACCATTATGTGGGTCTGGTTACTAGGTAGGTATATATTTATTAATTAAGATGAGATTTTATTTTGAAGAACAACTTCATGTCAAAATAATTTTGAAGAATTGCATTTTCAAGTTTATGGTCAAATAAATTATTGAGAAAGAATTTATTAAAAGGGTTGCATAATGCAGGACTGTGAGAAATGCAAATAGTGACTCTTGGGAACCTATCCAACATTTAAAATTCTTAAGTCGAGTAGAGAGGTAAACAAATACAATTTAGTTATTCTTAACTTAGGATTCGCCTGATCTTTGTGGCATAAAAAGCTAAATTGAGTTAAGAAACGTATGAAAAAAAAAATACTACAGAATATCCTCTTGTATTTTTATTTAGACTTTCGCTGAGGGAAAAAGTGCACATTTAAAATCAATAGTTCACACAAAACACCAATTTTTGTGGATATTAAGTGAAATTTTGCCTTTCAGCTATTGAAGATATTGACATGTAATTAGATGAAGAGTAAGTATGTTATGTTTTAGCAAATTTTTGAGAAATAATGAATTAGAAATTTTAAAAGTGTATCCTTTTTCCTTCAAAAACACTTTACATTGAATGCTTTCAAATGACTTTTAAAATTGTCATTTTCTAATTGAAATTGTTCCCTTATAGTCTAAATACAAACACTCTTAATATTTTTTTAAGCGTGAGTCATTAAATTTTACTTTGTTAACTTTGAATTTAAAAGTAAAGCTTTTCTTTGCATCTTAAATTTGCGAAAATTTAAATTTAAACGGCTTCACGTTTAAATTTGAAGTGATTCGTGTTGAAGCTAAAAAAATGAATTGTAACTTTCACATTGAATATGTTTCAATACGGTTGTATTTCATAAATATTAACTTTTTTTTCCAAATCTCCAATCTTATAATTTATGGTGTTAAGTAATACCCCTATATATTTCCTATACTATAGTATCATTTTCAGCTATAACCTTTAGAAATAGTCAATTCTCACAATAGTCGACATATTTATTTATTATCATTAACTTAACAGATAACACATTGCAGACTTTTAAGGTGAACAAACCCTATTACCAACACAGAGGAAAAAGGTTCTGTCTTATTCGAATTTTTCTATCTCACTACGTTTCTTTTTTATAAAAGAAAAAAAATCATCTTATGTTGGGAAATAGCATGGTGATACAATGTAAAATATCTTAAGTCCACATAAGATATTGTGTTGAAGCGAATAAAAAAATTTGAAGTATACTTAAGATTATTTCATCTTATAAGAGTTTGTAAAAATTGTGAAAAGGTAAAACATCTTAAGTGGACTTAAGATACCTTACCGCGTGCAAACCCCAAAAAAAGCACACCCTTAATTCGACTTAAGATTTTTGAAATCAATAATTTAAAACAAATTAAAAAAGGGCACTCTATAGCTTAAGTCATAATTTGCCTTACAACTCAATAATAATATTAACGATACCTTTTTACAATAAATTAAAAAAAAAAAGTTAATAAAATTTGACCTCTAAAAAGTTTATTCTAAGAAGTCTATGTTTAAAAGTTTTTTTGGGAAGCTCCTTCCGGCAGTTTTTTTGCTCTCCTGAAAAATGTTAAAAATTGGCTCAAGATACTTTACGTTTTTCGTCGAGAATTAATTTTATATAACTTAACAGGCATACTGTCAAATCAACACTGTTTTCAGTTTATATATGAAGTTTCATTTCACTCTGCTACTTTTTCAAACACTTATGAAACAGACGATTTTAGAAAATTAACATATTCTATGAACACATTCAGTGCTAAGTTAACCCCAAACCAGATAAATTTTATCAGTTAAATAATTGTAAGAACAAGTAAATTGAAATTTACAAGATGCATTGTTAAAATAGCCCACAATTATAAAATAAATAAAATTTGTGACATGACATGACAGCTCGTGAAGAACAAGATCCTATATTGACTTAAACAATACTCTCAACCATTCCTGGTTTTCGTGGTATCGGAGGGGACCTAAAATGTTCAGCATACTGCATAGTATATAGTTTGAATGAATGTTTGAAAATTTTTTTCTTATAAAAATTTCATGTATATGCACACTAAAATAGTGCCGCGCGTTTATTTAACAATCAGTATAATAATTTTTTTAATTTTAAAGTTTTCTGCAACTTTTTATGGGAAAATTCACCTGATGCAAATCTGACGATGATAGAGCGATTCTTTGAAATCTTTCAAATACAAAAAAACCTTCTTCGACGAGTGTAACAAAATTAGAGTCGCACTAAAATCACTTTCATTCAATGACCTCTTTCGTGTCTTTTTATAAGCCTGGAACTTACTGAAGCACCTCCTGGGGGTTAATCCCGGACCTATGAGCCACCGATATCTATTTAAACAAAATAAATTAAAATGTAAAATTCAGCAGAATTTGTGATTGACTGAGTTTTTCCCCTGATAAAAATACTTTCTAAGGGCTTGGCTCATTTCTGAAAATAGAGGAATATGTCTAAAGTCATTAAAGCATTTGACTCGGAAAACATCGCCGGAAAGCTGGATTTTGGGATATAGCCTCCTCATGGTGTTCTTAAGAAATGAGCGCCGATAACAATTTTACAGAGGGCAACTTTATATGACCGGGGCGGTGGGAGGTGCAAATTAAAAAAAAAAAATCTAAAATACAAAATGAATATTCAAAAGCATCGGCAATATTTACAAAGTTAAGTTATAGCTTTTTTGTAAAGCCAGAAATACATTCCTTAATTATGTTTTTAAATAAAGCACTAAAATAAATAAAATAAATATAAATTATTTTCGAACTCAAAATTTTAAAAATTAAACTCAAAAAAAATTTATAACAGGTAAAATAACCTTATTTAGTACTGATTTTGGTTATAATTTTCGATACTCTTATTAATTTTTAATCGAATGCTTAAAATCAGATCGCTGTTAGTCTTTTAGTTTTTAAAAAATTGAAATTACAAAAACTACTTTTTTCTCAGAAACATTCAAAGCGTTTTCATATCATTGAACAATTAAAATGGCGGAGAGGGTGTGGTTGTTGATTTTTTTTTACCTATACCAACCATATTAAATAACGTGTCAAAAATCTAGAATCACCCGATATTTCTTAGGGTAAAACTTCTTCATTGATTGGAATAATTTTATACTTTAGATAAGAAACTCAAAATCACTTCTTTTTTTGTTTAAAAATTACCGTTTGAATGTTAAGGTTAACGAATTTTTTTGTATCAAAACTCATAAACTAACGATTCAAACCTGCACTCGGATCTTATATACAAATGAAAAATATACCACTTCCTGCTATCACAAACTACAAATCTAATGATTTCTTTGTTGCACCTTTCATTGAAACTTGTCATACCCTATATAAGAATTGTTAACATCAATCAAAGGGATTATCTAGACCATCGTCTACATATTAATACCATATATCTAAATTCTACACATCAATTCCCATATATCCAATTACCCAAATACACTATTAGCTAATATCAATTTATTCAATTATATGATATACAGAAATGTATCTATATAAAAATTTCCATTCAAAAGATACAAAAAATGTTGACTTCATTCCACACCATTATTATATGTGTGTAGGTATAAAGAAAACCATTTTTGGTTCCGTATAACAAGAATGTCAACACCCGAGAACAATACTCCTCTATAATATGAGTCCTTAGTTCCCACAATATATTATTATATGGGAATCTAAGGTAACCCACCTATAGCGTGCTTTAGCAATATTAATGAAAATTCATTTTTTTTGTCCAAACAAAGGAGAATCAAACTTCGAAAAGGAAAACCAAAAGGTCCTCGTAGGTCAGTTTATGATTAATTGATGCCACTGTAATTCTGGACACATCCAGGAGAGAGGGTCTATAAAATTCCCGAAATAAAAGAAACAAAACTAAATATTGTATATTCAACCTTTCGTGTGAGTATGCCAAGAAGATTACCTGGATTGCACTTGGACTCTATAGGTCTCTGTATTGTGTATAAGAGGGCTGAGACGGGTTAGGGCAATAATACTCATTACATCAGCAAAGGCACGTTGTTGTTCAAATCAGTGTCATTCGAGTATATTAACCCCCGCTGAGGTTATTGTACCGGAGACTCCCTCGGTTAGTATAGATTTTCGTATACCCTTATCAACCCGGTGTCGGTGCAGTGGTGGTGGCCGGTCCAACCCACTTAATGTGAAAGAAAAATTTGTCATTTTTCAAAAATCCATTGACCGCAAATCACTTTCTTACCCTTCCTGTAATGGATGATGACCATCAGGGCGCCCATAGGAGGTGGGTGGAGGTGGCTTCTATTTTGTCCCTAATATTTGCATTTCCTGTCCAAGTGGCTTCTACACACTCACACCTTCCGTTCGAAGTGGCATGTAATTAATTTTACAGTTTTCATTCGATATGTCGCCCTTCCCTTTAAACGAACAAAATTTAGCGGAAGTTCCATTTGGAATCTTGGTTGATGGTGGTTGTGTTATTTTTGCATGATGACGACATACTTTCCAACACTTATATCTACCTATATACCTAACCTACCTACTGTTATACAAAAATCCAACACTCTCTTGAATAAAACTTCTTTTACAAGGAGTGGGTGTGATGAGTTTGAATTCATCCTGATGGTAGGTACATAGCTATATGTATGTGAAATAATAATTAATGATTTCTCATCCTGTTTTGATGAATCTTTTGTGTATAAGGCATTTTTCAACAGGCCCGACCGTTATCTAAAATTGTGTGAAGTGTGAAAAGAGATGAATTTTGTAGATAGGACATCATCGTGAACGGATGCGGATGTGTGATGTGGACTGATGTGTGGCACACGTTCCTTTTAATTTAAAATGCCACCATATATCTATCTCTATATTATATACTCAAACTCAACTCTCTCATTTTACACTTAGTTAACGGATGGGTGTGCAGGAAATTGATGATAAGTTAAAAAGGGAATGATAGCGAGAAGATACGTGATAACGATTAAGTGCGGGATTAAAATCTAGAAATTGCAATTTTTGTAATTCCTTTTGCAATTATAAGGCACTTCCCTTTAGAGGAATTCCAAGTTTATATTAATGTTGATTTTATATTCATGGTTCTTTGCGGTTGGTAAAGCCAAAACTTGACAGAAGAAAGTAGAAAATCTTATTTCCTTAAAATTTTAAGCTAAGAAGTAAAATCAATTTTTTTTCGAGTTTTTAAAATTAGAAAAAAAAATCAAAGGAAAAAAGGGTTCCAAGTACCTACCTAATATTAAAGGTCTCATTCTTACCATTTTCTATTTTATTGAAGTCTATTACAAAATTTCTTAGACTGAGGAATAGGTATTAGGTAGGTACACTAAGAATATAACTTAATTTCTTAACAAAATTTACTCAACCAGCTAAGAGGAAGACAATACCTATACAGACTTCTTAACTCTTTTAGGTACGAACAATTTTAAAAGTTAAAATAACTCGAACATTTTATTTGAATTCAGAGAAGAAATAATTATATTGAACCGTAGATATATCTCTATATATAGTAGGTACATATTAAATATACCTTGGAGTAAAAAATAAAATAACTTATATTATAATACTATAACTATTACAATTTAAGATTTTGTTACCACAGTATATTTGGGATCATGGCGTCGTAATCTTGAATGACGGAAATCTCGAACTCAAAAAATCTCGAAAAAACATTTTTTTTATCTAAAATGAAAAAAATCTCGAATGCACAAAAATCTAGAATAAACAAAAATTTCGAAAGACTTTATCTAAAAAAAAATCTGGAAAAAAATATATTATTCGAAATTTTTTGTTTTCCCTATTTAAAGAGTTTAAACTCAAATATAACTCATTATATATTCAGTTTATTATTAGGGGTATTCCCGATCCGATGCAAATTGGTCTTGCATCATTGCAAAAGTGCAAAGTTTTTTTTTTACAATGGGGTTAGGGTATAGCAATTTTACACTTTTGCATTTTTGCAATGATACAAGACCTAGTTGCATCGGATCGGGAATACCTCTATTATTTTATATTTTTCGGGCCTCCTGCGATAATATATAGTTGTGTTGTAGATGACGATGACTAAACACGGTTATTAAATGCAGGAGCCACTGGCATTGGTTGCATTGCTTGGCACTTTCAGCTCTGTGAATATTACACATAATCCTACTTTGCTGCTCACCTTCTGCAAGATTTGCTTTTTTCATAAATTTTGTGAAATCGAAAAATTCAGCAGACGAATCCGAAATTTTTTTCCCTCGGTATTTGACACAAAAACTAATAAATTTAGCTGAGGAATCCTGTTTAGGTATATTTATGAGATTGCTGAGATCCTAGAAATATAAACTTACCAAATAAATTCTTATTTAAATTTTGTGCGTTTTATATAAAACATAAAAAAAGTAAGTATAATCTAGAACTAATATATTAATTTTTGAGACAATGGTTACAGTTCTAGATTTTTTATCTAGATTTCGATTTTGCTTTTTAGATTTTTTTTTTCGAGATTTTTTCAATTCTAGTTTTATGTTTTCGAGATTTTTACTTTAGAAATTTTTGCTTTCTAGATTATTGCCTTCTAGATATCGTGGCATATTTATTGGTTTAACATAATATTGCTTTAACATAAAACATTTAAAATCGACTTCATGTTATTATTAATTACAATCACCGCTCACAAACAAATAAATAAAAATAAACCAACAAAAAATAATTGTCACACGTAAAAATAACCAAATTTAAGTTAATCCAAAGAAAATATTAGCCTTAGTTGACTTAAAACAGTTTTTTTTATTTTCGCCTTTCTCAAAAACGGTTCATCTATATATTTCGATAATATTTTGTATGCAAAAGCCTCTAAAAGGTATATATAAATAACGAGTAAGTTTTAAAAAAAATTTTCGGGCTTGAAAACCTTAATATGTTTTTTTTAAAAACGACAAACTAAATTTTTTAAAAGTTGATACTAATTATCGGTTATCAACATTTTCTAGAAGTAAATAAACAGACCATCAAGTTAACCCGCGGCACGTTATAGGTATTCGTTCAACAATTAATCTTTTATAATTCAAATTAAACAACCATGAAAAGTCCGTGAAATATATATTGTATTATTTATTTACATATTATTATTATATCAAACAATTTTTTTGTTTTTGGATAAATAAACAATAATAAAATAAATAAATATAATATGTATATTGTATTTAAAATGTCTCAGACTTAGATAAATAAAATATCTAAGGAACAAAATATATTGCAGCTAAATTTTAGATGATTTAGTACGATGATTAAGCATTTTTAGTATGATATTAGTTAAAAGCAGGATTTTCCAAATTTTAAACGAGTGAACATCGTTTTATATTTTTAACATTTTATTAAAGTTTAAATCGCCAATTTATGCCTATTTTATCTTTCAAGTATCACACTAAATCCAAATGTCACTTTGACAATTACAAATATGAAAATGATATGTTTCCTTACTTTTTTGCATGAATTGTCACTGTTTTAGGCGGGAAAAATACGTAATCCCCATCAAAATCCAAAATATCAATCGAACGAAATCCCCAAAAAATGCAATCATAAATCCGCATGGGGAAAGGCACCATATGAACAAAATTCCCAATTAATATTTTCTATTTCTAACATCTTCAAAAATCCCCAGCATATTAAGTAAAATATAACAAAATATATTTTTTGTTCAAGTAGTGAATTTTATCAATCAATGAAATCGCTAGAAATTTATAGTCTTATTTATAAACGTTGTCTAACTGTAGACAACTGTCCAACTTTGGAAAATGTGTTCAAAAACCTTTTTTATTGTTGTCTTATTATTATTAGAAGCTTTTTTTTTTTTTTTTTTGTCTTATAGCTGCCTAACTAAGACACAAGAGTAGATTGTATTAACTGTGAATAATGTCATATTTATTTTTATTAAATAAAGTATATTTCCACTAATTTGAAAATATGTAGTTAGATAGTGTCTAAGTGGACAAAAATCTAATAAATACGAATATTAGTTTTTAGTTATTGCTCCAAAAAAATTCAGTCTGTGCAAGAAAAATTTGAGTTTTGCTAATGAAATTCTATACATAAAATAATTAAATTATTTTTTTTTCGAAAAAGCAATAGATTTGTCGGAATTTGTTCGTAGCTTGGGCTTTTTTTTTGTCTAATTTTCGGAGCTATTTATAGACAGATGCAGAAATTCATATTCGATCTGCATACAACACTTTTGAAAACTTGGTAACAATATTTAAATTGTAAATAAAAATTCCTTCATTTCGGTATATTCTTTGAAATGAGAATCATTAGTCCCGACTACATAACATTGTTCGATTTCACGACTACTTAATAAAAAGCTTGAGCACTAGGCCACCTCCAGAAAAATAAAAAATAAAAAATAAAAACGTTTTAAAATTCACGTTAAAATTCAATTTGAATGAGTTTCACAATTAATTCTTCACATGATTTTTTATACTCATTTTGGAATTTCAAAGTAAGTTCTTACAAAAATTTACCTACTATGTTTTATTCATACTTACCTATTTTTTCAAAAATTCTTTATCAGTTTAACGAACCACTTTAGTTTTAAAATATTTCTTTCATATTTTGAACAAGATTTTCACAAACGAATTAAATTAAACTAATCAAAAACCATACCATGTGAACTGAAATCTAAATATTGTGTTAATATACAATAAAAGTTAAATTTACCAAAAAAATAAGATCTGCAAAATTAATTTTAAATAATAAAATTGAATTTTTAAATAATGAGTCATGACAGAAATCAAAAACGATTTACTCGATAAGATTTAAGATAAGAAATAAGAATTTTTTGCAGGACATTATTTAACACTCAATAACTAAATGTCTGTTATTTTTAATTAAAAAAAAACACACACAAAATTAATAGCCAAAAATAAATATAATTTATCTAATAATCCAAGAGAATTATAACCTCAAAATTAAAAGTCAAACAATTATTTAAATCTGTAATTTAAAATAAAACCCGTTTACTGAAATTGAATATTTCAATTTTTTCGGGATTTTAATTCTACATTAGCAGCCTTATTTATTAGATTTCACTAATTCTCGTTTCAACCTCGGAATAGTTAAACCGAGTCGAAGCACTTACTCCGTCTTTACGCCACGTCAAACAAATTCTTATTTATTGAGTCGTTTTAGCGACGGAGTAAATTTACTCCGACTTTACTTCGCCTCTAATCCTGAAAAACTTATTAATAAAAAAATAAACGATGATTAGAGGCGGAGTAAGCTAAAACTGGTACATAGTAGGATTAAAGCCGTAGTAAAGCCGTTTTAGTATCTAAATGACATGACATTTAGTAACTAAAAAGGAGTGTAGAAGACGTTTTTTTTTATCCATTCGTTACTAATTGTAGGGCAAAATGGATAGTTATTTTGCATTTATAAATGATTTAAATTCTTTAAACGCTTTAGTTGCAGTACAAAACTCGTTTAATCCCATATTATAATAACCAGAGAGATTGTTTTTTTTTTTGATAATATATTCGACACAAGGAGGGTGTAGCTAAAACCGTTTGACGTGGCGTTAAGACGGAGTAAGTGCTTCGACTCGGTTTAAATATTCCGAGGTTGAAACGAGTATTAGTGAAATCTAATAAATAAGGCTGTAGGAGTTTTGTTCAGATTATTATTTTCTCTTTTTTTAATATTTGTCTTCCCGTCTTAAGAAATTAATAAATTAATTTATTTATTTAATAATTTCTATAAAGCAATATAAAATTACAAAAAAAGAAATAATATGGAAACATAGTAGCAACAAAGCCATGAGAATTAAGAATTATTATAAAAGTTTCAATAAGAACTTTCAAACAGAAAAAAAAAAATATCAAGTTATCTCTTTTAAAATTTGAACTTGATCTTTATAGCAAATTTTTAGATATGTTATGTATATATTGGTTTATGGCGAACAAAATTTTATAATCTGTACAAAAAATATGAAATAAAATTTTGTTTTAATATAAATAAATAAATATCAAATAATGTTTTAAGAACCCGTACATTGTTGGAATTATTGTTCCTGTGATGAAAGCTATTTTATTTTTATAAAAAAAACCCTTCTTATGAAGACCGCTTCTTAAAATATCTCAATTAAATAAGTTTCCGTAAGAATTTCTCGGAGAACTCTATTTTTTTAAAGCTTATTATTTTCTTCCGCCATATCAATATTTTCGAAATCAAAAATATACGCAAGTAAAATTTTCAAAAAAAAATCTATCATACAAAAACTCATCTACCTTATACACAGAAAACTATAAATGCTTAAAATATTTTAAATAAACATTAATTATATGAAAAAATCAGAGGAAATGAAAAAACACTCTGGGGACTATGTGAGAATAGTCAAAGTTAAACAAATTATTTCGTGTTGTATTTTTAAATCGATGTTTAAATACAAATTAAAAAATAAAGTTTAGATTCATATATATATATTTATTTCAGAAAAGCAACATATTTTAACAAACACTGGAAAAAATATAACTTAAAAACAAAATAGTTTAGTGCTAGAATACAAAAATATTATTAAAAAAAAACATTACCTATAACTTAAAAAAAAATGTTAGTAATAAATATAGAAATATAGAAAAATCTTCCCACTTCATCATCAGTTAAATTATATTTTTAAACGATGAATAAAAAAACTTGATTTGATTTTTTTTTTGCAAAATATTATTTATTCCAAAATTATTCGCTACGTGATTTTTTTTATATTTAAAAAAGAAAAAATGTTTACACTTAAAATTAATTCGTTTGTACAATTTTCATTGGTTATTTGTATTTTTTTTTTTCTCTGTAAGTTAACTTTTACATTTTTTAAAATTACATACAACTTATGGTGATGAAGAACAAAAACAAATTATTAAAAAAAACACATTTTTACTGCACATTAATGAGTATTTTTTGCTGAATAGGAGTTGTAGTTATCTTATAGTAAACATGAATTCGTATATAGTTGAGACGTTTTTTTTCCATTTTATTTTTGTAGAAAATGTTTGTGAAGATGGAAGAAAAGATGAAAAATCCCGTCGGCGAAATAGGGGTTATCTTCATTTCTGCTCACCACATCATCATCATCGGTTGAAAACCACTTAGTTATATTTTGGAATCACAATACGCTTTGAATGAGCTCCCATCTTTTCAATGAGAGACGAGGATCCATCCTCTCTAATTCTTGCTACCATCGTTGTGGTCATCCATCATCATCGATTGAGATGGATTGGCAGGTGGCTGCTGTGATGGAGATTGCTGGGTAAACTCCACGGATATTTGAAGAATTCCATTTCCGGCGGTTAGGTAGTGATATCGCAGGGCGTAACAGAAAACTTGAGCCATCAGCTCCCAGCAGGAATTATTACTCAGTGTGTAGTTATTTACTGGTATTTTGACGTTTTTGATGACTTTTGGTTTTTGTTTTTCTGCCAATTTAGCCTGATCCGGGATGTAATAAGCAATTGCCATCTTGACACTTTTTATTTTAAATAAAAATTCACACAAAAGCGAATGTAAAAATTCAAATAATTTTTTTTGGCGCCAAATTATTTCCACTCACGAAAATACGACGAAAGTTTTTATTTTATTGAGGAAATGTTATATGCGTGTTGCCACTTCGGTGGTTCTAAACAAACTGATTGAGAAGTCCTTTAGTCAAGAGGATATAAATAAACTTGGTGGCAAGCAACAGCATTATAGGGATATAGTATAGAAGGGAATCCTGAAGCCGCGAAGCCCAGTGCCCGACCCGACTGAATGCGACACCCTTGTCGGAAAATAAAAATAATAATCCCCTCAATGAAAATCAACTGTGCAATTGAGGACACCAAGTCTGAGTCACCCTTGTACTTTTTTTTGTCTGTGTTTTGTTTGATTCAGGAGGGGAAACTGTTATATCTAGAAGAACACGAAGTAGCACGGCCAAATGTACATAACATTATGTATTCGAAGTGCGCTCCTTGAATCACTCGCACTAAAAGCCTTCATTCCAGAAGAACCCTAACACCGAACCAGAAGAGGGTTGACACATATAAAATGTGTTAAACAATAAGTTTGACTTCCCCATTTATCAGCTAAGTACGTGATGTAGGTACATTATATTTATCGAATAGGTAGGTTATACAGGGGGAGGTTAGAGTAGGTATAAAGTGCAGTACCTATGTATCTACCTAGAGCAGCACTCGTAGGAATTTGTTGATTCTCTGTGGGGTAGTACTATACTGTTTGTTTGATACGTTTTGCTTGTTGCAAGTTCAATATTTGATAACTGTACTCTCTATTACCAGGAATCCAGGATATATAGGTAAACCTGACTGAGTTCCTGGGTGGATGAAAATTCCAAGAGAAAAGTTCTTCAATGCTTCTGTGCTCTGGGAAGGGGAAATAAAGGGATGTAATCATTGTTAACTGAAATACGAATTCGGGGAATATTTGGACATATAGATATGTACATAATAATTTTGGCAGGATACATTTTTAAGAGATTTACTTAAATTGAAAGTTAAGAGAGAAAAATAGTTAAAAAAAATTGTCTTTTTCTACTCATTTTCAGAAATTAGTCTCTTTAAAATTTATTCCATGGGCAGGTATCATTGATGGGTTTTTGGCGGTAAAGAAACTTTTTGGAAAGTGTTGCTTTTGTATTTTAATACTTTTATTTTTTTGAGGCAAGTAACCTTCCGATTAATTTGTTACCATATTTCTTTAAAACTAATTAATAATCAATGCATACTTTAACTAGCTTTAAGCTTATTGTAAAAATTAAATATTCAATAAATAATCTTGAATTTTGAATATTTAGAACGAATATAAAATTGAGTTTTCAAATACAAAAATCTAGAAAATACCAAATTATGAAATAAAATTTTTCACATCGAATATCTGAACTATATAGGTTCACATAAATGTATTTAGTTTATTACTATCGCATAACCTATATAAGAGAATTACTATCGGAAGATTTTTCAATACAGCCTTAGGTATTTTGGTTTTTCAACATTTTTGAGTCGAAATAAGTAGATTTAAAAATAAAATAAAATAAAATAAAATAAAATAAAATAAAATAAAATAAAATAAAATTAAATTAAATTAAATTAAACAAAATAAAATAAAACAAAACAAAATAAGATAAGAGAACAGACGGCGTACAAATCGCAGGTGGGGCAATTTGTCAAATTGCATCTTTTCTAGGAAGATTTGTTCCACCTAAAGTAAATCCCGAACAAATGACTTAATTTGCACACCCAGGCGAGATATAGCCAGGGTCGTTGCGACATATACAGGACACTGGCCAATCGAAGAGGATGCAGGGAAGCATAGGTATTCCCCACAATAATCACTGTCGTAGTTGCGGGAACCAGCAGGAAAGGGAAACAGTCGTTCATTTCCTCTTTAAATGCCCCGTTTTGGCCAGAATAAGAGCTCAATCACTTGGTAGAGCTTTTATCAATGACCTAAACGAACTTTCTGAGATGAAGATCAAAGATATGATCTCTTTCCTCAACGAAACGCACATGGTATTTTTTTTTCAAAATGGAGGCTGGCACTTACAATCACGCCATTTTTTAAGAATTCTCATGGATGATCATCAACCGAATACCGATTGTGATTTAAGTCTAGGTGCACTTGTTTCCTAATAACAATTTAATTTAATATAGGGACAAATTAAGATCTATGCTAAAAAAACTGCAGTTGTCTGAAAATGTAAAGAAAATTTACTCAAAAGAATTATCAATTGTGAAGCGAATGGTTGTTTTTTGCAACCATTTTTCCGTAAATTTGTTTTTCGAAACATTGTTTAACAAAACTTTGTCTTTCACCACTTTTTCTTTTCGAATCTTTGTCTTTTGATGAATATCTTCTATTTCATTTATAATGCTTATTGTATACTTTGGACACAAACAAATTTAAAATTTTTCGTCAAAAAATTAGTTCTATGTTGTAGTTACACAAGAAGGGTGTCAATTGTAACAAATGTTTCATACATATCAGGAAAATGAAAACTTGAACTATAACCAACAAAATCATTATTCCTAATAATAAAGCTGGAAGTTTAAAAAACAAACAAAAATCCAGCTTTAAGATTATAAGGAATTCTAATTTTGTTAGATAATACATACATACCTATTATAGTTCCAATTTTTGTTGACTAAATGTCATTAAAAGCTATTGAATCAAACAATAGTTTTGTTTTTTTGGTCTAGATCGTATTTATGGTTACTACATTTTGCAACTCATTTTCCTGATATGTATGAAACATTCCTAAAGGACATCTTTTTTTCAAATATTCAACAAAAACTAATTTTTTTGACAAAAACCTGTAATTTTTTTATTTAATAGCTCTAGTGTTTCGCCGGTATACCTACTCCCCAAGATTAGAATTCCTTATCATAAAGCTGGAAGGTTTTTTTTAAAACGCTATAGAAAACGCTAGAGCTATATTAAAACAAAAGTGTCCTGAAAAACAACTTACACTTACAGCTTACTGTCCATTAAACTTTTGCTCATAGTCCAAGTATTATCGAATATCAATCACAAACACTGGGAGAATTGTCAGAAGAAGTCCATCAGGCATCTAAAAATAAGGACTATAAAATCTCTAAACCCGTGCAAAATTTCAAAGATTGAAAAAACCTATATTCAATATGGCTGCAGCTTCATCGACTCGAACAATTTCTACTATACCTAAAACATGTCAGAATTCAAAAATATCTCAAAGCACAATACCCATACAGTATACCTACTCTTTTAAGTCAAAAAATAAATATATACGTTACACAAAAATAATATTTAGAAAATGGTTTATTTTCTTTTTTCCCCACTGTTTGGCTTATTCTGTTTTTTTTCTTCCCCATTTTTTCATTCAAATAAGCTGCTGTAATGTTACTCTAAGGGCCAGTTTGTTTACAGCTGATCATCTTTAATCAAGGATTATTGCAACTGGTAAATCATCGAATGTACATTGAAATCAATTTTTTTTTCAAGGAATCCATAATTTAAGTTGTTAATCATGGAAATCGCTAATCAGCAGATTTTGGTTGATTAGTTCGATTTAGTTAGAAGCTGTAAAAGTCATTGTTCAGATTTAACCCACTGTGAACAAACTGGCCCTAAATCTGATCTTTGACTGACTGAACTTTGTAGACTGAAATACAAATGAAGTCTATATCACCTTGAGTAAAAATTCTTTTTTCGACAGAAAATTCGAATTGTTGATAGCCTTGGAAAAATTTTTAAGATTAAAAAAATATCTTATCAATGATGCAAATAGATAGAAGTAGCTATTAGTTTACTGAATTTAGTATTACCTATTGTATACTGACTGTATATTGAGTACTATAGGCCTGATATATAAGAGCGCTGCGGGGAGTTAAGCTTATTTGTTGTTGTTTTGATAAAAAAAAATTCATTGAATGACGAAAAGTTCTTAATTTTCCTTCCTTTGAATTAAAAATGAAAAAAAAATGATTTGTGTGAGCAAAAATACAAAAATTGTCTTCAAAATTCAACTGGAAATTAAAAAAAAATCAGTTCGGGCTTCAAATTTTCGAATATCATTAAGTGAAGCTTTTTGGACTTATTATCAAACTCATTGAGATGTTTTAACTTATTGGTATGCACCAATCGACTCAAGAAGATACAAAAATTAAAACTTAACTCAAAACTTATATCGAAAATAATTCCCAAAAGAATATTTGACCATAAATTTTTAATGCAATTATTGCTAAGACTTCTTATTCCTCAACCCTTATCCAACACATCAAGTATAAATAAACTAATCAAAGTGCAATAAAAAGTTTTCAAATTAAGTTTTTGAATTTAAAAGAAGCCAAGAAATCGTATATAAATATGTACTAATATACCTACTATACACTGCTGGAAATCCACCACAAAAAGGATGAGAAGAATCCTTTCCGCACTAAAACCAACACTATAAAAACAAAAAAAATGTGCGGTGGAACTACATAACATTCCCGTTCAAGGTGAATGCCACCTTCATGCAATTTCCTGAGCGTTTGTTTTGTTTAATTTTTGTTTTTTAGTTCGTTTTTCCTTTTGTATTTTGTGCAGCATGCATTTTACGAATACTTAATGAAGAATGAAAAGAAAAACATCCCCAAAGATTGAATTTTAAAGTTTTTCCTCAACCGTAAAGTTTATATATATTTTTTCTTTTGCCAACCCTTTCGTTTAGGTTTTTATTATACATAAATCCATCTATAAAACTATATCGCTGGTTGTTCTGAAACTTATTTTTATACTTTAAGCATTCCGCAAGTACAAATGCAAATGTTTAAATCTACATTAATTCCCAGGGGGGGTTAAAAGAGAACCAACGTACCTGCTCGTCTATACGAGTACTAGCCTTGCATAAAATAATGATATGACTGATGGAGCAGCTCCATTGCTGGATGAATACAATGTTGGTTGGCTTCTGCGGGCGCACTCTCTTTCTCTCTCTCTCTCTCTGAAAGAATCTCCATCATGAAAGAATCGAAGGATGCTTGCGCTTGGTAAACCGTATTGATGGGGAATCAGCAAAACCGAGAAGCACCACTTTAGGAGCTATTCGACGAAAAGTTCTTCTCTTAATTAGAAATATACCCCAAAGATATATATATGTGAATGTGATTCAGTCATATTTTTTTTATCTCGACTCGACAATCACTATTGCGATGCGATGAAAACCTAAGCGAATGTGGATGGAGAGCAAATCTTGGAGGAGGATTAAATCAACACCGACAATGACTATAGGACGACGACAACGACGATGATGGTCATAAAATGAAAAAAGCGAAAGAAATCACCCGTACAACTGAATGGGCATAGAAGTGTTTTTTTTCATCATTTTCATCAACTTCACCAGGTTAGAATGGCAATGCGGGAGAAATGGATGTATTCAAGTTGCGGCGACTTCATATCTAACCTCTGAATACCTCCACTTCAAGAAAGAAAAACAAATGGGGGGCAAAAGCTTCTTTTTTTTTCTTATATTTATAGGTGCACAAGTGCACATTCTTCTCTTTCTTCTTTCTATACATGTACGGCTTAGTAAATGAGAAAATATAGAACGATTTTTATTGGATCCGAAGCACATTTGAAGAATTGATAAAATGGTTGAATAAACTTCTAAGAAAAATTGAGCAACAATTTTTGGAACGTATTTTACTGTCTGTCAAAAAGTGTCGTACGTATAGCTGTACAGTTTTTTCTGTTTAAAAAAAAAAAGCTACCGTTTTTAATTTCTAATTTTTTTCACGAACTTTATCATCCGGCTCTTTTTTCATAGGTGCGATTTAAAAGGTCAAAAGTGCTGTACGTGAAAAGCTTAAAGTAAGCGAAAGTAGAAATATAGTATTGATTTCGAGATATAATTTTTGTTGCTTCATCATTTTCCGAGTGCGAATTTTCTGGGAATTATAAAACAATAGTAAAAGAGCATGAATTCCTTCAACTTTTTTCCTTTCTTCTGAATTCTGTTCAAGTAAAATGACTGAAGTTTGTAAAATTTAAAGAATCGGTTAATATTTATTCAAAAAAAAAGGAATTAATATTAATAATTATAGGTATCTAAAACTAAAAAAAAAATTCTGAAAATTCAAATAACAGTTACCTTCATTCACAGCTTCGTATGTGTACGTTGTACAGTGAAAGCTCCCTTGGGTGGACAGCGACCGCGACGGTCGCAGAACTTTTGTTCGTCTAAGGGAGTTGTACGTCCAAGGGAAAAAAATGTATAGAATTTAAGATCCACAGTCGTGATCAAGGGGATTGTCCGCTTAAGGGAGCTGTCCGCAAAAGGAGCTTTCACTGTACAATAATGATTTTTTTGGATTTCATGTTATAGCGAATCAACATTCTCAGATCGAAAATTGGTTATAGGTGGATAATTTGCCGGTTATTAGTTTTTCGATGTTTTCAATGTTTATGTTTTACTGCTTTCCAAAATTGATATGCATCAAGTAAACGAATCACACTCTCACAAAGCGATAAAAATTTGTTAATAATTTATTAGTGACAACATTTGACATTTTTAATTTTGTCTTGTAATGTTTTCTATGTTTTTTTTTTGCCGATTTTCTAGATTGATTACAAAAATCGGTAAAAACTTGTTATAGTGAATAGTTTGTTGATTAATAATTTACTGTTATAGCTTATATTTAATTTTTGAAAATTTAAAATTCGTATCGCAATGTTTTCTATGTTTTGTTCGCCTTTTTTGCTAAATTGATATGAAGTAAGCATAGCGCACCTCTCGGAAAAGGGGTAAAACCTTATTAAACTTAATAATTTTATTTCTTAATAATTTGCCGTTAGTAGCTAGTTAGCTTAACTTTAATAAGTTGTAACAATTTTAATTTTTGCATGCAATTTTTTCTATGTTTTTTTTTTGTGGTTTCTTGCTTAATTCGCATAAGCTAAAGGAAAGCACTCCCTCGAAAATGAGTAACATTTTATTATATTGAATGGTTAAGTGCTTAATAATTTTCCGTTCATTTATTTTTAATTATAGTTTTGACAACTTTAATTTTGTCGTGTAATAATTTCTATGTTTTTTGGTAAATTCATTTTAAGTAAGCACTAAGCATTGCACCCCCTTGGAAGGGAGTAAAATCTTATTATTGAATTATTTACTGATTGATAAATTGGCGGTATAGATAATTTTTAATAAGTTTTGACAATTTCAATTTTGTTCGTGCAGTTTTTTCTATGTTTTTTTCTTAATTCATGTAAAGTTACCAAATCTCCACCTCAAAAAGGGGTTAAAACTTCTTATATTGAAATGTTTATGAAAAATTATAATTTGCCGTTTAATTAGTTTCGATAATAACAATTTTGTCGTGCAATGTTTTCTATGTTTTTTTCTATTTAAAAAAAATGTATCTAGACAAAAATGTAGGTAATATCACAAATAACAGGGCTGAACTTTGCCTTTTATTTTTTAAATCCATAAATTTCCATTCCTTTTGGTTGCAGGAAAAAGTGTTAAACCAAATACATTCATCTCGTAATTTTGAACATTTTTTTGTTTTCTATTGATATGACTTTCTGTAGTTAAGGGTCTAAGAAGACATGAGATCGGCCAAGTTACCAAATATTAGTTCCTTCATGTTTTGTACGAGTGATTGAAAATTTTCCATTGATTATGGTTTTGGAACAATTTTTCATTTGTATCTATGCTTCGGATTTTGAAGAACAATAATAAAACAAAGATGAGTCAGTTAAAATTTGTTTTATTTGTTAAATTTCCTTTAAATTTAGAAAATGAAAAGCTTAAATATAAAAAAAAAGTTGAAATGTGATTTAATCCAAATGACTGCTGCGAAATGCAATGCTCCATTTACCCACTGACATTCTCCCGGGCACATCCATTTATTGCACACAACAAGAGTCCTCAAAAGAAAATGAGAATTCACCTAAGAACCGAACAGGGTTAAGGTGGAATTTTTCACTAGATTGCTCCTTCAGCCAGATAAATCTGCATTTGAAATGCAGCAACATAAAAGTTGGGAAAAAAAAACGATTCCTGTATTTTTTATTTTATATTATTTTTTTTAATCATTTCAACTGTCAAGGGATGTTTGTGTTTGTGACTAGCGAGTTGAAATGAGAGTATATATACTGAAATGCTGTGAAATATATCCTCTCACTCCGGATACAAACATTAAATTGAATGGCACAACGACAAAAGTAATTTGCATTTTTTTGTATCCTGTTTCTGTTTTATTTGCTCCTCCTGCAAGTCCTGTAACCTGAAAACTCTTTGATAAGAATGACATACACATACACTCATATAAAATAGCATATAGCATCATAACAACAAGTTGAATGACCTACGACAACTCGAACCAAAGTAAACATAAATTGGAACAAAATGCAATGATGATGATGCCGAGGACATTGAGGATAAAGGACATAAATTGCGATGTCTCTGAGTAATTAAAATTAAATTCACTTGTGGATTTGTCCATGTATGAGTAATTGCTATCTCGTTGCAGGACCTTTTTGGGTGTACCTATATGTAGCTCAATACGAATACCGCAATTATCTTTGACTATATCTACCCTAAAAGGATGTACCATCATACCTACATTTGTGTATAGGAAGGATGTACAGAGTATAGGGAGCCACTTGTAAACTACTATTTCATCGGCCAGCGAGAGAGAGATAATAATTACTTCAGAGACATTCTGTCCAAGTTCTGATGGTTCAACTAGGTATTAATGCTTCATTGGATCTCTATGGCAGGTGGTTGTTGGTTGAATGGTGTATTCGAGTCCCTTGGGGCGGTGATGCTGGTGCAGGCCTATGAATTCATTAAAAAGCCGTCAATTTGGGGCCATCGTCATTCTCATCACTGTCGTGGGCGCATGGACTTTCGTGGTATCTATATACAAAACAACGTGGATGGACATATTCTGTGATTATTGCGCCGATTAAAGGACTCGACGACGCATTGCTCAATTGGAAATTATTATCTTCAGTGACATAGTTGAGTGGTGGTTATGGTGAGATGGTTTTATTTGATTACTCTCTAGACCGCCCTGGAAAACATATACCTATACCTCTGTCTATATAAGAAGACTTCGTTTGGTTTCAATTGAATTTTACGCTAAAAAGAAAACGAAATTGCCTCAATTACACAATAGAGTTGTAAATTGCTAATTTCGAACCGTTGCGTTCCACTGCCCCCAAACCCTCTGTATATAGGTATATGCCTTAGGGAGTTGAATTCGTTTGAGTTAAGAACTGGCTGTTGTTCATTTTGTCTGCGTGCAATAGAATCTGGGCAATTAAGAATTTATCTGATTTGAGGTTTCGGATTTTGTATCCAGTGGAGATTGATTTTAAAAATATAATAATTGAAGGGAGAAAATTGATAGAGCGTGGAATTTGAACCTTCATTTTTTATTTTAAATATGTATATACATATATTATATTCCTATTGCGTTTAACGGTTAACCTTCAATTCCAATTCCAACAATTTTTTAAATATTTATTGCTATTTCACATACAAAATGTCAAAAATATCATCTTCAGTTACAATTAATTCAGAATTAGTACATATAGGTAATTAATTTATCAAATTTGAAAGGTTAACTCCAAGTTTTCTTGAGGATTGATGGAAAAACATGTTTCAGAAATTCATTCGAATTTAATCGCATGATCTTGCACCATTTGTTGGGCTCGGGGATCTAAGAACCTCATTTATGGGATATTCGAAAAAAAATATTGGTTACCTACCAATTTTTTAATAATGGTTAAAAGGATTTAAGATTTTGAACACCTCATTTGTGGGATATTTGCAAAAAAGTAAAGAGTTTTTAGGGAATTTAAATTATCATAAAAAGTCAAATAGTTTGAGTAATTGGACAGCGAAGAATCGTATTAGATTTAGTGTAGTAAACGTCATGCCTTCTCAACATGAACAAGATGGAGACAGAACTTAAATTGTATTTTCCATTTCAAATGAAAATTTATACCTAGTTATTTGATAAATTATGTTTATTGGTACCTGAATTTGTCAGTTTAAATAAAATATTGGTAAGATCAATTTCTTGGATAATAAGTAATTAGGTAATTGTTTCTACTTTTCATGCACCTTTTAGATCGTTTACCTTTTTTCGAATTTCCCACAAATGAGCTTCTAACAATCTAGGTATACGATCTTGAAAAAACTTTAAAAGTTCGTAAAAAATGTATGTTTGTGAAATTATTGAAACTATAAGTTGACGTTTTACGAGGATTATAAAACTCAACTTTCAGATGGTATTTTTTTCGAATATCCCACAAATGAGGTGGTAATAATCTCTGATGAGCATGATCAAACATTTACCGTTGATTAAAAATTTTCTATAGCTGACCAATTTCTGTAAGAAGTTGAATTTTTAAACCAAATACTGACCTTGCCATACTTTTGTGCGAATATCCCACATTTGGGGTTCTTAGATCCCGGAGCACATTTCTGGTGCATTTCTTTGATCATAACTTATCTCCTGGGGTTTGTGGTTAAGTGGCCAAACACAATACTATAGCTGAAGCAGAAAGTTGAAAGGTATGAAAATAATCTACCTACAGTGGTAGAATGTGAAGCTATACAGATATTGCGATAAATGGTGTGGTGAAGTTGATCAACTTCCGGCTACAGCTACAGCTAAGTATATATATGAATATTTGTTATAAGTTTATAAAGTGTTTATTTTTTACATTCACTAAGTATAAGAATTCTTAATAATCTTTAAAATTACTCCCCAACTTCTTAAAACAGAACTATGGGTCTATTTATGTTAAAGTTGTTCAAAATCCACAAAATAAAATCCTCGTAGAACATAAAAAATTGAAAATTAAGCAAATGTATCCAAGCTTTCCAAAACAGGGATTTTCTCTGCAAAGACATTCCCCTTCCGTGCTTAAAAAAGTATTTATTTTTTTCACAGAAGAGAAAGTAAAAAATGTCACCTTTTCTGTGTAAGAAACAGAAATCAACAGTTCACTGAATTTCAGTATGGAAGAAAAATGAAAAGACAGAAATCGTGTGAAGCGTGTCATTCACGTTAGATCATTTGACATTTTTGAAAAAATTTTAACCTCAATTTTTCAAAATTTGACAATTTTTTTAGGTAATTAATTCAAATTTACTCTTCATAAAATCCTACTTTGGCTTTCGAGCAAATAATTGCTAATTGCTATAAAGTCTTCTTAAGTCAAAACAGCTAAAAATCACATTTAAAAGTTCAATCAAAGAGAAACATCGCAACCTTTTTATATCAATTTTTTTAATATAAGAACTTTGTGAAAAAAGTGTTTTTTTGATAGCTATTTTGATTTTTAAATTTTATGAGCATTATTAGTAGGAAAAAACATTTCCAGGATTCGATACAATAAGATACACTTTTAAATCACTGATATTGATCTTCTTCCATTAGTTGTATCTTGTATCCATTAATTCCATTCAAAATTTGAAAAAGAACATTTAATTTGAATAATGTAAATTCCAAATGTGTATATAAAATAAAGTAATTGTATACATTTCATTTGTCGATGTCATTATATACATATCTACCTCTAAACGCAAAAAGGTGGTATTTAGACTTTAGATATCCTAAAAGACCCTTCAAAAAAAAATTACTACGTCAGTGATAAATTCCACAGGACTGCTTCTATACAATTACTGTTTTCACTGTTTTCAATTGCTGACAATTGAAACAAGAATGCTGTCTACTTCTCTGCCAATGCATATTTGAATAAAATTATACCTATGATACCAACAACAAGTACAACAAAAACCAAAATCATTTTCATTTTGAAATTGAAAATAATTTATAACAGACCCTCAGAGTACAAAAAAAATAAAAAAAAAAAAAAAAAAAAATGACAACCGAACAAGGATGTGATTTGAGGTGAGCTAGAAGCTCCTTCAATGTTCAATTACATTTTTGAAGAACGCATTTTTGGTCTTCGTCGTCAGCGTCAATCGTTATTATTGTTAGCAGAATCCAAAAACCCGCATAACAAATAACGACAACGAATTCATACAATCATCATCTTTCCATGTGGAATCCACATCATCATCATCGAAAATAAAAAAAAAAAAGAGGACGAAAAAGAAAGGACTCACTCACGATTGAATGCCGCATCTCCACAATCATTTGAATATTTTTCAAGTGATTAAATCCCAAGTACAATTTAGTCACAGTAATCTAAAAATGTACGAAAGAAAGAAAAGAAAAAAAAAAAAAAACATCGTGAAAGAAGAAAAGTCTCGGCTGAAAAGGAAGCAACAATCCATAAGAGCCTCGAAACACACCAGTGGCAACCTTTTTAGCTTTGCAATTTGGGCACTAAAATTTGCATAAGGAATCAATTTCAGGTCCCTGTTGCGACCCTTGAAATGAATGACAACCTCGCATTCAATACCAATCCCATAACATTGTCGTCATCTTATCGTCGTCGGTCGTCGTGATCATGTACAATTTGTTTTCTTCTGGCTTTGGTCTTTGGGTTGGTTTTGTTTGTGTCGTGAAACTGAAGACCTTTTAAGTACCATTGCGTGTATAATATATGTACCTTTGGCTTTCGTCGCTTCGTAGGTAGGTATATACAATTGAAAGAAAACAGCTTCTATGTTATATGGTCCTGTGTTTGGTCTTGAACCACAAAAGAGTGTACATCTATGTCCTTTAAGGCAGAATGAATACAATTTTTAGTCTCTCAATCTCAATCCTTGCTACGGGTGAGTTGCTGTGAAAAACAAAAAAAAACTTGTAAGTATAAAGGAACAAAAGTCTCTTCTTCTTGAATATAATAAATGATGACACGAAAGGCAAACGGAAGGCTCTTAGAAGCACACACTTGACAATGTCTACGACACTTTTTCATCAATCTGGTCGTCGTCTGTTAATTTTTAAGTGTGCCTGCCCGTATGGTTGAAATGGTTGTTGTTTTTTTTTTAGTATTTTTATTTGAAGATGTAAACTTCACGCATTTAGCAAGCGATTGTGTATTTAGATACATTTTCAAGTAATAATGACCCTTTCGAGTGTTCAGTGCATATATACCTACCTACCTACTTCACAAAGAAACAGAGAAATATTCTGAATTTATTTTGTTTGCATAATTTCAAAGAGAAGTGTTTTCACTAACATTTTTATTGAAAAGATACAAAAGTCTGTAAAGACGAATGTAACAAAATAGGTATATGAATACAATACTACAACATTATAAAGTCCGGCAGAAAACTTAAAATTTTGCCACCTTGCTATTCCTAATAGAATTTTTATATACCTATAACATACCTATTTATGGGTTTAAAGTATTAAATTTGTCAAAACTGGTTAAGGAACTATATACATTTTGTATGTTCATATTATTAATCTATACATAAAACAATTTCCCTATATAGTTAAAATTAATTAAGAAACGAGTCCCTAATCTTATTATTAAGTCTAAAATGTGAGCTTTGAAAAAAAGTTTAAAATTTAAGTGCTAACCGCTTTTTGTTTATCGCTGAGGTCATTTCATTCAACAAGTTTGTAGATGGACGCACGTTTGGAAGTCAAAAATAAGGAACTTGTGGCTTTTTTTGGGTATACAAATGCCATAGTCATGTAAGTGATACCGTTGTTTTTTACTTGCGATAAATACATTGGTACTATATGTATTTATATGGTAAGTTATGGATTCGTAAAAATAATCACTCGAGATTTTGATCAAACTTGACATTACACTGATTAAGAAGTCGAAAAAAGTGGGTCTCGTATATTCTGTCTTACTGTCATGTCCTTTCAGCTGCAGACTAAATAGGTGAGAGGATTTTCTTAAACTTGATAACTAGGGTTTTTTGGGTAGGTATTTCACGATAAGTTTTTTTTTTAGGACAAAAATAACGGTATCTGTCGTACCTACAATTTTTGTTAGCAAATAATGAAAATCTTATTTTTGCTCAAAAACGTGCCTACAACTTTTTTTGTAAAAAAAAAATTCGAAAAATTGTTTATACCTCCAATAGAGCCTTTCTTTGATTTTTTATTTTTTTTTAAAACGCTCCAACTGATTTTGGTCAATTTTTTTATGGATAATTAAATCAAAAAGTTTTAAAAGAAACCTATACCAAAATTTTGAAATTTTTTTACTGGATTTGTTTCAAAATAATAATAAATAAAATAAAAAATTATTCTTATGACCAAAAATAACGGTAGGTACCTACTTCCAATACAATTGTTTAAAAACCTGTAAGGATAATCTACCATATTTTTGGGAAAAATTTTCGTTTAGTAACGGTATCTCTCATAAAGAATCATAGTTTTCGATTACCTCATAACCTGTTGAACCGATTTTAATGATTTTTTTTGGTTTGAATAATATTGCATATCAAAATTTAAAAAAAAAACAAATTTTTGCATTTTGTCTTGGAAAAATCTTCCACACTTCAACTCTCATACGTTCCTATTGTTTAAGGTCTCTGCGGCTATAAAAAAACTTATAAGTTTCTTAGAAATCTCCCTAAAATCATAAAGTTTCTTTATTTCCATATTTGCCACCTGACTAGTTCCGAATAATAACAGTATTTTTATCCATACCTTAAATTCCACTATAGCATAACTATATACCTTCCTTTACCTATTTATATGGATTTAGTTTAATATTCTACAAAAAAGAATCCTTTTTTTTTCTGTCGTTATACCTATTATTATCTACATAAACTTGACAATTTTCCCATACGATTTACCATTCATTCAACCTCTCTCCAGGCATCAACATCATCAGTATACTATGCACAAACCAAAAAAAAGGGTTATTATCTAACGAATCGATTCACTTTTGCAGCAAAAAAAAAAAAAAAAAAACAATAAAAGGAATTTGAAAAAAAAAAAACACCATCATCCCGCAAGTGAGCACGTTAACCCCAAAAGGATGACTCATTCGATTTTTTAAAGAATAACAACAACAACACAGCATATATGAAAAAGAAAAAGAGGAGAATCCATAGAAGACAAATGCTTGTTGGCATCCCTTTGCATTCAGCAGCGCGGGTACCAAAGGCAGGAAAAGAAGGCTTCCCAGCACCATCACACCACCACACAAAAAAAGAAAATCCTTCAGTCATCCTTTTTTTTATATGAAAAAAAGTATAAAACATAACGATGGTCGTCAACACTGTTGTGTATCCGATAAAAAAAAAAAAAAAAAAAGCAAAACAGAAACTGGGAAACGACGTCCACAATAAATTCCAATCTGCATCATGGTGCAAAAGACTTCATAGATTCCGAGATCCGAATATACCGCATGTTGCTGCAGCACCACAAGTGGTTAGTTTTTAGGAGAGGTGGTGTGCTATAGTAGAAGAGATGTGCAGTGGTGTTCCTGAAATGGTGACTCATTCGGGAGATATTCAGTGCAGCACCTTGTTTACATGGGATCCTATAAGGGTCAAGTATTGGTTTATTAAAAAAACATAGGTTTTGAAACTTCTATATTTTTGAGCTGTTTAATTGTATTCCTCCTAAACCTTGTTGGTACTCATGACTCATAAGCGGCGCAGGGACATAAGGCCCAGGGACATAAAGCCCAAATTTTATTTTTGGGACTTACGTCCCACTTAAGTGGTGGGACATAAAGCCCAAATAAAAATGTTGGGAGTTTTGTCCCACTAAATAAAAACTACCAAATGAAACTTTGCATACACCCAATCTCGCACCTACCCCACATACTATAGTGCGCCCAAGTATTGGGTTTGCGTTTGCAGGTGGGAACCTTGCCCCTAAATACATACCTCAGTGTTTATACGCCGTAATGCTGGGTGCTAGCACTGTACTAATTGTTTTTTCAAATAAAACATCAACAAATTTTTATGAGGCTAGAAGATGCCTGTAAAAATTTGGGACTCATGTCCCATTATTAACCAAAAATATTTTGGGCTTGGGTCCCACTTGGGTGGGACTTAAGACCCAAATTTAATTTGGACTTTATGTCTCACTTAAGTGGGACGTAAGCCCCAAAAATAAAATTTCATGGGCAGTAAATATTTGTATAAATTTGTAGTTATGGGTTTATACATACAAATACAATTAAGTTGCTAAGGGTATTTTAATTTTTCATAAGATCGGGTTTTTATTTTGAATAATACCCTAATTTTGTAAATTTTATTATTTTGTTTTTTTTTTTTTGCAGACAAAAAAATGCATGTTCTTGCGACCCATCTAAATACATAATTAGATTCTAAAATGTAAATACGAACTACATACGGCACGTAATTGTGCATACGCTTAAACTCGAGGAATTAGACCCTTCTTTCTTGTTCTTCGTTCGTTTCGTACCTATATAGGTATATTATATTTACTGTCGTCGAAGAGTATCTTCGCCCTTAAGTTGGGGCGGGAAAAATTGAACACCTGCATTATACACTTGAGCATAAACGGACGGGAATACATATTCATTCGAAAGGAATTGTACTTGTGAGTATGGTGTGGTATATTAATGTACTTATACAGGGCGAATGTGGATTTGCTTAACTCTGGAGGGTATTTTTTTTTTTAGTTCAGGAAAAAGAAAACGAGGATAAATTAATTCCTGCACACTTGGGGGGTATTGTATACCTAAGTCGATTTCTTCTTTATTTTTTTTCTAGTAAAAATGGGTTTTCTATAGGGAGGTATAAAGGCGGTAAACGCACATGTTTAGCTATTGAAATACTTACTGCATCATTTTTATTTAGGTCCTCTTTTGTTGATCTAAAGTGAAGTGTCACATTCACATTGATTTTAAAATTTTACTTCTCATAGTCATCTACCATATCTTATAGAGGTATAGTCGAGAATAAGCTCAAAAGGTTAAGGTTTTCAGATTTGAGATGATGACACAGTATTCAATTTCGGAAAGTAATAGTTGTTATAATGTACCTATTGCTTTTAATTGAATTACAAGGGGAATAACGATATACATATCCTATGTAGTGTATAGGTATAGGTATAGTGTGGGATGAATTTTTATTTCTCATCGAAAATGTCTTCATTTGAAATGGATATCCTTGATGATTAAGTGGGATCTACTTAAAATATTTTAAAAATGTTTTTTTCTTTTGTTATTCATGAGCCTTTTCAAAAAGGATTACCTTTAAGAATTTGAATTGAATTGATGATAAGCCACTAGGTACAATTACATATGTACTTACAACATTAGGGATACAATGATTAACTTAAATTACATAAGCAATCGGGTCTGGTGAAAGACTGTTAAAAATAATGTATATTTGTACTTGCACTGTAGCCTATAATAGGGTAAGTATTTCGTAAATAAACGTTGTACCTATATCAAAATTATAACACCACAATGATGGAGAAGTCCGAAAAACTGTCTTCGCCTTCTGCGATTGTGCGTCTGTGTATCTCCGAATATGTGAGTGCGCAGACCATAGCTATAGAGCCTATAAACGGGTAGACCGATTTGCTTCAAATTTGGTATAGAGCATTTTTAATGCGTGATTACCTGAAGTGAAAATTAAATTTTTTATTTTTACCTGCTCTAAAACGGATAGCTGCCTAACAAAGATAAGGGTTTTTTTTTAATTATCTCGAAAACGGCGGAAACGTTTTTGGTATTTTCCATAAGAAATTCGCATAACAGAATAATAGGGTTTTCAGGTTTTTTAAGAAAATTGTTTCATATTTTAATAATTCGCTTATACATAGGTTTAGCTTTTTAATGGGTAGTGGCGATTTTTTTTTATTGTTTTACAAATTTTTTTTCTTAAAAGTTTAATTAATGTTTGCATTTAAAATTTTTTAAAATAAGTACATATTTATAAAAATAACACGCACACAGGAATGGTTAATAGTTCTAAGTTATTAGGCCCTGGTTATACAGGAGCTTTCACGCCAACGAATTTATTTGTTTATACAAACAAATAAATAAAACAAAAAAAATTAACAAGAGCATAATAGTCTAGGATTCGGCCATAATACGACGTATACCCTCATCGAGCTACCGGATAAGGAGTATACAGTTTGTTAGGTAGTGTCTAAAGTCTAAACTAACATTTTGCGCACGGGTTGCTTGGCGAAATATGGTCAAAGCATAAGGTTGACTTGACACGCTTTAAAGGTCAGTTTTTGGTTTTTTTTTAAAATTATCTGACCCAGCTCATATGGTGGATTTTAGTGTAGATAAAACAAAAAAAATATGTGAAAGGAAACTTTATTTAAAAATTTTGAAATACGTGATTTTTTTTAATCGGAATTTCAGTAGGGTATAAACAAAGAAAAAGGTATAGATTTTATTTTCTTAACCAAAAATGATACAGAATTGCATTTTTTCCAGTCGATAGATATTTTTAATACAAAAAAGTCAAACAATTAACAGAAAATTCTAGAAAATCTAAAACTCAAGATAAAAATTTTTGAAACGCAGAAAAAATAAAAATTGAGGTTGGAAAAAATAATCACCTAAAATCAGGATGATGATTTCTACAAATGATTTTTATAGTTTCGTGAAGCAGATAAGAAATTAAAAGACCCGTATTTCCAAAATTTTGTATTTAAGCTTTTTTCTTGGCTAGGTGAATTTTTGAACAATATATATATTTTTCATCAATTTTTGTTGGTTTTTAATTTTTCCTTTTTACTTGAATTGGTTTTTTCATTTAAAACAACATTAACATAAAGATAATTCTATTACGAGTACGATGGTACTATTTTGTTTCCAAAAACATTCCTCAATATAGCAATGGAATAAAACATTAATTAATTTTAGTATTGAAGATCGGAAACAGAAACATTTTTAAAAAAATCAGCTTGAATTTTTTTTTCTTCTAAATTTTGAGTTTGAACATTTTTTTTCCAAAACTTTACATTAAAACAATTTGATTTAAAAATTTAATCGAGGTATGAATTTTTGAATTAAAACAAACAGGGAAAGAAACTGAATTTTTTAAAAATCCAAAAACTATTTTGTTTGAAAATTTGTAGGTAAGCATATGGAATATTATTTTGACTCAAAAAAACCTCATATATACAAATTTTGATTGTAAACGGTTGAGACGTTAACGAGAAATTCGAAAATAAAAAAAGCGGTTCCATGTGGCAAGTACCTATATATACTATCAGTACCAAACCAAGTTTTTGGTAAAACTTTGCTGTAATGGGTTTAAGACCCGAGTTCGTTTTTTTACAAATCCATAACTTGCCCTAAAGAACCAAAATTGCAAGTAAAATGTGGTATATAATCACGGTATTGTATATACACCTTCATGATATATATTATTTGAATGGAATATAACATTAAAAAATTCCCTTCAGGCTATTTTCAGACATTTTTTTTATTATTTTGTTGGACAAAAAAGTAAACCGATATTATGTCAATATTGGATAAAAAAAAACTGCCAATCATCACTCAATTCTAAAGGACATCTCATTCGTTCGTAACATGAGATATCACTCAATGACGTACTATATAGTTTTCCGTTGCATATTACAACGTTATATGTTTTTCAGTATAAAATGATTCCTGTGAATAAGATTGAATGAAAAATGATTTTTTTGAAAATAAATAAAAAATATATATAACTCTAAAATTGGCAAACATCATACATCATCATCACCACATTGATGACTTACGGAATTCAATTCATTTACATCAGTTGAACACATGTATCGAAAAAGTACAACAGTCAGTATAGTGAATGCAATTCAGGATATAGTAGTAAAAAAAAAAAGAAAGCCATGGATGAAACCCTCTCTTTATATTTTATAATGATGTTTTATATTTTTTCTTACCCTTTTTAACTTTCCTCCTATAAATACCACATAATACAATACACAGACCCTTCATATGTATACAATTCCACAAATGACACACAATTATACTTTAAATTGATGGCAAAAATGTTGTCAATATTATATATCGGAACTGATCATTTTTCAATTTTTATTATAGACGTTGTATCGATGTGTGAGTGTGCTGTGGTTGGTCTAAGGGTATTATGGTGTCATCGTTGTCGTGATTTTTTTTGTTTAATAGTTACGTTTGTGGTAAATGAAATGAAATCTGCAGTTAACTCTGTCCTATAGGGACCTAAAAACAATATATTCGTGATCCAGGAGTAATATAATAGTATAAGTAATTTAAAAATACGACTTTTTAGCAAGATAATAAAAATGTTTAAAATTTGTCACCTCTATAAATATGGCGATTTGCCACTTAGCCAAGCTTCCCAAAGCCGTAAAACTAGCATATTTGTGAACTTCTTACTTGTATTTTTAGTTCAATGTATCGAATGATAAAAAAAGATACGTCTTCAATCAACAATCAACTTATGAAAATCAACTCGGTATAGAAAATCGACTTTCGAACGCTTAAAAAACTATTGCGCCCGAATTTTAGCGACTTTCAAACTCCACACTGGTTATCTTGAAAAACGCATCCATTCCAGTTTAACACCAATTCATATTTTCGTACTTCATTAATTGAAAAAAAATTTAAACTCACTCAAAAATTCGTAAGTATCCGTAGGTATCTTCAAAACTCTTAATAACTGAATTAAATATTTTAATTAATTTTTATTTTACATTTAGGTAAATCAAATTTGATCAGATTCAGTCGGAATTAAAGATTTTGCTATATTTCCGAGTCTTTTTATATGGTGACCGTAACTTAATTAATTTTTAATTTAATTTTACTTTATCATTTGAGTTTTTCGAAAATAAAACTACACTCGACCATATGTCCATTTAATTGACCTTAATTGCTCTGTTGACTTTTTCTTGTCGACACCGGTCCTGAAAACATTATCAAGTCCATAAAGTCCAGTCCAATAAAAAAAAAACCATAACTTCATTAGCCTTATAAGTTTATTATACCTACCTTGCCAATCACACGTTAGTCATTAGGAAATCGTAAATGACATTATTGTCGAATCATATGTCACACTTTAAAACAATAACTTCTTTCTCTCAAGAAAACATCTGTCTCTGAACACAGGACCAACACAAATAAATTAAACAAAACAAAAAAGAACTTATTGAAACCCAGAAACTTAATGATCCGAAACGAAGTCCAATTTGCATGAACACAGACACCTACAGAGTTATACACACGTGGAATTATTATTACGGTTTACCCCCCATAGATATCAAGATGGCTTTATAATTACAACTGTCCTAGGCAATAATATAACGAAATTCACAATTATTTTATTGAGTAATGCAATCAGTAAGTCACCTGCAAGAAATATGTATCAATTTACATATGAAATTGACAGTCTAATTGACAATGTGGACAATGTGCGGTGAATAAAGAGATATAATAATTGCAAATTATTATCTAATCAAGGATGGGTTTCTGTTTCTGCATCTCTTTATACTATTCAACAATTGATTACTAGCTGTCTAAAATTGAAATCTGAATGTAATATTTAATTACCATATATGTGGGTGGTATAACTCGGGTATACAAAACATGTTGTTGGTATAACCTTTGAACTTTTTTCGACAATATAAAAAAAAAAACAAGAAGGAATAAATTTATGTATGTGTTTTTAGCTGTGGTTTGTCACGCAATCAGACAAACAAAAATTCTTGTCAATTCTAATGGACTTTAATTTAATAAACGAGGAATAAGTGTAATATCCTGTTTGTTTTTATATGAGGGTCAACGAGAATGCCTCACCTGCATATGTACTCTACTCATGTATGGAAAAAGCATATTAAATACACCAAATATAACTTAGATAGGCAGTAGGAAAGTTTATCAGTTTATTAGAGATCGTAATCACTTATTCTTTGCTTCCTTTCTTTACGTCAACATTCAAAAAGAGTCCTTAATCTAAAGAAACTTTTTTAAAAGTGTTTACTTCACAATTTTACCTTGTTGAAAAACTTTCATTTTAACAATATTTTATTAAATCACTTTTTTGTCTATCTGTCCGTTTGTTCAGTTCAAAATTTGCAATAAGGCGAATATATCTAAAAAAAAAGCGTAGTAGATTTATTTTTTTTCTTAAAATTGGAGTAAATTTACTCCGATTGTAATAAGGTTCGAACGCTGCTGGTAACGGCAGAAATTGATGCCACCATTTTTATATAGCTGTCTGGAATGTCGAGACCCTCATCTACATTACTCTTCAAATTCAGCCAGAAATGAAATATCCGAATCAACACCTCTAAAGGCTTAACTACATAAGCCAAAAAAGTGAAAAAGTAAAAAAGTGAAAATTTTCAAACTCATTTTAGGATAGTGTTTCTGACTGGAAAACTTATAAAAATGATGCAGAAAGCTTAAATTTTGGTTTAAAAACAAATTTGTGTATTCTTTTTCACAAAACAACGGCGCTAGCGGTAAAAAAAATATTTTTACTTTTGTACTTCAGTACTTTTTGGCTTATGTAGTTAAGCCTTAATTCAGAATTTTTATATTTCAGAAGACCTGCCTTGCAGTCTGGCTAAACATCAGAAATCTTTAAAACCCAGACGGATCTGCAAAGCCCAAAACATGTAACACCCGTCACCACTTTCTGCATATCTATCATTAAAATATTAATATTAGTTTTTCCGTAAAATTAAAGTTCACATTCGGTTTGAACCGAAATGTATATAAGCCACCTATGAACGCACTAAATAATTTTGTGAAGCTCACAAAAAAATTTTTATGGATTCAGAAAAAGAAATTTGTTATTTTATTCAACAAAATATTTGGTTAATCTGACAAATTATTTTAGTAGATTCAACAAAAAAAAAGTAATCATACCGACAAAACATTTTTTTCATTTCACCAAATAAATTTGTTGAGCTGACAATTTAATTTTGTGGTTTCAACAAAACAAAATTGTTGAATTGAAAAATATTTTATTAATACAATAAACAAAATTGTAAATATGACAAAAACATTTTATACACTTAACAAAATTTTTGTTTATTCAACCAAATATTGGGATGTTTTTTTGTAAACATGACTGCAATTATTTTGTTAATATGACAAAATAATGCTTGTCAGTTCAGTTTTATTAAAACTTTTGTCAATTTGATAAACCATATTTGTTGGAAGTATATGGACAGAAGTTTTATCAGCTCAACCTACATTTTTATATTTATCATATATATGTACCTACATTTTATTTTCGGTGTAACTGATAAGTCCCCAGCTTTTGTGGTTATATTAAGGGCTTCAAACACGGGCTAAGACTAATTAACAGTAGCGGCTTTGAGGCGTCGGCGGTGTCGGCGACCGCTGGCGGCCTCGCGCTCAAGGGGGCCTCGCGCCCTCGCAAAAAGACAACGACGACTGCATGGCGCCGGCGACTACAGCGGCGACCTTTTTTGCGAGGATTACAAAAACAAACTACTTTAAAATGACGTAGATATCTGGTGTGTGATTTACAAGACTCTATCAACGATGCGAAACAACTAATTCAATACATTTTGGAAAATAATTTAGAAGAAGTATAATATCCAAATGTTTATATAACAATTAGAATCATCCTCACAATTCCCGTCAATACGGCTTCCGTTGAAAGAGGCTTTTCGAAGTTAAAATTGATTAAGACATACTTGAGAAGCACGATGACTCAAGAAAGACTATCTGCGCTATCAGTTTTATCAATTGAAGCTGAAATAGCGGCTAGCATTAGTTATCACGAAATCCTGAAAAAGTTCAGTGAGGCCAAAAGTCGAAAAGTTCGTCTATTTTAATGTTTTAATTGTGAAATTTGTTTTCATAATTTGATTAGCAATAAAAATCGTTTACTCATAGTCTAGTTTTACTTTAATTTGGGTTAGGTATGAAATTTATCGTTTTCTTGAAGGGGGCCTCGCGAACATAATCTCGCCGACGTGCACGCGAGGTCTAGCGCCGCCACTGCTAATTAAAGACCAATTGCTATAATTAAGGTACCCGGAAAGAGCGTTCGTGTGCTGGAGCAACAATATATGAATCCAATCCGTATTCTCACCGATACTTCCTTAGTGATCCTCTTTATTGATGCGAAGTTTTGAACACGAATTCTTCAATACCCTAGCTTTCTTAAGGAAAGTTCCTAGACAATGAAATATCCCCCTATATATAAACCTCGAGGAAAAAAAACAACATTAGTACCTTAAGCGCATATATCGTAAAAAACTGACTCTTGTAATCCTACTCTTTATACCCAAACTATATTCGAATGTTTATATACAAATAAATTCCGTCCATCCTTTATAAATCCTATTATCTACACAAAAGAATAGGAATCATTAATTCTAATTATATGCAGCCCTCGTAAAAAAATCTAAAAGCAATTATACATATACGCACAAGGATTGTTTATTTTTTTTGTTTTTTTTTTCTTTGCCAAGTATTTTATCAATTAAACGATGAATTTCACAGTTGCACATAATTCTTCTTTTTTACACCAACTCATAAAGATAACACACAAAAGGGTGGTTTTTACGGTATGTGAACACCTGAAGTCGTTTAAATTATTGTCTTTTCGTCATCGCTATAAGAAGTAAATACAGTCTCATATAATATTGTATATTCATGTAGGTAGTCCCTTAATGAAAATAAACGATATCAAAGTTGTAAGTAACTTAACTACCCTTATAGCATTCATTATAGATAGATTGTTGCATTGCGTGACACAAAAGATATGTTTATTGTTGCTTTGCTATATACCCTGATGACATTTATAATACCTACAACAACTATAACAACAACACCAGTGTTCAAAATATTCTTCCCATCATACCAAGTCTCTATGCCTTACTGTCTAATCTAATCGGCCATAAAATTCAAACAAAAAATAATTATAATTAACATTCAAGAGGGTTGTATAGGTATAGATGTGTTCTTCCTATATTCTATTTTCTACTATAACTACAAACAATAATGAAATTGAATTTACATTCAACAATTTGATGACATTTGACATTTTTCTTGTTTCAATTTATTTCTGTCAGACTTAAAATGCTAAAATCAGAGGATTTTAGAGGAAATGAAAAAACTTAAAATATATAACTTGGTGAGCCAAAATTAAAACATGATAATTATTTAGCAAAATTTATGCAACCACAGTGTCTTTCTGGTCTTGGCAATTATCCAATTCAAGTTTTTAGCCAATTTATATATTTACAATTCCCTTGTCGACACTTGGTGTAAAATGAATTTATTACCACGATAGCTATTATATTCGCTGAATTATTACCACAATGGTTTTCGTACAACAGTTTATCAAAATAAAGTGGCAATGTGCAAGCAATGACTCTTTTACAAAAGCTAAACCTTGTACGTTTACATACAATCTGTTGTCGCCTCATAGATAATATAATAATTCTTTATTATTATTGCCAATTGGAAGAATTTCGTCTAAGGGAGTTCTTAGCTTAGCTCCAGGACGATTTTAGTGATTTGTTTCTCTTGAGGTTATTTATGATGAAGTGTTTTTTAGACGTGCAAGTGTATGGCATTACTGCGTTTAAAAAGTTTTCAATATCTATATTAGCGTTTCTATTTATTTTCGCAGTCAAGTCAACAAAGAAAAGCACCATTTTGTAATATTAAATTATAAAATGTATTAATTTTTTTATTTTCACTGGTTTTTAGAATTTGACTAATAACTCATAAGGACATTGAATAGGTATTAGAAGCAAAAATAATAATAGGCATGTTCAGGAAAATGAGATCTCGGAGATCTCAGCAATCTCATATTACCTGAAAAGGGATTCCTCAGTGTTATATTATCATGTAAACGAACACGCCTTGTCAAATGTAGAATATAAGATATATAAGAAAATAAGAAAAGGACAAATATACTATTGCATTTGCATATGAAATAATAAGATAATATGAATATTGAATAAAGTTCAGTTGCTGTATAACCTCTAAACGAATCGTTGGCGTCTATTATTTCTAAGATACAACATTGGCGACGAGGATTAAATTAAATTAAATAGAAAGCGTGCAAATAAAAAGATCTTAGTAAAAGACAAAGTTTAAATTAATTAAATAATAAATTGAATTAATTGATTAAAATAAATGGTGGACCAACCTGTGCCGCCAATAGTGCGGAGTGCCAGTCACGTGGGTGCCGTACCCTCGTTCAATTTGGAGGACGATTTCCTCATTTATGAAGAAAGGCTGGAACAATATTTCTTGGCCAACTATGTTGAGGACGATCGCCGAGTTCCAGTTGTACTTACAACTGTGAGTCAACGAGCTTACGAGGTCATCAGGGAGGTGGTATTCCCAAGAAAGCCAAAGGAATTGGGCTATACAGAACTCATGGACTGCATGCGAAGGCAGTTTGAAACGGCATCATCGTGCATAAGGAGGAGAATTGAATTCTTCGACCTGAAGCAAAATGAAGGCGAATCAGTCAACACGTGGTTAGTACGAGTAAAGAGTATTGCAATGTACTGCAAATTTAATAATGCTTTCGAGGACTACGTAAAGAACCGTTTTATAACCGGTTTGCTGAGGGGTCCAATATTGGATCGGGTATGTGAAGAGGACATAGAAAAGCCGCTATCCAATATTCTTCAAGTGGCGGTGCAGCGCGAGGTAGCCTTAAAAGAAAAGGAATTAGGCATACACCAATTGAGAACGGGGAACAACGGACACAAGTCAGCGGAAGAGAGAGGCAGACAAAGGAATGGAGACATTCAACGACAGCAGCGGCAGCAGAAGCATCAGCAGCAGCAGAGAAGGGATAGGGACGACAACAAAATTGTGTGCTTTGCGTGTGGCAAAGCAAATCATTTATTTAAAGTTTGTAAGTACAAAAATTCCATATGTAGAAAATGCAATGTCAAAGGACATTTAGAAAAAGTTTGTAAAAAAAAAATTGTGAAAGATAACAATAATTTGGTAGATGAAAACTATGCAGAAGAGTTATATAATTTGGATTCTAAAAACGAAAAGATAAATCCTATTTTGTTAAAAATGAAATTGAATAATGTTCCGCTATCTGTGGAACTGGACTCAGGGGCGGGTGCTTCAGTGTTGCCGTTGGGAGTTTTTGAAAAAGTTTGCAAAAATGAAAATTTAGAAAATAGTAACTTGTGTTTGCGCAATTATGATGGTGGTGTGATAACACCGTTGGGTAAAGTTACAGTTACAGTCGATTTTATGGATACGCAGATTTTGGGGTGTTTCCAAGTAGTGAATGTAGACAATGCTGATAAGAAACCGTTGATAGGAAGGGATTTAATGAATCTTTTAGGAATAACTTGGAGTGTTTGTGGAAAGGAGATTGTAGACAAACATTTTGTGGATGTATCGAAAGGCCAATTGGAAAAACTAGAGAAGGACATTTGTGGTGAATTTAGTAGCTTATTTGATGGGAAGTTGGGTCGTTACAAAAACGCTGTGATTTCTTTACACTTTAAACACTATGCGAAACCCAAGTTTTGTAAGCCGCGAAAAATACCATTGGCATTTAAGGATGAGGTAGAGCAGGAGCTTGAAAGGTTAGAAAAAGATGGCATTATAAAAAAAATTGAAAACTCGGAATGGGGTACGCCGCTAGTACCGGTTCTTAAATCTAACGGTAGGGTTCGAGTCTGTGCAGACTATAAAGTCACTGTTAATGACCAGTTAGAAGATGTTAATCATCCTGTGCCCTTGATATCGGACATTTTTAATTCTCTGCAAGGTGGTGAATTGTTTACCAAACTTGATTTTACTTCGGCGTATAATCAAATCGAGGTAGACGAAGAAACGAGCTTGAAGCTAGCATGGAGTACTCATAAGGGTATTTTCAAAGTTCTTCGTTTACCATTTGGAACAAAACCAGCATGCCAAATTTTCCAGAGAGAAATAGAAAAGACGCTTCAAGGATGTAAGGGTACAGTAAATTTGTTAGATGATATAGTGGTTACTGGGAGTAATTTAAAGGAGCACATTTCAAACTTGAAAGAAGTTTTGGGAGTTTTATCGAAAGCGGGATTAAAACTTAATAAAGAGAAGTGTGTTTTCTTCAAGCCACAGATAAAATATTTAGGTCATATTGTAAGTAAGGAGGGATTACGAAAAGATCCTGATAAAGTAGCTGCGATGTTGGAGTCACCTAGGCCAGACAGTGTGAGCCAGGTTCGTGCGTTTGTTGGTATGGTTAATTATTACGGGAAGTTTATTTCCAATTTGTCAACGTTACTCGCACCGTTATATGATTTGCTAAAAAAGGGAATAGAATTCCATTGGAATAAAAATTGTGAGGATTGTTTTAACAGATGCAAGAAGGCGTTAATTTCTGATAAGGTGCTCGTGCACTTTAACCCAAAATATGAAATTGTTTTAGCGTGCGATGCCTCAGCTGTTGGTATAGGGGTAGTTCTATTGCATAAAATGCCGGATGGTAGTGAAAGGCCAATTTCATTCGCTTCGCGAACATTAACTAAGGCAGAAAAGAACTATGCCGTCATACAAAAGGAAGCATTAGCAATTTATTGGGGCGTACGAAAGTTTTACGAGTATCTTATGGGAAGGCGATTTTGTATTAAATTTGACCACAAGCCATTACTAGCGTTGTTTGGAGAGAAAAAAGGCATTCCAGCAATGACTGCTGGACGACTCCAAAGATGGGCAATTTACTTGTCGCACTTTAACTACGAGTTGAGGTATGTTAAAGGTATTGAAAATGCCGCTGCCGATGGGTTATCGCGATTACCTTTAGAAGGAAGTCAGGTAAACAACCAAATGAGGGAATTTGATTATATAAATTGGGTGGAAGAATTTGTACCAGTAAATTTTGATCAAATTCGAGAAGAGGTTAAGCATGACAAGGTTTTAGTACAGGTCTATTATTATATTCAAAATGGTTGGCCAGAGCGTGTCGATGAGGGGCTAAGGAGCTATTTTAACCGAAGAAATGAATTAAGTGTTGAGGATGGAGTTATCATGTGGGGATACAGAGTGATTGTTCCATTGAAATTTAGGTCAATGATCTTAAAAGAATTGCATGCTACGCATTTAGGTATGACTAAAATGAAGGGCGTAGCTCGATCATATTTTTGGTGGCCGCTATTGGATAAAGACATTGAGTTGGTTTCCAAATCATGTCGGCAGTGTGTTGAAGCTAGACCGGAACAACCTAGGTCGAGTTTTGTGAAATGGACAGAATCAAGATTGGCTTTTGAAAGGATACATATAGATTATGCTGGACCGTTCAAAAATAGAATGTTTTTGATTGTAACTGATGCGTTCAGCAAGTGGCCAGAAATTTTTGAGGTACCCAGGGCGGATACAAGAAATACATTGGGAAAGTTAAGAGAGGTTTTTGCTCGATTTGGGTTACCTAAAACCTTAGTGTCGGATAACGGGGCTCAATTTGTTTCAGTAGAGTTCAAAAGGTTTTGTAAAATCAATGGGATCGAACATGTGACGTCACCACCATTTCACCCATCGAGCAACGGGGCAGCAGAAAATTCAGTTAAAACTTTTAAAGCTGCAATAAAAAAAATGGCATTCGATAACACGCTACCTTTACATGCTCAGTTGCAAAGGTATTTGTTTGGCTATAGAAACGCTCCTCACAGCACTACGGGAGAAAAGCCCTCGGTATTGATGTTAAATAGACATGTTTGTTCACGATTAGATCGAATTCGCCCAAATTTTAGTAACAACAATAAATCATTAACATATAGCGATGAAGGGAAAACATTTGAAAAGGGTGATCAAGTTTATATCCGAAATTATACAAACCCAACTTGTAAAAGTTGGAATCCAGGGGTAGTAGAAAAAAAATTGGGTCCTTCAGTGTACATCTGCAAAGATAGAGTATCTGGTAGATCTACGAAAAGACATAGCGAGCAGATGATGAAGGCAGGTACGTTTTATACCGGGTCGTTTAGGAAGTTGGCAGAAGGCACACCTTCGGAAACATCTCCAAATCTAGCAATAGTCACAAACGGAAAAAAAAATGCAAAAGACGATTTTGTTGCACCATCTTCAGTCAATTGCGAGAATGAATTCGAAAATGTTCAGGTAGACAATAATGCTGGCAAGAATATTCCGCCGGTAACACTTGAGGGTACCTGCCCTGAAGACAATAACAAGATTAGCGATACAAATGAATTAAATAAGAGGTCCTTAAGACCAAGAGATAAAATAAAAGCGCCAGATAGGCTAAATTTGTAAAAAAAAAAAATTTGTAAGAACTTGAATTTTCTTTATTTTAAGATTTGAAATATTTATTTAAAAACTGATTTTTTTTTTTATTAATTCTAAACACTTTTCTTTTATAAAATATTAATATCTATAAGTAAAACAAATTTAAATCATGAAATTTATTAAATTTATTTCAAGTAAAAAAAAAAAATATGTATATATATAGAATTTTGAAATTATTGTATAAGACATGTACATATGTAATAATAATATATGTAATTATCATAGGATGGGGGTGTTATATTATCATGTAAACGAACACGCCTTGTCAAATGTAGAATATAAGATATATAAGAAAATAAGAAAAGGACAAATATACTATTGCATTTGCATATGAAATAATAAGATAATATGAATATTGAATAAAGTTCAGTTGCTGTATAACCTCTAAACGAATCGTTGGCGTCTATTATTTCTAAGATACAACACTCAGCAAAATTTCTCAATTCATTTTCAATCATCATTCAATTTCTCAATTTTGCTGTCAAAACTGCAGTGAGGAAAAAAAATCCTGGATTCGCTTGCTCACTTTTTGAATGTGGAAAATCTCTGAGATCTCATTTTTCTGATCACGCCAAATACTAAATAACTTAAATTTTTGATCAAAATAATATTGAATATTTTTTTTAATTTTGTTTTTAAATTTTGACTTTGCAAATGAATTTTTCAAAAAATTATTCGGATGGATTTCTGGCTGAAAAAATGGAATAAAATGACAGTAAGTGTGACCGTTGATTGTTAATATATATTTTTATATTTCAGGTCGATTTCTTAGAAAATTTCAACTGCTGCCTTAACAGGAGGAAATAGACCCCCTATGATTTTCACTTGCGATGTACATATGTATATTGTATATGACAAGATTCGTATAAAAATTTAATTCGGGATTTTGATCAAATTTGACATAACGATGAAATAGCGAAGCCGAAAAAAGTGGGCCTCTCAATTCTCTCCTTGCCTCGCGTCGCCGTCAGGTCTGTCCTTTCGACTGCACCTAAACGGGGGGATCGGTTTTGTTGAAACTTGGTACCATAGCGTTTTTAGGGCGTTCCCCCGACACGTTTTTATTCATTTTTTTAGGACCAAAAACAACAAATTTTAAATACATACAAATATTTTTACCAAATAATGAAAATCTTATTTTTTTTTCAAAAACATGCCTTAAAAAAATAAGTAATTTTTTACAAAAAGGCTAAAATTTTATTAAACAAAATAAATGGTACCTCCCATAGAACCACTTATTGATTTTCTCAAAAATTAGTCAACTGATTTTGAACAATTTTTTTATGGGGAATGTTTCAAAAAGTTTGAAAAGCATTCGGTACCAAAATGTTCAAATTTATTGTTTTTTGGAATAAAAAAAAAAGTTTAAAATTTTTTTTTTGAGAACTTAATAATTCGAAAATGACTTGATCGATCTTTATTAAATTTGGCACGCAGCAGTTTTTTAACATTACCCAGCAGATTTTAAATAAAAATAACGGCACCTTTAAAAGCGGGAAAGGAAAATACCATTTTTCATAAATAAGCTCCTACGATTTCGATTAAAATTTTTATGTGACCTACTTCCTATACTTAACTACATTTCAAGCAGGTGCCATAAAATCTGTCGCAATAAGACAGAGCAGCTTTTGTCGATATAAGCGTTTGAGAGCTTTTCTGTCCAAATCCCATCTTGAAATCATTACCCGTTGAAAAGTTATCTTATAATTCCTAAAACAAATTTACATTAATTCTTATTACAGATTGAAGACAAAAGTGCGTTTTTCTCGAAACCTGCTTTTTTAACATAAGCTACTCTGTCTTATTGCCACAGAAATATAGGCTCCCATACAACTCATTTATTTATTTTAAAATCAGATGAATAGATCTAAACTTTTCAGACTTTAAAACCGCAGTGTGATCGCACATAAGGAAAAAGTACGTGCGCCACAGTCGTGCATTTTATTTTTTTAGTTTTTTTTTTTTTTGAATAATCTAATTTTTCTCAAAATTGGCCTCACAGATTTTTCTAAAAAAATTCAATGAATTTTATAAAAAAAAATGCTTATTAACAGATCCTCCCATAGAACCATTTTGTTGATTTTAGATTTTCTCGATTTAAAAAAAGGTTTAAAATTTTAAAACGACTTTTTCAATTTTTATTAAATTTGGCAACAAGCAATTTTTTAACATATTCTATTATATTTTTAACGAAATTCATTCTTTTATCAAAAATGAACGGTATTTTTTTTTTTTTAATTTTACAAAATTTTATAGCTCATAATTTAATTCTTTTATCTATTCTACAGCATAAAATTAGTCTCTTTTGCGTTTTAAATTGATTCCTTTTACGAAATACATACCTATGCATGCTTTTTTTTTGGCCACTTCATATGGGAACACCCACATCTTTACTTTTATATGTAAGTCTTTTTCAAATGTCTTTTAGCAATTAAAAAAAAAATGGGTTAAAACTGTAAATATTAAAAGAAAAACTTCTATCGATAAATTTTCAAATTCAAAGCTTTTTTATACCAGAGTTATAATAATGCTATACACCATTTTTTGTAGCTTTTGTTTCATTTGTCATAAATCCACGTTCATCTAATCAATTTATAGGTATTTGTGCCCATTTTCCTATCAAAAAAAGTCCAACATTTCATCTTTATTGTTATAAACGTCACTATATATAATAAAATAGTGCCTTATAGTTACCACAATCACGTATGAGTCATGCAGCAATATAATAGCGAATAATGACATACGTGACGAGCACCTTAAATTAATTGCCATCCATCAAAAAATGGTCAAGCCCTGTTTTTTGTTTTTTTTTTTCTTCCCGAATACTCAAAGGTACATCAAAATGTATCTTCATTTCTATTGAAATTCCATAAACTTCACCAAAGAAGACCAATCTTCCAAGAAGAAAGAAAGATACACTTTGTGGATGGATTGGAGATAAAAATAAAATTTTGTGAAATTAATTTCCCCATATACAGAAAAAGAAGAAGAAAATATACACAACAATAAGTGCCCTAATGAAAGATATATGCGAGAGAAATGGGACCGTAAAAATGACCTCCACCACATTGCATTAAAAAAAAAAAAATCCAATGAAGTAATAAAATTCATCTAAAATGATTTTTTTTTTTCATAGAACACCCATAAAGGGTATCACTTAATTTGGATACATTTTTGATTCGTTTATTAAGAAAAAACACAAAAAACGATTTCTCACGTATGATGTACCTTTGGTAAACTTGGATTTATGAGAGCCATCTAAATGAACTACTTTTTTCAAAGAATCTAAACTATAACATGACACCAAAACCAATTAACCTTATCGTATATAACCGCATCAATCTTTAGTTGAATTGCTTGAAAATTAATGGACTTTTGGTCGTTGTGACTTGACTGGCTCAAGCCCGATTATAAACCCTTGAATAACACATCATTATTCATCAGAAGAAAAATAAATAATTAGTGGGTTGCTCCCGGGAGGAAGGATGGCTGATGGCATGGCATCAGACACCCAGCAGCACAGCAACATAAAGCAGCATTTTCTTATCGCACGTACTTAGCAAAGCAATCAATATCCTTGATAATTAAATAAAATTAACGATCTTTTGTGTGCTGATGTTTTTGGACCCTCGAAAAAAACAATAGTTATTTAAACCCACAAATTATATACCCAAACTCAAACCAAATCTAAACATACAGATGTCCAAAACAGACAAATAATAAAAATAGGGAAACATGTTGGTAGTGAGCATAGAACACCCTTTGATGATATTTGATTTGATTGTCGCCAGAACAATTTTTCAAAAATTTTAAAATCACACAAAGAATTGATAGAAAGGCGCACGGGCACGTAGATTCGTTCACATTTCCTATTCCCGGATCAATCAAATGTGTCTTGAAGTCAGAGAAATAGCCTAAAACGATTTATTATTTTACAAAACCGTGACAAATCGTTCGGTGAATGCAACCGAAAACTGACACATTTCACTCTTCTATAACTATAGGCACAGACATATATATAGAAGGGTTGGAGTGGGGTTAAAGAAGTTGATGTAGTTAAAGGCCACAGCAGGAAATATTCAAGAAGTGATGAAGAAATATCAGGAATCTCCCTGGGGCAATATTCGGTATATTTATGTCGTCGACGAGACGCGAAGGTTGTTTTAAAGTTTTATAGGGAGAGATAGATCATCGCTAAAAGAAATAAATATTGCAATTCCCTAAGGATATATATTATAGAAGTGCTGTGGCAAAGGGATTGGCCCGTATATACGCCTATCGTGTTAAACAATCCATTAATATTAATAATGTGATTGGTTTTCGGGTTCTTCGACTATAGCTATTCGGGGTTCTTCTACTTTCATATATGTACCTATGTTTTCTATGCGTGAGGTTTTGAATTCGTCTTGTTAAAGGAAATGATGCATATTACGTGACTATTTGAATTTTTTCTTTGACATGTTGTTGAGAATATACCCCTTTTTTTTAATAAAATTAATATGGTTGGATGTCTTCAATCTAAAATATCGATTCTTATCATTTTGTAGAATTGCAAAACATCAAATCAATCAATATTTTTTCAGTAAATATCGTACCATGTAGGTATGGGATAAATCAACTAGCCTCACTATACACAAAGACTTTGTTCTATTAGAAAACTTCGATCTTTGATAAGAAGGTCAGGTCAGTTTTTTTTAGTATAAATTCTAAAAAATAGGCTACAGGATGTGGAAGGGGTAACCTAGATAGAAAAAGTATAAATTCTTTCAGCAACAATTAATATTCATAGTTTTAATAACTGCAACACTAATTGGAACAGAATTTAGGAACGAAAAGTATTAAAAGTTAATAAATAACAATAATAAATAAAACAAATGTGGTCTAAAACTATATCCTTGTGGCATACCGAATGGGTTTAATTTTCTTAGATTGTGACCAGACTATAGGAATGATTGAAGATTTAAAAGAACCATCTTTGATCTCAGTTTGAGAAGTTTGTTTTCTTTGGAATTTGGATCAATGATACATTTGGCAGGTTATAAGTAATTTGGATAATGCAGATGTTTATTAAATTTTTCAATGAAATGGAGGCAAGATTTAGTAACATTTTAAAAAATACTATCATAAGTCGATTATTTCTTTGTCTATCACAATAGATGAAGACCTTGACTTCTTAAGATATTAAAATCAAATCATTTTGAATAGAAGAAGAAGTGTCCAATTCTGATTGTCATCTTTCATGTAACTTTTTCGAATGGTTTTAAACTTTTTCAATAAGGTTACAAAGAATAATAATAGCTAATTGGTCAATAGTTAGTATGAAACTTCAGGAAATGCTAAACAAAAAGTTTCAAACTTGACGGTTTATGAAATTCCAATGCTACATACATATATGCAATATGCATGTTAGATTTTTTTTTGAAAAAGACTCTTTCCAAAATATACTTAGGTACCATAAGCATCTTATGATTTAATATAATAAAGGGTGTTTTTTTTAGACGTGTGGTGTTCAAGAAAAAATAAAACTTATATAGAATTTAATGTTATGGCCAATAATTTAGCTTTATTATAAGGATAAGGGTTTGCCATTATGTTTTAAAAATGATTTCGGGCAATTGGTCGCCGCAGCTGGCTCGAATAAATTCCAGCAGAGAAGCCCAATTTTCGACCACTTTTTGCAGTAATTGGGGCCGTATGTCAGCAATAACACGCCAAATATTCTCTTCCAAGGTGTCAATAGTCTCGGGCTTATCTGCGTAGACAAGCGACTTTGCATAACCCCACAAAAAATAATCCAGCGGTGTTAAATCGCACGATCTTGTAGACCACGCCATCCACAGGCCCACGACGCGAGATAATGCGCTCACCAAAAGTTTCCCTCAATAAATTGATTGTTTCGTTGGTTGTATGGCATGTAGCGCCGTCTTGTTGGAACCAAAGGTCGTCCACATCAACATCCTCCAATTCAGGCACAAAAAAGTTATTAATCATAGCACTATAGCGTTCCCCATTGACTGTAACATTATGGCCGGCTTAATTTTTGAAGAAATATGGCCCAATTATTCCCTCTGCTCATAGAGCACACCAAACAGTGACTTTTTGAGGATGTAACAGCGTCTCAACAACGGCTTGTTGAGATTACGACAATTTTGCTTTTTAACCAAAAGTGAGCTTCATCGCTGAACAAAATTTTCTTGTGAAAATCGTGATCGGTGGCCATTTCATCGTACGAACCCAACCATTATTTTGGTAATAAATTTGCACGATTTGCAAACGTTGTTCAGGAGTAAGTCTATTCATTATGAAATGGCAAACCAAACTGAGCATAAATCAAGCGACAGCTGTCAAAAAGACCAACTCCGAAAAAAGTATTGCCAGATTGAAAACCACACGTCTAAAAAAACACCCTTTACATATTTGAAATTATAATTCAATTATCTTCATGGTTGTGTAACGAAACATAACACTTTGAATTTAAATTACCGACTGCTGCCTGAACTGCCACCAGCCTCCTAAATCATCATCCAACACACTTTAACTAAACACCAGCGCCCTACATCAACATTCAACAAACATAAACGATCCAACCAACGGCCAACACAACACCCATCGACTAAATCGACTTCATCATCTAAAATATTTAAATTTATTTCGTTGCCCTTATAGTTCACACTATGTCGTAGCTGAAAATATAACAAGAGTACGTAAGAAATTTCAACAATTCAATTGAAGCTTATCGACCTATGATTTTCTTGTTTCAGCTGATTTCTGTTTGTAACAAATGTAATAACTTAAGGACAGGTTTCTTACCTTAGTGCATTCGTGTATAGTTTATACCAGTGAAATAACACGTTTTTTGTCCTAAAACGAAAACTAGACACCAACATTGTTACTCTCACTTTAGGGAGTTGAGGGTTGCAATTCCTACCGACTACTGTTATCTTCCTTTCTTACTTTTTAAGTACGCAGTGCTTTCACTTACGCCCATATTATTCACTGGATACATGCAGATTGAAACTTAAATCCGGATGTATTTACATTGAATTTGTATACTTTACATCTGGATTAAAGTTTTAATCTGGATGTATCGAGTGAATAATATGGGCGTTAGTTTACTTGGGCTGGAATTAGATTCCTATACCGTTTTCGATGGTTGAATTATTTATAATCTAACTTAAGCTCATATAATTAAATTAACTTAATATTGTGTTATATGAAATACAGTAAAAACCGCTTAAGAGAAACTGCAAAATGTCACAGCCTCTCTTTCACTTAAGCGGGTTTTTCACTCAAACGAACCCCGCTTAAGTGAACAAAAATTTCACTTTAACGGAGTCCGGATAAGTGAAAAAAAAATTGCACTTAAACGGATTTAAAAATTACAAAAAGGGTTCTGACAAATCAGAAACTCAAATGTCATTTTCGTTATGAAAATTTGGTGGAGGTGAAAAATAAAAAAGAAGTAAAAGCATTCAGCAAATGTTTTGTTCTGTTCTATAAAATTTTTTTTTCACTTAAGAGAGTTTTTTTTCAATGAAAAATATTAAATCTAACTGAAAATATGTTTCAGGTATCCGGGTTTTTCACTTAAGCGAGTTTCGCTTAAGCGGAGTGTTATAAAGGTAATTGGTGGACAAATATTCGGGGAAGAAAAAATTGTTTCAGATAAGCGAGTTTTTCTCTTAAGCGGGTTTCTCTTAAGCGGGTTTTACTGTACCGTGATATTAAGATCAAGTTTGTAATGAAATTTAAAACCCTTGTTTTGTTGAAATAAATATCAGTAAATAAATCTGAGAATGTTGTTACAGTTCTTTCTTTCTTAACCCGACTTTTATTTGCTTTCTTTGAAATTGTACCCTATACTACGACGAACCTCATAGAAAATACCAACAGATTTGAATATTGCAGTCGTGCATTTAGATAGAAAATATACGCTGCGGTAGATAATAACCAACCAGATTCAAACTTAAAACTTCAATTTCCTTTGGTCAACATAAGTTCGTTAACTAAATATTTCGATAATTTAAAGTCCTGGTGGAGAAATCATTTTAAATATTTCCTTTCAATGCGAATTACTTAAAGCCTTAAAGCTGATACTTTCTTCGTATTTTGATACATTTGGTGTACCATAAATGAAGAAATGCCCCTGTTTCATGATAAATTGTTGTTTTATTTTAATCTTTTAAAATCTTATGTAAATCATAAAAATATGAGAATTCCCCAGTAAACATGCAAATCAGGAATGTAAAATTATTTTCTCTTCGGGAAATCAACGATCTTTGGTCCCCATTATGGAATTTATGAAAATTCTATAAATCTGAAAATTCTATCTATGGGTTAAGGTAATGGTAGGACTTACATTCAAAATAAAGTTTTTTGTGACCTTTAGTCCAATGCGTTTCGCCCAGGCAGGACAGTTGGGCTCATCAGTTAGATGCTGTCATACCTTTCTAAGACGCAATTTTTTTGGTCGATGGTTACCGACTCTTATACAATTTACTTACATACATATTATGGTACCTGCCATATTATATACGTTATATTTTAAACAAACACCATCTTAAGGATTCCACTCAGTCATTGTTTAAAATCCTCTCAAATCTGGGACAACATTGTGCAACGAAACGACTCTAATGCATTTCAAGACCTAGGACAACATTTTCCTTATTGCTCATGTGGATTTTTATTTATACTTATAGTGTAGCTACGCATAAAACGTCACATTTTTCTTCATCACATCCCTTTTGCATTAATTTCAGGACAAAAACGAAAACAAAACGAACAAAAAAAAAAAAACATCTTGTGCGGATCTATTGTCCCTATATAATATGTTCTCAAGTTTTACAGCGGCTTACCCTTCACGGCATCCGCCTTGCAATTATTATTTTGCATAATATGTGCTATGCTAAGATGTAAGCGCGAATAAATGCCTAGGGGTATTTTCGCGCATACAATTTCTATGGCATGATGTGTGTGTGTTTGTGGGGGGGATGTGCATTTTACATCCTTTAGTCCGTTTTTTTTTTTTTTTTGTTTTTAATTCAAACTTTGAAATTGAGGAACGGGACGCGATTGCAAAATGACTTTGAAAAACATTGCACATTGGGATTGGGGTAGTATAGGTATAGGTAGAGTCATATCATATTCGCTTCGTCGTCGTCATCGGATGCACAGTTTGAGGTATAAAACAAGGGTATTGCAGATACGAAACAGTTTTTCCGGTTCAATGACCGATCTATGTAAATGATGATAGGCATTAAAATATATACATACCTATACAACCATAACACTCACACACTCCACTCTCATACCACACAATATTTTCTAAATGCAACAGGAAAAACTACGTCGTAATATATTAATACTGGACGACTTATATTAAAAAGACGGACGACGGTGGGGTTTGTAAATATAAGTATAACGTGCGATGCAGTATGCGGCAGTGATGTGGGGCCTTTTGTTTAAAAAAGAGGATATTAGAAGAAGGTCCTCATACCTTCTTCTTTGTGTGTAGTTAGTTTATTAATGCATTTCCTTGGCAGATTACAAGAACATCTCCCGTTGTTTTATATTACGAGTATATCTTCGTGTATAGGGGATTTTCAATTAAGTTTATTTGCAGAAGGGGTTTGATGGTTATTTATAGAAAAGAAGAAAAAAAAATATGAAAATATATACCTATCCTACTCAACTATTTGTTTGCGGAAATAATTATGAGAAATGTACCTACATATATGTTGGAAATTATTATTACTTCGGTTTTTTCTTTTAAATTGTAGAATGAGGTGTTTGAGTGAAGACACTCCTTTATTCTTTATGGATAATCCTTACAGGTAGATAGGTACCTTAGACAAATAAAGGAGTGTATTCTTAAGTTAGCTGCTGCTTATGCATAAATATAAAATTCTTCCACCTCTTAAGCTTTCACAACAAAAAATAACCTCATTCAAAATAGCAGGTAAAAATATATTCATATATCCCTCACATTTATTTGTTCAATGAAATATAATAAATCTCAGGAATATACATGTACAGTATACTCTCTGTAAACGGACACCTCTCATAACCGGACAGATTTCAAAGAACAGAATTAAATTCATGACTTTTCATAGTAATAACTCTCCCATAAGCTGACTCTCTAATAACCGGACTTGGACAGCAAATTTAACAACCGCAAAAGAGTTTGGCTTTCTCATAAGCGGACAAAGTGCTTGTGGAGTACTATTTTTCAATTTTTATAAGGTCCATTTCAGTATTTTTGGATAATAAATTACATAAATTGTATAGAGGGTATGAAGATTATAGGGGTGAAATCCTCGCAAGAAAAAAATCACAAAATTTTTTCTTGGACAGAAATTAATTCATACGTGAAATTTTGTTATATCCGCAAGATATATTATGTTTTTACAGTACATTCCAATTTTAACAATACGAGAACGCACTCGGAAAATTCTAGAATATGAATATGCTTACCTGTCTTTTTTAAAAGGTTTTCAATTTAATTTTTTTTTGTTTTCTCATTACTCATTAGCGGACATCTCCAATAACGGGACAAATTTCTGGGTACCATCAGTGTCCGGTTATGAGAGAGTTCACTGTATAGCTATATATATTATTGAGTTGAAACCTTAAGATAGAAAACGATTTGAATTTTTTATAAGGAAATGGCAAGGGCAAAATTCTTGGCAAGAGATGTAAGGTGAGACTATAGAAATATGTAATGTACGTATATATAGAGTTTTATACAACTTTATGCAAACTGCATTATTTAAGTAGTCAGATACCAACCTTACCTAAGCTTCATCCAACCTAAGTTTACAGGAAGAAACGAATGCATATAGAAGGCCGTAATTTATAATAATTGGTTACATATACAGAGGTCTGACTTAAGTTTGTTCCTGAATTTTATTTTGAAGTTTGAAAGTTATACTTTACTCTAAACAATCTTCAACCGATTGAAAGTAAGAATAAAGGAAATAAACCACATTGCGACATAACTTCATACTTATTTAATTAAAATGCAATGATGAAGATTTTCTAGGTATGGTACCTACATATATACCACAAATTGTTACAAATTCTCGTAACGGAAAAAGAATAATATTATATGGACAGAGTTTACCTAGACGTGTAATAAAAAAAAAATGTATTTAAGCTTTAACTGCTTATATGCTTCTATTGGGGTTTTTCTTTTTTGGGTCTGAGCAGAGGTTGAGCGATCAGAGCAAAGCTCTGAGGAGATTATGATCAGAGCCCTCAGATTTAATTATGAAACACACTTGAGCACTGAACATTTCATATGCATAGTAATCTGTCAAATTACATAAAAATCAGCGTTTTGCTCGATTTGCTCGGTCATTTTATTCTGAGCATACAGATCATGCTCCGAGCTAGCTCAGATGGAAAAAAGAAACACGACTTATGCGCTCTGATTTGTCTGAGGTACACTGAAAAAAAAATCGTTTCTAATATCAATAAACACCGTTTATTGACTGCTTTTGCATTGTCTCAATAAACTTTTTGTTGATACTACGAACATTTATTGTTTCGAAAATTTCTATTCAATAAACGATTTGTTGGCTCAATTAAACTACGTTTATTGAAAATTAAAATTTAAAAATCAATAACCGGTTGCTAGTATCAATAAACTTTTTTTTTGACACAATAAACTCATACATTGCGCCTAACAATTTTTTTATAAAACTTCTTTTTTTACTTTGATAAATGCGTTTATTGGCGCAATAAACAAATTATTAAATGTCAATAAACATTTTAATTGATTTTTACATTTTTGTTTATTATCGTAATAAACTGTGTATTGACCCAATAAACTATTTATTGAGTCAATAAAGTGTTTAAGGGTAGCTAAATATTTTATTTTTTTCAAATTATGGTCGATTCTCAAAAAATTCACAATCTGTTCATGCTGTGATTTTAATATAGAGTCAGTAAGCATTAACCATTATTTGCATCTTAGACGGGTGCGACAGCATAATATTACAAAACGCATTCTGGAGTTTAGGTCACTTGAATAAAAATTAAAAGTTCAAGTGACCTCAACTCCAAAATGCGTTTCGTAAAATGCTATATCGCACACTTCTAAGACGCAAATTATGTTCGATTCTAAGCAACTCTTATAAGGAGCACGGCATGAACATAATGTGAATTCTATTGCAGTCAATTATAACTAAAATTAAACTTATACATAAACACTTTATAGGGACAGTAAATAGTTTATTGGGACAATAAATAGTTTATTGGGCCAATACAAAAAGTACATTGCCGCAACTCACCAATTTGGTAAAAGATAAATAATTCAATAAATAATTTCTTGTACCTACCAACAAACGTTTATTGGGCCAATAAACCACATTTGCTTGTATAAATAAACGTTCATTGGGTCAATAAACGTTTATTGGGTCAATATTATTCTAAGTTAATTATAAAATACCTTCTTTTTCTAACATGTGGAAAAATTAAGAATTTTCGTTTACAATAAAACCTCTTTATAACGAACTTCTTTATAGGAAATTCCATTCTTAACCGTTTCCCACAAATATCCTAATTGAATCAGTTTCATTAACGGAATTCGCACGTTCGGAGTTGCGGAGTTGTGGAGTTACCGGAGTGCGGAGTTTCGGAGTTGTGGAGTTCGGAGTTGCGGAGTGCCCATAAGCCACTAGGTATATACCAATTTTTATAGAAAATTGGCCGTAGCCAAACGATGTCCGTCTGTCTTTTTTTTTCGTTTGGCTACGGCCAATTTTCGGAATTGTGGAACTCACTTTTTTTTGTACTTGACTATATTTTTGGAATTTCACACTTGCGTTGCCAAAAGAATTGATATCCAAATCTTATTTTTCGATTTATATGTCGGTTGGATGGGTTTTGAAAAAAAAACAGTAGGTATTGGAAACACAAACTATATTTAACCATCTTTCTTTTTATTAAAATGAATTTTTTATTTAAACAAATAATTCTGTACTCTCATTCATCTAGAAGTTATATTGTGGTGCCGGGACTCTACGTAATTAATTATACACCAAACGACACAACTCAACAAATCTTATTTTTCAAAACCAACATATATTATTTTCTGAATATTCGCTCTATATCATATAAAGAATATCATAAAAAGTAAAGATATAAAGTCAACTCTGCTTATTTGACCATCACAATATTTTTGTTTATTTACGATTTCTTAATTGGGTTACTTCTAGTTATAAATTCTCCATAAAATTCGCTGTTGATTGGATATAGGTCGAGCGCCACTTCAGGATTTTCTTTTTGTTTACCTAATCTATACCCAAAGTTCGAGTAAAAGAAATTCCACATTGGCATTGAGTGACACATAAATGTGACAAAATCACACTATCAGCTAAGCATCGTCGACTGTAATATAGAAGGTTTATTTTCCGTGTTTAATTTGAAAATCTTATTCTTCAATGTATGTAAAAAATCATATCTAAAACCATCGTTAAAGCAATTTTACTTCAATTTGAGTAACATTTTTGATTAAACCTACTAGTATAAGGTATCACGCCAGTTCTAGACAACATCAAAACCATTAAACACATAATATTCCTCTTCAGAACCCATCCGTCGATACACTGTCTATATAACATTCAAATCAAATCTAAATGCCTAAGGAAGCTCTAAAATTTAACATCTTCTCTTGATGGGATATTTTCGCATTATTCAATTCTTTTAACGGATTAACAATAATAGTAAACGAACAGAAACACAGCAAATAAGATGCAAGCAGAAGTAAAAAAAAAAAAAACTACCCGTCGTCATCGTTGTCGTCGTGGTTCTTAAGACACGAATAAAATTTTATGATTTTCCGTCATTTTCTTAACATTTTCTCCAAAGAACGATACTTACTTCTTATATTTTATACAGGATTATAAACTGCGTATTTCGGTCGAATGAACTTATGAGGACATTTCAATTGTCTTCGGCTATACAATATTATATTGACGAGGAAAAAAAGTAAGCTTAGAAGAAGTAAGCTTCTCGCTCAATAAATATAAATATACACTATACACAGTCAATCCGGAAGTTAAGAAAATATTCAACTGTTACTGTTTTCTTGACAATTTCCGTCCGAAGGATATAATAACAAAATATCTTAGATACAATATAAAATTGTCAAGAATGTGAGTGTTGGTGTTTTATTTTTTTTTTTTTTTGTCTTCTGATTCTTCGAACCCCCACAGCCACACACATACAATATAACGAATGCAACTCCTGAAATTGTCACTAAAATGGCCGGATGTAAAACAATTGGCGAGGAAATAACACTAAAATAGAATTACCAATCGTTAAGAAGTCGTCGTCATTGCTCCTTGTAGCAATGATGATGATTATAGAAAATTCCTTTTCAAAGGATATAAGTTTGTCTTGATTAAATCGCCAATCCTTGCATAAGGAAGGGGTCTTCCCAGAGAGAAATTGATGTAAAATTACAATATGAGGAAATTTGAAAATTGTAATCATTATTTGTGACCACTTGAAAATTCTAGATTGGCTATATTATTAAAGCAACCAACATTCGTCTTCCATCAGGGGTTGATTTATAGTTAAGTACAATCAAGTTCTTAATTGTACGAGAATTGACTTTGTAATTTTACAAAAAAGGCTCACACATAAAATTTTGTTCCCACAGCGACATTTTTGAATTTGAAATCACCCTTATGGTATGAGTGGTATATTTTTGGTATATATGGTGGGTGAGAAGGACCAACACGACACAACCGAGACGCGACGCATGGCCAATTTGTCAAGGGATGCATTAATTTGTTTATATCTGGATTTGATGACAATCCCAGAGTGTTGTTGTTAACGTGCGAATTTACAAAAAAAAAAACAACAAAACATATTCTGGTACTTCAAAATAAAAACCTTTAAAGAAATGCGGGTTGTTCCTTCTTGTTTTCAATAAAAAAAGGACTTGAAAATGAGCATCGAATATATAGAATGCGAGCGTTGTTTGGAGAGTTTCGATATATCTTTAAAGTTATATGTGATGTCAATTGTCAACCCCCTACCCTCGACACAAAGCAAACCGAACCGAATAACACCAAAGGGTGGGAATATTGTTGATTTTGTGTGTGGGCGCATTTTAAGGAGTAAATATGTCGGTAGGTAGGTATATAGGTACTTCATTCAAATGTCAATTCTACAACATGACAGAAGGACTCAAAAATCATGAAGTGCTGCGTGTAGATATGTTATTTGTGTTATCGATGGCGTCGACAATAATGACAATGATGACAATGTTACACGTGTCGTGTCTCTTGTAATGTCACGTGTTGAATAAAAAATTTAACACAATTTTTCACTTCACTTAATAAATTCTATATTTTAAATGTATTTTTTCGGTTTACTTTACAAAAAAAAGACAAAGTTAAGAGTTTAAAAGCATTAAGACAATATTAATTTGAATGTTTGTCAAAGGGTATTTTTTTTAATGTTAATTTTTGATATAAAACAAAATAGAGAGTTGGTTTGGATTGGGATTTTGGTGGAGAAATTACATAAATGAATACATTTTGTATTAATAATTTGGTCAAAGATGTTTTTTTGGAAAATCTCTCAAGTTCTTCAATGTAAGAAAACGTTAATTTAATCAATATCGTTAAATGAACACCTTCATAAGCTGAAGCCCAGAAGTACTTTAATGCAAACATAATTCTAAAGGTCTCCATTTTACATCTAAATTTCAAAATCGAATATTTCATTTCCGCTTATCGGTATTTTCCATCCGCTAACATTGTTTCTTTTTGATTTGCTTTTAACGCACAAATTCTAAATCGCTAGTTTCACTCACACATTTCGACAAAATTTTCGTATTGCCACAAATCAAAATTGAATTGTCCGCACCCAAAGGGGTTTTAACATCATGAATATAAGTTGGTATACAAAATCCTAACTCCATCAAAACAATATTGCAAATCCCAATTCACTTTGGAACTTTGTAGGAGGAGATGGTAGGTAATATGGTTGGTAGGTAAGGTATGTAATATTAAAACTGTGTGCGCGACACAAAGAAAGGACCAAATATTGAAGTATATATCCTACCTAACTCTCGCGTTCGGTTTCGGGGCTTGGTAAACATTTTGAGGAAATTTGTGTATAAAACGAACGGAAATACACATTCTTAGCTAAGCAAATAATCCTCGCCATCTATCGTCCTTTTTGCTCCCTCTTCTGCACATCACATTGCTGTGAATAAATACACTCTCACACGAAAGTTTGTTTACACAATTGTTACGCATTAGAAATTCTTAATAAATTCGATCTCGAAAATTCGAAAAAAATTTTGTAGATATGTACTTCCATATTTTTTTATTTGTTTTCTGCAGCATTTCATTTTTATTCTTCACAAGCTGGTCCGCCCGACTTCGCACGGAATTTTTAATCCATTTTAGCATTTGAAAAAGTAATTATAATTCCAATATTTTGAATACACAAGTCTAGCAGTCTGAGAATAGAACGCCATCTGTTTTCGATCGCATTTTCGTGAGGAACAAAATCTGCCAATTGTCAATTCCGTAATATTTGTTATTCCTAAGAATCAATCACTCTTATTCCGTAAGGCGTTTTAGTATAACGACAGTGCTCCAAAAGTGGCAATTGCAGTATTTTAGTAAAACGACTATTGTTTTATTGGTAGAAGGGTGTAGACAGAAGAACGGTAACGTTTTAGTTTTACTTAAACGCCAATAACGCCTCTGGAGCCGTGTCGTTTTCGTAAAACACCTTACGGAATAAGGGTGAAATATGTCCTCCTTTCATTTACAAAATGGAACTTTCACCATCAAAACCTGAAAGTATGCAATTTTAGTTTACTCTATATTCCTATACTTTTCCGGTCGAAAATTGCAATTTTCGGCTCAGTAGTATGTTTTCCTGGTTCAATACGGGTGTCCCGAAATCACCGCCTCCGAAGAAAAACATGAGTTCCTGAATCCTGAGGTCATTTCAAGTCGAAAAACTTAAGAGGTAATTTTCTCGTTTTCTCTGTATATTTCTATTATTAAAATCAATAATTCAAGATCTAGTGATCCCTATAACTGGACTGCAAAAATGTTAACCGTAAACTTGAAAAAATATATTGGCGCAAAATTTTAAACAATCTTTTGTTAAGGGCTTAGCATATTACTAGTTAGCAATTTGCTAAAACATTTAGTAATTTACTAGCTGTTCCAAAATTGCAATCCTTTTTTTTCGCTTTACTAACTAGTAAAATACTAATTCCCTTTTATTAAAAACGGTGCAGCTGAACACGTCAAAACAATGACAGTTCGGAAAGAAAAACAAAGCAAACAAACCTAAACCTAGGGAACGGACCTAATAATTTGCAATGTCAGAAGTTAAAGCGACAACCTACAATTTATTTTGTTATTTTTTTTTGTTTTTATTTGTGACAACAATACAACTAGTTTGTTATTTTATTGTAAAAGAAAAGTTTCAATAAAGTGTTGTTGCTGTTCCTTATTAAAGCTTGCAATGAAGAAAACAATACGAGCAGCCGCAGTCAGGGCTTTAGCAGTTTATGTACTTTTCCCATCCTTACGTGAAAATTTTGTTGCAGATTCAATTGTACAACTTATTAAAGATTAGAATCTATACCTGGAGTAAAATTCTCCATCGTCCAGCTCTTCAAAGGGATTTGCTCGGGACTTAAGACATCGCACTTTTCTGCACAAAGCTTAGTCTTCGAACATATCGAAATCTTCATCTTCCGAAAAAATATTTCTTTGAAAATAATTAGCACACGAAAAAAAAATACAATTTAAATCTTTCAAATAAAATTGACAAGAAATTATTTTCGAGGATAATGACAGATTTCATATGGATTTAGCAAATTACTAAAATTTAAAGTAGCCATTTTCTGATTTTAACTTTAGTAAAATGTTAAGAGTTAGTAAATTGCTAAAATCGTTTAAAATTTCCAAATTCTTCTTTTTAACTAAGTAAATTACTAAAATGGCTTTAACATTTTACTAAATCGTTTAAAATTTTGCGCCATTGTATCCATATTTTATAAAATGTCGTACGCAGACTTTTGTGAAATACTGTAAAGCATACATGCGATACAAAATTCGCAAAAGGATGAAGTATGTATCTTTTTGTAGTTGTCATTTTGGTTAACAAATTGATACAATACATACATAGGTATGAACTATTATGTTGATAAATATAGACATAGGCACATAGGTATCTATGTTTAAACAAAGATATACTTTTATTTGTAGCATACACATTCATTTAACATCCATGAAATATAAACAAGTCAACTAAAGTCGATGAATTGGATGACGATATGATGATTGTCAATTAAATTAAGTGCACCCTTAGGCACTTTGATGAAAACTATAGCTAAATAGTATAACATCTCGTCTCATCTCACATGCATTCCCTGCATATTCCCAAATGGAATTAATTTATAATGCTTGAGTATAAAGATGAATAAACTAAAAAAAAAGAAGATTTTTCTTTATCCTTTGAAAAAGGTATACGCGGAGAGTCCTTGATTATAATGTGTATGTTGGTTCCAGACATCAGGCACTTAGAAATTTTTGTTGGTTCTCAAAAAAGAAACATCAAACGAATGATTATAGAGTAGCTATTAATTGTAACTATTTTCTTTCACAAAGGGATTAAGAATTAGAATTAATCCATAGACATAATAAGGAAATGGAACTATTTTAGAAGTTATTCAAATATAAGTTCAGTGTTTATGGTTGATAGCAAAAATTATGGAACCATATGTTCCTAATAGCCCGCGGCGAAACAAACTGGTTCAAGATATTGACATTTTTAAAATAATGATACCTACTTGATATGTACTTCGTACTAGAAATTATAAAGTATCTGCCTTTAACGTTTACTTTAACTAAAGTGCGATATATATATGCACTATAATATGGCGGTATATAGGTACTACATATATGATAAGTTATGAATTCGTAAGAAAAATCGAACTCGAGATTTATATCAAATTTGACATTCTGATGATGACGAAAAGTGGGTCTCTCAATTCTGTCTGTCATGTCCTGTCACTTCGGCCGCATTTTTATAGGCATTCTCCCCATACATTTTTTTCATTTATTTCTTAGGACTAAAAATAACAGTAGCTGCCGTAAAAATTTTTTTGCGAAAAAATTAAAATCTTATTTTTCTCAAAAACGATCCCACAACTTAAAAAAAAAATCAGTTTTTTTTTTAAAGGCTTACATTTTATAAGAGAAAATTTTGGAAAAATGGTTATAAATGAACAAATTTTTTTGATTTTCGATTCTCAAAAACGGTTCAAACGATTTTGATCAATTTTTTTATGAAGAATGTTTTAAAAAGTTTTATAAGTTTTTATTAAAAAAATTGCAAATTTTTTTTTTGGATTTTTAAAAAAACCTTACAATTTTTTTTTTGTGAACTTAATACAGGATCATTAAATTCATGGGTTCAAGTTAGTAGCGATGGAATTTGACACCTGTCAAACTCAGTTGTTATTTGAAACTTGATAATATTAGTTGAATGTTTGCCATTTATGATAATGGATCGCTTAATAATCGAACAACGCGTTAAAATTATTAAAAGTTACTACAAAAGTGGTAATTCAAACGTAGCCACTTTTCGCGAATTTTCGAGCAACACTTTCTTCAACGATGATGCACATTTCTCACTCGGTGGGTATGTAAACAAACAAAATTGCCGCATATAGGGCTCAGAAAACCCTTAAGTGATCGAAGAGTTGCCGTTGCATCCAGACAAAGTGACTGTTTGGTGTGCTCTATGGTCGAAAGTTGTCATTGGTTTGTATTTCTTCAATGAATAGATGGTTATTGAAGATCATTACTTGCCTGGTGGCGTAATTTCACGTTTTGGCCACCAAGATCATGCGATTTGACACCGTTAGAATTTTTTCTGTGGAGCTACGCAAAAGACCGTGTTTACTCAAATAATCCCCGAACTCTAGACGCAAGTTATGACCGTGATACCGCCCGAAATGTACGAAAAGTGGTTAAAAATTACCTCAAAAGAATCGCGTGCTTCGAATCTTCCCGAGGCAATAATATTGTTCTCACACTTAATGGCAAGGTCCTAAATTTATAATGAAATAAAATTTTCATCAAAAATGTATCGCTGTGTGTGTTTTATTTAGCTTTACTTTCGAAATCGAAAAATGAATGACCCTTTAATTTGAAAACGACTTGGTGATTTTTATCAAACTTGGCACCTAGCAGCCTTTTAACATTATCTAGCAGATTTTTCGTAAAAATTATTCTTATGGCCAAAAAAAAAACGGTACCTCCCGTACAAGTGTTTAAAAACCGCTAGGAAAAATCTAATTTTTCTCAAAAACGACTACTACGATGAGGTGAGAAGCACTTTTTAATGACAAGAGATACTCTTGCAGGATTTTGTCAACTCCTCGCAAGAGGCAGTAACCTGCGTGGAATATAATTCAGAAGATTTTTTTTTAGGTGGTATATGCTGGGAATAGAATCAAGACCATCGGCGGGCGTAGTAGCAATCCTATGCACTTACCATTACGCCAGGGGCTACTACGATAACTTGAACTAACAATTAATAAATCAAATGGCAAAATTATAATTGTATTTCAAACAGCTAAGGTATACCAACGCGTTGAAACTTTGAGGACATTTCGGCAAAAAAAAAACGAGTGACGTGTTGTCACTTTCATTGAATTATCGCAGCTCAAAGGATATAATATGTTCCTAACAAAATGTTTTCAATCAATTAAGTACTTTCAATTGAGCCCATTTATTTTTTTGGAATTTAATTTTCTCTATCATTTTGTTAAAATACATCGAACAAATTAAATCAATTAAGAAAATTAATTTCGCAACACCATCGCCTCCTGACGGCTTATGGCTGCGATACACGTTACCAGAAATGCATTTCTCTTCCCCATTTCATATGTTGATGCAAAACATTTCGAAAATATCAATTACTTGGTGCAGTGAACGAAGGATAAACCAACAAAAAAAAAAAGAGTTCAGTTGCACATTTCAATATGTGTAGATATAGACTAAAGGACATTCCACCAAATCAAATGAAATAAATCAATATAGAATGTTTCTTTATACCATGATGAAAACAACATGCAACCACGACTGACAAAAGCTGCACACTCATCCATCAATGCCATCTCGATAATCGTTGTCGTTGTCGGCTGAGTTTATCTGTTTCCCATTGAGGGTATTTTTCTGTGATAGATAGAGATACGAATAAAATAAAATGTATGCAAGCATGTTATATCCTTTCAGATATGCATGAAGGATGCGGATGGTCAAAAACCACCCGCTGTCACCCACCAACTGTATAGCACTTTTCCTCGAGTATATATATAGTGACAAAAACCATTCCTCGCAACACATTATCGATGACCAGGCGATTGCAAGCAGGAACAATGCCCCAGCCATCAGACAGGACACTGGTCAATTCTTCTCATTGCAGGGATCCACTCCACAGCCCTGACCGGACCATGTTTGTTGATTTAAATTTTTTTCATTGTGGCTAGCTGTGGTCATTAGATTGGCACACGTGCAAGGCTGACTGTCTCACACACGACATATAATTGCGATAAATAGAAAGTGTCCGTTTGTAATTCACTTTGACAACCCTTATCACATCACAGAGAGTCCTTGATGTATTTTTATTTTTGTGGGCAACGCCACTGATGTTGACGTCGCGGTAAATCGTCACAGTCACAGTTCATAGTGTTTAATCGCAAACTAACTGATGTTTGAACGCACTTCCTAATGAAAAACAGGATTTTCGTCCTGATGAGGATGAGTGTCGGGTCGGTATATAGGTAGGTATGGCATGGTACTTTGGAAATTAAAAGGCCAAATGCCTATTTCGATATTATTAATTTGACCGCATTTCGATTTTCATTAATCAATGAGTCCTCATTGAAGCTGAAAGGATTTTGGTTAAATGAACTTTGGCTAACCATTCAAGCGTTCTATATAATAATCATACCCAAAGAAATGAGTGGGGTAGGAGTGAGTCCTTTTGATTGAAGTTTGTTCGTTTGTTGATTTTTTGAATAAACACAAGGAGCTTATTAAAATACACTGTAATTTGATTTGATAAAGTGAAATACACGTGGCGTGTCTTCTGATGGAAAAGGATACTGTGTAAATATACCTATACATAAAACAAACTCTTAACAGTGATACAGCTAAAAAGGAGTGGCGTGTGACCTAAAATGAAAGAAAAGATGGACAGACCGCAATGATAAATATAAACGAAAGTGTGATTGTCATCATGTCATCGCAAGTTGAGACTTGGGATACTTTTTGTTTGTCTTGACACGTTTTGTGTAGAGTTGGTTGATTTTACTTTAATTTAGGGTTCAATAGTGTAATTTGTAAAGGCGTTAATTGTTTCTTATATTTGTTGAGGATAAAATGTTTTTATAAGAGTCCTGAATAAAATGAAAATACAGTAGAAGCTCCTTAAGGCGAAAAGTGATACAATTTGTATCCGACTTAACATAGCGGTACCATCATGGAAATAGAAATTTTTTTTTTAATTATATTTGATATTTAACACAACATAAAAAAAACACTTTCTGTATTTTTTCTTGAAATGATAAAAAAAACACAGTAAACAAATTCGTGAAAACAAAAAATTGCATAATTTTAGGGGTGGATGGTAGCGATATATCTGAAATTTTAAATAAGGTATTTTTTTTTGGATTCGTATTGCACCAGGTAAACACACTATGTGGGCTATAGTTGGAAATTTCGACTGAAAAAGTAGGAAACTCATTAAAAACACCTAAAATTGCATAATTTCAGGGGTGGATGGTGGCGAAATATCTGAAACTTGACGTGGGGATTTTTTTGTTGGATTCGTATTGAATCAGATAAACACTACCGAGCCAAAAGATTGGAAAGTTCGACCGGAAAAGAAGAAAAAAACGTGAAAATCCAAAATTGCATACTTTCAGGGGTGGGTGGTGAAAATTTAATTTTATAGAAGGAATGAGAAAGCACTGATTCTAAGGAATAACAAACACTATGGATTGACGATGTGCCAACTTTGACCATCACGAAAATGGGATTGCCAACAGGTGGCGTAACGCTCTCAGACTGCTTAATTTGTGTACACAAATTATTGGAGATTGACGAAAAATTCTTTGTACAGGGTTGCTTGTAATCTCTAATAAATTTTATTTTCACTTTTTAAAATGCTAAAATTAATCCAGCTAGTTAAATAATAGATTTCCTTGATTCATTGTGTACTCATAAGAACTGATTTAATGTTGAAAATAGTGACTTTTTGTAGAAAACTATTTTTTTAAAAAGTTATGTACATATCTAATTATGTACATATGTACATTACTTTTCCAACTAGGAAGAAATAAAAAATTTACGAAACCAGACAATTCAAAATATTCCTTCTGTCTGCAAGAACCGAAGAGTTGTTTTGGTTGAATTCCAAAAACATCGAAAAGCGGTTTGTTCCCTATTTTTTTTTTTCAATTTTGTATAGCTACAGAGAAAATTTGAAATATTCTATGATTCACTGTGAGAGGTAGGTCACCATTGAACAGTATATCGCACCCTTAAGGTAGAACTAGAATAGACGGAAGCCAACTTACGTGGTCGTACGAAACCGAGCGAAAACAAGAAATTCATATGACGCGCACATAATTTCCAAGTGGAACTATTCGTTTAGTTTTCGTTAACTTTTGCCGTCGGATCGGACGTGAGAGCGCTCACCGACCGCTCTTTCGTAAGTGAACTGACAGCTTGCTTCAAAAAACAAAAAAAAAATATTTCCAACCACTCAAGTGAATTATGGGTGACTTATGAATTTGACGTTTTGGAAAGCAACTTTTCGTTCTGTTTTGACACTAGCTTCCGACAGCTACCACCTATTCTAGTTCTACCTTTAGAATGAAAGTGACCGAACTAAAAAATTCGGCATATTTTGTACAACCTAGTTCTAGAGTTCATTTTGCTTCTTAAGGTTGCAGTTTATTGAAAAATAAGAAGTTACAGAAATTTTGAGTTAGGTCACTTTCATTCTAAGGGTGCGATTATACCGTATCTACATCGCACGAAAAATGAGGTTTCCAAACAATTCTAAATAAAAAGAGAACTATTCTTAAGATATCTTGCTATCTCTAAGCCAAGTATTAACTCTGTTTGCCTTATTAACGATAAATTTAGCAATGCTGGGAAAATATAGACAAATAGAATACCAGAGATATGATAAAGACAAACTAAAACTGGCTTACATTTCTTGTATATTATTGTATAAGGAGATTAAACAAGGAACAAAATATTTTTTAACGGCATAACATATTAAATATCTACTTATTTTACCCCCAATAAACCACATTTATGTGTTTCCAAAAAATTTAAAAGCCTTCTGGAATTATTTTCCATCTGATTAATTAAAGCAATGAATCCACTAGAAAATATAACTCAAACGTTCATTCTTTTTAAATTTCATAAAAAAAAAAAAAAAACAATATTAAATTGCCAATTCAGTAGAAATATATAATTTTCATTACTGCCCTTCGAAAATACATACAATGTTGCAATGTTGTCACCCTTCTATATTATGTTTGGGGTTAGAATAAATTGCTACATTGTTGCAATCATATTCATCCAACAAACATAATAACCCAACTCAAACGAGATTTCCTATATTAAAAATATTATTAACTACCCAGATCAACCACTTTTTTATCCACTTTACAATGGCGGTGGAATTTTTTGTCATTCGTATAATTTTATATTTTTATATTTTGCCTATAAAAAGAATTAACGATTTCAAGGATTTATTTGTAATAAAAACAGTTTTTTTCTTATTCATTCGTAATTCGAAGAGTATTCTTTTTGATTTTAATCTTAACGCGTGATAAGCAAAGCAACTCGGAGATTTATTTTTCCTTTATGACAACTAAAAATTTTGTGCAACTTTTTCTTATTTGTCTTCTCAATCTTATAACACTGAAGAAATATACATAAGGGGCACCCTTCTATAGAGATTGATGTTTTTCGCTGATTTCGATACCCTCTCGCTTCCTTAAGAGATCCATAATAATCCATCTTCTCAGCAGCATTTGATTTTTTTTTTTTATGAAATCGAATTAAATTGAAGATGGAATGGAAGTTGGTTCATTTTTATTTGTGTCATTTTACATCCTCATAACACTTAAGGGCGCAGCAGCAGCATATCTCTTTCGAAATAATATTAAAACCAATCAATCGATGCAACAACCAGCAGTTCTTTTAGTTCGAGTCAGGACGAAATTCCATATTATTTTTTGTCAATAACACAAAGTTATATCAGTTTATTATTATGACCGCAATATTTATGGCTAAATACAATGTTCCATTTAATTTTAATGTTTTTGAATGTCACTGCGATGGAATTAATGGTTACAATTTGGATACAAAAATTTGTACAACTATGGGTGTTTAATTGAAGTTTTTGTTAACGAAGAGTTACGATGACGATAACGATGATGCTTGTAATGTCCATAAATTATGTTCTGATTTATATATGAAACTGCTTTTATAGCTCGGATTCAATGATGATTAAAATTAAAATTATTGGAATTTTGTAGTATTTATTCGTACGAATTATTACTTTGACACTAATAAATTGGTTACAATGTAATCTTGGTAATTGAATATTCTGCGGGTTAGCTGTGGCTATCATCTTATATCGTTTTTGCTATTAAAAGATAAATTCATATAGCTAACACCGAAAACAGTTCGTTTAGGGGAAAGATATATAACATTCACTATGTATGTATATTTTATATGTATGCAGAACTTCAAAAGTGATACAGCTCAAAAATCTTGGTTTTATCAGAAAATGCGAAAAACTGCTCTAAGAGAATTATCTGCAATTGTGAACAAAAGGAAATAGACTTTACATTTTGAACCACAAATCAATTTTAATTCCTAAACTTTTTTATTCATCTCATTTTTAAAATGTAATGACAATTTTGGTGACCATTTCAGATGGAAAACAACAAGTATTATTCAGCATCTGATTGGAAACAGAAAAATTTGGTAATTGGGTTGTGTTGTGGCTATGAATTCTCTTTCCTCCCCGATTTATCATTGATTTCGGTACTAAAATCAATGCTACTTGCATCGAGGAAAACAAAATTTCAATGTTTCAATAAACGATGCAAACAAAATTGTTTCCCTAAGAAGATTTTTTTTAATAATACAAATTCTATATACTATCTACTGAAATACATCAGCCAAGTAGCCCCGGGCAAAAAACAAAAACAAAAACTTCCAATTTAATGATTAGGAATTCTAGTCTTGTTGGATATAGTTCACACTAGATGTTCGTCACGAAATCTATGTATGATGAACTGAACTTAACAAAAAATTGCGTATTGACAAAGGCCCTCACTAGTCAACTGATGAGTCCACGTGAGATCGCCTGGACGAAACGCCAATTTTTTGTAGGACTAAAGGCCGTTAAAAAATTGTTTCCCTTTGATCTGACAACAATTTACAACGCATACAAATGTCCAAAGCTGTAGAGTACAACTTTCATATCTTTAAACTCTTTGAAACCAAAAAGTGAGAGATCAATTTCGGAAATAATTACCTTATACATAAACATAGTTATAAAACAGCCCAATTGGGAAATAATGGCCGGAAAGCTGGATGGTGTTCTTAAGAAACTGTCAAAAGTCTCCATCAATATCAGCACCGCTAACAATTTTAAGGGGGGTTGAAGGCCCCCAAAACGATTTTTCCAAAATAACTCCCAAATGGTAAGTTGTACAAATAAAAATGTCAGAGACTAATTTTTAGCTTGAAAAATGTCCTACAAAAAAGATTAACATAGGTACTTTTTTTTATAAAAATAACCGTTTCCGAAATAAACCAATTGGAAGAGTTAAGGATCTTACTTTTCTATACTTATATGTAGTTGGCCGCTTAGTTAAAAAATTGTGCATTTTGTGATAAATGCATCGATTGTTTTTTGTTGTCGGTACATTATATGATCATGATTTTAGTTATCAGCTAACTGTAATTGTCTACTCCTTTAGGTGGAAGGGGCAAATTAAAAAAAAATTGAAAATAGAAAATGAATAAAAAACACAACGACAACACCTACAATATCATGTTATAACCTTTTGTAAAGCCAGTAGTTTAATCTTTAATTGTGTTTTTAAATTAGGTTATTTTAGCGCTTAGTTTGTGAATAAATGATTTTTAAATTCTTAATTTTTCGAATAAAATTCGAAAAAAAGACCGTTAAAAGCTGTTTTGAATCAATAATTCAACAACGTCCAAATAAAATAGTGCTAAGTTTTCTAAATACTTGGCTGATGTATTTCATTAGTATGTATATAAAATTTGTATTATTAAAAAAAACTTCTTATATAAAAATTAAAAATCGTTGGAGCGGTTTTCTTAATTAATATTTTAAATCAAAAATTTTATAAAAATTTTTAAAAATGGTACGCCATTTTTTAGTATTAATTATTGCAGAGTTATAAAGTGAATAAAAAAAACATCAACCAACATGCTTTTGAAATATCGAATTTCCAAAAAAATAATATTGAAATTTGTTTTTAAATCCAAAATTATTTTTTTAAAAAATTTGTTAGGCAATATTATTTAAACTTATTATATAGTAGTTCTTGCATACAAAATTAAATTCAAATCGGTTGAACAGATAATACGATGTTTGAAAATAAAACAAAATAGTTCTATTATATAATACCTTAATGCAAAATTTGTTTCAATAGTATGAGAGATCCGACTAGTAATAACTCACAAACAAAATAAATCACAATCGTTGAGTCTTGTTCGAGAAAAATAAGAATTTCCATAACATATTTTAAGATTTTTGTAACATTTTTGGTAATAAGAATAATTTTTTGTTTAAAATTTTTTAGATGAAGTTAAAAAAGTATTTAGTGCTAAGTTTGATAAAAATTTACGTTTTATGTTTTCAAAAAAAAAATAATTTGAAACTTTTTTAAAAATCAAAAAAAAAAAATTGGTGTAGGTACAATAGGTTGATACTATTAAATTTTTAAGACATTCTTCATAAAAAAATTGATAAAAATAATTCGAACTTTTTAGGTATCATTTATAACTATTATTCGGAAATTATTTTTAACGAAATCGGAATCTGTTTGGATTAAAACTTATTTGTTTTTGTTTTTTTTAAGTTATGGGGAAGTTTTTAAGAAAAATAAGATTTTCATTAACAGCTGAAAAATTGTTGGTCCAAAAAAGAAAAAACCTATCGTGGGAATGCCTAAAAAAACCTAGATACCAAGTTTAAAAAATCGACCCATCATTGCCAAACAAAAACAAAAACTCAAAGAAGACATACATAAATATTGAACTCAAAATCTACAATTTTTAATGATTTCAAAAAAGAAGACTATTATAACAAATAATCATTTCTAAATATATAATCAACATATGTAGATACTTGAAAGTTGAATCTAAAAAGATTTTATAGAGGAATGAGCGGGTATATTTAGAGCCAGTTTATTCACAGCTGATCATCTTTGATCAAGGATTATTGCAACTGGTAAATCAAAGAATGTGCATGGTACCTAATAAATTTTTTTTCAAGGAATCTATAATTTAAGTTGTTAATCATGGAAATCGCTAATCAGGAAATTTTGGTTCATTAGCGCCATTTACTTAGAAGATGTGAAAGTCATCGTTCATATTCAACCGACTGTGATCAAACTGGCCCTTAGAAATTAAAACCAGGAGCCAATTTTGATGTAGGTATAGCAAGTCAGTAATATATACAAAAGGGATTCTATGAATTGTTTGGTAAGTACAAATTTTGAACTTTAAAATTATTATTGCAATTAAATACAAAAAATATTTTTAACAATTCAACAAAAAATTCAAAATGTGCATTCCTGAACAATATAAGGAAACCATTTCAACCGAACTTTTCTGTACATCTCAGTTATAATTATTTTACTAACTTAAGTACCCTATCTTCTCCAAAAAGTTTCATATCATTCTTTAAGTTTCACACTCCATCAAAACATTTACAAACAACCATCAGAATAAAATAACAACTCTATAAGACTCTATTCTTGAGCAATTATTCTAACCCATAAAGGAAAAACTCTTTATTATTATTATTATTATATGTATGGCCCCATTATTTTTGAGGTATGAAGAATATTATTACTAAGATAATATTATCCATCATAAGAATAATTGTACAAAAACTTACTCAAATATAACGTCTGTGACCAATTCAAATTCGCAACTCCATATATACAATATACTTGTGAGTAGAGTATAGTTGTTGTCGCCACGTTTATGCTATATAAGCTATATAGATTTAAAGATAACACTTCTATGAAATGAATCCCATCATAATATATAAGAAAAAGATACATATTTTTCTTATAACATATTATAGGAATCCTTAAATCGCGTGGCGTCGTCGTTCGTTATCGACTGGAGTTCCCCCTTTTTTTTTAGTAGAAGGCTCTCTCACAGGAAGTAAACGTATCCAATAGTCCTCACTCACCCCAACAAAAATTCGCGGCAACTTCATCTCTCAGAGAATATACAACACAACACAATCATAATAATAAAAATAATAACATGAAATAAATATGTCAAGAACGCCATCGCCATCATAGTCATCATCATCATCAAAATCATCGGTGATAGTATAGTTATTGTAATAATAGTAAAAAATTATTGATGCCACCAGGATATGGGTGGGCCATTAACCGATTGCCCACTGTGTTGATATATAGATGGATTTCACCAGCTTAGTTCATTTAGTATGAGATTTTTTCTTAAGTTGTAAAAATGAACTTACAACAAAAATTGTTTTCATTTCATGGATAGCAGATTCAAAAATAATGTTACCATTCTATTTAACATCAGATTTTTGTTTTTAACAGAACAAAAATGTAAAACCTTCACTAGATCAAATTACTTATAGTTCTTGGTACTCTCAAAAACTCAAATACCACTTTATCAACAAAAGCAACCAAAATATATACAACTAACATAGATTTTCAAGGATAAAACGCACCACCCAAGCTGTGAGTTTGCCCAAAATTGATCGGAAAGTATCAGAGTTGCCATATTTAAAATGAACACTTGGTCTTGGCAACCCTATTTGAAACACACTGTTCTTTTCTTATACGAATATGACATATCCCTTCAAGTTAAAGGTTGAAATTGATGCAGAGAATGAAAGATCACTGATGAGTAAAGGAGGGTCGCAACTTTTAATATGGTCATCTCATTATTTATAAACGCATTCTAAATATCGACGGTTAAAGTGCAGAATTACGTAAGTCGTTCTTGCGTATTTTTCAGAAATCAATACAAACCTTTCAAATTTTATATGGCGATCTATGGTATAAGGAGTTTTGAATACTGCCCTTTTCTGTAAAATGTTCAGAACAACATTGAAACGCCAAAATTGGCAAAAGCTGGCTATGCTTCTGCTGATTTTTTTTGGAATTTTTCGACTTACGAGGTTCTACATTTCAACAGTCGATATGTCCTCATATACTCACTGACATCCTTGTAATTTGTCAATTTCGTGAACTTTTTGAAACTCTCAATGAAAAGCTTTTTCGTGAAATTCACCTTTCTTCGGAGAAGAGTACAGCACTTTTCTTGGCAACGAAAGTGAGAATCGATGTTTGTCATGTTATCGGCACTACCCTCAGGGATAAATCCTTGAATTTTATCGCTGTCACTGTGTGGACTGTGGACTCACGAGTGCTATTTTTTTTTTTTTTTTTAACTCGAGTGATGGGAAATGCAAACGCAAACATCCCATTCCGGTAAGAGAACTTGCTTGTATAATGTTCTCGAATTGATTGCTAGCTATTATTTACAATTGAATAGTTTTCGAATCAACGGAATCATTTTTGGGTCATGGAGTAGAGATGTGGTGGTCATATCGTTTTTGGTGCGGACTGTGTCCTTTTTGATCAACAATTCAAGTCTATTATGGCACGAACTCTTATGACGCAGAGGCTATAAGGGCGGGCATACAAGTATATTTATGACAGTGGTCATCAAAATCTATTTTATCGGTTCTTTCAATCGAAGAACATCATGATGGAGGGTGATGATGAAAGAGTCTATATATAGATTCCATAGAAGATTATACATTACCTTAAATAAAGTCTTATGAAAATGATGTTTGTTGATTGATGAGTTTGCAAGAAGTTATATTCTTAAGTGGTAAATGTTATATTTTTATGGATGAAGGGAATGATCAATAATACCTATGTACCCTAAGATGGATTTCGAACAGTTTCTTAATCTGTAATTTTGAGCTTTGATAATGAATTTTCGTCCAATTTTTGCACACTTAAAATCTGTCATACCAGTATTTTAAATAGAAAGGGGCACATGCAAACTGTTCTCTTAATAAAAACTATGGCGCAAAATTTTAAACAACCTATTGTTAAGGGCTTAGCATATTACTAGTTAGCAATTTGCTAAAACATTTAGTAATTTACTAGCTGTTCCAAAATTTTAATCCTTTTTTTTTCGTTTTACTAACTAGTAAAATACTAATTCCCTTTTATTGAAAACGGTGCAGCTGAACACGTCCAAACAATGACAGTTCGGAAAGAAAAACAAAGCAAACAAACCTAAACCTAGGGAACGGACCTAATAATTTGCAATGTCAGAAGTTAAAGTGACAACCTACAATTTATTTTGGTATTTTTTTTGTTTTTATTTGTGACAACAATAAAACTATAAGTGTGTTATTTTATTATTGTAAAAGAAAAGTTTCAATAAAGTGAAATTAAAAAATTGTTATTTTATTTTGTGTTGTTGCTGTTCCTTATTAAAGGTTGCAATGAAGAAAACACAGTACGAGCAGCCGCAGTCAGGGCTTTAGCAGTTTATGTGCTTTTCCCATCCTTACGTGAAAATTGAGTTTTTGTTGCAGATTCAATTGTAGGTACAACTTATTAAAGATTAGAATCTATACCTGGAGTAAAATTCTCCATCGTCCAGCTCTTCAAAGGGATTTGCTCGGGACTTAAGACATCGCACTTTTCTGCACAAAGCTGAGTCTTCGAACATATCGAAATCTTCATCTTCCGAAAACATTTTTTTTTTATTTACTTTGAAAAGAATTAGCACACGAAAAAAAATACACTTTAAATCTTTCAAATAAAATTGCCAAGAAATCATTTTCGAGGAAAATGACAGATTTCATATGGATTACATTGGTTACTAAAATTAAAAAGTAGCCATTTTCTGATTTTAACTTTAGTAAAATGTTAAAATCTTCTTTTTAACTTAGTAAATTACTAAATTGGCTTTAACATCTTACTAAATCGTTTAAAATTTTGCGCCTATATTTTTATTGTACAAAAAATTTCTTAGTAAATAAATAAATGTTAAATATATATGTAGCACATTTCATATATGTATTATAAATGAGTTATTTTTAAAATTTTGGAAAAGTCCTATAACTCATGTAGTTTCCTTTTAACTTAAATTACATTATAAATTTTATATACAAACCAATCTGCGGTCAAAAAGTCTATTTCAAAAACAACTTCCACTTAATACCGAAAAGTGTCATTCCATCAGACACCTTGTACCTAATCACTTAGTCAAACACAACAAAACCCAAATTGTATTCCGTTAATCGAATTGTGAAACACCTTGTTAGCCAAAAGGGTTAGTCTATTGTATAACAACCAAAAAGTTCTATATAGTATATAGATAGTCGTGTTTGGTTATATTTTATAAAGTAAACATTGAAATTAATGAATAACAATAAGCCTTTCATCCTTTTGCCCTCATCTTGTTCTCTTCCTGCCGTAATTTTTGCACTCCATCGACTTCGTCAGTAGATTTATATAATAAATGATGTGAGTTGGCTGGTCTATATACTCTATACACAAACACGTTACGCAAAATTGAAAGTGGAAGAAGTCAAACCTTTTTTTGTGTTGAAGCACCAAAAACTTGAACCATTCATTCCATCATGGAGTCATATCCATCGTCCTTGTTGAGGGACTTTCCATATAATAAACGTCGTCGTCATCGTAGTCATTGTTTGGCATCATCATAGCATAAAAGATGGACACAGACGGGCTTTAGGTTTTGGCTAATTTGCATTTGAAGTAAAATTTTAAGTTTCATTTAATTTAGTCGAAATGTCGTCGTCTCAGTGGTCGTCGTTTTTGCTATGGATGTTGTCCAGGATCTCCACTCACGTCATCTACAGTAATCGTCATCTTTAGCATTGTTGTCGTTTGTCGTTGTCGTCGTCGTCGTTTATTGAAGGGCAAAACAAGACACTATCAAAAGTATAAAATGAATGGCATCACAACCAAAACCAAACAATTCAGCTGGACATTGACAAAGCGAAATGAAATCACCTTTTTGCCAAAAAGAGATAAGCAAAGTTTTCCATTTGAAATATTATATATATAGGAATCCTTAAAATATATATATAGGAATAAGGATTGTATAGTGTCCTTTCGACACTTTATCTTCACACTATATGCAGCTAACAAAAAGTTAAATTACTTTGGCTATCCAAGAGGCATAAATGGCTTTGCATTTATATCGAATATAATGTATGCGCATATACGATGTGGTATACCTATCAACTTTGATGGTGTGGAAGTGTTCAATGGAAAAGGGTTATTTCGATATGGTGTATATCTAAAGACCAAAGTAAAAACCTCACCATACCTTTATATGGTCGGGTTTAATGGCAATCTATCTTCTTCTTGGTTTGTGTTTAAAATTGGTGCTTAAGGCTGTCGAATCAATCATTGTGCAAACTGAAAATTGTATGAAGTTTTCGAATTGAATTTGGTAAACTAATTCGATAATCCTAATCATTTTTGGTCTTTGGAATTTATATATTTTTTTTTTTTTAATTTATTTTTATTTCTTATCATTCTTCTTGTCACGTAAAAATGGCTATAAGTGGAAAATAAAGTTTGAAGAATGTTTTAGGAAATTTAGTGACGTTTATAAAGGGTGATTTTTTTAAGAGGTTTAGAACTTTTTTAAAAAAAAAAACACAAAAAATTCGAAAAAATGAATGAAATATTTATTTGAATCGATAGTTTGAACCTTGCAATTTAATGTTTAAAGATAATTTCATGCAAATGTTGACCGCGGCTGCGTCTCAGGTAGCCCATCCGCTGAGTCCAATTTTGGCATACTCTTTCACACATATCGGCCGGTATCTCACGAATGAATGCATGGATGTTGGCTTCCAGTGCGTCAATCGAAGCGGGCTTGTCCCTATAGACATTAGCCTTGACATACCCCCACAAAAAATAGTCTAATGGTGTCAAATCGCACGATCTAGGCGGCCAATTGACCGGCCCGAAATGTGAAATTAACTGTTCACCAAACTCGCCTCGCAATTGCGCCATTGTTTCGCGTGCTGTGTGGCATGTGGCACCGTCTTGTTGAAACCACATATCATGCAAGTCAAGAACTTCCATTTCGGGCAAAAAAAAGTTTGTTATCATCGCTCGGTAGCGTTCACCATTGACAGTAACGCTGCGATTCGCATCATCTTTGAAGAAATATGGCCCAATAATGCCGCCGGCCCATAAACCGCACCAAACAGTGGCTTCTTCGGGATGCATTGGTAGCTGTTGCAATGCTTCTGGCTGATCTTCACTCCAAATGCGGCAATTGTGCTTATTTACGTACCCATTCAACCAAAAATGAGCCTCATCGCTGAACACAATTTTTCGATAAAAAAGCGAACATGAAAATTTCGAACCGAACACGAATTTTGATAGTAAAATTCAATAATTTGCAAGCGTTGTTCATTTGTAAGACGATCCATGGTTAAATTGCAAACCAAACTAAAGCTGTTTGACAGTGACACAAGGTACTAAACACACGTCAGCTGTCAAAACCAGTGTTGCCAAAACCAAACCAGCTAAAAAATCACCCTTTATATCTACTTTTTATTTAAAAAATATACACATTTAATAAATAAAATACAAATATTTTTATTTAGTTTTATTTTCATGGTTATTTATTTTGCGAAAAGATACCAAAATAATAAAGGAACACAACCTGAAATTCATGAACTGTTCCTAGAAAATGTCCTATTTTTTTTTTCATGTTTAAAAAAAACACTGGATTTGTATAGTTTTTTTTCCTTTTTTTTTTGGAAAAAAAACCTTGGTAACTTCGAAGTTCCAAGGAGATAAAGGCAACTCTGCCTTAAACCAATTTGTCTAAATTTTGTAAAATTTTTCTATGCTATAATTTATTTTATAAAAATCAAAATCAAATTAACTAGCTATATAAAAAACATATTATGAATTAATTAATTTAAATTTTTTTCTGATAGATGGCGCTTATAACCTTGCTCCAAAAAATAGTTAAAACTAAAAAAATTACAATCAATCACAATATATACCTATATTTGTCATAAAAGCAGTGGCGTAGCGTAGGATTTTACCGCCCGGGGCAGAGTCAATTTTCACCTTGAGGCCTTTACTTTTTGTTTGTTTTTAAAAAAAATCAAAGCCTGAACATCCGGTTTCCATACTCAAACTGATCCCCCTATACACATCAAAACAATATTGTCCTGTCAAAAATGCAATGTCAAATTTAGTTTAATTCCTTTTTCAATGCTTTTATGTGACATTTAGCATATAAGAGAGATTTTGGATTTAAGTTATATTGTCTTGAAGGGAATCGCTATTGAAGCAACATTGCTGTGTAACCGCTCGAAAACTTTTAAATAATTTCTTTGGGCTGATAAAATGTATATCCATTTAAAGAAAAATGAATCCAAATGAAAGAAAATATAAAAACAAAACATTCAAAAATCTTTTAACACTAACGTCTGTTTTGATAAAAATTATAAAATTGCCGCCCCTAGCAAACTGCCTCACGTATATTTTGGAAATTTGCCGGCCGGATATTTTGCTAAATTGCCACCCCCAAGCAAAATGCCACCCGGGGCCTGTGGACTCCTTGCACCTGCCACGCTACGCCACTGCATAAAAGCCATGTTTTATTATCTATAAGGATCAGTTTCATTTTTTAACACGTAATGCGACAATAACTTGAGATCCTGGACCCATGTTCTCTAACTCGGCGATAACTTATCGCGGCGAGAAACGGCGAAAAATGGAACAAAAATGGAACAAAACTCATATGGAATCCTATGGGTTTTGTTCCATTTTTCGATGTTTCTCGCCTCGAAAAGTTATCGCCGAGTTACAGAACATGGGTCCTGCTCTCTATATGTAGATCTAAGTATTTTAAAGATTTGATAATAATATCTTATACTCTGGCTTTTTAGTTTTGAAATTCTAAGGAAATGTAAAAAAAGACAACAAATTTATGAAAATTAGACAAACATAAGGAAAAAAAGAGATGGCATACAAATAACAACACTGATGATCTGCATCGTTTTATTTTGAATAATAAAACGCATCTTAAATAAAAATCTTCCCGATAGATCGCTGCTGACTAAAAAATTCTTAAAATAATTAAAATCTCAAAAAAAACCAATTCGATTTAGCTGAAACATATACAAAATATTCAGATATGCACGAATTTAGTTTTTATGCAGCGGAGCACCCTATATGTAACGGCAAGTTTTAACTACAAAAAATATAACCCTTGATTTTGATAACCTCTAATACAAAAGTCGGTGTCGCACTTAGCTCGTCATTTCAACCTAAACATGAAAACGAATTGCTTACATCTAAGAAATCACGTCAAATTTGCTCTATTCATTAGAATCTGTACCAGTCATTCAATTTTAGATTACCTATGTGATTTCAAATTTATATAACTCACACAGAACACAAAAAATGTATCGTTTACATCATTTTATTTGTTGAATTAAAAAAAAATCAAATTCAACACTTGAAAGCCCGCATCAAATGGTCTTAAAAAATTTAATACATAGTTTCAAAAATTGGTATACCTTAGCTTCTGTTTAAGATAGCTGGTCAATCACTGAAACTAATTAATTGTTGATGAATGATGACCAATTTATGACATTTAGGTGGGAAACTGTTTTTCGAATATTCCACATTATGAGGTGATAGTATATCCTATATCTCAGCAAAACTCATTAAAACTGCCTTACATGAAACCAACTGACCTTTTGTGACCAACTATTGTTATTTCAGATTATATACTTTTTTGAATATCCCATAATATTAGATGCTTGCTTTCACTAATATATAGGTGAAATTGAAAAAAAAATAATTAAATTTAATTAAAAAAAAACCCATTTGGATGGAAAATTAATGAAACCAATTGATTTTTAAGACATTATTATTGAAAATTTTAAATATCCCACATATGGTGTTTTAAAATCCCAGAACCAGAAATGTTGTTAATTGGGCTGTAAGTCAAACTAAATCTTTCGAAACAAATTTCAAAAGGCCAAGAATATATTCGAAATTGCAGTTTTTTTATCTTAAAATGAGTAAAGTTATATACCCGGTTAAAAAGTTAGTGCTATGTTGATTCTCACTATAGTTTATAAGACATTTTTGTAATTCTGAAAACTTATACCAATTTTTTCTGATTTTGGGAAAATTTATTAATAACACTAAATTGGGAAAAACTTTTTCGAAATTTATGATGGGATTTTTAAGTCAAAATACCTAAATTGATTCAAAATAGCTTTTAATGGCCTATAGCTCTACAAAAATTTGGAGTTTCGTCCCGTCGACCTCACTTGGATTTCATCAGTTGATTAGTGAGGGCCTTGTCAATACGCAATTTTTTGTTAAGTTCAGTTCATCATAGATTGCGTGACGAATATCTAGTGCGAACTATATCCAAAAAGACTAGAATTCCTATATCATTAAGTTGGAAGTTTTTGTTTTTTGCCCGGGGAAAAAATTGACAAGGCCCTCTCTAGTCCACTGATGAGTCCAAGTGAGATTGCCGGGACGAAACGTCAAATTTTTGTAGGACTAAAGGCCGTTAAAAGCTATTTTAAATCGGTAATTCAACAAGTCCAAATAAAATAGTGCTAAATCTTCTACTTGGCTGATGTATTTCAGTAGTATATAGAATTTGTATCATTAAAAAAACTTTCATACCTAAATTATATTTCTGTCAAAATATATTTGTATATAATAACAATACTTCATAACTCTAAGCCCACCCCCATTACACCCCCCCCTCCCCCACACAACTGTCATTCATAGCCAATGGCATTTTCAAAATTACATTTCTCCGTAAAACTAATCAGCTCCAATGCATTTTATGGCACAATTGATGCATTCTCTGACATTTCAACATTTCAAACAAACAGAAGCGACTTTTAGAAATGCATTGAACAACTTTCAACCCTCAATTTCGCAACAAAATATCGAAAGGCGATTTTAATACATTATATGTATATGTATATAGATACATATATCGATTGAAATTCCTATAAGGCAAAAACCATCACTTCGCTGTCAATGTCTGATGTCCATTCAAAATAAATGAACCCCAAATACGCCAGAAAAGCCTACCTGCACCTTCGCATTAATATCTACAAAACGCATATATACAGAAATACAATACCTTTTGGCCTTTATTTTCAATAGATGACAACAATTGGCATATCTCATTTGAAGAGCGGAAATAATGACTATGCAATGGACCAAATGACCACTCATGTGTCCAATTATTTTTCATTGTTCTCCGAGTGCTCCCCCAGGAGTCAAACGAGGAATATTGAGTTCCTATATATCCTCTACTATGATGATGTGATGCCTTATTGGTGGGTGTTTGTATACTTGGCAACTTCCAAGTATTACATAGTTAGTGTCCATAGAATATGTCTATTACATTTGGATAAATCTTTTATTATTTGTCATTATTCGTAAATGGTCGAATATACAGAAAGGGAGTCACATGGTAACCGGGTTATGTTGAGGGTGCAACCAAAAAATATTATAACCTAATGGCTGTAATGAGCGGCAATCAATTGTTATCTTCATACACAAGAAAGTCTTAAATACGCTTATATAAGTCCTTGCAAGACAAAATATACATCGGGAACAATGTACCTGCTTTAATTTAGCCACTCATCCTCTGGAAAAAATACTGTAATTTTGAACACAAAAAACAGGGTGTTTTAAAGTTATCCACATTTTTCGTTTCAATTGTGAGAAAGTAATTAATTTCTTCTTAAATTCTCAGATTATAAAATGTCTTTTCGTAGAGATTTGATTTTAAATTGGCAACACTGTTTCCTCTGACAACTGACAGATGATTTTACACCAGAACAACTCTTATTACCGATATATGGTCTAAGCCGTAAATAACTTTTCAAATATATCGCACCCTTAGAATGAAAGTGACCTAACTAAAATATACGGCATCTTTGTATGTATAGATAGCTATTTAGGCAATTTTAAAAAATTAATTTTGATTGATATTTCTATACCCGTAAAACAATTTACAATTGAAACACCCTATACCCGCAATGACAGCCACCAGATTGTCACTGTTCAGAGCCAACTTAAGTGAAGTGTGTAAAATCCTCCATTATTCCTTTTCGTTCGTTAATCCTTTGTCATTTTGTGTCCTCGAAAATCTTGCATAATAAATGCATTATTCACCCAAGAGTTTAGGATTAACTCCAACTGACAACAACTCTGATGTGAGTATTAATATTGACCGTTTGCATTTAACAGTTTTTTGTGTAGATGAGGACTACAGCATACAGTAAACAACACTCTTGGCCAAAAGTTTAAGTCCTTTAGAGATTGGTGAGAGGGAGACTGAGAGGTTTAGTAATTTCAATTTTGCATATTTTGAAGGACCTTTTCATTTCACACATTGCATCAAGACATTTTGTGCGAAAGTAATTTAAAATTCAATTAAGTTCCATTGTGTGAGCATTTCCACCAGTGAAGTTAGCTGAAGTTTTCCAGGACTACATATATATATGGACATGATTGTGAAGGAGGTGATGTGTTTTATAGAGGTGCTATATAACGAAATGGACCTTTTATACATATATATGTGAAATAAGCTACAATAATGGTGGACTGTTAACTTACAGAAGCTTTGATACCGCATGTGCATTTTGGTTAAGCATCATTTAAGGGTTAGGTGAAGAAGTTTTCCTCACATACAAAATAGGGCAGTTTAGAAATTTAATAATATAACTGAGTATATTTGCAAACGAGTATTTACAAACTCTGGGAAAAGTGCCAAAACAGCGCCAATTTCAAAAGCTAAAATGTATAAAATGTTGTTTTGTTATACCTATACATTATGGAAATACATATTTTTTTTTTATGTAACAGAAGAGAAAAAAATAAAAGAGGTTAAGTCCAAATACTGAGAAGGTGTTAATACAAAAAACGAAAAGAGTAACATGTTGCATGATTTGATTATGGTGTGTGAAATGTGTCAACAACATGCCAAAAAGAGTTTGAAAAATTTAATTAAAACTTATTAATTGCGGTAAAATACAAAAGTTTGTTTATTAAATTTTATAGAAAAGGTAATAAATAAGGCATTACGGTGCAGAAAATAACAATTGCAATATAACTTACCTATATATGTACACCATAAAATAATTATAAAATGCCAGCTAAACAAAAGTAAAGCTATGATTAGATGGACGTCAAAATTACGTCAAGTTCAGTTCCAAGATTGTCAACGCGTGTGATTGACAACCCCGTTGATATGAATTTTAGGATAAATGTCAACGCGTTGACTATTTTCTGTACAATCGACATGTCAATGCAGGTGTTCTAACCATGGCGTTTTTCTTTTTTAGCCCCCTTTTCTCCTTAAGCTGGAATCACACTTATCTCGTCTGGTGTTTTGTGTAGCTGAATGTGTACAAAAATCAGAGTTTTGTGTTGTAAACTAATTTGTTGCTTTCGCTATTTACTTATTCTCTTCCTCGAGCACTGTCTTCTTTTTCCAACAGAAAAATATGTCTCCCACACAGCGTGGTATGGGGCAGTCGGAAAAAGATTAATTCCGATTCACCAGAACCCATAACACGGGATAAATATGGCTCTACTTATATGAAATACATTGAAGCGACAGCGACACACCACTCCACAACACACCATACGAGATAAGAGTGGTTCCGGCTTAAGAAAAAAATTTGAGCACTGAACTGGAGAGAGTCTCGATCGATCTCTGAAATAAAAAACAAATGCAAGTTGAGATCTCACTCTCAGAGCGGGTTAAAAAAGTTACATTTGACAGCTCAGTGCTCCGCTCGGGGCTAAAAAAGAAAATGATCTATCTATCGATATACTGCTCCACAGCGCGTTGTCATTATCTCAACGCTGGGCTTAGCCGCGTCAACGCAACGTAACCTGCGTTGGCCTTCTTCTCAATTTAAAAAAATTCTGATTTTGTAAAGGTTTTTCAATCCATCGACATCGTAGGCAACCTTCCATGAATTGGACAGTTTTTTAGCCTGACAGATGAGCAACAAGCTATATTTTGTGGCCTATATGAGAAATATTTCGTTCCAATTTTCACCGGAAAGCTCTAAAAATGCATTTTTCAGAAGCAACAAAAAAAATCTCATAAATCTTCAATGAAATTTTACAGTATATAACTTGACAGATATATTTTGACGTTTGTTGAATATTTCGATCCAAATGTCGTGCAAGTCCCTCAACGCCTTTTTCCGGGGCAAAAAATTTCATCTACAAATTTCGGATCATAAACATCTTTCAACGGTATTTAACAGCCACAAAAATGTCACATTTAACATTTTAATATCGTGTGATAGTCAACGCGATAAATTATTGATTTTTGCTTTGTCAACTCCGCGTCAACGCTCCAATTGTTCTGATGAGGTCAACTCAACGCATTCACATCAAAAAGTAAAAAATACGTTGATACAGTTAAGACGTCAACGCATTTTGGGCATTGATCGACTGGCGTCACTCATGATAACACGTCAATGTACTTCAGGACAATATTGATCACTTGGCGTCACTCGTGTGATCGTTAACGTTTCATGCCATGACACAGTCAAGTTTGCCCTGTAGGTCAAGCATATATTGATAATATTTTTGTTGACGTCAAGAAGTCTAAGACTGTCTAATAGTAGCTTAAATAAGTAAGTCAATAGTGTTGTATTGGACTTGTTGAATTATGAATTTAAAATAGCTTTTAGTCTATATGTAAATTGGCATTTTGTTAAGCAGTTAACATAAAGCATAACAAAACTCTTATAAATCAACTGATGATTTCAAATGAGATAGCACAAAAAACTGCTTAATCGTAGTTCTTATAGCATAACTGAATGCAATCCTATAGCTTTTTCTAAAATAAAAATCGATAGACCAGAACCGTTTTAAATGAAAACGTAAAAAAAACCTTGAAGACTTAATTATTGAGTTCTGTTCATAATTTATATATTATAGACGTGATAAATCTCATTCCATTAGAAGAAAAATGTGTCCGAGGAAAGGAAGTGTGATTGCCATAACTAAGTGCTAACTTATACACCTTACGCCTTCATTAGCATATTTTTATACAAACCTTCATGTTCCGCAACGCTTAGCCTATAACAACAAGTTGTACGAATATGTTTATAGTAGGTTCGGTCAATTTAACGTCGGTCGTCGTCGGCGATCCTTGTTCGTAGGCGTTCATAAACTTATTCTCTCTATCATCGTTATCGTTGTTGTGGTCTAAACTGCATTATTTTGACTAATTGTCTAATTAACTGACATTTTGTACGCCTTGTTTTATTGCCAAGCCTTAGCTATAGGCATACACCTGTACCTGGTACCTTTACAGAAATGTCAGTTTACTCAGATGTTGGCTTATCGCTGATAAGGATCTCCAACATTGGTTGGCATTTTCTTGGCGTTACGACGACCAACGGTATAATAAACGTGGGTTATATTCCTATAGCCCCAATGTATATTATTCGGTAAATGGACAGGAAATGTCTGTCGGACAATGGTTATCCAGGACGGGCGTATAGTAATAGTTGGCTCCCATTGCATTGTATATATGTTCCGCGATAAATTTTACTTGATAAATGGTGTGCTAATGGAATGTCATGTCAAAATTTTTATTTGTTTTAAGATTTTCCAATCCGATTGTAATTTATTTTTGTGATGGCTGAATAGAAATAGGAGTGCAAGAAGTTGATGGAGGGACAAAGGATAATTTTCTATTGTTATAGAACGACCGACGATGACGAACGCCCTATTTTATTTGAATAAATTAGTGGGAAGGATTTTTGTATGGTATGATAAATAGGATAAAATGCATTATTATATAATACTAAGGTGTAAAACTGAGAACTTTGGAGAAATCCTTTTTTTCGTGTTCTTTTTTTTTATATTTTAATGGAAGGTCATTTGTTCTGCCCGACCGTTATCAGGAAAAGGACAATAGAAATAGAGTATAATAACTTTTTTTTTATTTTCACACATTAGTCCCGGTTATGTTTTGTTTGTGGGAACTAATTGACCACGGCTGAGTAGTTGTAGGGGCATGACTTGTGTGCAGGTGAACTTATCTATCTCAATTATTGTAACATTTGTGTTTTTTTTTTAGGGACCCGCAAAACATTTACTTAAGCTGGAAATATATTACCATTATACCTATATACACACTTTATATCCTTATCTCCGAACAAGTGCAGACATGAGTCCTTTTTATAAGCATCCCTTATATCGCCATCTGTTATCATGATGACTGTGTAAAAAATTTCTTCACAGCAAAAAAAAAGGGCGAGTAAAAAACGCACGTGCAATATTTGCATTTCATCGCATCCTTGTAAATATATAGTATCGTCCTTAATCGTATTAACATCCATAGTTCTATATTCTAATTGTTGAGATCATATTTTTTTTTAGTCGAGAAGAGTATATACATTTCACTCAACCATTAGCCATATGTGTACTATCCGAATAAGTGTGAGGTACTTGTATCGTATAAGGATTAAAATATATATATTTTCCTCTTATTGTGTGTCCTTATTTTAATCTTCCCAACAAATTAATAATATTTTTACTTAGAGTAGTCAAAATAATCGGATGAATTGTAGGAAGTTGTATGGTAATTTTGTATTTTTTTGTTGTTGTGAGATTTAAGACGTAATATTTTGATAAATTAGAGAATGCTAATGAATAAAATGTTGTGGGCATTTATTTAAGTCAATGTGGGTGAAATTAGGCAAGGGAGAAATTCATATTGGTTGGTTCAGTGATTTTTTTTGTTGTGTGTCGACAACTGTTGTGAACTTAATTTGTTCCAGATGATTTATCTTAGGGTTTGGAATAATTTTTGTATACCTATAAGGGATTGCGTTTTATTCTGACAGGTGTAATTTATGTGTCGATAATAATTATAGGGGCTTATCTATATATATATATTTGTTTAGTTTATTTTGAGCATACAATTTGACCGCTATGGCGGGATATATTTTACTATTTTATTTCAGTTTTTGGTTAAGATGAAAACAAAATAGTTGGCACTTTTAGAATTAGTATTTAAGTTTTTCCGGTAAATTCATGAATTTCCACATTTCGAAGTTTTACAATAACATAATATAAATTACGTATAAAGAATTCATGTGAGCGTTTAAATTGCTCGATTCACTTGGGGATTTTTCTTTACAAGAGACCTACTTTTGGGATATTTTCTAAACTATAGCTTTTCACTTGGGATTCTGGCTTTGGGGGGTTTCTTTTTGGAATTATGGCTCTGATTGGACAAACGTTAGTAATTTTTTTTAAAAGCCATAATCCCAAAAATAAAATCCCCAAACCCAAAATCCCAAGTGAAAACCTATAGTAAACATAAAATCCCCAACAAAAAAAACCCTGGAAAGAAAAACCCCAAAGTCAATCAGCAATTTAATCGCTAACCCAAATATGAACTTCAAGATTTGTTTGCAAATTTATATTAAAAAAAAAAACTATCGCTGGCTTTAAACTGACTTAAATTTTGTGACCAATAACTGATCTTTTATAGGTTACCATATTTTTTCATATGGTTGCTAATAGGCTTTTCACACCAAACCCAAAACCGGGTTTTCGGCAAAAAGTTTTCACAAACCCGAAAAGCGTTCACACTGAACATTTACAAGTTTTTGTTTGACATTTCACAAACACCAACTCATCTCCTGCAAAAAAAAACAATAACAAAACATCCATTTACATAACACACTCAGAATTTCTTTTGACATGCAGAATTCAGCAGTTTTTTTTTTACATTTGATTGAGCGCTGAATGTTTCAAAAGGTTTGTTTGTTTAGTTCAACTTAGAATTTCCAAAAGTTTTGGAGAGGTTTTATATAAAACTTATGGTTTACGAAAACTTGTGGTTTACCAAAAAATTTATGGTAAAACTTGAGTTTTTGATTAGGTTTTCCGCCAAAACCAATAATTTAGCGAAAACCGCGTTTTGGGCTTGGTGTGAAAAAGCTATAATATCCCATAGGCAACATTTCTTTCTATTTAGTCACAATAATATTAAATGAATCACTGACACAAGTTTTTTTTGTCTTTCACAAAAAAAATATGAACATAAAGTGACGTAATTGCTTCGAAGTGAGTTAATTTTTAAAATCCAATGACTTACTATTAAAGCTCATCCTTCAGGAAGACACTTTATTATAAAGCACTATATACTAACAAAAAAAATCCAATTTGTATATATATCGGGACAGTAGTTAACAAGAATAATTCATAATTCAAATAAACTGCTCTGCAAAAATCTATATGAGTTTATATTAAGCATTATTTCTTCCTCGCTCCACTTACTTGCAAATTTCCTTAAAAAAAAGAAAAAAATCGCAATTCATTCAAATTCCTTGAACATTCACGTAGTCGTCGTGTCGTTATCGTTGTCGTTGCCGCCATCAGTCAGTGGATCCTTATTGGCAATTATTTTGTCATTCCGGTAATGATACGTGCTACCTAAATATAAATTAGCAAAGCAAAAAAAACAACAAAAAAAGGAAACAAGTCAGCATGAAGTCACAGTCACCATGACATTTTCTTTCAAAGTTCTCGTCGTTTATATAAAAGGAAATGCAGTGGAATGATATAGAGTAGTTATGGTCATGGAAGGAGGACGATTGGTATATATAGCGGTTGATGTTGATGGTGGTACATGTGCTCTTGTTCGTTGAATATTTTATTGTCCTTGGATTAAGCTTTGTGTATCGTATAAACTTTATGCGATGTGTGTCCTTGCTCTTAGCTTGATTCCAAGGTAACAGCGAGGGAAGCGTACTACCTTGGCATTGGCACTTAAATCCAACTCCTTGCATCTGACACTTTTGTCAACAACAACGTTATACAGTTGGGTTGCTTGGGGTTTCTCAGGGTCTCTCCTGCTTTTGGACGGAGTGAGTGGAATAATATATAGTACATACCAGGATGCAGGAAAACGAACAAAGGATCCTTTTTACCAAAAACAAAGAATCCGCATGCTATCGGGTTTCGTGTAACCATGGATAAATGCCAAGGGCATAATCAAAAAAAAAAGCTTTTATTCAATTCTGGGGTGGGGTTTGGGGGTTTGGTGTATAAAGATTTAACTGGCGAGGTTGCATAAGAAATATCGGTGCACATTTCACAACTTGCTTCGGGTAACTTCTTTTTGAGTCTGAAAAAGTTTATTTTTTCTTGATTTGTTTTTTTTTTTTATATTTGAGTTGTGGGAACTGTTTGGGTATAGCTAAATGTTTATATTTCTTTTAAAACTAAAAACAAACTTAAAATTTATGGAAGAATTGACAAAGTTATAAATTTGTGTGCAATTTTTTTTCATGTTCGCTGATTCCGATGTGTAACATTCTTTTGTGAGGTATCGCGTGAATTCTTTTAAATATTTTTCTTTGTAAGAATTTTTTGTCATCATAAAAAGATATTTCTTGAATGATTGCATTTCTCGCTTTGCGGAAAATTGCTCTTGATTCATCAATTATTTTTTGTTTTCTGTAGAAATTGAAAGAAAATTAATGAGATATTAGCATGTTTTGAAGGAAAAAATGTTTTCGAAAACAAAGACGAGACGATATATTATTTCTGGATCCTTTCTTTTACATTTTTCATGAAAATGGATTAATATTTGTACAACTTTTCAGCTTTTCTAACCAAACAAAAAATTGAAACAAGCAAAATTTAAAGATTTTTCAGTATTCAAGCTCACTTGCGTTGGGCGCCATTTTAAATTTTAGGCAAATTAGTTTTTATTTAATAATTCAATCATTTACAACATAGGACTTAAAATAAATATGAACAAAGGTTATTATTATTTTCAACATGAGAAAAGTTTTACATTGATTGATTCATCATTTATGTATTTCGAAGATAAACTTATTCAAAAATACAGAACCAATTTCGTTGTAATCACATTTTGTTCTTACTAGCTACAGGTGTATAGCATTAAAAAGTGATTTTAGTGAAACACGCCTACTATAGTGCTCACTTTTCTTAAACTTGAGTTTTTTTGTACAACTCTGATCTCAAGATGGCGCCCAATGCAAGAATGGAATCTTGAAAAGTATAATTTAGAATAGACTCCTTATGAACCACTGTGACGATCCAAAAACAATCTTCTCGTTAATTTTTTAATTTGATTTTTTTTTAACTCTGGTCTTAAAGTTGAGATGGCGCCCAAAGCAAATGGTCTGGAATATCAAAAAGTAAAGTTAAGAGTATACTCCTTTTAAACCACCCTAACGATCTAAAAAAATCTTCTCGTTGATTTTTAAATTTGAATTTTTGTAACTCTGGTTTATTTTGAGATGGCGCCCAATGCAAATGGGTTGGAATTTTGAAGAGATTAATTTAGAATCCGTATGTAGCACTCTAACGATCTAAAAACAATCTTCTTGTTAAATTTAAATTTTGAATTTTTGTAACTCTAATTAAGTTGAGATGGCGCCCAAAGTAAATGGACTGGAATATTTAAAAGTATAATTTACAATAATCTGAACCACCCTAACTGTTGACCAAAACAATTATTCTTCTTTTTGATTTTTAAATTTGGATTTTTGTAACTAGTCTTAAAGTTAAGATGGCGCCCAACGCAAATGGCCTGCAATCTCGAAAAGTATAAATTAAGACTAGACTGCTTATGAACAATCTTAAAATTAATCTTCTCGGTAATCTTTAAATTTGAATTTTTGTAACCCTGAGATTAAGTTGAGATGGCTCCCAACACAAATGGGCTGCAGCCTGCAATCTCGAAAATAATTACTTTAGAGTAAACTTCTTATGGCAAAAAAAAAAATTTGTGTTAAAATTTGTGTATGTATGGATAAAGGTACATACATTCCAACTGTAACAAACAGGAAATTGACAGGCAAATTTTTGAGCGCTTCTGTATTCAAACTCATTTGTGTTGGGCGCCATCTTTAATTTTTGGAAAATTAGTATTTATTTAATAATTTGCTCATTTTCAACTTAATAAGGTACATTCCAACTGTTCCGAATGTTAAATTAAAATTTTGACTGGCAAATTTACAAGCACTTCTTTCTGCAAGAATTTTTTTGAAAAAGTGAAAAATATTGAAAATTGTAAAATTTTTTTGTAGTTTAAAAAAAAAACTTTTTGTAGAATCTGTTTTTCTGATGATGATTCACAATTTTATTTCATCATAGGAAACCTAACAAACATTTTTGAACCCAGCACAAGTTTCACAATAACATCACATTCTCTATACATAAATCCTTTCTAAAGTTACTTTTAGCCAATCTTAAATTCTCAAGCATTATTCCTATCTACTAGAAAACCTTATGCACTTTAAATCTTATTCATGAAAGTAACAAAAAAATTTAACGAGTTCATAAATCTACATTGACAATTTATGCGAAGAAAAATCATCATCAAAATAAGAAAAAAAAAAAAAAACTAAAAACATAAATATTGCAAAACTCCACCGAGACGATGAAACCATCCGAACAGACTTATACCACAGTTACAAAAAAAAATTGAGATGATTGTCAGTGGAACGGAAGATTTATGAGCTGAATCCGAAATAACCCTTCATGCCCATATGGACCATTGCCGGTTACACTTTACCACCATTCATTCAACAAGAACCCCCAGCCCCCTTTCTTTTAGTATAGTTGAGCTCATAATTGAAATGAGCTATACTATATAGAAGTAGAAATAGAAGAAGAAAAAAATTGCTAAAGTGTAGAATTTTTTTGCATAATCATTTTGTTGCTTACAATTTTCCATCAGTATATTTCTGGCTTGGCTGGTAAACACCCCGTAGACAAAGAACTGCTACTGTTTTTTTTTTTTTGACTGGCTGGCTACTCGCTTAATATACTCTCAGGATCCAAAAGCAGAAGATGGGTGTGGAAAGGATGGTCGATGACGTCCTACTCTTTTTGGTTGTTGATGCTTTACGAATCGTTCCGCATAATATTCTCATTAATCATAAACAAAGTTATCATGCGAAAGTCAAACAATGAATTGGGCGAGACGTTTGAATTGAAACCACCTAGCATCCGAGATAGTATACTCTCTCTCTCTCTCTCTCTCTTTCTAGCTTCCCAAAGGGGTACAGGCGAGTGTTACTTACTGATGATGGTTCTGTAATATTTTTGTATATATGAATAAGTTGTGTTTAGCATTTTAAATGTGAGAGAAAACCCCTTTCTCCATCAGATGAGATAGATTTTTAATTTGTATCCTTTTTTCCATTCATCCCTTATGACAGAGTTGAGGTCTGCTTCTGGCGTTATATGCATTCCAAGGAATTAGATAATTTTAAGTGACCATGAAAATATCTGCAATGGTCAGGCTGATGAGTTGTTTTTTTGCTCCCATCAGGTTACACTTATAAGCAGGGTAATATTCGAGTACTTAAATAAACACAAGAGTCCTAGTTAATGGGCTTGTCCCTAATGTTATACTCGTAGCATAGACAAAAATGGTAATTATAAATTTCTGGTGTTTGATTTAATTTGAGTGATGAATCTGTTTTTGAAAGGTAGAGAAAATCAAATTGTAGAAGAGTGGTAAATCTATAGCAACAATTTTGTTTGCTTTTGAAAATAAAAAAAAGAAAAATATCCTCATAAATGTAAGAGGTATTAAATTATAGTACCTACATAAATGAAACATGAATCTACGGTCAATTCGGATTTCCATCAGGGTAATGATTTCAGTGTGAACCGATAAATTTTTTTCCGGACTTAACGCAATGAAGATAACTCCCATTGGCGTAGTGAAAAGTTTACCGAATCCTATAGCCAGTTCCATCCTCAAAAAGAATTTTTTTTTGTGTTAGGGGTATACTGTCTCTGGGAAGGAGGTGTCACTTCCTCCCAAAGTATATTAATGGGCATACTTGCTTATTCTCAAATGAGGACTGAAAACCACAACCAGCTACAAGGTCTGAATGCGGAAATGTCGGCTTTCGTAAAAATCTTTTGTTTTTAATTTTTCGATTTATGATTTATTAAAAAATCATTCAAAATATAGCTCTCGAGATTTGTAGAGCCTTGTATACATCGATGGAAAGGTCTCTTGATTTACATTTGAGCACTGAAAAGTGAAAACCTCAACTAATTATGAAGTCTGAATACGGAAATATCGGGTTTCATAACAATGGCTAAAAAATCTTCTTTTTTTTATTTTTTATTTGATGATTTTTTTCCAAAAATCATTTAAAGTGTTGCTATCGAGATTTGTCAAATTTTGTATATATCGTTGGAAAGTTCTTCTAATTTTTAACTGAGTACTAAAAACCACAGTCAATTACAAGGTCCGAATGCGGAAAAAATGAGTTTCGTAAAAATAGTTAAAAAAAATCATTTTTCTTAAAATTTTTGTATGATGATTGTTTCCAAAAATTATTAAAAATGTTGCTGTCAAGATTCGTTAAATCCTGTATTTTAAATAAAAAGGTCTATTGATTCCTGCTTTAGAATTAAAAACCGCAATCAATTACGAGGTCTGAATTCGGAAATATCCACTTTCGTAAAAATAGTTAAAAAATCATTTTTTTTTTTAATTTTTTGTATGATGATTTTTTCCAAAAATCATTTAAAATTTTGGTCTCCGGATTTGTAAAATCTTGTATACAACGACAAAAAGAGGTCTTTTAATTTTTACCATTGAGCACTGAAAACCGGAACTTATTACGAAGGTCGCTTGTGGAAACTTACATTTTGGTAAATTTTGTTGAAAAATAATTTTTTCATAGATTTTTTTCGCATTTTTTTCCGAAAATCATCAGAGATTTGTAAAATCTTTTATATTTTATGGTATTTTTTCCAAAAAAATCATTAAAAATTTTGTCATAAAGATTTCTAAAATCTTGTATACATTGATGGAAAGGTCTGTTTGTTCTCAGTTGAACACTGAAAACAGCAACCAATTTTGAAGCTCGGTTGCGGAAATATTGTGTTTCGTAAATATTCATGTCGATTATGGAATCCACAATACTAGATCTGCAGTTATTCTCAGTGTAGTGCTCTCTTTTCTTTTTACCATTTTGTAAAAAGAACACTGTACTCAGAATCACTGCGGATCCAGTATTGCGGATTCCGCATAATCGACATGAATGTTAAAAAATTATTTATTTTTAATTTTTTTGTACTTTAATGAACAACTTCAATAAAGCCATATTAATAAATCAGTGAAGCCTGCTTAAAGTTTTTGATTGTATATCCTTTTTCAGTTACCACGTTTTTAAAAATTTTATAAAATAATTTTTAAACAAAAAAAAATATCCAATTGGCAATAATTGTTTGCGTTCATTATTATTCCAGATTCATAATACTCTCGCTTCGTATTAACGATCCAAAGCAACAACATCCTAAACTTCCTTGTGCTATATAACGTTAAAAAAGTCTTCTAAGTATGGCACTTAACTCAACCCCCATAATAACTGTCTCCCAAATTCTTATTCTTCCCCATTCAACTAGTTATCGTTTTATTTTTTTAACAAAATAAAAACGTTTTAAAGCAAATTTCTCGTTAAATAAATTTATTGACTGTTTCTCCCCAGTAAGGACACCCCCTGCTCCACCCAGCAGCTCCTTTTCGACACGCTCAAAAATGATGACTGGATATTATACCGCGCTAATAAATTGGAATTTTAAATTTTAAAAGTAGAAATATTAAATTTTATGAGTACGGTTGTGCGTGCCTGGCTTATAGGCTACTTTTCCCATAGAATCCCCATGAAATTATATATTTCGTCCTCCTCCTTCCTGCCATCCATTAGTGGAGTGGAGGTACACGTTTAGGTATTAACTAAATTGGACCGCAACCAAAGAACCCTATATCTATTTCGTGCAAAAACCAACCAACCAACAACGGCAAAATGTGCACATAAATAATTTTATTGAAAATTTTCGCACTAATCTCTGATAAAAACAGAGGGATGGTTGAATGCAAGCAAGGACGCTCACATAACATCGCAGGAGGCACAAAAAGATTTCATTCCATCTAATGACGAAGAGAAACATGGAACATTTTGCAAAACAACCATTAATTTTTACGATATGCCGTTTAACTTAAGCTGCAGCAAAAATATGACACAACAACTTGCATCAGAGACTTGGATATTTAGATTATGGTTACCGTTTGTGTCCTTATATATGTATATTATTTTGTGTAAAGCCAATTTCAAAAATTGTTCGTAGTCATGGTGATGAGATGATATTCAGTCAAGTTTCTCGTTTCGTCGCATAAGAGTAGCTATACGTACTATGGCATATATAGTTTTTGTTGGTTGGTATGATACTTGAGTTTCCGGTTTTGCTCCACAAAAAGGACGACTTACAACACACTATAAACTTCGTCAAGGATAGGTACAAGCGGAACCGAGTTAAGAAATAACTTTTGGCGTTAAATTTTCGGTGAATACACAAGTGAAACACAAACTTTGCATATTAAATGACATTTGAGTTGAGTAGGTACGTATGCAACGTTAAAACGTTTGTTTTCTCAACAGAGCCGCACCAGAAGTGGTATAGTAGGATACGAGTATGAGGAACCTAGCGGTTGATGATGGTTGAAGGAATTTTCATAGCTCTTTTGACAAAATGCAATTTCGTTAAAGGATCCTTCTTATATATGCTTCTTCTCTAAATTTGATCTTATCGGATAAGACCACAAAATGAGTAAATGCAATAAGTTTGTGTCATGAATTTCAGGATATGTGAGAAGTTAAACAGGAATTTTAAGAAGTACACAATTTTATGTTGAGGTATAGAATGTGTATAGATGAATGTGTGTTGTGCGGGGATATTTTATGAAGATGAAGACGGATGAGCTTGCATAAGTTATGTCAAAGTGGCAAATTACAACTTGTTTGGGTACTTGTTAAAATGGAATTTTTAAGTTTTCGTTGCAATGAGTTTGAAAGTTTTGGTTAATTTCTTTTTTAGAAATGTTTAATTTAATATTTAGTTGAGTATAAGTTTATTTATAATTAAATAATAATTGATTTTTACAATTATTTCTCTTTGAGTCACAAAATACAGAAATTATGAATTAAGAAAGCCAAAATGTTAATAACAATGCAGGAAACTATTTTCAAGTATTTTTTTCTTAAATAAGGTACGGGAAGAAAAATATCACAATTATTGTTTATTAATAAAGGATGTCCCAACATTCACGCAACATTTGAATTTTACGCCATTTATGCGGTAAGGTGTTGCCAAACGAAAGAAAAAAAAATACACCTTGACAGTTCACAGTTGAGGTTATTAAAAATGGATTGTTACTGGAAAGATTAATGCGATTTTCATTGTTAAGCTATAGGTACTTAAAAAAAAATGAAAGCTTTGAGGTGATTTTTCGAACAAAATCGTTTTCAGCCATGAGGCTCATTTTTATATTTATGGCTTCGTTATTCTTCAAAATTGTTGCATTTGGGGTACCTACCTGTCATAAAATGTTTTTAGTAATTAATGAAAATCTTATTTTGTTCACCAACTTTTCATTTTAATTATTTCTTTTTTATAAACATTTTGTAAACAAAAATTCGGTAAATGGAACCATTTTTTTTATTTGCGATTTTTTGTTTATTTCAAACGTTTGCGACTTTTATATGCCGTCTGCTCATAGCTTTAGCAACCAGCAGTTTGTTAACGCTATCTATAGCAGATTTTGAACAAAAAATATTCTTTTAACCAAAAATAATGGTAGGTACATAACTACCGTTTACTAAAATCTTATTTTTCTCGAAAAAATTTTTTCTGATAGCTTATATCTGGAAGTTCTAATAAGTTCATTTCATAGAAAATTAAAAAAAATTCAAAATTATTTTTTGAAAATTCGATACCTATTTGGAAAATGGTTGGATGATTTTTTTCAAATTTAATTTTTTAACTCTGCAAAAATAAAAATGGTGGACAAATTTCTTTTGTACATTTTTTACAAAATTTTATAATAAAAAAAACCGCTACAACGATTTTAAATTTTTTTTCTTCTCATAAAAATGTCCTTTTATATCAAAGGCAACTGTTCTAAAAAAAAATTGTTTCTAGTAATTAAAAAAACTTTTTAGTTTTTATAGATAAAATTAACCAAACATAAACATGGAAAGGTTTAGAAACGATAAAAATGCTGTTGGCTCTTTTTCAAAAGCCAAAAAATCGTTCGGTGATTCAAAATCTGTATATATTATTGAGCGACTTGACATTATGTCAAAATGACGGTCGCGCACAGTAACCGCAGTGGATTTGGGGTAGGTGCGAGGTTGGGTGTATGCAAAGTTTCTTTTACATTTAAAGCATCTGGATTTAAAAAAAATAAAAAAATCTGTATTGAAAAACAGTATTATGTCGTACAGAACTTTACAATACCTAAATTTGCAAGTCAGAATTTTAACAATACAGTATTTTGACGTACAGAATTTTGTATTTACAGTATAATGACATACAGAATTATAGTATTACAGTATAATGACATACAGAATTATAGTATTATGACCCGCTCCCAAAAAAAAAAAAATATCTATACAGTGGGTTTAAGAATTTTCTGTTGAAAAAAAGAATTTATACTTAAAGCAATAGACAGGGGTCTATTTCCCTGTGGGAGGGGCAATTTTATAAAAAAATTAACTTGAATATTAAAAATCAACGGACACACTTAGAATGTCATTATATACCATTTTTAGACCCAGAGATGCATCCATTAATTCTGTTTTAAAATTAATTTTTGTTGTGTATAGTTTTGGAAAAATTAGTTTTCAGTTTTAAATGATTTTTTGTCGATATTTGCAAAAAGATGCACATCGATGGAAAGGTCTGTTTGTTGTGAATTAGGAAGTGAAAACCGCAACCACGTACGAGGCTTGGATGCAAAGATATCGGGTTTCGAAAGAAATCTGATTTTTAAACTTTTAAATGATGCCGGCATCATAACTTTTTTCAATTTTTCACTAAAAATTTTTTTGTCGAGATTTGCAAAAAGATGCACATCGATGGAAAGGTCTGTTTATTGTGAAATAGGAAGTGAAAACCGCAACCACGTACGAGGCTTGGTTGAGGAGATATCGGGTTTCGAAAGAAATCTGATTTTTAAACTTTTAAATGATGCCGGCATCATAACTTTTTTCAATTTTTCACTAAAAATTTTTTTGTCGAGATTTGCAAAAAGATGCACATCGATGGAAAGGTCTGTTTATTGTGAATTAGGAAGTGAAAACCGCAACCACGTACGAGGCTTGGATGCAAAGATATCGGGTTTCGAAAAAATCTGATTTTTAAACTTTTAAATGATGCCGGCATCATAACTTTTTTCAATTTTTCACTAAAAATTTTTTTGTCGAGATTTGCAAAAAGATGCACATCGATGGAAAGGTCTGTTTATTGTGAATTAGGAAGTGAAAACCGCAACCACGTACGAGGCTTGGATGCAAAGATATCGGGTTTCGAAAGAAATCTGATTTTTAAACTTTTAAATGATGCCGGCATCATAACTTTTTTCAATTTTTCACTAAAAATTTTTTTGTCGAGATTTGCAAAAAGATGCACATCGATGGAAAGGTCTGTTTATTGTGAATTAGGAAGTGAAAACCGCAACCACGTACGAGGCTTGGATGCAAAGATATCGGGTTTCGAAAGAAATCTGATTTTTAAACTTTTAAATGATGCCGGCATCATAACTTTTTTCAATTTTTCACTAAAAATTTTTTTGTCGAGATTTGCAAAAAGATGCACATCGATGGAAAGGTCTGTTTATTGTGAATTAGGAAGTGAAAACCGCAACCACGTACGAGGCTTGGATGCAAAGATATCGGGTTTCGAAAAAATCTGATTTTTAAACTTTTAAATGATGCCGGCATCATAACTTTTTTCAATTTTTCACTAAAAATTTTTTTGTCGAGATTTGCAAAAAGATGCACATCGATGGAAAGGTCTGTTTATTGTGAATTAGGAAGTGAAAACCGCAACCACGTACGAGGCTTGGATGCAAAGATATCGGGTTTCGAAAGAAATCTGATTTTTAAACTTTTAAATGATGCCGGCATCATAACTTTTTTCAATTTTTCACTAAAAATTTTTTTGTCGAGATTTGCAAAAAGATGCACATCGATGGAAAGGTCTGTTTATTGTGAATTAGGAAGTGAAAACCGCAACCACGTACGAGGCTTGGATGCAAAGATATCGGGTTTCGAAAAAATCTGATTTTTAAACTTTTAAATGATGCCGGCATCATAACTTTTTTCAATTTTTCACTAAAAATTTTTTTGTCGAGATTTGCAAAAAGATGCACATCGATGGAAAGGTCTGTTTATTGTGAATTAGGAAGTGAAAACCGCAACCACGTACGAGGCTTGGATGCAAAGATATCGGGTTTCGAAAGAAATCTGATTTTTAAACTTTTAAATGATGCCGGCATCATAACTTTTTTCAATTTTTCACTGAAATTTGTTTTGTCGAGATTTGCAAAAAGATGCACATCGATGGAAAGATCTGTTTATTGTGAATTAGGAAGTGAAAACCGCAACCACGTACGAGGCTTGGATGCAAAGATATCGGGTTTCGAAAGAAATCTGATTTTTAAACTTTTAAATGATGCCGGCATCATAACTTTTTTCAATTTTTCACTAAAAATTTTTTTGTCGAGATTTGCAAAAAGATGTACATCGGTGGAAAGGTCTGTTTATTGTGAATTAGGAAGTGAAAACCGCAACCACGTACGAGGCTTGGTTGCAAAGATATCGGGTTTCGAAAGAAATCTGATTTTTAAACTTTTAAATGATGCCGGCATCATAACTTTTTTCAATTTTTCACTAAAATTTTTTTTGTCGAGATTTGCAAAAAGATGCACATCGATGTAAAGGTCTGTTTATTGTGAATTAGGAAGTGAAAACCGCAACCACGTACGAGGCTTGGATGCAAAGATATCGGGTTTCGAAAGAAATCTGATTTTTAAACTTTTAAATGATGCCGGCATCATAACTTTTTTCAATTTTTCACTAAAAATTTTTTTGTCGAGATTTGCAAAAAGATGCACATCGATGGAAAGGTCTGTTTATTGTGAATTAGGAAGTGAAAACCGCAACCACGTACGAGGCTAGGATGCAAAGATATCGGGTTTCGAAAGAAATCTGATTTTTAAACTCTTAAATGATGCCGGCATCATAACTTTTTTCAATTTTTCACTAAAAATTTTTTTGTCGAGATTTGCAAAAAGATGCACATCGATGGAAAGGTCTGTTTATTGTGAATTAGGAAGTGAAAACCGCAACCACGTACGAGGCTTGGTTGAGGAGATATCGGGTTTCGAAAGAAATCTGATTTTTAAACTTTTAAATGATGCCGGCATCATAACTTTTTTCAATTTTTCACTAAAAATTTTTTTGTCGAGATTTGCAAAAATATGCACATCGATGGAAAGGTCTGTTTATTGTGAATTAGGAAGTGAAAACCGCAACCACGTACGAGGCTTGGATGCAAAGATATCGGGTTTCGAAAGAAATCTGATTTTTAAACTCTTAAATGATGCCGGGGCATCATAACTTTTTTCAATTTTTCACTAAAAATTTTTTTGTCGAGATTTGCAAAAAGATGCACATCGATGGAAAGATCTGTTTATTGTGAATTAGGAAGTGAAAACCGCAACCACGTACGAGGCTTGGTTGTGGAGATATCGGGTTTCGAAAGAAATCTGATTTTTAAACTTTTAAATGATGCCGGCATCATAACTTTTTTCAATTTTTCACTAAAATTTTTTTGTCGAGATTTGCAAAAAGATGCACATCGATGGAAAGATCTGTTTATTGTGAATTAGGAAGTGAAAACCGCAACCACGTACGAGGCTTGGTTGAGGAGATATCGGGTTTCGAAAGAAATCTGATTTTTAAACTTTTAAATGATGCCGGCATCATAACTTTTTTCAATTTTTCACTAAAAATTTTTTTGTCGAGATTTGCAAAAAGATGCACATCGATGGAAAGGTCTGTTTATTGTGAATTAGGAAGTTAAAACCGCAACCACGTACGAGGCTTGGATGCAAAGATATCGGGTTTCGAAAAAATCTGATTTTTAAACTTTTAAATGATGCCGGCATCATAACTTTTTTCAATTTTTCACTAAAAATTTTTTTGTCGAGATTTGCAAAAAGATGCACATCGATGGAAAGGTCTGTTTATTGTGAATTAGGAAGTGAAAACCGCAACCACGTACGAGGCTTGGATGCAAAGATATCGGGTTTCGAAAGAAATCTGATTTTTAAACTTTTAAATGATGCCGGCATCATAACTTTTTTCAATTTTTCACTAAAAATTTTTTTGTCGAGATTTGCAAAAAGATGCACATCGATGGAAAGGTCTGTTTATTGTGAATTAGGAAGTGAAAACCGCAACCACGTACGAGGCTTGGATGCAAAGATATCGGGTTTCGAAAAAATCTGATTTTTAAACTTTTAAATGATGCCGGCATCATAACTTTTTTCAATTTTTCACTAAAAATTTTTTTGTCGAGATTTGCAAAAAGATGCACATCGATGGAAAGGTCTGTTTATTGTGAATTAGGAAGTGAAAACCGCAACCACGTACGAGGCTTGGATGCAAAGATATCGGGTTTCGAAAGAAATCTGATTTTTAAACTTTTAAATGATGCCGGCATCATAACATTTTTCAATTTTTCACTGAAATTTTTTTGTCGAGATTTGCAAAAAGATGCACATCGATGGAAAGATCTGTTTATTGTGAATTAGGAAGTGAAAACCGCAACCACGTACGAGGCTTGGTTGAGGAGATATCGGGTTTCGAAAGAAATCTGATTTTTAAACTTTTAAATGATGCCGGCATCATAACTTTTTTCAATTTTTCACTAAAAATTTTTTTGTCGAGATTTGCAAAAAGATGTACATCGGTGGAAAGGTCTGTTTATTGTGAATTAGGAAGTGAAAACCGCAACCACGTACGAGGCTTGGATGCAAAGATATCGGGTTTCGAAAGAAATCTGATTTTTAAACTTTTAAATGATGCCGGCATCATAACTTTTTTCAATTTTTCACTAAAAATTTTTTTGTCGAGATTTGCAAAAAGATGCACATCGATGGAAAGGTCTGTTTATTGTGAATTAGGAAGTGAAAACCGCAACCACGTACGAGGCTAGGATGCAAAGATATCGGGTTTCGAAAGAAATCTGATTTTTAAACTCTTAAATGATGCCGGCATCATAACTTTTTTCAATTTTTCACTAAAAATTTTTTTGTCGAGATTTGCAAAAAGATGCACATCGATGGAAAGGTCTGTTTATTGTGAATTAGGAAGTGAAAACCGCAACCACGTACGAGGCTTGGATGCAAAGATATCGGGTTTCGAAAGAAATCTGATTTTTAAACTTTTAAATGATGCCGGCATCATAACTTTTTTCAATTTTTCACTAAAAATTTTTTTGTCGAGATTTGCAAAAAGATGCACATCGATGGAAAGGTCTGTTTATTGCGAATTAAAAGTGAAAACCGCAACCACGTACGAGGCTTGGATGCAAAGATATCGGGTTTCGAAAGAAATCTGATTTTTAAACTTTTAAATGATGCCGGCATCATAACTTTTTTCAATTTTTCACTAAAATTTTTTTGTCGAGATTTGCAAAAAGCTGCACATCGATGGAAAGGTCTGTTTATTGTGAATTAGGAAGTGAAAACCGCAACCACGTACGAGGCTTGGATGCAAAGATATCGGGTTTCGAAAAAATCTGATTTTTAAACTTTTAAATGATGCCGGCATCATAACTTTTTTCAATTTTTCACTGAAATTTGTTTTGTCGAGATTTGCAAAAAGATGCACATCGATGGAAAGGTCTGTTTATTGTGAATTAGGAAGTGAAAACCGCAACCACGTACGAGGCTTGGTTGCAAAGATATCGGGTTTCGAAAGAAATCTGATTTTTAAACTTTTAAATGATGCCGGCATCATAACTTTTTTCAATTTTTCACTAAAATTTTTTTTGTCGAGATTTGCAAAAAGCTGCACATCGATGGAATGGTCTGTTTATTGTGAATTGGGAAGTGAAAACCGCAACCACGTACGAGGCTTGGTTGCAAAGATATCGGGTTTCGAAAGAAATCTGATTTTTAAACTTTTAAATGATCATAATAACTTTTTTCAATTTTTCACTAAAATTTTTTTTGTCGTACGCAACCACGTACGAGGCTTGGTTGCAAAGATATCGGGTTTCGAAAGAAATCTGATTTTTAAACTTTTAAATGATGCCGGCATCATAACTTTTTTCAATTTTTCACTAAAAATTTTTTTGTCGAGATTCGCAAAAAGATGCACATCGATGGAAAGGTCTGTTTATTGTGAATTAGGAAGTGAAAACCGCAACCACGTACGAGGCTTGGTTGCAAAGATATCGGGTTTCGAAAGAAATCTGATTTTTAAACTTTTAAATGATGCCGGCATCATAACTTTTTTCAATTTTTCACTAAAATTTTTTTGTCGAGATTTGCAAAAAGATGCACATCGATGGAAAGATCTGTTTATTGTGAATTAGGAAGTGAAAACCGCAACCACGTACGAGGCTTGGTTGTGGAGATATCGGGTTTCGAAAGAAATCTGATTTTTAAACTTTTAAATGATGCCGGCATCATAACTTTTTTCAATTTTTCACTAAAATTTTTTTGTCGAGATTTGCAAAAAGATGCACATCGATGGAAAGATCTGTTTATTGTGAATTAGGAAGTGAAAACCGCAACCTGCACGTACGAGGCTTGGTTGAGGAGATATCGGGTTTCGAAAGAAATCTGATTTTTAAACTTTTAAATGATCATAATAACTTTTTTCAATTTTTCACTAAAATTTTTTTTGTCGTACGCAACCACGTACGAGGCTTGGATGCAAAGATATCGGGTTTCGAAAGAAATCTGATTTTTAAACTTTTAAATGATGCCGGCATCATAACTTTTTTCAATTTTTCACTAAAAATTTTTTTGTCGAGATTTGCAAAAAGATGCACATCGATGGAAAGGTCTGTTTATTGTGAATTAGGAAGTGAAAACCGCAACCACGTACGAGGCTTGGATGCAAAGATATCGGGTTTCGAAAGAAATCTGATTTTTAAACTTTTAAATGATGCCGGCATCATAACTTTTTTCAATTTTTCACTAAAATTTTTTTTTGTCGAGATTTGCAAAAAGATGCACATCGATGGAAAGGTCTGTTATTTGTGAATTAGGAAGTGAAAACCGCAACCACGTACGAGGCTTGGATGCAAAGATATCGGGTTTCGAAAGAAATCTGATTTTTAAACTTTTAAATGATGCCGGCATCATAACTTTTTTCAATTTTTCACTAAAAATTTTTTTTGTAGAGATTTGCAAAAAGATGCACATCGATGGAAAGGTCTGTTTATTGTGAATTAGGAAGTGAAAACCGCAACCACGTACGATGCTTGGATGCAAAGATATCGGGTTTCGAAAGAAATCTGATTTTTAAACTTTTAAATGATGCCGGCATCATAACTTTTTTCAATTTTTCACTAAAAATTTTTTTCTCGAGATGCACATCGATGGAAAGGTCTGTTTATTGTGAATTAGGAAGTGAAAACCGCAACCACGTACGAGGCTTGGATGAGGAGATATCGGCTTTCGAAAGAAATCTGATTTTTAAACTTTTAAATGATGCCGGCATCATAACTTTTTTCAATTTTTCACTAAAAATTTTTTTTGTAGAGATTTGCAAAAAGATGCACATCGATGGAAAGGTCTGTTTATTGTGAATTAGGAAGTGAAAACCGCAACCACGTACGAGGCTTGGTTGAGGAGATATCGGGTTTCGAAAGAAATATGATTTTTAAACTTTTAAATGATGCCGGCATCATAACTTTTTTCAATTTTTCACTAAAAATTTTTTTCTCGAGATTTGCAAAAAGATACACATCGATGGAAAGGTCTGTTTATTGTGAATTAGGAAGTGAAAACCGCAACCACGTACGAGGCTTGGATGCAAAGATATCGGGTTTCGAAAGAAATCTGATTTTTAAACTTTTAAATGATGCCGGCATCATAACTTTTTTCAATTTTTCACTAAATTTTTTTTGTCGAGATTTGCAAAAAGATGCACATCGATGGAAAGGTCTGTTATTTGTGAATTAGGAAGTGAAAACCGCAACCACGTACGAGCCTTGGTTGAGGAGATATCGGGTTTCGAAAGAAATCTGATTTTTAAACTTTTAAATGATGCCGGCATCATAACTTTTTTCAATTTTTCACTAAAATTTTTTTTGTCGAGATTTGCAAAAAGATGCACATCGATTGAAAGGTCTGTTTATTGTGAATTAGGAAGTGAAAACCGCAACCACGTACGAGGCTTGGTTGAGGAGATATCGGGTTTCAAAAGAAATCTGATTTTTAAACTTTTAAATGATGCCGGCATCATAACTTTTTTCAATTTTTCACTAAAATTTTTTTTGTCGAGATTTGCAAAAAGATGCACATCGATGGGAAGGTCTGTTATTTGTGAATTAGGAAGTGAAAACCGCAACCACGTACGAGGCTTGGTTGAGGAGATATCGGGTTTCGAAAGAAATCTGATTTTTAAACTTTTAAATGATGCCGGCATCATAACTTTTTTCAATTTTTCACTAAAATTTTTTTTGTCGAGATTTGCAAAAAGATGCACATCGGTGGAAAGGTCTGTTTATTGTGAATTAGGAAGTGAAAACCGCAACCACGTACGAGGCTTGGTTGAGGAGATATCGGGTTTCGAAAGAAATCTGATTTTTAAACTTTTAAATGATGCCGGCATCATAACTTTTTTCAATTTTTCACTAAAATTTTTTTTGTAGAGATTTGCAAAAAGATGCACATCGATGGAAAGGTCTGTTTATTGTGAATTAGGAAGTGAAAACCGCAACCACGTACGAGGCTTGGATGCAAAGATATCGGGTTTCGAAAGAAATCTGATTTTTAAACTTTTAAATGATGCCGGCATCATAACTTTTTTCAATTTTTCACTAAAAATTTTTTTGTCGAGATTTGCAAAAAGATGCACATCGATGGAAAGGTCTGTTTATTGTGAATTAGGAAGTGAAAACCGCAACCACGTACGAGGCTTGGTTGAGGAGATATCGGGTTTCGAAAGAAATCTGATTTTTAAACTTTTAAATGATGCCGGCATCATAACTTTTTTCAATTTTTCACTACAAATTTATTTTTTTGTCGAGATTTGCAAAAAGATGCACATCGATGGAAAGGTCTGTTTATTGTGAATTAGGAAGTGAAAACCGCAACCACGTACGAGGCTTGGTTGAGGAGATATCGGGTTTCGAAAGAAATCTGATTTTTAAACTTTTAAATGATGCCGGCATCATAACTTTTTTCAATTTTTCACTACAAATTTATTTTTTTGTCGAGATTTGCAAAAAGATGCACATCGATGGAAAGGTCTGTTTATTGTGAATTAGGAAGTGAAAACCGCAACCACGTACGAGGCTTGGATGCAAAGATATCGGGTTTCGAAAGAAATCTGATTTTTAAACTTTTAAATGATGCCGGCATCATAACTTTTTTCAATTTTTCACTACAAATTTATTTTTTTGTCGAGATTTGCAAAAAGATGCACATCGATGGAAAGGTCTGTTTATTGTGAATTAGGAAGTGAAAACCGCAACCACGTACGAGGCTTGGATGCAAAGATATCGGGTTTCGAAAGAAATCTGATTTTTAAACTTTTAAATGATGCCGGCATCATAACTTTTTTCAATTTTTCACTACAAATTTTTTTGTCGAGATTTGCAAAAAGATGCACATCGATGGGAAGGTCTGTTATTTGTGAATTAGGAAGTGAAAACCGCAACCACGTACGAGGCTTGGTTGAGGAGATATCGGGTTTCGAAAGAAATCTGATTTTTAAACTTTTAAATGATGCCGGCATCATAACTTTTTTCAATTTTTCACTACAAATTTATTTTTTTGTCGAGATTTGCAAAAAGATGCACATCGATGGAAAGGTCTGTTTATTGTGAATTAGGAAGTGAAAACCGCAACCACGTACGAGGCTTGGATGCAAAGATATCGGGTTTCGAAAGAAATCTGATTTTTAAACTTTTAAATGATGCCGGCATCATAACTTTTTTCAATTTTTCACTACAAATTTTTTTGTCGAGATTTGCAAAAAGATGCACATCGATGGAAAGGTCTGTTTATTGTGAATTAGGAAGTGAAAACCGCAACCACGTACGAGGCTTGGATGCAAAGATATCGGGTTTCGAAAGAAATCTGATTTTTAAACTTTTAAATGATGCCGGCATCATAACTTTTTTCAATTTTTCACTAAAAATTTTTTTGTCGAGATTTGCAAAAAGATGCACATCGATGGAAAGGTCTGTTTATTGTGAACTAGGAAGTGAAAACCGCAACCACGTACGAGGCTTGGTTGAGGAGATATCGGGTTTCGAAAGAAATCTGATTTTTAAACTTTTAAATGATGCCGGGCATCATAACTTTTTTCAATTTTTCACTAAAAATTTTTTTGTCGAGATTTGCAAAAAGATGCACATCGATGGAAAGGTCTGTTTATTGTGAATTAGGAAGTGAAAACCGCAACCACGTACGAGGCTTGGTTGAGGAGATATCGGCTTTCGAAAGAAATCTGATTTTTAAACTTTTAAATGATGCCGGCATCATAACTTTTTTCAATTTTTCACTAAAAATTTTTTTGTCGAGATTTGCAAAAAGATGCACATCGATGGAAAGGTCTGTTTATTGTGAATTAGGAAGTGAAAACCGCAACCACGTACGAGGCTTGGTTGAGGAGATATCGGCTTTCGAAAGAAATCTGATTTTTAAACTTTTAAATGATGCCGGCATCATAACTTTTTTCAATTTTTCACTAAAAATTTTTTTGTCGAGATTTGCAAAAAGATGCACATCGATGGAAAGGTCTGTTTATTGTGAATTAGGAAGTGAAAACCGCAACCACGTACGAGGCTTGGTTGAGGAGATATCGGGTTTCGAAAGAAATCTGATTTTTAAACTTTTAAATGATGCCGGGCATCATAACTTTTTTCAATTTTTCACTAAAAATTTTTTTGTCGAGATTTGCAAAAAGATGCACATCGATGGAAAGGTCTGTTTATTGTGAATTAGGAAGTGAAAACCGCAACCACGTACGAGGCTTGGTTGAGGAGATATCGGCTTTCGAAAGAAATCTGATTTTTAAACTTTTAAATGATGCCGGGCATCATAACTTTTTTCAATTTTTCACTAAAAATTTTTTTGTCGAGATTTGCAAAAAGATGCACATCGATGGAAAGGTCTGTTTATTGTGAATTAGGAAGTGAAAACCGCAACCACGTACGAGGCTTGGATGCAAAGATATCGGGTTTCGAAAGAAATCTGATTTTTAAACTTTTAAATGATGCCGGCATCATAACTTTTTTCAATTTTTCACTAAAAATTTTTTTGTCGAGATTTGCAAAAAGATGCACATCGATGGAAAGGTCTGTTTATTGTGAACTAGGAAGTGAAAACCGCAACCACGTACGAGGCTTGGTTGAGGAGATATCGGGTTTCGAAAGAAATCTGATTTTTAAACTTTTAAATGATGCCGGGCATCATAACTTTTTTCAATTTTTCACTAAAAATTTTTTTGTCGAGATTTGCAAAAAGATGCACATCGATGGAAAGGTCTGTTTATTGTGAATTAGGAAGTGAAAACCGCAACCACGTACGAGGCTTGGTTGAGGAGATATCGGCTTTCGAAAGAAATCTGATTTTTAAACTTTTAAATGATGCCGGCATCATAACTTTTTTCAATTTTTCACTACAAATTTATTTTTTTGTCGAGATTTGCAAAAAGATGCACATCGATGGAAAGGTCTGTTTATTGTGAATTAGGAAGTGAAAACCGCAACCACGTACGAGGCTTGGATGCAAAGATATCGGGTTTCGAAAGAAATCTGATTTTTAAACTTTTAAATGATGCCGGGCATCATAACTTTTTTCAATTTTTCACTAAAAATTTTTTTGTCGAGATTTGCAAAAAGATGCACATCGATGGAAAGGTCTGTTTATTGTGAATTAGGAAGTGAAAACCGCAACCACGTACGAGGCTTGGATGCAAAGATATCGGGTTTCGAAAGAAATCTGATTTTTAAACTTTTAAATGATGCCGGGCATCATAACTTTTTTCAATTTTTCACTAAAAATTTTTTTGTCGAGATTTGCAAAAAGATGCACATCGATGGAAAGGTCTGTTTATTGTGAATTAGGAAGTGAAAACCGCAACCACGTACGAGGCTTGGTTGAGGAGATATCGGCTTTCGAAAGAAATCTGATTTTTAAACTTTTAAATGATGCCGGCATCATAACTTTTTTCAATTTTTCACTAAAAATTTTTTTGTCGAGATTTGCAAAAAGATGCACATCGATGGAAAGGTCTGTTTATTGTGAATTAGGAAGTGAAAACCGCAACCACGTACGAGGCTTGGTTGAGGAGATATCGGCTTTCGAAAGAAATCTGATTTTTAAACTTTTAAATGATGCCGGCATCATAACTTTTTTCAATTTTTCACTAAAATTTTTTTTGTCGAGATTTGCAAAAAGATGCACATCGATGGAAAGGTCTGTTTATTGTGAATTAGGAAGTGAAAACCGCAACCACGTACGAGGCTTGGATGCAAAGATATCGGGTTTCGAAAGAAATCTGATTTTTAAACTTTTAAATGATGCCGGCATCATAACTTTTTTCAATTTTTCACTAAAAATTTTTTTGTCGAGATTTGCAAAAAGATGCACATCGATGGAAAGGTCTGTTTATTGTGAATTAGGAAGTGAAAACCGCAACCACGTACGAGGCTTGGTTGAGGAGATATCGGGTTTCAAAAGAAATCTGATTTTTAAACTTTTAAATGATGCCGGCATCATAACTTTTTTCAATTTTTCACTAAAATTTTTTTTGTCGAGATGTGCAAAAAGATGCACATCGATGGAAAGGTCTGTTTATTGTGAATTAGGAAGTGAAAACCGCAACCACGTACGAGGCTTGGTTGAGGAGATATCGGCTTTCGAAAGAAATCTGATTTTTAAACTTTTAAATGATGCCGGCATCATAACTTTTTTCAATTTTTCACTAAAAATTTTTTTGTCGAGATTTGCAAAAAGATGCACATCGATGGAAAGGTCTGTTTATTGTGAATTAGGAAGTGAAAACCGCAACCACGTACGAGGCTTGGTTGAGGAGATATCGGGTTTCAAAAGAAATCTGATTTTAAACTTTTAAATGATGCCGGCATCATAACTTTTTTCAATTTTTTACAAAAAATTTTTTTGTCGAGATTTGCAAAAAGATGCACATCGATGGGAAGGTCTGTTTATTGTGAATTAGGAAGTGAAAACCGCAACCACGTACGAGGCTTGGTTGAGGAGATATCGGGTTTCAAAAGAAATCTGATTTTAAACTTTTAAATGATGCCGGCATCATAACTTTTTTCAATTTTTCACTAAAAATTTTTTTGTCGAGATTTGCAAAAAGATGCACATCGATGGAAAGGTCTGTTTATTGTGAATTAGGAAGTGAAAACCGCAACCACGTACGAGGCTTGGTTGAGGAGATATCGGGTTTCGAAAGAAATCTGATTTTTAAACTTTTAAATGATGCCGGCATCATAACTTTTTTCAATTTTTCACTAAAATTTTTTTCGTCGAGATGTGCAAAAAGATGCACATCGATGGAAAGGTCTGTTTATTGTGAATTAGGAAGTGAAAACCGCAACCACGTACGAGGCTTGGTTGAGGAGATATCGGGTTTCGAAAGAAATCTGATTTTTAAACTTTTAAATGATGCCGGCATCATAACTTTTTTCAATTTTTCACTACAAATTTATTTTTTTGTCGAGATTTGCAAAAAGATGCACATCGATGGAAAGGTCTGTTTATTGTGAATTAGGAAGTGAAAACCGCAACCACGTACGAGGCTTGGATGCAAAGATATCGGGTTTCGAAAGAAATCTGATTTTTAAACTTTTAAATGATGCCGGCATCATAACTTTTTTCAATTTTTCACTAAAAATTTTTTTGTCGAGATTTGCAAAAAGATGCACATCGATGGAAAGGTCTGTTTATTGTGAATTAGGAAGTGAAAACCGCAACCACGTACGAGGCTTGGTTGAGGAGATATCGGGTTTCGAAAGAAATCTGATTTTTAAACTTTTAAATGATGCCGGCATCATAACTTTTTTCAATTTTTCACTAAAATTTTTTTTGTCGAGATGTGCAAAAAGATGCACATCGATGGAAAGGTCTGTTTATTGTGAATTAGGAAGTGAAAACCGCAACCACGTACGAGGCTTGGATGCAAAGATATCGGGTTTCGAAAGAAATCTGATTTTTAAACTTTTAAATGATGCCGGCATCATAACTTTTTTTCAATTTTTCACTAAAAATTTTTTTGTCGAGATTTGCAAAAAGATGCACATCGATGGAAAGGTCTGTTTATTGTGAATTAGGAAGTGAAAACCGCAACCACGTACGAGGCTTGGTTGAGGAGATATCGGGTTTCAAAAGAAATCTGATTTTAAACTTTTAAATGATGCCGGCATCATAACTTTTTTCAATTTTTCACTAAAAATTTTTTTGTCGAGATTTGCAAAAAGATGCACATCGATGGGAAGGTCTGTTTATTGTGAATTAGGAAGTGAAAACCGCAACCACGTACGAGGCTTGGTTGAGGAGATATCGGGTTTCAAAAGAAATCTGATTTTAAACTTTTAAATGATGCCGGCATCATAACTTTTTTCAATTTTTCACAAAAAATTTTTTTGTCGAGATTTGCAAAAAGATGCACATCGATGGGAAGGTCTGTTTATTGTGAATTAGGAAGTGAAAACCGCAACCACGTACGAGGCTTGGTTGAGGAGATATCGCGTTTCAAAAGAAATCTGATTTTAAACTTTTAAATGATGCCGGCATCATAACTTTTTTCAATTTTTCACTAAAAATTTTTTTGTCGAGATTTGCAAAAAGATGCACATCGATGGAAAGGTCTGTTTATTGTGAATTAGGAAGTGAAAACCGCAACCACGTACGAGGCTTGGTTGAGGAGATATCGGGTTTCGAAAGAAATCTGATTTTTAAACTTTTAAATGATGCCGGCATCATAACTTTTTTCAATTTTTCACTAAAATTTTTTTTGTCGAGATGTGCAAAAAGATGCACATCGATGGAAAGGTCTGTTTATTGTGAATTAGGAAGTGAAAACCGCAACCACGTACGAGGCTTGGATGCAAAGATATCGGGTTTCGAAAGAAATCTGATTTTTAAACTTTTAAATGATGCCGGCATCATAACTTTTTTCAATTTTTCACTAAAAATTTTTTTGTCGAGATTTGCAAAAAGATGCACATCGATGGAAAGGTCTGTTTATTGTGAATTAGGAAGTGAAAACCGCAACCACGTACGAGGCTTGGATGCAAAGATATCGGGTTTCGAAAGAAATCTGATTTTTAAACTTTTAAATGATGCCGGCATCATAACTTTTTTCAATTTTTCACTAAAATTTTTTTTGTCGAGATGTGCAAAAAGATGCACATCGATGGAAAGGTCTGTTTATTGTGAATTAGGAAGTGAAAACCGCAACCACGTACGAGGCTTGGATGCAAAGATATCGGGTTTCGAAAGAAATCTGATTTTTAAACTTTTAAATGATGCCGGCATCATAACTTTTTTCAATTTTTCACTAAAAATTTTTTTGTCGAGATTTGCAAAAAGATGCACATCGATGGAAAGGTCTGTTCATTGTGAATTAGGAAGTGGAAACCGCAACCGCGTACGAGGCTTGGTTGAGGAGATATCGGGTTTCGAAAGAAATCTGATTTTTAAACTTTTAAATGATGCCGGCATCATAACTTTTTTCAATTTTTCACTAAAAATTTTTTTGTCGAGATTTGCAAAAAGATGCACATCGATGGAAAGATCTGTTTATTGTGAATTAGGAAGTGAAAACCGCAACCTCGTACGAGGCTTGGTTGTGGAGATATCGGGTTTCGAAAGAAATCTGATTTTTAAACTTTTAAATGATGCCGGCATCATAACTTTTTTCAATTTTTCACTAAAATTTTTTTGTCGAGATTTGCAAAAAGATGCACATCGATGGAAAGATCTGTTTATTGTGAATTAGGAAGTGAAAACCGCAACCACGTACGAGGCTTGGTTGAGGAGATATCGGGTTTCGAAAGAAATCTGATTTTTAAACTTTTAAATGATGCCGGCATCATAACTTTTTTCAATTTTTCACTAAAATTTTTTTGTCGAGATTTGCAAAAAGATGCACATCGATGGAAAGATCTGTTTATTGTGAATTAGGAAGTGAAAACCGCAACCACGTACGAGGCTTGGATGCAAAGATATCGGGTTTCGAAAGAAATCTGATTTTTAAACTTTTAAATGATGCCGGCATCATAACTTTTTTCAATTTTTCACTAAAAATTTTTTTGTCGAGATTTGCAAAAAGATGCACATCGATGGAAAGGTGTGTTTATTGTGAATTAGGAAGTGAAAACCGCAACCACGTACGAGGCTTGGATGCAAAGATATCGGGTTTCGAAAGAAATCTGATTTTTAAACTTTTAAATGATGCCGGGCATCATAACTTTTTTCAATTTTTCACTAAAAATTTTTTTGTCGAGATTTGCAAAAAGATGCACATCGATGGAAAGGTCTGTTTATTGTGAACTAGGAAGTGAAAACCGCAACCACGTACGAGGCTTGGTTGAGGAGATATCGGGTTTCGAAAGAAATCTGATTTTTAAACTTTTAAATGATGCCGGCATCATAACTTTTTTCAATTTTTCACTAAAAATTTTTTTGTCGAGATTTGCAAAAAGATGCACATCGATGGAAAGGTGTGTTTATTGTGAATTAGGAAGTGAAAACCGCAACCACGTACGAGGCTTGGATGCAAAGATATCGGGTTTCGAAAGAAATCTGATTTTTAAACTTTTAAATCATGCCGGCATCATAACTTTTTTCAATTTTTCACTAAAAATTTTTTTGTCGAGATTTGCAAAAAGATGCACATCGATGGAAAGGTCTGTTTATTGTGAATTAGGAAGTGAAAACCGCAACCACGTACGAGGCTTGGATGCAAAGATATCGGGTTTCGAAAGAAATCTGATTTTTAAACTCTTAAATGATGCCGGCATCATAACTTTTTTCAATTTTTCACTAAAAATTTTTTTGTCGAGATTTGCAAAAAGATGCACATCGATGGAAAGATCTGTTTATTGTGAATTAGGAAGTGAAAACCGCAACCACGTACGAGGCTTGGTTGTGGAGATATCGGGTTTCGAAAGAAATCTGATTTTTAAACTTTTAAATGATGCCGGCATCATAACTTTTTTCAATTTTTCACTAAAATTTTTTTGTCGAGATTTGCAAAAAGATGCACATCGATGGAAAGATCTGTTTATTGTGAATTAGGAAGTGAAAACCGCAACCACGTACGAGGCTTGGTTGAGGAGATATCGGGTTTCGAAAGAAATCTGATTTTTAAACTTTTAAATGATGCCGGCATCATAACTTTTTTCAATTTTTCACTAAAATTTTTTTGTCGAGATTTGCAAAAAGATGCACATCGATGGAAAGATCTGTTTATTGTGAATTAGGAAGTGAAAACCGCAACCACGTACGAGGCTTGGTTGAGGAGATATCGGGTTTCGAAAGAAATCTGATTTTTAAACTTTTAAATGATGCCGGCATCATAACTTTTTTCAATTTTTCACTAAAAATTTTTTTGTCGTGATTTGCAAAAAGATGCACATCGATGGAAAGGTCTGTTTATTGTGAATTAGGAAGTGAAAACCGCAACCACGTACGAGGCTTGGATGCAAAGATATCGGGTTTCGAAAAAATCTGATTTTTAAACTTTTAAATGATGCCGGCATCATAACTTTTTTCAATTTTTCACTAAAAATTTTTTTGTCGAGATTTGCAAAAAGATGCACATCGATGGAAAGGTCTGTTTATTGTGAATTAGGAAGTGAAAACCGCAACCACGTACGAGGCTTGGATGCAAAGATATCGGGTTTCGAAAAAATCTGATTTTTAAACTTTTAAATGATGCCGGCATCATAACTTTTTTCAATTTTTCACTAAAAATTTTTTTGTCGAGATTTGCAAAAAGATGCACATCGATGGAAAGGTCTGTTTATTGTGAATTAGGAAGTGAAAACCGCAACCACGTACGAGGCTTGGATGCAAAGATATCGGGTTTCGAAAGAAATCTGATTTTTAAACTTTTAAATGATGCCGGCATCATAACTTTTTTCAATTTTTCACTGAAATTTTTTTTGTCGAGATTTGCAAAAAGATGCACATCGATGGAAAGATCTGTTTATTGTGAATTAGGAAGTGAAAACCGCAACCACGTACGAGGCTTGGTTGAGGAGATATCGGGTTTCGAAAGAAATCTGATTTTTAAACTTTTAAATGATGCCGGCATCATAACTTTTTTCAATTTTTCACTAAAATTTTTTTTGTCGAGATTTGCAAAAAGATGCACATCGATGGAAAGGTCTGTCTATTGTGAATTAGGAAGTGAAAACCGCAACCACGTACGAGGCTTGGTTGCAAAGATATCGGGTTTCGAAAGAAATCTGATTTTTAAACTTTTAAATGATGCCGGCATCATAACTTTTTTCAATTTTTCACTAAAAATTTTTTTGTCGAGATTTGCAAAAAGATGCACATCGATGGAAAGGTCTGTTTATTGTGAATTAGGAAGTGAAAACCGCAACCACGTACGAGGCTAGGATGCAAAGATATCGGGTTTCGAAAGAAATCTGATTTTTAAACTCTTAAATGATGCCGGCATCATAACTTTTTTCAATTTTTCACTAAAAATTTTTTTGTCGAGATTTGCAAAAAGATGCACATCGATGGAAAGGTCTGTTTATTGTGAATTAGGAAGTGAAAACCGCAACCACGTACGAGGCTTGGTTGAGGAGATATCGGGTTTCGAAAGAAATCTGATTTTTAAACTTTTAAATGATGCCGGCATCATAACTTTTTTCAATTTTTCACTAAAAATTTTTTTGTCGAGATTTGCAAAAAGATGCACATCGATGGAAAGGTCTGTTTATTGTGAATTAGGAAGTGAAAACCGCAACCACGTACGAGGCTTGGATGCAAAGATATCGGGTTTCGAAAGAAATCTGATTTTTAAACTTTTAAATGATGCCGGCATCATAACTTTTTTCAATTTTTCACTAAAATTTTTTTTTGTCGAGATTTGCAAAAAGATGCACATCGATGGAAAGGTCTGTTATTTGTGAATTAGGAAGTGAAAACCGCAACCACGTACGAGGCTTGGATGCAAAGATATCGGGTTTCGAAAGAAATCTGATTTTTAAACTTTTAAATGATGCCGGCATCATAACTTTTTTCAATTTTTCACTAAAAATTTTTTGTCGAGATTTGCAAAAAGATGCACATCGATGGAAAGGTCTGTTTATTGTGAATTAGGAAGTGAAAACCGCAACCACGTACGAGGCTTGGATGCAAAGATATCGGGTTTCGAAAGAAATCTGATTTTTAAACTTTTAAATGATGCCGGCATCATAACTTTTTTCAATTTTTCACTAAAATTTTTTTTTGTCGAGATTTGCAAAAAGATGCACATCGATGGAAAGGTCTGTTATTTGTGAATTAGGAAGTGAAAACCGCAACCACGTACGAGGCTTGGATGCAAAGATATCGGGTTTCGAAAGAAATCTGATTTTTAAACTTTTAAATGATGCCGGCATCATAACTTTTTTCAATTTTTCACTAAAAATTTTTTTGTCGAGATTTGCAAAAAGATGCACATCGATGGAAAGGTCTGTTTATTGTGAATTAGGAAGTGAAAACCGCAACCACGTACGAGGCTTGGATGCAAAGATATCGGGTTTCGAAAGAAATCTGATTTTTAAACTTTTAAATGATGCCGGCATCATAACTTTTTTCAATTTTTCACTGAAATTTTTTTTGTCGAGATTTGCAAAAAGATGCACATCGATGGAAAGGTCTGTTTATTGTGAATTAGGAAGTGAAAACCGCAACCACGTACGAGGCTTGGTTGAGGAGATATCGGGTTTCGAAAGAAATCTGATTTTTAAACTTTTAAATGATGCCGGCATCATAACTTTTTTCAATTTTTCACTAAAAATTTTTTTGTCGAGATTTGCAAAAAGATGCACATCGATGGAAAGGTCTGTTTATTGTGAATTAGGAAGTGAAAACCGCAACCACGTACGAGGCTTGGATGCAAAGATATCGGGTTTCGAAAGAAATCTGATTTTTAAACTTTTAAATGATGCCGGCATCATAACTTTTTTCAATTTTTCACTAAAAATTTTTTTGTCGAGATTTGCAAAAAGATGCACATCGATGGAAAGGTCTGTTTATTGTGAATTAGGAAGTGAAAACCGCAACCACGTACGAGGCTAGGATGCAAAGATATCGGGTTTCGAAAGAAATCTGATTTTTAAACTCTTAAATGATGCCGGCATCATAACTTTTTTCAATTTTTCACTAAAAATTTTTTTGTCGAGATTTGCAAAAAGATGCACATCGATGGAAAGGTCTGTTTATTGTGAATTAGGAAGTGAAAACCGCAACCACGTACGAGGCTTGGTTGAGGAGATATCGGGTTTCGAAAGAAATCTGATTTTTAAACTTTTAAATGATGCCGGCATCATAACTTTTTTCAATTTTTCACTAAAAATTTTTTTGTCGAGATTTGCAAAAATATGCACATCGATGGAAAGGTCTGTTTATTGTGAATTAGGAAGTGAAAACCGCAACCACGTACGAGGCTTGGATGCAAAGATATCGGGTTTCGAAAGAAATCTGATTTTTAAACTTTTAAATGATGCCGGCATCATAACTTTTTTCAATTTTTCACTAAAAATTTTTTTGTCGAGATTTGCAAAAAGATGCACATCGATGGAAAGGTCTGTTTATTGCGAATTAAAAGTGAAAACCGCAACCACGTACGAGGCTTGGATGCAAAGATATCGGGTTTCGAAAGAAATCTGATTTTTAAACTTTTAAATGATGCCGGCATCATAACTTTTTTCAATTTTTCACTAAAAATTTTTTTGTCAAGATTTGCAAAAAGATGCACATCGATGGAAAGGTCTGTTTATTGTGAATTAGGAAGTGAAAACCGCAACCACGTACGAGGCTTGGTTGAGGAGATATCGGGTTTCGAAAGAAATCTGATTTTTAAACTTTTAAATGATGCCGGCATCATAACTTTTTTCAGAGTACAAATTTTATAAAAAAAATTTGATTGATTACTTTAAATCAAATTTCTGTAGCACAGTTCTATGCAACTTTATGCAGCTTAATTTTTGGAATTATATGAACAAATATATAAGGATTTCTATCCCGTTAATTAAAAGACGAAAAATTTGTGGAGTTTTTTGATAACTTAATTTAAAGTAAAAAAGCATCAAAAAACATTGAATTGAAATGTAAAAAAAAAATTATTTTAATTATAAACAAATATATCAGGTAAATTAAAAAACAACAGTTTTTTCACGCACTCCTCTCGGTTTTAACAATTAAAACTACAAAAATTATTTTTTTTTTGCCACCATAAAAATTTGTATATTTTGGAAAGCTAAATTATTTATCCAAACGAAATTATTTTTCGATTTCTAATGGTCCGAAAATTTTTTTATTCCATAAACTTAAGATTTTTGCATTATATACCCACTCGAAAAATATACTAGATTTGCATAAACGGGCCACTGTATGGCGGTGCAGTATCGATAGTAGTGCGCTAAGGCGACTATATGATCGAAGCCTTCTACAACCGTCTATACTCGCTAAAACAAATTTTTGGTCATATGACAATTTTTGCATTTTGTGCATTTTTGAATTTTTGGGCGATTTGTTATTTTTAAGTACATATATTTAATTTCGTTTTTGGAGTTTGGACACTGAAGTCAGTATTTTCTGTCTTTATACGAATTTTCGAGCATATAATTCTATATTAAATCAAAAATCTAAGGCTGATTATTTCTATGATAAAATATCAATTTGAATTCTGTAATTTTAATTTATGTTTAAATAATTTAAATTTTTTATTTATTTTAAAACTTCAATTCAATTTTGTTTTAATTTTGTAGCACTGCAAAGTTTTCTTTTGTCTTCATACCTATATTTATTTACAAAATTGAAATTTAGATGTAAATATATTTCAAACTGTGAGAACGAAACCATTTTTACACCTGTAAATTAGATTTTTTCTTCATTTTCCTTCTTGTTTTCGGTTTTAAAAATTGAAATGTGACTTTTAGAATCATCCAGGTTAGTTATCACTTTTTATAAGTAACCAAGACATGAGTTACAATTTAAAAAGCCCTTGATGCTGAGAGTAATGTTTCAAATTCAAATTAAAATAAGTATAATGTTGTTAATTTATTACACACATGCTCACATTTTAATGAATTTGGATTAGTTACAGATTTTCGTAATATGACAAAAATACACAATTAAGTCTCCCCATATCATTAGGTATAGAACAAATTCGCTAAGTCCTTTTCGTTACGCAACAAAAAACTTAACTGCTCTATTCTTAACTTTTTCCATTCGATCATCAATTATGTTCCTCAAATCAAATTAACAATATAACCTCAAATGGCATTTATGCTCATATATGTATAATATGGACGACATGTAAGTCCTTTTCGGTTGTAAATCCATTAGTAATGCGCACATACCCCAAAAACCCATGTATATGCTATGTCGCCATCACCTAATTCATATATAGAAAGGGTAGTGCGGGTAATTTATATTGTCGTCTATAATTAATTGCATCGAAGATTTCACTTGTCCTTTCACATGTTAAGAACTTTTGTTCCTTTATATTTTTTTTTTTTTTTTGAAAAATTGAAAATATTCTTCAAAAATATATAATTTCCAAAAAGGGGGAGGCGTCCAAGTGGAAATTCTACACAAAAACTTTACTAAAATATCCTGAGTCATGTGAATATGAAGAACAAGAAGACTCACAATCTCATCATCATCATTATCATCATTTCCACATATCCTTTTAAGTTTTCGGTCGGTCGGTCGGCTGGTTAGCTGTCTATGTTTCCTTCCATTCGGAAACTATCTGGCATTCACTCTATCAAAAGCAGCCCTTTAATTTGGGGGATAAGATAATATCTCATAGATGAGGCAGGCTATAAATTATCGTTGGTTGAGTTTTTGGGATTGGTTAGGTTATATAGGTTGGTTGGTTGAATCTTATATATGGTGGCACACTTGTCGCTCCGGTGCGGCTCAGCGCTGATGTGCCTATGCCTATTTTGGAATATGATCCTTTCACAGTAATAAAACCATTAACACTTTGTTTTAATATGCATGCATATGTAAAGCAAATTAAATTGAACAAAGTGGATGTGGGTTTTGTCTGGCTCATGATGGTTAGCAATGTGTGAAGAAATCATAAAAGGAGTATAATACAGGGACCGGATTTTTAGTTTAGAGGGCCTCAGTCATAATCGAGTTTGAAGTCAGTTCTTGTAAAAAATCATAAAAGAATATATTCTTGGAAAATTTTTATTTTACATACTTAATTCTTAAATTGTAAAAATATATTTCAATGAAGTGTAAAAAATATGGCTTATAACATAAATTTTTGAAAAATATATTTTAATGAAAAAAATATATTAAATTTAGAACTTCGATCCTTTAAAAATCCTGAAAACCTATATTTTAATTCGAAGATCAAATGGTACTTTAGAAATTATTTGGGACGATCTTTTGGGACTTTTTTAAGGTTGCGAGAATCTAGAAAATCATGAAAAAATAAATTCTTGAAATTATAATGTTTTAAAAATTGATATGTAAAGAAAATTGATGAATAAGAATAATTTTTTTCGTTTTTGAAATGAATTGGGAATTTTGTTGAATTGTTTTTAGAAATTGTTACATGTTTGTATTTCCAAGTTTTAGTTTTTGAATTAGAATTGTTTTGAAGACACCGAGAAATTTATCCCCTCATTGAAAAGTAATAAGCAATTCAGAATATTATTGCTCTTAATCGTGGGTATAGAAATGGTGGCCACAAGCAACCTAAGTCCGTTACCCAATTACCGCTAGAGTTGTGGGAATATTACAAAATCATTATTATTTAAAAATTTCTAAATTTCAATTAAGAAATAGAAAAGCACAGTATAAAAAATGCTAAGTTTATGTAGAATAATTTTAGTTGAAAAACATTTAAGGATCTTTTTATCAAATTCCACCCCTGGTTTAAATTGAAACAATCATGCCTCCCTCGCATATCCTATGCATATAGGCAATATGTAAATATATGCGCCAACTTCTATACCTACTTAACATATCCTTTTTCAGTACTCTTATTATGTGTAACGCGACAATAGCTCGTTACGGTTCTTTAAGGAAGTCACTGGTGCTATTTTTATAGACACACAGTTGGAATGGGAATTTATTTTAACGCGACAAACCTGCCGCGATCTGATGCTATTTCACTTAATTTCAAAAACATTCCATAAAATCATGCTTGGCAGCATGTTATATGTGAATAAGCGTGCATATATAAAATGTGTATATAAAGGAAAAGGATAATTTATTGATTTACATGAGATAAGCGCGCTGACGGCGAGCCATTAAAATTGCGTCAAGTGCTGTTTTTTAATTATGTATGTATTTCTACAACACTATTAACGGTTCGTTAGGTTAAGACGGATTTTGCTTTTAAACCGTTTTTTATGATAATATTTGTTTGTTTATACCTACCTATGTTTATAGCTATAAAAGTTGAGGCAAATTTATGAAGTTATAGACTCGTATTATCTACTAAAACAATTTTAACGTCAGTCGTATAGCATTTTTTGTATAGGGTAAAAATTAAGTTGTCGACAGAAATTTTTAATTTTATTGAGCTTTTAAAATTTTCTTGAAAGCAACAATGAATTTTTTAGATAAAAGCTTGAATGTTTTAAGACATAGTTAAGTGTTCCTATTAGCATAGTGGTTCTTTCATACTGGGTTTAGACATGAACTATACGAAGCGATATGACGATGCAATATTCACATTCTAATAAAAATTTGAAGGACTGGATAACATGAAGTTGTTCTTGGTGTTAACAACTAAATTGTGGCTAAATATTTAATCTTTAACAAAAAAATATGAAAAAAGTTGAAAGTACCTACCAAAAATTGGATTTTTTGTTAATTTTTTTTTTATTTTGAGAAAACTTAAAATAAAAACGATGTCGTTGTATAGAAGCTATCCGTATTAGAAAATCGTCATTAATTTTAGGGAGACTTCAAATTCGTGGACAAAAAAAATTGGATTTTCTGATTTCTTTAAGATTTTGGTATCTCCGTTTTGCGCTAAATTCAAATTTTATTTTATTTTAAAAAAAAAAAACGTTAGAGCTACAACTTTCTATTTGATGTCAGAAAATTCCATTTATAAAGTTAAAATTTGTGGTGACATTTTTTTTGGAAATTTCGTCTTTTTTAGATTTTGTCCGCCAACTTACGTTTTATTTGAACTGACCGGAAATGCGCTTTTAAAATTAAAAATGCAAATAAAAATCGATCCACTAAAGCAAAAAAAAAAAAATTTCGCAAGAAATTAGCATTTAAATAATTACAATTTTGGACACCAAGAGAATGTATTCGTATTTTCAAACTTATTGAATATAAAATAAACTATTTGAACTAAAAAATTAAGGTTTTCGCAACTCAAGAGCATTTAAAAATTTTAAAATTTCGCTGCCAATCAAACTTAAAAATTCGTAGTTTTTTAGATTTTGTCTGCTAGCTTCAGACTTATTTTAGCGAAAACTTTAATAACTTTGAAACTACAAATTAGCATTTAATTAGCTAAAAACTCAGATATTAATTTTTTTTATTCTTCCGCTAAAGTAAAGGAGGTGGTGAAAAGCGGTTTTCTGTCCAAATAAATTTCTAGGACAGAAAATTACAGTTTTTATTATTTCGAGAGCGTTCTCTTTTATGAAAAACTAAGAATTTTTTGAGTACGGGAACGACAATGGACTGAAATTCACACATAATGCAAGTCACAGGGTTTCAAAGTAAAGTAAGTAAAAATCAAACTAGCACTTTCAAATTTTCTCTCTTTTAGATCCGTTGACATCAGTTATCAATAGTAATTTCCGGTTTTTAAAATAAAATATAATAAAATAAAATAAAATATAAAGGTAGGTAAGTAAAGTATAAAAACATTTTTTTAGGAATTGTTTATCCTAAATCTCTTAAAAAAAAAGTAATAATGATTTTTAAAATAATGTTTATAATGCTACTGAATAAATAAAAAAAAAAAAAAAAAAAACATTTTTTTTGTGCAATTTTATTTATGAGAATAATTCCGTTGAAACAACATATTCACATTTATCTGTCCCATTTGTCCACGTCCATGGATCTGTTGCGCAATGTACTCGATGGATTTAATCAATCGTATTTATTAAATTTTCTTAGAACACTCGTATCCCATTCCATTAGAACTCTCATATAAACGCTTTCTTAGTATGTTTCCTTATACTCACTGACATCCCTGTAATCTGTCAATTTGGTCAACTTTTGGATACTAATGAATATGAATTAAATTCAAGACAACTTTTCAGTTCTTATTTCATTGAACGTACCCACTTCGAAATAGGTTTGGATAACCATTTGCAGTGTCTAGAATGGGATTATAAATACGATTGTTTATTTTTTAAATTATTTCCCTAAAAAATCGGGAGTGACAAAACCTTCAAAAATTTGTAAAATATCCTTTTTTAAGATTCATGTAAAAAACATAAAATTTGAAATTTTGACGTCCCACATATATCCTTTCTAAAAATAACTCTCATTTTATTGACTTCATTATTTATTTTCGTTATTTTTTTTTATATTTTTCCCTTGCGAAAAAAATTCATTAAGTATACCTACATACTTCTTAACAATCATATTATATTCCAAAGTAAGAGAATTTGCAGACGATTTAAAAAGGAAATTCCCATCATTAATTGTCTGTCAGATGAAACAACTTGCAAAACCTGGTTATAAATTCGTTGAAACAAGCCCCTTAAAATAAAAAATTCTATGTACATATATATGAGTATCTCCACTTAAAATTCCGTTGAGTGTTATCAACGATCTAACGTTGGCATTTCATTAAAACGCATTTGATAAAATGATTGATTGAAGCAAGACAAAAATATCCTTGTTTTGCAACCCTTGCTATGCGAGTCATCATTATCGCCCATCATCAACAGCACTGCACGAATCGTTTATTTCGCGACAAGCTATTATGTGTACATATATTTTTTTTTATATGTATTTGCAAAAAAGTTTAAAATATTAAAATTGCTACCATCATTGCATAATAGCGGGGCTGTACAAAACAGCAGCCATATCATAGAATAAAGGATGGGTGTATAACAGGAAAAGGCTCCATTACCTCCGTGTACTAGTATAATAGTGTATACGAAGCATCAGAATGATATGCAGATTTTGTGCCATTTTTCATTTCATCATCTATTTGAATTGTGAGGCATCAGTGGCCATGGATCATGGATGAATATATAAGGACGAGAGAATCTTTCTTAACGTTTAGTTTTTATATTTTTTTTTTGACGGCAGATTGCTGGGATTTTGTGTACGTTTGGTTACTCTCGCGATGAATTCTGGATAATGATGGGAAGGGTTATTTCATCCGCAAATTTTATCTCATTAATCTTTCGCGGTATTGTGGAGCTGCCAACAAACGTGCACAGCAGCATGACGCTGTACCACAAGTTAACATTTTGTCGTCTCAAAAGTAACTTTAACCAAATAGTATATAACTCTATTTATTCAATTAAAAGTATTTGTGTGGTGAGAACTGAAAAGGGAAATGGGTAAACATTTTTACGAGCGCAGTGGGTTGGGTGGTTTATATAGAATAAGATTGGCAGGGTATGTGCGGTTAAAGTAAGAATACAATATGTTCTGCGAAATTTCATATTAATTATCTTCAAACAAAGGATGTTAAAAAAAGTTTTGATTACAGGAAGTGAAGTTGCGGATTTTGTGGTAAATGTTAAATTTAAATTTTACTTAAAAATGTAAATCTTAAATGGAAGTGACGCAGTTGGAAAAAGTCTCAGAAAAGTTGTATTTTTCTAGATTTACCATCGAACTCATATTAAATTTCCTTTAAATTTGTGTATAACCTATTTTTAGTTAAGATGAGATAAAGAAGTTCAATATTTCAATCATAACTTGATCCTCCCCAAAGATGAATTAATAATGAACTCAATCTTGGAATACAACTACTAGATTTCTAAGTCCATTGGTGCAATAAATCAATACCACCCTGTCAACTGGTGTCACACTTAATACTCCACAACAATAAATTTCTGCTTACACAACAGAAAAACCCCTCACAACAAAATCAATAATCACTTTGAATTGGAAATTGATTCAAATGAATTCTCAATGAATCAATGCGGCAATTCCCAAACGATTTAATATCGAAAGCACAAAGAACATCTTCGGTGAGAAAATAACTCACTTAAATCCTGTCCATGACAGCCCGCAGGATGAAAGAACTCTCAACTCAGCAAATATATTTGTTGTTGTTGTTGTTGAAAACCACACAACAACTGCAAACCGCAATCTAATTACTTATTATTTATTTATTATAATTGCAACCAAAACCACTGCCAGAATTTACCATTTTTTCTCGTTTTCATCCTCACCGCAGGACCACTTTTATTTGGAATTCCTTTACAGATTATTGAGATTGAAATTCAGACTGCGAATAAGAGAGAGAGATGGAGTCATAGAAAAATCCTAGAGTGTTTATATAGTAAAAATCCATAAATCTCTTCTAAAACATTTAATGTGCACCAGAAAAAGCAATTATATGCAATTTATTCCAAACTATTGTGAGTGTGTCCTTTGATAAGGAGGAGTCATTTCGAAGCATGGAGCACCAGTAAAAATATATACCCGAGGCGAATCTCAATGTCCAGTCAACGATACAAGGAATAGAATAGAAAACAAAATATCCCCAGAAGAAGAGAATTTTCTATAAAATTATCTTTATCCTTGCACAACACAGAAGGAGTGGAGAAAATAACAATCATATGACAGGACGAACGCATATATAGAGAAGAACCAGGACTACAATCTTCATCTTCTTGGGCACAATTGTGTAATGAAAATGAAAATAAAACCAATTCACCGTTCTTATATATTTTATCATGAATTCAAAGACCAAGAAGAACAGCACCAACAGAACGCAGAAAACAAAGACAAACCATTAAGGTCCTGTAATCGTCCATAAAGGTGGTTGACAGTCCGTTTGGGTACTAAAAATGAACTCACTTCAGTTCCGGAATTCAAGAGTTTATTGTTTTTGTATATACTCTGTCAGTTAAGATGTCCTTTGGGCATTTTTCGACTGAAGGCACACACCTATAAGGTATATACTACAAAAGATTGGCACACAGTATTTTGGCACATTGATGGGGGGTCAGAGGTATATTGGATAATAAATTCGTTCGTGGAAGAAGATTGGTGCTGAAACTTCGGATTACGTGTGTGTTTGAGTTTGACTTTACCGAACACAAAATCAGCTATATCAGCCCCAAACGAAGGATTTATTTAGATTTTTATTACCAAACATTCGGCGTAGATATATATAGAAAGTAGTATCAATGGTTTATTCTCCATCTGTGTTGTCGTGAATGCGACCATTAAATCTTTTAGCCCGATACACAATCGTCTTCGGTTTACAGTTAGACGTGGTTGCCTGTGATTCGATATATTATAACATCTCTTATAGACTATCCCCAGTGGTAATGCATTAAGTTGTGTTTAATTGGCGGAATTGCTATATAAACGGTTTACGGTGACTTAATCCGTCACTTATTATACTTCGTAGGTATATGTGTGCCATGCACATGGCCAAAGTTATAAAGGAGTCTCTATAATCTCTTATCTGAATTTTTGTATATTTGTGTGAGTATAAATGAAACAATGAAAGTATCGTCCATAAAGGTGATAATAAAAACGATATAGAATGAATAAAGCGATAACGCAGGTAATTTCGAAAATACCAGAATAGACTTCATAAAAGGCGTCATTAAAAGGAGCTTTTTTTATCTAAATAGGACTAAGGATATTATTTGATCGATTTTCTAGAAAAAACCTATAGAAAGGTTAGATTCTTTCGAAATCAAAGTTTTATTGTTTTTTTTTTCAAAGTTTTGTTTTTAACTTACCTACGTTCATATTATGTGTCCTTCAAATAAACGTACTACAATGTATAGTAGTTTGTTGATGAACGTTTGTTACTTTTTCGGAAATTTTTAGAAAAACAAAGAAAACAACAAGTTTCATTTTTTTATGATTTTAATATTATATAAGAAACAAAAAATTGTTATTAAATGCCTTCAGAAACATGCGATTTTAGAGATTTCGATTCTTGCTCACTTACAAAAACTTTGTGTCTTCAGCTGAGGAATTCTGTTCATGTAACTGAGATTGCTGAGATCTCCGAAATCTCATTTTTCTGAACATGCCTATTCTATATTCATTCTTCAACTTTGTTTTTAAATCTTAGAACTCCCCACATCAAAAAATAAATTTAAAAAATAAATAAATTGAAATTTGTGACATACGACATTTTGTCACATCCAACGTAGATACCTAATTTATTATTTGCTCTTCCTAAATAATAACAATCTTAACAAATTTTAGGAATAATGGAATACTCCAGGTATATGGGTACCTATATCATTTCAAAATGTTCAATTATTGTAATTATTGTCTTCGGTCAAATAAATCTTGAAATTGTAATTTCTGTAAACACATAAACATACACCCAGCAAACATTTATTGGATTCATTAATTCCGTATGCATGAATATTCTTCGAGTCAAATGTTTATTTATCATCAAATTGTCAGTTAGCATATATAACATTCAAAGTTAGGAATACGTATAGATACCTTAGTAGTAAGTAGGTATTATTTTAATAATGAATTATTTACACCGTTGTCGGTTGTCAGCTCGATATACAAGTTATATGCATGAACACGCCATTTTACAGCCTCTATGGGCATTTCAACTGAAAGAACATGCAAATATAGATAAATACAAATTATTTATGTAAATGGTTTAATTTTGTGTTTGCGATTTTGAGACTTATAAATACAAATACATATTGGATTTTCTTCATAAAAGATTAACATTTCAACCGAGTGAACCGAGTATTAATCGCATTTACACCCTTAAACTTCTATAGCTTAGAAAAATTAGACATTTAAGAGTTGAAAAAATTACCACAAAGCTGAGTTTTGATGGAAAACTTTATTTTGTGTGTTTTCTAAAAATGTACATAAAATTTTGATCAGGGATTTTGCTTTTGTGTGCTGAGAAATTGGTAAAATTTTGATTATTTTAATTGCTCGAAAATTATATCTGCCTAAGTTTTTGGTAAAAAATGTTAAAGAAAAAAATTTAGTTCATGAAATTCTACATGAGACTTATTTTTTTAAGGCAATAGATAAAAAAAAACGTGCGCATTAAGTAAGGTCAGGTATATAAAGAATGCAAAATTATATAAAAATTAAAATTTTGTAAAGCTTTTATTTATTTATTTCAATTCGTTAATGCTAACGTTAATCTTACAATATACTTATACTTAACAACTAAATTTAATTATAAACAAAGTTTCATCGAATTTGCGCATAGAAATTATATTAAAAGATTTCGGATATTTTATTGGCATTTTGTAGACTCAATAAGAAAAGAGAATTTATTAAAAATTCTTATTCTTATATATAATATATATCCTTATTGATCTGCTAAAAATAGGGCAAAGTGGTAAATTTCTTCTTAAACTAGTTCGACCTATATTGAAATTTAATCCACAGAGAACCGAGGGTGCAGAAATAGATCGACTCATTACTCCGCAGTTATGAAACAGAACTGCAAATATTTTCTGTGAACAGAATAAAAATCTGCTTTGACTATTTTCTAGTCTATTTATGTGAACAGAGTAGTATGGCGACATACAACACAACACAACCATATTCAAAAATTTACCTTATAAAAGAAACATAAATTTTTTTTTTTAAATATGGATCATGGAACTCATGGAAAAATCGTTTTACGAAACCAAGTATTCTGTTTGCTTTTTCTATAATATATTTATAGCGATCAGTGAAACATAATTTTGGTTCTAATAAGACTACAAAATCAGAGAAACATAAATGTGACGAATTCAAAAATAAATAAATTACGTTTGCGTGTAAAACACATTGTCTTACACTTGTCAATATTTAAAAATAAGCGATTTTTATTGCACCATTCCCAAAAGCTTTGAAGATCGTCTTATAGCTGTTCACAATCCGCGATGGAATTAATTGTTCGAAATATTTTCACGTCATCAGCATTAATAAATGCCATAGAATGTTTAAATAAAGAGGGAAGATCATTTATAAATAAATCAAACAGTAAAGGACCAAGATGACTCCCTTGGGGAACACCAGAATAAATTTTAAATTGACGCGAACGACTATTTCTGAATATAACACAAGCTCTAACGATACAGTCTTTATGAAAGATGTTATCTTTCCTTTTCATGGGAAATTCAAAAGTGTATCAAATATTATATTATTTCATTGTATTATTTCATTGAAATTCCAAATTCACTTATTTTTATAGAACTTTTTATTTTGAGTTGACAAAACAAAAGTTTTATAGTTTTTTTTTTTAATTTAAAAATTTTTTGGATATAGTCATTATATTTTTTGTTTTTCAAAGAGAGAGAACCTGAATACATGTCTTATATTCCGAGTGCAATTATATATATAGTAATAAAGTTTGTACATCAAATCTTTTGTTTAACAAAAAATGTACCTCCATTTATTTTTTGACATAGGTGCGCTCCGAAACAAAAATAAGATCATAATGTATTTTTAATACATAAAAAGGACTAAGGAAAAAGTGTGTACTTAATTATAGCTATTGTCTGCTTTTTGGTTTGAGAAAATTATAAAGACCTGTAACTGACGTTTACTGGCATACAACAATTTTTTTTTTTTTTTATTTTTTTTAGTTAAAGGCTAAATCCATTTTTTTAACATTTTTCTATGAGGTCCATTCAATTTTCACAAAAATATTTTTTTGGATTTGAAAAAAAAAATTATATTTTTTTTGGTAAAATCAGTATCATTAAATAAATCCATTTGAAAAAAAGTTTTTAAATGTTTATTATTAAATGAATAAAATTGACACACGATTTCTTTTTCAATTTTAAAGAAATGTTATTCATATATATAAAAAATTTATTTTAAAGAAAACCACTGTGTCGCCAAACGGCATGCTGCAAAATGCAAAAGGTAATGTGTGCAAAAGCTATGTCACATGAGAAAATTTTTATACTCATTACTTTCACTTGTTTTGTTGTTTCTGTTATATTTTTCTTTGTTGGATTGTTACTATTTGGGATGTTCAATTTTATAAAATTTCAATCAATAATCTAGAAAAGAAGCTTTAGAATTATTTTTTTTTAATAAAACTATACAATATAATTAAAGTTTAAGAATTTTACCGTTTCTCTGAATAATAATTCCTTCTCCGAAGAAAGAATAAGGCTAAGTTTTTCATACAGTCCATTTTTCTACCAGCTGGAGTGTGTCGAAACTCTAAGTGACTTTTAAAATTTGTTTGCATACATAATATATAAAATTTATCTAACATTTTTAAAAAGAAAATTTGTATGCCAATTCAGAGTATTTAATAACAGAATATACTTAAAAAGAAAAATTTAAAAAACATGTTTTCGAGATATTGACTTTTAATTTAAAAAAAAATGTATTTGTGCTTCAAAAAATACAATTTAAACGAAGGAAAAGCTTTTGTATAAATTTTCTTATTGCATTCAGTAAAGCCCTTAACTTGAAAATCGAAAATATCTGTGACTTATTGGCATTAATATTTACGACTCTCCTATATAAAATTTACTTGACATGTCGAACATTTTTCGACTTGAGTCAAATGTCCGATTTGCGAGTCTTTAAAGAGGGGCCCATTTACGTATGATATTGTTGGCTGTGCCGTGTGTTTTCGTGAAAAGACAAAATTTTTCTTAAAGATTGTATATGGCAGCAGTTACAAAAATTTTAAGTTCCCGTCTAGGGAATTACCTAATAATCTTATTCTGTGCCAAAGTTAAAAGTTATGTTTAACTTTAATTAAAATATAGAGTTCGAGTTTTTTTAAGAATTGACCTTTAGCTCTAATATAATGCAAGTAAAAACACCATTTGCATTTTGAAGGGAGCTGAAAAAGATGTTCTACTTGATAATCTTTTTGTGGAGTCTTAACTACAAAAAAGATATATTTATGTAATAAGAGGATTATGATATAATCCTTTTCCTCTGCGTTTGTAAATGCATTATTAAATCTTTTTAAGAGGGATACATTAATGACATCCGCTTATCACAAGATTTAACGCATTACCTTTATAAAATGTATTCAATTTAAACTAATTAACTATACCAAAGCCTTTTACTAATGTATGCAAACACTCGCCAATATCTACATGGTCCAATGGTCACAACCCGATCTATCATCCTGGACCAACCATCGCTTGTCATTCAAACAATAGGATCTTATGTGAAAAGCCATTCAAATCGCATACACGCGCCCAGATTTATAAAACTGCTGCTCTTTTAAGCGATTTTCAATTTCAATCAAAATTGAAAAAAAAAAAATAAAATAAAAAAAAACGGAATTGAAAAATCCTTTTTGAGTAGTAGTGACTTTGACATGGCATGAAATTCGAGACGAATGGCAAAGGATGCTCTGATTTCATCTGAATATACTTGTGATTCGTGGGTTATTCTTGTGAGAGCGACAACATCAAAAATCCAAGCGGGTGGAAATCAAAATCAAAAGAAAAATGAAATTTAGAAATTTTCCGGTATGTGTTTCGCTGTTGAGTGCGTTTAAAAAGATTGTAAATATAACGCAGTTGACTGGGTATTCTGCTGCTGGTGTGTTGATGTTGTACTTTTTGTGCTTACATCATCATCTAAGGTACTTCAAATTGACAAGGATATAAACAACCAACTTCGGAAAGAGTGAGTACATCATTCGAATGGGAAAAGTCAAAATGTCATTGTTTGACATGTCACAATAGTTGATGAGTTTTGACAACCCGAACTGAACTGATTTTTATGGTAGAGTTGGTCCTTTAAAAAAACGATTTAAATTCAATCTTTATGGGAAATTACATTTTTCTGATGTCGATGCTCCTTAATATCCCTTTGAACTATTTTTCTTCTGTGAGAATATCCTTGTTCGCAAATATATACTCATATTGTATTCTTTGTTAGATAGTTGATGAAACATTGAGTTTAACAATCGAAAATATTGTGAAGCAAATTAAAAATAAAATTGAGAAAACTTTTCTAATCAACATAATACGATCCCTTCTCATGGGAAATTCAAAAGTATCAGCAACTATTTCTAACTGTAATTAAGTTTTAGCATTTCAAATTGGGGTTGTTAACTTTTTTATAGTCCTTTTGAAAAAAAGGGTTGACAATAGTTTTATGGATTTTTTTTTAATTTAAAAATCTTTTGTAACCAATCAGAATTGTTAATACATTTTTTGGACATCATAGTAAATTATTTTTCTGAGAGAAAGCTCAGCCTTAATAAATATTTTACCTTCTGAGTTCAATTGTAATTAAAGTTACACTATTAAAGTTTGCACGTCAAATCTTTTGTTTAGCTAATATAATTAACCTTCTTTTATTTTCATGACATTTTTGACATGAATGCTCTCTGAAACAAAAATAATATTATAATTTATTTTCAATAAAAAAAATCGGACTTAAAAAACAAAATATGCTTTAAAGATAGAGCCTGAAGGTTTATAGATTTTTAAAATAACTAAACAATTCCATATTGTGACGCAAAAAGGTTTTCTTCTAATTTGCATTTTTATTCCGAAATTTCAAAATGAATTATTTATGATACCAATGATACGTGATTTTATTTTATTTATGAATTAAATTTTTCTTCCGGCTTCATATATTCACATGTGTGTTTCTCTCATCATATATAGCACGACGATGACGATGTACGAACACACAAAAACAAATGCACCGAAGCGCGAAATAAATGTAAGAATGTCGACAGAGACTAACAACGACGACGTCAACGACATCTGAATTTGATTTAGTGCTTCTTTTAGGCGAAAAATGTCGTACGCTATACATCTCCAGCTCCACCACTTATACCTCTGTTTTGTACACTAAGAAGGGTCACCCTTTATATTTTTACTCCAGGATTTGGCAATTACTTTAAATTTACGTACAAATAATGGATATGCAATAAGGACATGCATCCCACATGACACATTCATATGTGATTTTCTTCAATCCACATTGAACGCATTTAGGTTATTTCTATTAGTTGTGTATTTATTTTTTTTTTTTTTTTGGTCTATAAACGAAAATAAAATTTATGCACACCCTTTGCTTTTAGGCATACAAAACAACAAGAACAACAAAAAAAAGGACCTCTTCTCTACACACACTTTTCTATTGTCGAAATACAGTGTTTACGGTTGACTAGAAAGGGTTGAATCCTGCTTATGTAGTGATGATGTGTGTGTTCCTTTTTTTGGGACTTTTTTTACCCAAAATCAGATTTTTATCGCCGAAATTGAATTATTAACTTATTGAATTGTTCCGTAACAAATAAATTTTCATGCATCGTAAGTACGTTTGTTCGGGCTTCGGGTTGTTCCTGTGCATATATAAGTAATTCCTTATTTTCAATCCTTTGAGCTGATGGGTGACGAGTTGTGGGTCTTGATGTTATTCTTTGTATTCTCAAAAGAGGGTATTGTTTATTGTGAAACAGTATAAATGGAAGTGGCGAACCCAACAATTTACATCTAAATTCGAGTGACCAAATGAGTTTTTGGGTTGTTTTTTATGGCATACTCTCGGTCACACAACCCTTTCGGTCTAACAAACAAAAAAAAAGAAATTATGGACTAACATGCGTCAAGCCCATTTAGTAAGTTTTTTGTCCTTTGGTCCTGTTTTTTATATAATATATATATATAAGATAAATCATATATTTATATCAAATGGACGTTAATGATGCCAAAATTACGTTGTTACATTCAGTTAAAGGATAATGGTGAGGCCAATGTAATGGGCAATTCTGTGTGGTTTTAGGATAAGTTGTCGATTTTTTTGGGTTTTATGTGATTTTTGGCAGGAAATTGGAAGTATTATGTCAAAAAATAAAAGGATTAATGTTTAGATACATGTATTTAATATATTTATGGATTATTTTTGTCAAAATGGGTTATAAATTATTTTATTTTACTGGACATGTGTGTCTAATGTGCTTTTGGTTTTGATGAAATCAATGAGGTGTACAAATTTTCATATACTTTGCGATTTCTGTTTAATAGAAACATTAAGAAAATGATATAGAAAATTGGTATTTGAGGACTTTGGAAAGGTTATCGGCAGTTTTTTTTAATTTATTGAGACGTTATGAATAAAGTAATGAGGCTCTTTAATTACAAAAAAAATCTTTTTTAAGAGGATTATTTATTTCTGAAAAACCATCTCTATAGACCTTATTTTTTTTAAGTCTCCGACAGAAATGAAGCATTAATTGCACTTTTGTTAATTTTTGAGAAAAAAAAAGTTTATCAAAAAATTTCGCTTTGATCATAAATTATTTTGTTTGAAAAATCGACACCAAACCTTCATTATTTTGGAATACTCTTACGCCCATATTATTCACACTATAAATCCTAATTAAAACTTACATCCGGATGTATTTACATTGAATTTGTGTACTTTACATCCGGATTTATGTTTAAAGATGTATAGAGTGAATAATATGGCGGTTACTAAACGTTGGAAATGTTGTTCTGCGTTGTTCTTTCGTGTAGCACAACTTTCTGCTTTTTTTTTTTATTGACAACACGTCCTTACGCAGCGTGCATTTAAAGTCTTGCATGCATTTTGGGACACCCTTTATGTGGCTACACATGTGCCACACATTCCGTACAACTGACAGAAAATTATCTTTGTTTTAAAGCTGTCATCTACAAGATTTTGAAATTTTTAAAAAATTAAAATTGTATATTTTTTTTTCAATAACGTTGAAATGCACCTTCTGCTGAATTAATTCATTAAGATCCTTATATAATAGTTGATGAATAATAACCATTCCACAAAAAAAATTCATGACTTTGTGTTCCCATGCTGTATTATAAATACTGGAATATTATAAATACTACCGACCGACTCTTAAAAATACGGTAGGAGAAAAACAATTTGAAACTTTAAACAATTTAAGGTGGCATACCACAAGGAAGTGTTCTAGAACCAACCCTGTTTTTACTATAATATATATCATAATTATCATTGGAAAACAATGCTAAAATACTTACTTTAGAAGATTATACTACTATATTAGTTTGTGTACCTGATAAATGTATTGTGAAGGCAGCAGAGAAGTATGAATTTTTGTAAATTAAAAACTAAAAAATTTTGGCAAATTTGTTTGCTTGAACTGCAAAAGGAACTCCGAATTCCTATATCAGCGAATTACTGAGAAAAGTTAAACAGTCACGCTTATTTTACAATTAAATTAGCTAATATGAATTATGAATTTTTTTTTAAAACTACGACTTCAAAATTGGACCGTTATCCTTTTTCATGAGCAGCATACAAAATGTGAATTTTTCTTATTTTGAGATTTCCAACTTTCAAACATTTATAGAATTTTTTTTTTTAAATTATTCTCTTTTTTAATCTTAATAAATTTTCAAAATATTTGTATCACTTACAGTATAAGTTATGCGTTGATGACTTAAATTAAAAAAAATTGCAAAATCATTTTTATTCATTTTCGAATTTATCTCAGTTTTGCCATGGCCTTGATAAATCCTTTTTCAAATATTTTCCCTGGTGCGAAAACATCTAACCACAAAACAAATCACTCAAATACCTTTCAATCATGCATTTCTCATGTTCATATGCACACATGCAAGTATAATTTATTTAACAATTATTGTTTTCTCTGCTATGTCCTCCTTACTCGGTAACACACATACATATATAGCAACTATCCTTATAAATGGATTAAAACAAGCAGAACTGATCACACATAAAATGATAATAGGATTTCTAATAGTTCGTCTTTCAAGTTTCAAATGACATGAAATCATGTCCTGATGTTGTGTATACGAAGTATACCAGTCTATGAATGGAATAGAAAATATAAGAAGGCAGCTTTTGTATAGGATATTTGTCCTTGGAGGTGTGCCTTTTCTTTGGTTTTTATTCTGCAAACTCATATCATCATCATCATGTGAGTAAACTTCAGTGTCTCTCTGCACGATATATTATGTGCTCTATGATATTGTGGTATCTATATATATGTAAGAAGGTGTTTCATAGCACTATTAAATATTTACAGTTAATTTTATAGCCAAAAAGGGCAATCGCTTTTTGTATATTGGGATGCATTTTGGCAGCATATACTCGTATACTACAACAATATGGCCCCCGGGTCAACGGAAGCCATAAAATTCTCGTTTGTCACGAAATGCTTGAAACACAAACACTAAAGCTTGAAAATAAAGTGCATCCTTTCTGTACGCTGCTTTTGCCACAAGCTGATGCAGTTGCTGCATATATAGGTAGAGCTTATATATGAGGTTTGCATGTTCTCTATGTCACCATAGACATAGAGTGAATGGGTTGAGCTGAATGTTTTTCTTGTATAAACTTTAAAGAATTCCCCAGAAAAAAACTTAGTTCAGAGTTTATTTTTATTGCTTTACTGGTATCGTATAACTATAAAAAAAACAAAACTGCACTATAAATATTTTTCACATATTTATATCGTAACACACTGCAGTACAACAATGGCAATCACAATGCTCATTACAGCTTTTGCATTAAACAAGAGATGGAAAGGATATATGTACCCCACCTAAGCAACAGAACCACATAACCCATATGCATGTTGTCCTTGTGTCTTTTTAATATCATTTGGTTGGTAACTGCGGTTGTTGGTGGGAAGGATATATGTATGTAGGACTGCTTTTACACAAATATTCTCTGACAACACAATGGGATACTTTTTTTTCGTTCTTTTTCAGCTTGAAAAAAAAGAATAATAGTAGAAGCACATAAATCACAACATCAAAGGATATCGCGTTGCTCAGCAAAATATGTATGACAAAGTAATTCCATGGATTAGGATATTATGCTAGGTATTCACTTTTTTTTTCTTCTTTTATACCTATTCTCCAAGTGATGAGCAATAAGGGCTTTGAAAAAATACTCACATACATTAATATTGTATTTATATCTAAAATGACATTTGAAGACAAATTTGCAATGCTTAAATTTTTTGTTCTGTATTTTATCAACATTTTGAAAATTATGTATAAAAGCTTTATATATACAGATGAATTTTTAAATTACCTTTAAACAATTTCTATTAAATTAAATACTTCCATACTTTGCACAACTAAGCAAAAAGGATATATTTTAAATATTTATGAAAAAAAAATCTCATAATAAATCATAATGTCATCTTTTTCTGTAAAATAACTTTTGATTAATAGCTACGAACGGATAAATGAAATTCTCCACAAATTCCGACTTTCAACAAAATCAATTCCCATTTCCTTGGTTTGATTGTACGAGTATGTAGTTATAGAGTTGACAAAAAGCTTATACAACTTTGTTGTCATGTGTGGTGTGGTGAATGCAAAAAATAGAATTGGAACCAAATTGAATATGCTGTCATTGCACACGTCCTGTCGTCGTGTCGTACTAGGAATGTGTAGATGTGTACTTGTTGATTTATTGTTCTTCCTGTCTGGGAAGAAATTCGTCTTCCTATTTGTGGCGTCTATTTATAAGATTGTATTCTTCTTTTTGCGTAATATTAAATATGAGTGTGAAAAAAAATTGTTTAACATATGTACATATTATGTTTTTGGACGAATAATTATGGAAAATTCAATTCAAAAGATTTTTATTTAAAAAAAATTTTACCAAAATTAAAAAAAAAAATCGAAATCGATAAATCGAAATGGAAAAATTAGAAAAAGCGTGTTCTGTCTCACCTGTGCGGCCGTTCGTACTGTGTCCAGTATAATTTCAGCTAGAAAGGGATCTACCCTTTGCAAAAGACCATTTTTATACCTATGCAATTCCCTAAAGGAAAAATTTTGAATTTTTGTTAAATCTCATATATTTCTCAAAAACAGCTGAAACGATTTTGATTTAATTTGTGTTTTTGGCAAACAAATCGAATAAGGGAAATAAGATTTTGACGTTTTTTGATAAAATTACATTATTGTTGGTATATCTTTTAAATGACTCGACAGATTTTGTTATAATTTTGAAATCTGGTGCTTTAAGGGTACGACAGCATATCTAATATAATAATGAATACCAAGATGTCATGCCTTGCCGAAACGCTTTGGTCTAAAGGTCATAAAACATTTTTCAAACCCTTAAGGATCAATTTTGATTGCTGCTCCTCAGAATTTCATACCTGTTTATACAATTTAAATAGAAACATAAAAAAGATTAAAAACTTTTATGTTTATTTCTGCAAATACATACATAATAATATGTACTTCGGTCGTAAGATTTTTCTTGCAAAAACATCTTTGGAAAAATTTTTATTTGAAGTTTTTATGTTTTTAGGCACGAGAAAAAAATAAAATCAAACAAACAAAATTTAAAAAAAAAATTAAAAAAAAAACTAAACCGGGCTATGGCAGCTATACATGCCCTGGATGAGCTAAAAAAATAATAAAATTCTAGAGAATCACAAATAATAGGTAAATCGGTCCCCAGACTTAGGCTTTAGATTTAATTACAGCAGTGGTCACTCGGAAACACGGACGCACAAAAGCAAAGACCGGAGGACGGTACTGCGAAACTTATACTTTTTCTGAGTTATATCCATAATTTTAATTTTGATTACAACCTCGAATTTATTTTTTTACACGAAACCAATTCTTGTCTAAGGAAGTAAAAATGTGGACGCAATTTTTCCATTATCCATTATTTTAATTTTGATTACAACCTCGAATTTATTTTTTTACACGAAACCAATTCTTGTCTAAGGAAGTAAAAATGTGAACGCAATTTTTTAACAAATTTTGTGGTTGTTTATAGAATGTAACTTCTATATGCCTTTATAAGACATTAGCTCTTTTAATTGCAACCATGAATTACACGACTCTAGTTAGAAGGAATAAGAAAATATTCACTACATCCACTGCGCCATTTACAGAGGCTTTTTGAAATTACCGCAATATTAAAATTCTCCCAAAATCATTTTTTGGGAGTTTTAACATTATTTTAAACGTTCATCCATAAAAAAATGCCAATTTGGCCGAATCCCATTAAAATATATCAATAGGGCCGAGTTTCACATTTGCGAAAAAGGCTTTCCATTGTTTAAAAGTACCACTTCTCAATTTTCTAAAAGATAAAGGCCCTTCCATGGCGGCTGAAAAAACTTTTTAATTATTGACTTACCTCCTTTCTTTTTCGGTCCAAATTATGATAATCGCTCACACTGCCCTTGAAATCTTTGTTGAAATCATTGCATTGCTGCAGTGGGTTGAACTATCATGAGAATCAAAGGAAATACTAAAAAAATCGAATTGACGTATGATCATCACAATCTTCAGTTCCGGACTAGGGAATTCCAGCTAAGCACACTTAGTTAGTTCAGATCTTTCTCCACTTCTTGTTTGTGTCACCTAAAAGAATAGGTCTTCCTCAGCAACCCCGACCATCAGGGTTATAGATTCGAAGACTCGTTATTTGAACCTAACTACCCATTAATATAACAAAAAAGCTGGTATAATTTTTCGATCTCTCAGTATGAATACAAATTTAATAAATCATAAAATTAGCCAAGCAGACCATCATAATGAAACCATCCTTTCTCAACTTTCCTCTACCTATATAGTTTGCAATTACATACAATTGCTTTGAACATCTAACATTGCACAGACCTTATTTTCCCTTCGAGTCTTCTTTAAACTGTGTGTATTTTAGCAGACCAAGGGTATAATACTCGTATAAGAACATTTTTAATTTTCTGCTTTTTCCAAATTAATTTCTAGGTTGCAGTCACAAGTAAATTACATGGATCAGTTATTTGTGTTGCTAACCATATGCTCAATGGAATGGACACTTAAAATAAAACATATATGCATAGATACGTAACAACATTCAAGCGGAAGCACACTCTCAGTTATATACAGGTACAACATATGTCACCTAACCGCACGAGATAAAATTCTAATCTTTGCTTGCATCAGTTGCAGTGTTGTGTGTAGAGCAAGGCACGAAAGGCAAAAATTATCGCGGATACCACATATAGTCTGTCGTCGGGCACCCTAACCCCACGCTTGCCGCACTAAAGATACGAACGCGAGTAGCATCAAATCGCTGTCATTATTTTGATGACTTCACAACACTAACCTCTAATTTAGCCGTTTCATGTTTAATGTTTCGCCTGCTCCTATACAAGTCCTGATGTTCATCATTTCGGCCAAGTGGTCATAAACTAGGCTGTTGTTAGTAATGAGTGTCGCCTGCTTGGCTCGGGGGTAAACTACATAATTTAACCTCGGCTATACGATGGAGGGTGAAGTCCAAAACAATTCAAAAAGCTAGGTGTTCAAATGCATGTAATCAAATAAATTATGGCGTTTCAAGAGGTTATTTCAATATTGAGCACTTAAATAAACCAATAGTCCTACAAAATATATAATATGTAGTTAGATGTGGGTGCATAAAGCAGCATCAGGTGGAGGACGGAACCGTCCTGCCATGGTCATCGTCGGTAATAAGTTGTCATCTGCGATGTTCAATATCATAAAGTGCACTTAATAATTCGAGCGAAACTAATTCTCAAAAATAGATGGCATGAGTTTAGTATTGGGTTTGGGTTCTTATTATACCTACAGTTTGGGTGGGTGGATATTTTGTTTGTATGTTGTCGCGTGGTATGACTAAGGATATATATATGTAGAAGAAGTATAATTTCCGGCAGAGAGTAGCGGCCGGTCATCTAAATATATAACAACCGTTGTAAGTTGTTAAGTTCAATTATGTACGGTTATTGCCTATTTCCAGCATAGGTATTTCAATTTATGGAATTAGATAAACCAACATATTTTATAAACAGGAAACAAGAGTTTGGGGCTTTATCGGATGTTGGTGCGAAATTAAGTTGTTTATATAGAGGAATGGTATGGGTGCGAAGAATGTTGATTATATTGGTCGGAGTTCTTAAAACAATCAACTTTAGTTCTCTAATAAATATGCGTTTTATAAATAAAAATAAATATTTGAGGTTTAAATTAAACCTTAAATATACCTCAAAAAAAAACAACACAAACATATTATGCCAGTAAGACCTAGAGTCTTATAAATTAGGCAATGTTAGAAGGAATAGAAGGAAGGATAGATTTTTGTTGGCACAGTGGATTGAGAAATAAGGTTTTTGATTATCTCATTAAATCCCAGGGGTAGCGTTCAGTTGAGAGAATGCCTAGACTGGGGACCGAACCCACACATCCAGGATAGCAGTCAAGCACTACTTCCACTGCGCCGGGGCCAACCCCAAGATCCCCAAAAAAATCAAAAAATATTGAATGGATTTTGTTGAAGCCCTACCTATCATTCTGCTGATGATATAACGAGAGGAGAACTGAAGAAGGTGGCTAAAATTAAACAAGAATAAAAAATAAAGCTCTAACCTTGCTCTTGTTTTGTCTTTTTGATACTTAAGCCTAGTACGCAGATCGCGCTAAATTTTAGTTTCCATACCAAATTCTCTCCAAAATTTAGCCAAGCTAAAATTAAGCAAAGCATTTTAGCTGAGAGGCACGCAGCTCCAGCTAAAAAATCAAATGTTTGTTTCTTACTGTACATCACTAATCTGTCAAAATTTAGCGCACGAAATAATTGTCTGGGACATTATTCTCGAGCTAAATTTTGACTGGTTCTGGTATTTTTTAATTTTGTGTGAACTTTGCTTTGTTTTTACAGCTAGATTGTTGCTGCCTTCATGCAAAATGGTACCGATTTGGAAGAATTTTTACAAGAATTACCACAACCGAAAAAAAGAATGCGTGGTAAAAATAAAATTACGTTCAGCATGGAAGCCAAAAAAACTGGCTACTCTTGTAAAGGGGTGTTCCTATCTATATGGTGTCTGGTCCATCGCTCCTATTGCCACAACTTGTGCTGCTGCACAAATCACCAAATCTTCAATTTCCCTTGTATCCATTTTGTTTCTAAAATGTAATAATACTTGAAACTTTCTTAAATTTGAATATTTTTTTTCGGAGAACAGGTGTTTTTGACATATTCTATACAATGCCCTTATGCCTGTTTGATAACTTTTTGTTTCAACAAATATCCCAAAACTGAATTTTTTTTATTGTTTTGACAGCAAATTCTGAAATTTTGTGAAAATTTGTGCGAATTCGCAAGAAATTTCACGTTACCAAACAGACCACTTATTTCAATCACATATTCTCCACAACTCTCCTATGTCAAAATTTAGCTAGGGTTTTAGCTGAAGTTTGGAGAGAAAAGTGGCAGCTAAAATTTAGCGCGATCTGCGTACTATAAGGCTTTATGAAGAAAATGGTAAAAAAGTAAAAAGTACAAAAAAATGGATTTTTTGTTTAATTTTTTTTTGGTATAAAAAAATTGTTTTCCAAATTTTTAAATTCAATATTATTTGAACTATTTTCAAACACCAGATAGTAAAACCCTTTTTTTGTAAATTAAAATTTTTGAAGAAAAAACTGATATGCAGATTTTTATTATCAATTTAATCATTAAAGGCACAAAGTTTAATCAAAATAATTGTAGAGTTGTTTTTGCGAAAATTCGAATATAACGAAATTTTCCAGTTAAGGGCTCTATATAGCGTAAATGCACACACTGACGAACGGTGTAACCTAACTCACTTTTTCGGACTTCTCCATCATCGGTGGTGTTAATTTTGTATTACAACCTGGATTTTGTTTGTATAATGAAGTAAAATGAAACCGTGGAAAATTAATCCACTAAGGATTTAAATTCCCTTTTATAAAAAAAAAGATACTTGCATTGGAGTGGACTTAGTTCTCATGAAAGTTTTTCCTGCACATATTTTAAATTTTCTAAAAACGGTTCCAATAGTTTTCTTGTAATATTCTGGAGTAGGAATTTGGTATAGCGTACTGTTTAGGTTAGGTTAGGTAAGTGGGCTGACGGTTGATCTTGTTACCGTCACACTTAGATCAATGTAGATCCATTTTGATACCCTAAAGAAATACCTATGATATAGACCTATGACAGAGCCCGTTAAGGGCGTGGATGGAGTTTCAGCGAGCTCTTTCCCGAAGTTATTAAAGAAGTGTCAGTCGGCATAATCACCTGGGTAAGGAGAAGTTAATGCGTCAATGTCTTTTCTTGGGTGTGCTACCCTCATTTACCCCCACAGTGTAGAATCATCCCCCCCCAGACCCGTAGGAGCAGTGTCTCCATGCAATGTCTGGTGGGTGGTTTGATAGGCCGGTGGTTGGTGTATGCGCCAGTTAAGTTTAGTCAAGTTGGCTTATTAATGCTGGTGTACAACGCAGAGACGGAAACAGCTGGTATATGGGCGAGTAATCCGTTCCCCGCTGGTTGTCGCCACCGTAGTACACCTACAGCTGCATCTTTCAGTCATTTTTATTCGTATTATCATTGTCGTCGTGTATAATTATGCGTCGTTTGACTATGATTAAGGGAGCGATTTCCTACCTGTTGGTGCGCTGAATTGATAGGGATAAAGCATTTTCAAGACATTTTGTAGCTTTCGTGAAATATAACGCTTGGAATTGCAGAGAGTTTCTCCAAGTCATTGCAGAAATGTCTTCCATGTTTCTCAGATGGCATAGCGCAGGGCAATGGCACATGGTAGTGAGTGTAATATCCTCATGTATGTCCTCATCACCACAACTTCTGCATAAGTCGTCCATACCGATTTTCAATAGCTTACTGCTTTATAGTTATCACCAGTATCATTTCGGTATATGGGATCTCTTATATTTTTTTCGCTTGGACGTCCGGAGTACTCCTACTACTACTTTTTACCCCTATACTACTCCAAAGTCCTTCGATTGGCTGTTCTGGGAAATGATGTCGGAGTATTTTTCTGTTCCCAATTTCATTAAGGAATAGACGAGGCAACATTCGGTAGGTAGTGTAGTGGCCAGTGGAAAATCAATGTTCTTATATTCGATTGAAATCAGAAAAATTTAGAACATTTCGAAAATCAATTCGAAAAAAACTTTAAAATTAAGTATCGTCTCGGTATCGTCTTGTTATACTCAGCATAATTTCGGTCTCATTGTTGTCGTTGGAAAATTTACCCGATTTGTCATTCCAGCATAGTTGAGGTACATTAGAAATGAAAAAAGCATTTATGTATTTTAAAACTTTGAATAAATTCTTTTTTAAATTTGCTCTTCTTCACATACAAATCTGGAAAGCCTACGAATAGGTTTGGCCGAATTAACTACACTACATTTTCGACATCATTAACTACGCGTCAAATTCAATCAAATCTGTTGATTTTTTCACATTGTTAGTAGGTATGCCTCCGCTTAAACATTTCTAATGTTAAAAATATCGAACTAAATGAATATAGAAACTAATCAATATTTCAGTGAAATGTTCACTCCCGAGACTCCCTGTAGGTAAATTTCAATCTAAAAACTAAGATTTCCGCTCACGATTAGATGCCTTAGCGTTATCCCGAGACGAGGACGAAGACTTTTGCTTCGATTTAAGGTTAAAGTTAGGTACCTTTCAATTACAAATTAATGTATTTCCTTTAATCTTTGACTGAATTTATTTTAAATTTTTAAATACGGGAGAATATTAAAGTAGCAGAATATTATTTCAATTATATGAATCGGAACGTTAGGCGTGTTTTTTTCCAAGCCCTAAGGAAATTGGATAAAAAAAAAAACGATTCGGGGCTAATTAAATTACATGTTAAATGCAACAACAACTAATCCCCAATGTGCTAAGCTAAACCCAGTTATCTTTCGTGGTTTAACTTAAGCAGTGAGAAAAACTGTATTACCGGCAGAATTACATACTTGCTATCGATAGTTTGTATGGAAACTCCTTTTTTTTCTATAATGGCGTCGCTTATCCCCGATATCATTTTTTTTCAACCAATTCCCTAGCGGGATTGGAAAAAACACACCTATATTGTCGCCTGAATATTTTCTTTGAAAATTTCATCTTCATTTCAACTGTTTATTAGGCTTCTAATGAAAATATATTCATTATTCGTATGTAGTGTACCATATGTCTTTATTTGTTTTCGCAGATCAAACTAAAAATTCAACAATTTCACACAGTTCTTTCGACCTCAACCGATATATGTAGGTATACAACGTAATACGGTAAGTTGGTCATAAATTGCAACAAAATTTTAATTTTATTACAAAACATAAAAATTTTCACCGCAATCTTGCCGCCATAATAATACCTACATATATACAGAAAAATTATTCTTGTCTTGTTCGTTCTCTTTTATTTATAATCATCCTTTGGCGTTGTTGCCTTAAAACTTTTCCCATAAAATGTGACGAAATTACACACCGCGCCAACATACAACAAAGTTACTTACTATACTATTGCTTGCTATTTTATATGTGAGTTCAATGTTGACACATGGACGGACATTTGGACAATGGTCAATCACATCTACGAAGTTCCTGCCACTGCATCAGGGAAAATAATATTCTATACTACATTGTCTTCTTCTAATCTGGTAATAAAAACCACCAAAAAAAAAAAGTTAACATTTCCATTCGCCAAAAAGGTCCTTTTCTTTGTTCGCGCTGATTTTATTGATCAACTTTTCTGCATATAAATCTTCAGATTAGCTCAGAAATATACGATATATACCATTTTCGCCGCTCCACCACACCACACACAACATCAGTGAATGAGGATGTCACTTTTATAGAGCAGCACTGTAAATCATCATATTTAAGTTGTTAATTTATTTGCAGTTGCGATGTGAAATGTGATGTGTGTTTGTCGTCGTCGTCGTCATCGGTAGTCATCCTCGTCATCCTGGTTCATATATAGAATCCCTGTGTGCGATTGCGGATCTACTGCGCCAGTTCTCTCAACTCAACCGCTATTAGCCACAACATAAAATCTTTAAGTGATTTTATTACCTTTCCTTGCTGACACGTCACTCACATCATACAAAAACAATGCACCATAAGAATGAAAAAAAAAAAACATAAAAAAGGGGAAGCGCTTGTGTTGACTGTCGGATTTTGTTCCAGTTTTATAAGGAGTGTCTTTTTGTCCTCTGTGGACTGTGAATGTGATAAAGTGAATCCTTTTGTGATGAAAATTTAGATCTCTACTGCAAGACAAATGAAATGATAGGTAAACTGTCAATAACTTTGACTAAGTTATCGTTTTTGTTCAGCCTCTACCTTGAGGTGACTTTGACGCATTTCATCAAAAAGGACGATTATAATACATTGTTGCTTGTTATGAGAGAGGGAATAATATTTTGTCATGGATATTTGGGCTCACACACCATATATAGGTACCAATTGAAATGTATAATTTTCTTATTTTGTATTGTTATAAATTGTTACTTTGTTGCAATATTTTAATATAGGTGTCTGGTATATGAGAATAGTTCTGTTTACATTGAGAACATTAAACAGGATCAAAGGATATAATGTTTGCCTACCTGAATTTGAATTAGGCAATGCGAATTGAGGACATAAAAAAGGGTAGCATTTTTATTACGATTGCTTTTGAGGATTAAGTTAAGATGTTTTGTTATGAAAAGAACCATATAATATATATAAGAGAGGTTACGCAGATGCGTATTTTGTCAAAAAAAGGACTTTTTTCTTATCATATTTATATATAATATGAAGGGTAAAAGCATTTGTTATAAGAAAAGAAGGCATATTAGTTGTTGTTCTTGTACTTTTAATTGGCGTTAAAAACACAACAATGTTGATACTTATTGCTACGACTCCTTACGAAGGATCTAACCGAAACTCAGGCAAAAGCGGTGGATTTATGATCCAGATGCTTCATAAATATACGAGATTGGAATTAATTCGGAGCATAAAGATGAATAAATCAAGGCTTGTTAGGCTTGTCAAAGACTTAAATTTTGGTAATTTTCAATTTTCAAAGTCTTACCTCAAGGTAGAGGCAAGAAATTACACCGGAAGGATTAACCTCAAAATTGTTTTCGAAAGAAGGTCCTAAAAAAATTTGTCTGAACAATTGAAACGAAATATCGGAAAGTATTTACCTGATGTTACCTTGGTAAAAAGGCCAGAAAATAAAATGGAATTTTATTTTTTTGTACAAAAATGTAGACCAGAGACAAAATTTAGACAATCTTTTTAGTCGTTTTCGAGATATACATATAATTTTTTTTTTTTCTTCTTTACGATTGTATGATGGAAAATACAGTTATTTTTATAATTAAAAAATATCAAATTCCCTTCACACAGACAAAAAAAACAGTGTAAAAAGTTTTTGCTTTTATAATAACGCAAGATTATTTTTGCCGATAGGTACTAACCTATTTGGCAAGTAATGTATTCGTAAAAAAATTGAACTCGAGATTTTGATCAAACTTGATAGCGAAAAAAGTTGGTCTTGCAATTCTGTCTGTCTGTCTGTTCTTTCAGCTAAACGGGTTGGTCGATTTTCTTAAAACTTGGTGCCAAGCCTTTTTTGGGCACTCCCTCGACACACTTTTTCTTTTTTTAGGACCAAAAATAACAGTAACTGCCGTAAAAAAAAATTGAATAAAAAGAAATAGAAATCTTATTTTTCTCAGAAACGTCCCCAAACTTTAAAAAAAAATTTTGGATTTTTTTTAAGGCTACCATTTTATAAAAACCAATTTCTGTAAATTTTTTTTTTATTTTCGATTTTCTCAAAAACAGTTCTCCCGATTTTGTTCAATTTTTATATGAAGAATGTTTTAAAAAGTTTAAAGAGTTTTGTATACCAAAATTAAAAGATTTTTTTTTGTTGATTTTTAAAAAAAAGTTTCATTTTTTTTTTGCAGACTTTAAACAAAAATTATTCATAACCTAAAATAACGGAACCTACGTGCTTAAAACTGGTACGCAAATTATCATTTTTTTTTTCAAAAACGGCTTATACGATTTTGATTAAAATGTTTAATTGAGCTAATATCAGTACTGTCTACTAAAAAAAATGGTATCTATCGATTAAAAATGGTAGGTATCTCTCATAGAACAATTTTTTGTTTTCGACTATCTCAATATCTATTGAACAAATTTCAATGAAATTTTTTACACAACGGCTTCTAATAAGTTTGAATATTGTATTGCCATATCAAAATTTAAAAATAAATAAATTTTTAATTTAAAAAAACAATTTCAAAATAATTTTTTGAAAATTCGATATTTCAAAAGAGGGTAGATGATTTTTTTTTAATTAATTTTTAACTTTGCATTAAAAATGCTTAAAATTTCGGTATTAATATGTTTTCTTAAAATGTTTACAAAATTTTATATATAAAAAACATTTTTTTTTTAAACAGCTGCAACGATTTTCAAAATGTTTGTGCTCATAAATTAAGATTTGTTTAAGAAATCAGATTGCACACCACCTGCGTTGGTGTCGAAACTAATTCAGAGGTTATTTAACCAATTTATTTCTAACAATATTGGCGCAAAATTTTAAACATTTTAACGTGGCTCTAAATTTACTTTAAAATGGGAGTCGGCTCTTAATAATAACTTTAGAATGAGAGTCGGCTCTTGGTTAATTTTAAACGACATAAAGTATACTTTAGCGTTAAAGAGGTCTTCTAACTTTAAAACCAGCAAAACGCTTCTCTATCTTTTTAAAGTATGCTTTACCTGTGGGAAATTATCACTGTGAGTGTGAGTTACACAAACACAAATGCATCCACACAGGGAAGGCGTGCAGTTAAACAGCTAAATGCACCCAAAGGCATTTTGATCTGTTTTGTTTTAGGATTGTTTTGAAATTTTTAATCGTTAAAATAGTTAAAAAGCTTAGTAAATTAAAGAAACAAGTAATATAAAAGTAATTAAAGTGATTACATGCAATACAAAAATGTACAAAAATAGAAAACTACACGCGGTGCTGCGTTAAATACTGCACCTATATTTAAAAACACCTATAACAAGCAGTGTAATTTTTGTTCATTTCACAGGTAAGCTGTATCTCATATTCCACATAAAGTAAGTAAAATTACTCTGCACTACGGGCGCTCAATGGATTTGAGCGCCTTGCCATCACCAACAAAAACTAATGCTACCCTGGACGAGAATTTCAATTTTCACAGATGGGGTTCAGCTAATTCCCGTGATTGAAGTGTATTTTTATTTTCAAATAATTTGCTTTTTTAAAGCAAAATGCTACGAAATATCAATCGAAAAGTATTCTCAGATAATGTATTAGCCCAAAAAACATCACTTCACATTACTTTATGTGGAATATGAGACACAATCAGCCCGTGAGAAGAAAAATTTGAAAACTCCATATTATAGGTATTTTTACACGATTTAACGCAGCACCTCATGTTGTTTTATTTTTTTTATAAAATATTGCAATTATTCACTATGTTAACTTTAATTTCACTTTTTTATTTAGTATTTTCACTATTTTAACTCGAAATTTAAATCTCGAAACACTTTCTTATAGCTCGGCAAAATTACAGATTGGGTTCTTTTTGTTTTTTTTTTTTATTTTTCGTTCTGTTTGATTTATTCAGCTGTCAAAATTAGGCGTGTTTCACAAAAGTTTGCTGACGTTTTGTTAAACACGTTCTTTAGTTAGAAGAGTTGTTTAAAGTGTTTAGAATTAAGAAAAATTTAAACAAGAATTTTTAAATAAAGGACTATTTTAACTAGAGTCGGGTTTATTGCTTAAACGAGAACTGTTTAAAATTTTGCGCCATTGATTTTTAAACAATCTTTCAGTCTAAACTGTAAGTTCCCTGCATATTGAATGGTGCTATATTGAATGTTGAATCTTTTTAAAATAAAATTGGGCAATGTTCATGTTATGATAATTTTTCATATTTAATAAATATGTGTATTAATGTTTTATATCATAAATGCAACAAAATTTTTGTTTGCTATTATATTTTCAATCATATGATGTAGGAAAAAAACAGGGAAATTCGTGTTATTTTGACGTAAGATCATTTTAATTTAATGATCTTAATCTTGATTATTATTTTTAAGTTTGTATCATTTTGATTCAAAAGGAATCCATGTTATTTAAGTATGAAAATCTTTTTTATCCAAGAGGAATGCATACAAATTTACAAACGAAAATATGTTATTTTAACACGAAAATACGTTATTTTAACACGAAACACTATCGGAACAAAAAATGTTGGATCATGTTTATTATTTTTGGTGTTACAAAACCCATTCAGTGGTTGAGGATGTAAGTATAAAGTTACATACAAGAAGACAGAATTGACGGGACCCGCATTTGTTTCATGTTCTCTGTCATTTCAATGTTTGTTTTTTTTTTTTTTTAAGAATTACCAATTACTGTACCTTACCTTCAATCAATTCTATACCAACTTTAAAACTTTTTAAGTCAAGTTTTAATATTTCTAGTTAAAAAAATTGTTTTTTTTACCCGAAATTCAAGGATTTTTAAAATGTTGATCCTTAACCCAACCGCATTTCTTAAAATTATTTATCTTTCAAATTAACCGGTCACTTGTTGTTTTCTTTACCATCCATTTATACCTATAGCCCTTTCCATTACTTATATAATTCTATCACGCTATTGAATACTATAAACCAAAGAATTCCGCAGCAGCTTTCAGCTAAATCAACAAAATTCATCACCTTTTACACCCTACAACAAAAATTAAAAAAAAAAAAAGAATTATAAGTACTAGCTCACTTTTAATTCTCATTACACCACACCCGTTCATAGGATCAAAGGGTTTTTGATATCTTTTTTGGGTGAAAAAATCCTTTCAAAAATATGTTCTTATCCTAAATAAACAATAAAGCAAGTGTCAAGCGCACAGCATCCGAATAAGCGTCAATACGATACCTAAAACAACCTGAACGCTATATTTCCAGTACAGTGCGTGTATACCACCACAATCTATATAACCACTCTGGATTCACAAAACATCCAGCCACTCCATCAATTGGAAGAGGGTGGCAAACGGTAATAACAACGATGGAAACAAGAGAACCCCGTTAATGCTATTTAACATTTTGCCTTTTGGGTCAAATTGAATACAGCGAGTTTGACGAATAGATTTTGTGGTGCAAAATTATAATTAACAGCCTAACAATAAACCGCCAAAAATTCATCAGCTCAATTCTGAAAGCAGGAACACTGTGTTTATCCTCGAAAAATCCTTAAACCCTAAATAATTACATCACCAAAAAGGACTATTATTCGATGGCTCTATATAGCTTTGTGGTGGCTATACACTGCAGACGGAACGGCTTTGGTCTTCGATCAAACGAATACAGGAATACCGACCTTTCAAAAGGTGGTTAGGTATGCGTTCAAGCCAGTGTGGGAGGGGTATTGGGATTTTTGTGAACATCAGTGAGCTGTAAATGTATCTAAAACATTAACCCCTCTTCGCGTCTTCGTTATATAGGTTTTTGTTGCTCGGTTTTTGCGTTAGCGTTAGCGGGCACATTCATCTTGAAAATAATGTTTAATCAAGGAGATTAAAATTTCCGCGACTCGCAGGATTATGTGGCAGCAAGGACTTTATATGTGTATGTGGTTGTGTATATAGGCAAATCCTTTGTTATTAATTATGCGCGCTTGAGTAATTTCTTCTGCAAGAGTTTTTTAATTTAGTATTGTGGCAAAGCAACGATGCGATGATTTCTAAGCACTTCGATGCTCACAGGACTCTTTCTCAGTGTCGAACGAAAGGATTCAACTAAAGGTAGCATAAGTATAGTGATGATGATGATGATGATGATGATGATGGTGGCGGATGGATGATGCAAAAGAGTTACCACTTACTTACAATTTTATTTGGATTAATGAACAAAAGCTTCGATACGACTCATTAGTCTACCTTTTGAAGGATTTTCTGTTTTGTTCCGCATCACTGTTGTGATGATCGAATGAAAATATAGGTACATTTATACGCTGAAATAGATGGGTTGAATTTGAATTTGAATGAATGTGTGATTAAAACATCCCCATTGTTATTAATGTTGAGAAGAAATTTTATTTTTTCAAGTATAATGAGTTATATTGATTCAGCCATCCAAGAACAATGAAGAAATTTATTTTTTTTTCTGTCGCTGAGGACATTTTGTGTATTGTTTCTACAGCTATATTGTTCACATATTTTATGTCTTAATTAATTTTAATTACATATTTGAAAATTTGTAGAAAAACAGAAATATTTAACCATATTTCTATTATTTCGGGTGAGTCTGATTTTGGATGAAGAGACTGTAATCACCCGTTTTATAATAAACGGAACAGTTCTGTATCAAGATTCTTTTTTATTAGAAATGGGAAACTGTATATTTATTTTTTTACAATTGCCATGCTAAAAAGCCGATCTTCTGCGACTAATCGTTTTTTCGGTAAGCCCAATCTTCCATTTACTAAGCTTCAATGAAATCAAATATAGAAGATCCAAACAACTAAAAAAACATTTTTGGGGACATACTATCTTTACAGAGAAATATGAAATGTTCAAAATTTTAAGCTGAAAACGTTTACCCCTAATTAAAAAAAATCACAAATCAATCAAAAATTCTTTCCGAAATTAAAATATTTATTAATAAAAAATTAACAACTGATTGACGTTAATTAGCTAATCTTGACAAAAATCTACTAAATTCAACGAGAACTCTACTGTCGCCAAGGAGTGTTGCTTAGGCCTTCTGCATACGACCGCGACGTCAAGTCATATAGACGCGTACTACGATTGTTTGCGGCATGTGTACAGACTGTGTGTAAGTCAATTGTGCTTCTTTAGACAATGCTCACAACTCACGAGGCGTTTGAAGTCTGAACTTAACTTTTAGCGAAATGTCAATATGCATTCCTAAATCGTGTGAAATTGATTGAAAATTGAAACATTCCTATAATACTTAATTGTCTTCTAATTCACAAATCAAATGTTGATCAAAAATAAATTCACGAACACGCAGAAAAATAATAACTAACCGAGAGCATTTTTCGGTGAGTTAAACAAAAAATGTAACGTAGTTACATAGTCAAGGATAAAAATTACATAGTTCACCCTGTTAATTCTAACGTAGCCGACTCGATTAAAATAAATTGTTTAAAATAAAAACCTAAGAAAAGTTATATTAATGGAGAAACTTGCTAAACGAGTAGGTAGCTTGATTTAATCAAATAATTATATTTAGTTAATTTCACACATCTCTGAGTAGATTGGTTGCTAACTAACTTAATTGGTTATTGAAACCGAACAAACTAACCCAGAAATAGTTTAATGAAATTAAGTACACTTTAACAGAATCAGTGTGTAGATTTAAATAACTTTTTTTAGTCGAGTTGACTCGTATAATTTAAGCAAGTAATTTTGCAGGATGTGTGTTAACCGTGTTTTTTATTTAACTTAAACGAGTTTTACGTTGTTTTTAACCGATAATTTTTCTGTGTGAATTGAAGTTTTTGTTAAAATAAACAATTAACTGGTAATTTAGCTTAGGCAGCAAAACTTAACGAATATTTACTTTATTCGTTGGCAAAAATATCTTAAGTATTTTTCACTTAATTACTCAATAATGCACCTACATTGGGTGAATTACGTAACGAGAATTCGCTTCAATTTTGTCTAATTGATAAAATTTCGCACTCAACTAACTGATTAAAGATAATTCATGTTTAATTTTAGTTTATTAATAGGGATGTTTTTGTTTTAATACTTTTTTCTCCCACTAATATCGAAATAAGTTATGTATAATGATATTGGATTTATAGCCAAAGAGTATCAGGGTTAATCATGCCTTAATGCAATAAATTCGGCGGATGTATTCGCACTGAAGAACTTTGCCAATAGAATGAGTGTTACAATTTGTTTGTATTTTTACATGCATATTATGTATATTCCCATTACCTACTAAAAGTTACTTCATTATCCCGCACTTTTTTTAGGAAGCACCCACAAAAGTATGTACATATTATAATATATAACTTTAATTTTAAATCAAAAAAAAAATTTACTATTAAGTGCAACCCATTTCCCTTAAAAATCACCCAAATGCCATCATGCCAAACAAACACTTCCGATTAAGTTAATTAGATTCAATGAACTATTCACTTGACTTTTAAGGATGACAGGTACATTTTATCCCCGCCCACACAAACCTACATATGTATATCTGAACCGTTGATACAGATTACCATTGAACAAGTGGATGACAGCAACGCATTAGTTTCCATTAAATGTAGGCCACATCTGAGTTAATTCATTACATCTGCGAAGATAGCTTTTTCTATCTATATATATTCTTCCTTAGAAACGAAAAAGCCGCCAAGACTACACTGCAGTATACAATACACAGCATGGCACATTAACTTATTCACTCCGCTCAATGCTGCTCTGCTGGTGGAATGAAATAACTTTAGCAATTTTTCGCTAGTTTGATAGATGTCTCACATGTGACAGAGGCTAAAGAGGGTTCCGTTCTTATATACTCATCCCCTGCCCTGGAATTGTTTTATTTCCACTCGAATGATTCGAATCGGTTCGTAATGTATCTCCAACTCCGAATTCTGCAACGCACCAAACACACATAAAAAAAGTATATCAATTGAATTGTATAGTTAGTAAGTATATATTGTGTGGGATAAGGACATCCCTGGGTGCGGCGTTTTGTTTGTTGATTTCCGTCGATTTACTTGATAAATGGCGGCACAATTCGTCAAGTTTTTTTTTTTTTCTGTCCTTGGGTTGATTCGTGTTAACCGGAGGCCAAAATAGCAAGAAGCCAAAAAAAAAAAAAAAAACTTGATAAATATTCGATATTTGGTAAAAAATTGATGCCCATAAAAATATGGACTTGTAGACGACTATCATGCACGGCACGGCAGCCGTCGTTCGGTGTTGTCATCGCGACAGTGTTGTTAAAGCAAATCAATAATATGATGAGCGTACGTTTGTATATACAGAGTCTCATTTGATAAACATATAATCACATTAAGCAAGGATGATGTGTTGACATATAGGCAACGCATAGTATGAGGGGGGAATCGACTTTTTTTTTCTTTTTTTATGAAATAAAAACATTTCTTCGTACTTAGCTTAGCGGAAATGAAAAAAATTGCTACTTTCCTTCTGTCTGAACAAAAATTATATTAGAGGATATTAATATCAAACAAAAAAAATTCGAATATAAAAGTTGATGTTTTTTGGAAATTGTAATAAGAGAGGCCAATTCGAAAAAAACAAAAAATAACATACAAAATTTTATATTTATATTATAACAATTTAAAAATGTATTCTTTGAGTATGATTAAAATTTTTTAACATCGTACTAAATTGTTTAAAATTTTGTGCCATTTATTTTATATAAATTTGACATTTTTATTATTTTAAATACAGTGAACCACCATTCCAATTTTAAACCAGATTAACCCCAGAATATTCTTTGTTTCAGTAATGTAAATATGAGGTAAATAATACTGGAAGAAACTTGTGTATTCGTAAACAGATTTAATTTGTAGTACAATAATTTTTTCTTTCGCTCCGAAACAATCAACTTATGCACACAAGTTATCAACAATTTACATAATACATAATCCAAGCAGGGGGGGAAATTTTGCCCTTTTCATTTAATTATCTCACCTTCCGTCTTTCTTTTCCCCCGGTTGAATTGCTCCAATAATGTCAAATTAAGTACAGGAAACAAAATAAAGGTCCAAAACAATTCTTTTTTGTATTTATTTTTAACATAAAATTAATATTTTCTAAGGTTTCATAAAAGAAAATATTTTTACCATTCGATATTTTATATCCTAGTTTTCAAAAAAAAAAAAAAAAATAATACGTAAATATCATATTTCCTTCTATAAAAATGCAATGACATAATAAATTAAATATATGATTTTGTTTTATCATTGGCAGGATGAGGGTTACTGTATACAACTACCTCATGTCTATCTAAAGCTTCCCCACAAAATTCTGCCACATAATTAGAGGTGAATAGCTGTCAGAAAAGGTTGTGACACATTCTATCTTATGTATGGATAAAAAAGAGCCGAAAGCAATTACGAAATCGTCAATGTTTTCATTGACTGTGAGTTGTCATTTGACACCACTTAGTTCGGATTTGAAAACCTCAATACCACCATATACCCAACCCTCCCACAAAAGGGATGATTTCTATTTTTTTTTTGTTTCTTTTATCATATCCATCTGTCTATCGTGTTACTATATTCTTCGTATATAATATCTCATACAGGTCTACCCGTTGAATTAAAGTCAAATGATATTTTTTCCACTTTAAGTAAAATATTTATTGTGCATCAAATTTTAAAGGCCATATGTGATAAATTCGCATTCAAATTCTGAAAGGCGAGCTTAAAAAAGACTAAATTAATTTTCGTGTGCAAATGCAACCCTTATAGACACATATAACTAAATGAGAATTGAGAATCACTTTACGCTCACATTGCATTTATAATTTGAGATGGTGACAGCTTAACTCATGTGGAAAATTCGTTAAAAGGTTCTGATAGGAGATTTCTTTTTTTTTTTTTTTTTCAAAAAGTTCCCTTTTATATTTTTTTTGAAATTGAAATTGAACACTATAAGAACTCGTTATTTTGTATACGATTTCAGATGATTGCATTTTTAATCGGATTTTATTTAAATTGATTTAAATTAGTGGGGTAATGACTGGTTTCACCATCATCAAGCACTTGTCGTCGTTTGTCCATTTGGCTTGAAGTACGAAGTTAGTTTTTTAAACAATTATAACGAAATCATTTAGCAAGGACTTAAGGCTTCAGGGGTCTTATATTGTTTTGTAATGTTATTATGTCAAATGATGTGTGTACTTTTTAACAATTTAAGTTATGAGATTGATGAGTTCAGCTGGGTGGAAAGTTGGACTATTCCTTTATAAATATTTCTTATAGCGACCTGCGATGTTTAGAACAATGTTGTAACGCTTAAATTGTCAAAAGGTAGCTTTGATTTTTCTGATTATTTTGCATTAATAATGTTTTTTATGAATTTTACACACATGAGGTCCTCCACTTTAAACGTATAATGCTTCTTTCGATTTTTGAATTCATTTAACGCGCGAAGAAGTCAAATATTTGTCAAATATATAAGGCCTAGAATGTCAATACTATATTATAATAAAGCAAGGAAAGAAATGTTGCTGAGCATCAGCTATAGTAAATAATAGATGTGTTCCTTTACTTTGAAACTCTGTGCATTTGTGTGAATTTCTACACATTTTTTTTTTTTTTTATTTGAACTTTGACAAAATTTGGTGTAGAAATTCACACAAATTCACAGAGTTTCAAAGTAGAGGAACTAGGCTTATATTGACTGAAATTACAACTACAGTTTTTTTGATGTCTGACATCTATACTGGCGGTAGGGTGAAAAGAAAACGTAACGTAACGTTGTAATGGTGATCGTGATCGTGGTCGTGATCGTGGTCGTGATCGTGGTCGTGATCGTGATTCTGAGTTTTACGAAAATTGAGTGCGTTCAACAATATGTACATTCAGTAACTAAACGTTGAGTATTTATATATGAAATCGAAAGGTCGAGTTCAGTTCGGGTTGAAATTTGGTTGGCTGCTTAGAGGATATATTAAGCCCCTATTACACGATGATTCTTTGCGTCTGACTCTATTCGAACATAATGAGTGCGAAATTGAAAAAAGATAAGATGGAAGACCAGTTGCCCTGTGAGTTGTGGGCCAAGTTTTACGAGACTCTTTTTAACGCTTCTTTAGCATTAGGCTACGCGCAAACCAACGCGATGGCGATCACGATAAAAATGTGGATGCCTCATATAAAAATCAAAGCACACTTCAATCGTGTAGATGTGGGCCTTTCCTTTGATTTATGTGTATGGCATCCACAATTTTATCTTGATCGCCACCGCTATCGCGTTTGTTTGCAGCTACCTTTATCCGTATTTTGTATTCTTTGCATTACTTTTTTTCAACTACATGACTGCTTTGAGACCCGGTTTTTCTATTTTGTTTTCCTTTCAGTTCCAGAGGTTTTTGATGTGTAAACATCTATACTGGCGGTAGGGTGAAAAAAACGTAACGTATCTCGAAGTCGTGATTCTTATCTTGTAGCTGTGGTCGTGATTTTGATTCTGAGCCATAGATTAGTCTGCTATTACACGATGCATCTAGACGCATGCGACTTTTCGAACTACGTAAGTGCAAAAGAAAAAAAAAATCGAAAAGACGGAAAAAAAGGACCGGTGTCGCGTGAGTAAAATTTTCGATGCAACTATTTGACGTTTCTCTTTTCTCTTGTCCGTTTTTTACTATTCTGCTTCATATGGTTTTGTTGTTCAAAGAGTAAATTACGATGCAACGCATTGTTATTGATAGCCTTATAGGCTTTCCAGAAATGAGAAATTCATCTTTAAAAACAACATAAATAAAATCAATTATTGCTTTTCTTGACTGATATTCATTTAAAGGCACACAAACCTTTCTTTCTTCAATATATCTAATAATGAAAACAAAAATAAAAACAGAAAAAGTTTTTTTATTGCTTGAGCACAGCCCAACACGAAAATGAAAAATAAAGAGAACTGTCAAATTAGATTCATAACTTTGGTTTCAACGTGTAATAGCGCTTGAAACAGCGGACGAAATAACAAAGGAGAATTCGAAGAAGGTGCATGCAACTAGATTCATCGTGTAATAGCAGACTTATGAATTATCCATAATCTCTGTTCTGAGCTTCACGAAAATTGAGTGCGTTCAATGCTATGTACGCTCAGTAACTAAACGCTGAGTGTTTATATACAAAATCAAAAAGTCGAGTTCAGTTTGGGTTGAAATATGGTTGGTTGCTTAGACCAACCAACCTATAGTACATGGACTGCGCTTTCATCATGGCTGCAGGGTTTCAACATAGAAGGCCGCCTATTTTGGCAAATTAGACGAAATAAGGTCATTGACTGGAAAATATTTTTAAATATAATTTTAATGATTGGCTAAGAGCCCACTGCTGTTTGTGGGTGTGAGTGATCGCAAAAATTCACTGGCATATTTAGATAGATCTTAACTTTTTAGAAGCGTGGTTGGGGCCTTTGTCGGTGAACTAAAAAACGCATTTTCCATGCATCAAAGTTGCTTAAGATCTATATAAAAATACCAGTAAATTTTTGCTATCATCCACACCCTAAATTTGATGTAGGCTCTCGGTCTATGAGGCATTCGGACGAATGTTGATGTTTACACATCTTAACCGTGAGTCCCGGCACTCACACTTTTTTTATTTTCATACAAATTAGTCATTCTTAAAAAATGCATATCATTTTAAAATTTTTAGAAATACATACAGTATTATTTTACAAAAGTTTAAAACACATTAAAACAAAAAAATAAACGAAAACTGTCACAATTTTATAATTTATATTCCGCTATAAACCTTAATTTTGTTTTAAGGAAACAGAACGTATGTAAACAAAACCTTAAATAATTTATTCATTGCCTTATCTTTAATAAAACTGTGAACGAATTGTGGTATGCCACTTATATTCCACTGCAGGTTTTTTTTTCTCTTTGATAAGGCTTTGACAACAATTCGTTAGGTTAGGTTAGGTTAGGTTCGTAAACAAAGAAATGCCTCTATTATTTGGAAATTTTATCAGTTAAAATTTTTCTAATCGCATTTTAAAATATATATAAACAGGAAAAATGTATTTAAAGAACATTCTCATTCTTAATTCGTCATACATAATTTATTATTGTGAAAAATAATATCATCGCAAAAATAAAGGTCAACAAAAATTTCAGTGCGCGTTAATTTTTGTTCTGCTTTTTTTTTGTTGTTGTTCATTTGTGTGTTCATAAATATCCGTATAATAATTCTGATAAAAAAAAGTTTTCAATTAAAATTCTAAAATTATGAGTGGCTGGGAAGAAAATGATGAAATTCAAATATTTCGAGAGTATCTTCAAATATCTAGTGTTTATCCAAAAGACAACTACGGTAGGCAAGTTCAAAATGATTTCCATATAGATTTTTAGTTTTTTCTATATTTATTTTGAAATCTTTTAAACTCTTCGAAAAGTTCAATTTGCCAATTCCCATTAAAATGTGATTTGTTTTAATTTGATCTTTGTTTTTTCTTACAGAGCCATGTGTCGCCTTCATTATCAAACAAGCTGAAAGTCTAGGACTTCCTTATAAAATTTATAGACCCGGAGGAGATGATCAGCCTGTCGTTGTTATTACATTGCTCGGAACTAATCCGGAACTACCATCCATAATGTTGAATTCACACATGGATGTAGTATCAGTGTATCCAGAAAATTGGACTCATCCACCATTTGCAGCTGAAATTGACTCAGAAGGTCGTATATTTGCTCGCGGAGCTCAGGACTGTAAATCTATTGGATCACAATATTTGGCTGCTATTCGTGCTTTAAGAAAAGCTGGTGTGGCATTGAAACGGACTATTCATGTTACTTTTGTTCCAGGTAAATATTAACAAAAGAAATATTAAGGGCCTTCATATTATGTAAGACGAAAACGGTCAAACGATTTAGAAGCTTTCTTTAGATTTTTCTACAGATCTGATAGAGATAGCAATTGTGGAAATGATATCGTCCGACCATTTTCGTCTTTCGTGATGAAGTCTCTGCAAAATTTCGAATTAAAAAATTGAAACAAATTTAAAGTCAAGGATTATTGAAAATATTGGGTAAAATTGTATTTACTTCTTTATTTTACATTTGTTTACATTGACAATCTTGAATCAACAATTACATTCGTAGGTATAATAATGAATTAATTTTTCAGACGAAGAATCAGGTGGTAAGCTTGGGATGGATAAATTTGTCCTTACAGATGATTTTAAAAAGCTAAACGTTGGATTTTCTCTAGACGAGGGCCGAGCTTCGCCTGATGAAGTTTTCACTGTCAATCACTCTGAGCGTACAATGTGGCGTAAGTATAATGTTCAAGCTATAATCTCTAGTTCTTCCAAATTTTATATATATTTGCATTTTAAGCTTCTAATTTATCGAAGAATATATGATAATAAAATTTAAAAAAACTTATTTTCAAGGCCTTCACTTAAAAATATCGGGTTCTACTGGTCATGGCTCTTTGTTGCATTCAAATACTGCTGGAGGCAAACTTAACTATCTTCTTGAGAAGTTCATGATATTAAGGCAACAAAATGTTGACCGTTTGAAAAGCGAAAAAAATCTTACTACGGGCGATGTTATGACCATTAATTTAACAAAAGTAAATGGCGGACTACAAACTAATATTGTGCCAGCGCTAATTGTAGCTGTTTTTGATATTCGAATCCCATATACCGTGGATCAAGAAGAATTTGAACAAAAGGTATGTATATAGGTACTTCTAAGAACTAACAAAAAAACTAGTTAATCAGCATAAATTTAGAAAATATCTATAAAAAACGGTTGGGAACGAAAATTTTCTTATTTTTTTTTTTCTGCTATATAATTTTAAGTTTAAGTTCTCTTGGAGGATTTGTCAATTCCTCGTAACAGGAAGTAACCCGTGAAAAAAAATTTTGGTTTTTTTTAAGTGGCGTAAGCTGGGAATCGAACCCAAGACCTTAGTCGTAATTGTCTTATAAGCCATTACGCCACGGACTATACTTGGCGTGTTTTGATACAAGCCCGAAGTAAATTGGATGAAAAAAAAACTATTCGGGGCTGAATAATTTACATGTTAAATGCAACAAAAACTAATCCCCCATGGACTTAGCTAAACCCAGATAACTTTCGGGGCTTAAATTAAGTTCGAAGAAAAATTGTATTTCCGACGGGAATTACATACTTGCTATCGAAAGTTTGCATGGAAACTCCATTTTTTTTCTGTAATGGCGTCGCTAATCCCCGATACCGTTTTTTTTTTTTTTCAACCAGCTCCCTCCGGGATTGGAAAAAATACACCTAGTATTGATTGTATATAGATGAAATTAACTTGCATAATATTTGTTTTCTTGAGATTAAAACTTGGTGCGAAGAAGCTGGCGGTGGAGTTGAAGTATTTTTTGAACTCAAGGAACCAAGAATAGAACCAACTAAGACGGATGCAAGTAACATTTTTTGGACTGCATTTAAAAGTGCATTTGAAGAGCTGTAAGTTGATTTTAAAAATTAAATTATTTAAAAAACAATGTTATTTTATTAAACTTAAATTAACATATTAAAATTTTAAAATCGTAAAATAGCATTAATTTCAGTTTATATGTCTTTTAATTCGTATCAACACCGATATCAAAATTTTAAATTGTGATTTAAGATCTTAAACTTTTCTTTTTTAATTTTTTTTATTAAGTGGGCTTAAGATGAGGTTATTGATTACTCCTGGAGGAACGGATGGTCGTTATTTGAGAAAGGTGAGAATTTTGTTCTATAAAGTAGAAAATATTTTAACCTTTTTTTTAGCTTGGTATACCGGTTCTAGGATTCGGTCCAATGAACTTTACACCAACGCTTCTTCATGCTAATGATGAATTCCTTAAAGCTGAAACGTATTTAAAAGGAATAGAGATTTATAAGACAATTATTCCAAAATTAGCCAACGCATAAAATACGGGACTGTTATGCATGATATTATAATTAAACAGCAATTGAACCAAAACGTTTTTAAATGTATATTTTATATAAAGACAATTTTGTTGAGTACCTTACCTAACCTAAAATTTTATGTTTGATCAAAATTGGTTGACTAATCAACGAGTAGAAAAACAATCTTATATTAGTAGTTTTGTTTTATGTAATGCAAGTATAGGAAGCCGTTATCGAAATTTTGAGGCCAAAGTTTTAATTTTCGGGGTAATGTCGTTTATTTTTTATTTGTTAATATTTTCGCAACTCCATTGCTTCCTTATAGAAGCTTATATGTAATTTTTTTTTTTCCAAAGTAACAGCTTTGGAAATTTTTACTACGAAATTGGGTTGGTATTAAAAAAAAATTCGCCGCCACTAAAATTATGTCAACGTGGTGTCGATTGTAGAAAGCTAACGATATCTATAAAGTTGTAGACGATAATTACATATCGCTTAATCGTGTCAAAAGTTATGGGTCATATCGCACCCTTAGAATGAAAGTGACCTAACTAAAAAATTCGGCATCTTTTTTACAACCTGCGTTTTAGAGTTCATTTCGGTTTTTATGGACAGTTTATTGAAAAATCAGAAGTTACAGAAATTTTGAGTTAGGTCACTTTCATTCTAAGGGTGCATATATTCAAACATTTTCAAATTTTCTATCAATTGCATCAATATTGGTGTTTTCAGAAAACTAATTAACTCTTAATAATTTTTGACTGTCTACTTATAAAATTTTACAAAACAAAATAAATTTCAATCGAACCAAAATTTGAACAAAAAAAAAAGAAAATATTTTAAGAAATATAAGCTGACTTATTATCATAGCTGTCACTAATTTTGAACTGCGAAATCGTTTTCCCTGATATTCTTTATGAAATTTGGTAAAAAAAAAACCTGTTGGTGGCCTAATTTGGCGATCGCCCTAGAGGGTAAATTTATTTTACTGTTCAACCACAATTTTTGCATAGATACTCAAAATTTAACAATAGCCAAGTCGGAATAAACGGGGGAGGGCGGAGGGGGGGTTTATTATAAGAATTATGTGTAGTTTTTCGGGAAAATCGTTGAAAAAAAATTACTCAAAATACAAGAAAATACATACATATATGTATTTATAAAAAAGCGGCAACACAGTGCCATGTTATATCTTTTTTAAAGTCAGAAATCTATTCTTCAATTCTGTTTTTAAAACAAATCATTTAAGTGAATACTTTTTGGAAAATAAATTTTTTTTAAAAAAAAGTTATTTTTTTTTTTATTGAAACTTATTTCTGATATTTCTAAAAAATATAGGACATTTTGGCATCTATGGCTCTAAGCGTCTAACTAAGAATTGATAAAAACAAAAATACTAACTACCTAATAATTTAAAATTTTAAAAGAAATAATTTTTTTTTTTTTTCAAAAATTTGAAATTAATTTTCTATAAAGTATTCATTTAAATATTTCGATTTAAAAACAGAATTGAGGAATAAATTTCTGACTTAAAAAAAAAAATATAAGATGACATTGTAATTGTTGTCGTTGTTTTTGAATATTTTTTTCTATTTTAAGTAAATTTTTTTAGAAAAATCAAGATGGTGGTTTAAGCTCCGGCCCAATTTTCCCGAAAAACTACACATTCATTATGCTCCTAATAACCTCCTCGAACGAATAGTGAAATAAAAGTCTACAGTTAAATTTTTTTTTCGGTCAGGTATTTTTTTTTAATATAGCGACTGGACTATAAATAAAAAGATCATCTGAAAAATATATCGCCCGGGGCACCCATACAGCTGAGGACGGCTCTGGAAATAACCTTAAAATAGAAGACAATTTGCTCAAATATCGTCCCATAAAGGTTTCCCCTATATTTTTTAGAAAAAACCATGAATCGTATTTTTAGTACTTTGGATATTACCGGGCCGACCGTTTTTGAGAAAATAAAAAAAATAGGTTTTTTGAAGAATATTAGGTCCCCCGTTTAGGCTATGTAGAAGAAAACACGCACGTTGAGGCTATGTAAAAGAAAATTTATTTCAGTAATAGCTCTGCATTTCCTAATACTTTTTGACAAAGCCTTTTTAGTATTATTACATCTTTGATAAAAGTAAAATGCAAATGTAAAATAAAAATTCATAAGAATTAATATTATCCCACCAATCCATCTCCTCATTATCCGAAGACTATACACAATGCACATCTTCTTTATAAATAAAAGCAAAAAACTGATCAAAGTCATTCGTCCTTTTTTTTCCCATTATATAGGTATAATAATCCTCGATATTCTTTGATATCACAATTTGCTTTGTCACCAGACATTTTCCTCCCAGTTATGACTTACCGATGAGATGAAATATGCCTTTTTAAAATATATCCCTACAATGTCCTTTTATCCAGCTTCTAAGAATAGAGTAAAAAGACGAATAGAAAAAAAAAATTCAAAGCCATCATCATCATATCAAATAATTCTGGGCATCATTTGTGTTGAAATTCCTCTGTAAACACCACAGAAACGTCTTAACAGATTGTAGTATATATAAGTGCGTCAGTATGATGCTGCGGTATCATTCACAATCTAACTCCTTGATGATAAATCCTTGTAAACAAATTCCATCTCTTTAAGACCGATAACAATAACTTAAACTGAAAAGTGAACAGTGTATTTCCCTTTTCTTACACATTTTGTTGGGCTCAAAATTGAAATGTGGAGCTTAGTGTGAACGCTATCTATATATTGGGTTGGTTTTATGGTGGCAACGGTAAGGGCGTCAAATTACCAAATCCACCATAGAAGACCGAGAGATAAACTCTTCTGAAGAGCTGTATTCTCGTGTATATATGTACATATATAGCAACAACCCTTTTGACTTACTGGACCCCTTCTCTGAAAAAGAGTCGAGAAGGGAGGAAGAAGTTGGCCGGAAGCCAAGAGTCTAATGATTGACATAGGGATTTAACAATGACACGACGAAAAGTGAAATTCAAATTGAAGTAATTTCAAAAGAAGGGTTGGTTTTTGGGTGACGTTATAGCTTGGCAACAGTATAGTTCCATAGATTGTGATTTTTGGGTGGTATACAGGAAAGATTTAAGGGTTTCAACAACGCAGCGTCACTTCGTTGATAGGGAAATTGACAATACCAGTTGTTGCTGTTACAACATACACAAATAAAATTGACACAACTTGCCACCGAGGTATATTCTAATCGCCTGATAATTCTGATTCTATTAATTTGGGGTATATCTATTCACATCTTTTGGTTAAAAGGGTTCAATTTGACATCACTGCAGAGAATACTTATGCGGAAATTCACAAAAAAAACAGACTTTAGAACTGATGAATACTGCTAAGGAGGTGTCATCCTTGTATGTGGAACTACTATAAGAACCCATGGAATATTTGCCGAGTCATAATTTTTTTTTTTTTTTTCAAACCACCACATCGAAGTATATAAAATGTGTAAAATTGTGCGCATCTGTGTTTTACAGTTTAATCCCATTCAATGGAATATTTGACGGAAATTTTAATCTGGGTTTATCATAAATGTTTATGATTATATGCGTGTGCGATTAAGATTCTATTCGTGAATTCGTGATATGGAAAAATGTTTGTATAGAGATATGGGATATCATTAGATATCAAAATTTTACATTTGAAGTTATGTAAGAAGAGTTCTTTTTTTTCTTCTCGGTACTTAAAGGATTTTTGAAACAGATAAATTGTTGGCGTATAAGGAAATAACGCCCAAGGAAATTTATTTGGAAATATCGCCCAAAATAATTTGGAAATATCGCCCAAATTTATATTTTTCCAAATCTTAAGTTGGAAATATTGCCCAAATATTTTCAATGTAAATTGTTTTTGTAAAATTTGGGCGTTATTTCCTCAATTTTTGGCGATATTTCCAAACATTTTTTTTTTAATTTGGGCCTTCTTTCCTAAATTTAAGGCGATATTTCCAAAGTCAAATTTCAATGATATGATAGTCTTAAGAAAATCGCGGCGCTTAAACAGGTATGTATGGGGGGCATGCTGGCCTCCTGCAACCCCACTGCAAACCCCCTGCTTGAGCACATTCTAGGATTTGGGGTAAGTGCGAGGCTAGATGTATGCATTTTTGGGGCATTCTTTCCTTTACAAAAAATATAAAAAATTGGAAATAACGCCCAAAACGAGAAAAAAAACAACAACAATTGTTCAGACTTTTTTTGGGCGATATTTCCAAATCGCCAGTTTTAGCTTTCATTGAAAACGATCATTGAAAATTTTAATTGTCAATTTTGAAGCCTTGAGAAAGGAAAATCAGTGTTTATTTATATGCCACAATGAAGGTTATGACACAATTTTCATAGTTAACCTAAAAAAATTTCCATTTTGGTTCAAGATTTCGCAAAAAATAACTTTCATTTTTTCAATGATTGAACTACCTAACCATTGATCATTGAAAACTTTAATGTTATTGCATGTGAAACGATGGGCCGAAATGGAAAGTTTTTTTTGGATAGAAATAATAATTGAGCCATAAGCTTTATATTGGGATCAAAAAATTAACTTATTTTTCATTCTAGATGCCTCAAAATTAACAATAATTAAAATTTTCAATGATCGTTTTCAATGAAAGCTATAACTGACACCTAAGACGTTATTTCCTTGGGCGTTATTGCCTAACGCCTAAATTGTTGTTTACGATGGAATTAAAAAGTCAGAATATTCATCATCAAAGAAGTGATATCTGAATAAACGTCAACTTAAGATGTGACTTAAGATGTATACCAACCCACGTAAAAATTTTAAAAATCCAAAACGATGACTGGCCTGGATAATACATAATGGTTTGAGATGCAGTTTAAACTTATAAAATAAAAACCTCTGCAGAAGGAAGTATAGGAAAATGTGTAAAATTTTTATGAAAGATAAGCTACAAGCTACGCACTCCGAAGTAGGTACGCAAATAAAGTCCAAATTACGAAAAGTAATTTGTTTTTCATTGCCATCCAAACAACAGTTCTAAAGAAGTTAATTTAAACTCATTAAAACGGATAGGTACTAAAAACATCGATTTTATGCAGAATCATTTGATGGTGTATTTTGTACATTAATTTTGTCTCTAACCCGATATAAATTAGAAGAAAAAACACTATAATAATGATCGAACATGAATATGTACATAAATGAAGAACAAAAATCAAATGTCATCTACAACCGTTATCAAGACTCTATTTACTTTTAATTAAAACTCTTTATCTCAAGCTTCAAGTAGGTACAGCTTGTCCATAAAGACACGTGTCAAATGCTGATAAAATATGCATGACACTTTAATGTCACTGACGATATACATATATGGTCACTTCAAACGTTGTATTTTTGCACAAAGAGTCGTTTATCTACCGAATTCAATTCCACTTTCAAACCCAACTATATGTACGTGTTTTCATATCTGTTTTTATTTACACAACGAAAACTGACCACTTTGCACAAATAAAGGCTTATTGTAACCCACCATCAAATAATAACCCAAACCATTATTAGGTACGAGTATAATATGTACCTATCACCTTTATCAAAGCCCACAGATAGGACACACTCAATATAACGACAATGTCTAAGAATAAAATTAAGTTTCTGCTCAAAGAACAAATACAATATAAGCTTTCGAGATGAACCACTAATTGCATCCTGACAAACAAACACACGACGCGCACTCTTGTTGACCAATGTCAATAGCAATTAGGATTGAAATCCAGCAAATATATTTATGTACGTAGATAAATGTATATGAGTCTATGATGTGTAAATAGAAACAAATATATGTATGCGCATTCATTTTGTAGGTATATTGCCAATAATGTCGGAAGTGTTGGGAAATATCCGGTTTATATATCGAACGAAGGCAGGTCAAGAGCTGCTTAAGACCAAAGACGTGTTAACATCATTAGGATGCGATACACCATGAATATTATCCTTTCTTAGTCTTGCAAATATTTGCTTTCTATTTTGTCCTTTCCAAACAGATATACCTACACCAACTAATTTTCAAAACTACATACCTATATATCTATACCTATTTAACTATACAGAACCATCCCAGTCATATCGAATGTTAAATAGCAAAGTCACTTAGGAGAAAGCTAATTTTGTCGTTGAACACCTTCCCATTTCATGTCAGACTATAGATGCAAAGTTTCTCCAAGGAATTGTCAGCTCATTCGTTTATGCTCTGTCTAAAACATTATAATTACGAATCTAAAATTTGATATCACTCGTTCTATTTATAAGTAAAAACGAATCTAAGATCGAATTTTACCCCCAAAAGTCTTAATAGCAAGGCTTAACGAGAAGGAAACAAGTTATATCGCCTTTGGATCTTTATTTATATATAGAATGTGTGCTCAAGAGTACTACCGAACGCTGCCGCCATTGCTGACACTGTCGCCGTTGTCGCATTATATATCCTGAACCTTCATCAAGTGAAAAACTTCTTTCGAACACAGTGACACATAAGAAAACTTTAAGGAAAAAGCTGTACTCATCTTACATATATATTTTATATACATATGTATATGTAATGTAGGTACAGTTTATAAACGCCAAACACCGGAAATGGAGTTGGGGAAAGTGGCTGAGAGTGAAATTCATCGAATTACACGGTTGTCTTAACGCTTGGTCGGTTGCACAAGAAAATTAATTGTTGAGTAATTGAAATTTTATTTATATTAGTTTCCTTTCCGGCTTTTGTCGTCTTATAAGCTTCACTGGATTTGTATATATTTTCCTGTTTACATTCTGTTTACTTTACTTTACTTTTCTTATTTTTATTGTGATTTCTTTAAAAACTTTTCTATTTATAAAGGAAAGAGATTTGAGGTGGTGCTGGAACGGCTTTTTGTATATTGTCAACTTTGGTGTGAGTAATTTCGCGGTTAAATAAAACTTTCTTTCATCTTTTTTTTTCGGGGAAATGGTAAATAGGTAGGTATCTGATGATAGAAATATTTTTTCGATGATTGTAAATCGGAGGGTTTCAGAAGCGAGAAGTCAATAACAGAAAAAGATGTGAAGTCAATTTGCTTTTTAAAATTTTATTTACTTATTAAATTCTTATTTGCTTTTCTTTCAATTTGGACTTGAAGGTTGTTGCGGATGTCTGTGTCATCAGAGCATGCAGATTATTTAATAAAAGGTTTTCCGATCCATGGCTATTTGCTTATTTTTAAGGCTCATCCTAATAAAAAACAGATCCGTGATTTTCGTCGGATTTTCTAGTGTCTTAATTTGTCCAGCTTATTTTCTGAGAAAAAAAAGTCGAATAAAATACAAAACCTGCGTAGCATGAATTTCTATTTTACTTACATCTAAGATTCACAGTTGAGTTACAATTTCATGGTTTTGAAGTAGCGCACACTCAACAGCATCTGGTACCTGAAATTGACTCTTCATTTGATTTAATAAGTGAATTAAAGATGAGGTTGACTATATTATCGAAGCCAAAGAAGAATTACTTAAAACTATATAGTATCGCTTTTGGTTGAAATTCGACATCTATTTTTACACGCATGTACAATTTACATATGTCGACCGATTCACATACTCTCTTCTGATGGCACTTCTAATTATTATTACAGCTTTCAAATGGTATATTTTTTATTGGATGGGTGTTCGGTTTAAGTATAGTAAAAAGGATCTACAAGAAAATGCTTAACGTATTAATATATAGATGAACAATCACAAGGCAGCAGGAGTTAATATGTGTTCTCCCAATTGTTTTCAATAAATGTGCTATAGTGCCTTAACTGTTCCATTTATTGTAATTTCCAACAGTTCTCTCTATACGAAGTTATTTTTTTTGGATGTATAGAAATTTCATCCCATCTTATGCCACTTTAAAAAATAACAGAAATGTTTTTCACTGGTACTGCCTCTTGCGATGAATTGACAAATCCTCCAAGTGTACCTCATTGTCTAGACGAACCCACCAAATTTAATAAAAAAAAAAAAACAAAAAACAATTTGTTTATGAGTTTTTTTGGGTTTAAATAGAATAGAACAAGATATTTCAGCCTAACTATTTGTTAAAACATATGTAAAATTGCAGATGCAACTTTTTGTGATGTTTGAGATAATGTATAATTTGTTTAAAAAATTATATTTCCTGGTCCTATAACATTTTGGTCTTAAAAGTGAATTTTAGAGTTATTTCCTTTCTCAATAGAGCTGAGAACGTAAAATTTGTTCTTATTTCAATAAGAATACGTTTTATTGTTATCTTGATCCGCCCATTTTATGCCCCTTTTTATATCAATGGCGATTGTTTAAAAACTGAACTTACAATCTTGTAAACAAATAACTGATTGTTATAATATTGAACATTCAGTTTTTATAATCCGCCCATTTTTCACGCCCTTTTTTGAACAAATTCCTCTTAAACAAAAAGAGTTTTTGAAACTAAAAAAATGTAAATAGGAATAAACGTTGAAAAAAAAAGAAAATTATAATCCTTAATCCTTTTTGTTTGTTGAAACCTTCATGACAAAACCAATATTAAATGTTGAAAATGATGATGCAAAGATTTTTTTTCTGAAAATTAAAATCTATAATTATTTTTATAAAAGACGTATTATGCATTATGTATACTTTATTTTATATTATAAAAAACGAAATTAAAAAAAAAAATATCTATTAAAATTTTGGTCCTTTTACTTTTTTCCTACACTGTTTCACATAAAATTAGTCACTTAAACAGTCTATATTAAGAGTCTAATGAAAAAAATACTGTTTAAATACTTGTAAAAAACATCAAAAATTGGTTCGTTAATTTTATGCTCCCACTGTGATGAAAAATTTTATTTTGGAAAACCCTGACAATAATTAAATAGCTACAGACTCTTTTTTTTACAGAAATCCTAAAAATTTACCTGTTTTTTAAATTTTGCTTTGATTCCTTTCACGGTTATTTCTTTTTTTTTTTAAGAAAATCTTACTTCAGCTTAAGATTTAAAAAACACCATGTGAAGAATTTTTTTTTTAATTTTTATTTGTATATCCTTGAAAATTTCCTCTAAGAAGAAAAAAAAATTGCAGCGATATCTTCATGCATTCGAAAGTTATGATTTTTGCAACAAAAAAAATAATTTTGGACCAGAGTATGGCGCAAGTCATATCACCTAAGGTCCAGAAGAGTAAAGCTGCGTAGTGCCAGCACATCTTTCAATGCAAGCTGGATATTGAAGGTTTTAATGAAACAATATCAACTTAAGTGTTATACCACGAAATTTATTGACTGAAATGACCACTGTTTCACAGAAACGCATTATAGACTCCCTAAAAGTGGAATGAAAAAAAAAAAAACATTTTTAGTCAAATTTTATTTTTTCAGAACTTTGGACTAAAACGACTAGAAATATGCAGTTTTTGTAAAAACAGAGGTAATGAGTGCTTTAAACCTTCAATATTCATATGATGGTGCGGTGGGAAGAGCTTTACAGACTTTAACTGCGAATTTGTTGTCATATACAAAACCCCATTTATTTTGAAAAATGTTTTCTTTTTAAATAAATGGAGTTCTGGACGTTACTGGATATGATTCAGCTTATACCTAACGAACTGAATGGTGCTTTGTTTAAGACAGACCTCCGCACCCTTAGAATGAAAGTGACCTAACTCATAATCCCTATAACTTCTGACTTTGTAATAAACTGACCTTAAAAATTGTACTCTAAAACCAGATGGTGAGAAAGATACTGAACTATGAGTAAGAAAGGCCCATTAGAGGGATACATATACATTTAAACCTTCTCAAAACACTATACTTTTCTGAAGACTTTCTTGCTCATTTCCCACAAATTGTAATTTTTTAGATAGGTCACTTTCATTCTAAGGGTGCGTTATGTCCATCAACATTTTCTAAGGTATAATCTCAGGAATGCGGCTGGAAACTTGAATTAACAAAAACATTAAAATAAATGAAAATATTTTTAAAATTTTTCATTTTGTTCTACTGTTTAGAGTTTATAACGAAGATCTTAAGTTTTCAACAATTTTTTTTAAATTAAGCGTTTCTCCCAATTCTAACACAATAATTATTAACTACAAATGAAAGGATTCTGTTTTCTGTCTAATCACCTTCACCATTAAAATCTATTTGTTCTGCGTTGTTAAAGCTTAACATCGAAGAACATCGGAGCATTTTGTACATAAGAATATATAGTGTTGCTTCCCTGAAGCCCGATAAAAGTTAAAAACTTTTCTTATCTTAACATTTAATTAGCTTCATTCGAGCGTATTTTCGCGAACACGATTATAAAAGTCGAAAAACTTTTCATACTACTCCATTTCTGATGAAACTTTTGTGTAAACTCTCTCCTGTTGATGATGGCAAAATGTATATAGGTACAAGTCAATGATGGCAAAACTTAAATTGAATAGGTGAGAGAAAACTATGAATGGAATTAGCTTTGGGAAATTTTTTCATTAGAACTAAAATTAAATTGTTTTGTTATTGCTTCTTGAGAAAAAATAAAATAAAAAAAACTTTGGCCCAAACATTATTTTCTATGTAATAATCTCAGAAAATGTTTTCTTCGTCGCCATCGTTTTTGTTTTCTTTCAAAATTAAGTGTTTTTTTCCTACTGAAAATCCTTGATCCGCATGGCCAATATAGAATAGCCACCCCCTATAAATTAAGTTACAACCAACATTAACATGAGACTGAAGTATAGATTTAGTGTTGTTCGCTCTTGAGTAATATAAATCTTACGTGCTTCACATTCAGCAAATCCTATTATCTGGAAAAAAGATATAAAACCCCATCAAGATGCAATGGTCAATAACTTGAAGACATCAGCTATATAGCAACAGCCCCTTCTGTGCAAAGCTTCTTATATGTATATTGGGAGAAAGCAAATAATAAAATCGATGATGATGTCCAGTCAGTGATTTCAGTGCGAAATGATGACGTTGATATAGGTTTGACATACGGTCAAATTGATGGATCATAAATAACTTATGAACGACCCCAAGACACGGGCTTAAGCTTTTTGCGACACCCATCATCGTCCAGCGCCATACTCTATATATGCGAAGTGCAATGTTCAGGATTTTATCACATTTGATGATGTGTCGTAAAACTATGGACTTGGAAGTAATGTTCGGGCTCAATGAAGTGTCTATTAATCTTGGCAGGATTTCGAGAGCATGCCTTGAACTAATTTATGCATTTTCATCAATTAGTAGTGCCCTGATGTGCTATGTATAGAAATACCTATATATAATGATAATGAACATTTATAATCTCAGGAAGTAATTAAAATGTCTCCCCCGCAGCAAATACCCACTTCACCATCGCATAAAGAGGGAAATTCTAATTTAAATTAATATTCCTTCATCGTTATAACACAATGCTCCCTCTTGTTGTTTTTGTTGGGTAAAATGAAATGCATCCCTTCGTATATATATAAAAGCATCGCAGGGATCTCGTAAATTCAAGGTAAAGCGTCATCAACTAACAAAAGTAATGACATTTTTTACTGCCCTTCATCATAAAAGTTGGATACAATGCTTATATAAGAAAAGCAAATGACTGTTCGTTTTTTTTTTTTTTTTTTTTTTGTTCATTTGTTTCAAAGGACGAATGGACTCATATAATATTCCATTTCATTGTAGGAATGGAGCTTAAAATATTGGAATCTCTTGGGATGTTTTCTTAAGACTTGGGGTGTTAGAGAAGTCAACGCAGAAGAATTAAGGCGTTTTTGAGAACAGAGGTGGTATTAAAATAATAATTGTAATTTTCAAGAATGATTTAATAATATTAAATAATATTAAAAATTCAGTTTTACTATTAGATCACTAAATTTAAGGGCAAAATGAGTTCTAAAGTTTTGAAGTTTACCAAAAGGCAAACATTTAGCGAGAGGAGCCAACATAGCAAAATACATATCGACGGTTATAGTACAGATTCTCGTAAGTCGTTTTTGCGTGTTTTGTAGAATCTATGGCGATCTATGCCTTTTTTTGTAAAATGTTCAGAACAACATTGTTACGCTGAAATTACCAAAGGGTGGCTCTGATTCTTCAGATTTTTTTTTTAATTTGTTTACTTATGCCTGTCCTGCATTTTAACCGTCGGCGTCGATATCTCATTTTGTTCCTGTTCTCTTAGCTTAATTTTAACACGGAAGTCAAAGACAACTTTTTGTACTTTTCTAAGTTCCGCTTTAAACAAAGACAACTTGCCCATAGCTGGCTTCTTTGAGATGTCCCTGGTGCTTCCAAACCTGGTGGAGATATCAAAAGTATAGAGTGTATGCTTCCAACAAGAATGATAAATGAGTTGAGAGCCAGTCATTGCTTAACTATGGGTGATTTTTTAGCTGGTTTGGTTTTGGCAACACTGGTTTTGACAGCTGACGTGTGTTTAGTACCTTGTGTCACTGTCAAACAGCTTCAGTTTGGTTTGCAATTTAACCATGGATCGTCTTACAAATGAACAACGCTTGCAAATTATTGAATTTTACTATCAAAATTCGTGCTCGCTTTTTTATCGAAAAATTGTGTTCAGCGATGAGGCTCATTTTTGGTTGAATGGGTACGTAAATAAGCACAATTGCCGCATTTGGAGTGAAGATCAGCCAGAAGCATTGCAACAGCTACCAATGCATCCCGAAAAAGCCACTGTTTGGTGCGGTTTATGGGCCGGCGGCATTATTGGGCCATATTTCTTCAAAGATGATGCGAATCGCAGCGTTACTGTCAATGGTGAACGCTACCGAGCGATGATAACAAACTTTTTTTTGCCCGAAATGGAAATTCTTGACTTGCATGATATGTGGTTTCAACAAGACGGTGCCACATGCCACACAGCACGCGAAACAATGGCGCAATTGCGAGGCGAGTTTGGTGAACAGTTAATTTCACGTTTCGGGCCGGTCAATTGGCCGCCTAGATCGTGCGATTTGACACCATTAGACTATTTTTTGTGGGGGTATGTCAAGGCTAATGTCTATAGGGACAAGCCCGCTTCGATTGACGCACTGGAAGCCAACATCCATGCATTCATTCGTGAGATACCGGCCGATATGTGTGAAAGAGTATGCCAAAATTGGACTCAGCGGATGGGCTACCTGAGACGCAGCCGCGGTCAACATTTGCATGAAATTATCTTTAAACATTAAATTGCAAGGTTCAAACTATCGATTCAAATAAATATTTCACTCATTTTTTTGAATTTTGTGTGTTTTTTTTTTAAAAAAAGTTCTAAACCTCTTAAAAAATCACATCTTTCACAACACTCTCCGCCATATTCTGCACGTGCCTGGTTTTGATAAGAAAAATTAGAATAATTATTTTTATTGATTATTGTTAAAATTTGATAAATTGTTAGTATTTTTAACTACTTTTTTGTTAGTATTTAGCCTTTTAAAATTTGATGTAACAGCATCCACTTGACTCCCGTTTGATGATAATGTGTTGATTGTTTGTTTTGTACGTCTTCCAGTCTGTGTTTGTCTAGCTCGAAGAAACGGCATTTTTTTTATTGTATCATCCAAACTAATGTTTCCCACGCCTAGCAGTTTCTCTTCTCTTGACAGGTTTTAGATTTTATACCAAATATGATACGGTCACGAATAGCTTTATTCAACTCAATTGATGAAAATTCACACGATGCTGATAGATGTTTTATATCAGTTAAAAAATGATCAAAACTTTCATCTTCTCTTTGAGTGCGGCTATAGAATTTATATCTCTCATACACCTCATCTTTTTTCGGGTTACAGTATGTTTCAATTTCATCTAGAATTTTTTCTAGGGTTGCATTTTCTTCTTTGCTGATGGCCAGCGTATTATAAACTTCCAGCGCATCTTCGCCAATGATATTAAGCAGTATTGCTACTTTCACTTGTTCTTCCTTTTTATTACTTTCAGAAGCAAGCATAAAAATTTCAAACCTTTGTTTGAACTTCTTAAAGTGTTCAGATAAATTTCCATCCATTAATAATGGAGCAGGTGGTTTAAATTCCATTTTCCACACGCGTTGCTTTGTCTCACTTAGCTCACTTGAGGGTTTAATCAAAAAATTGCTTCCAGATAAAGAAACAACTGTATTTTTTATGTCAACTTCTATTTTCTTGCACTCGACGTCACTTAATTCTGATTCTGAGCCGAGCTTATTGTAACCACTGTTTTAATTTGTGTGTTCATATTTTTCCAAAATAATAAATCTTTAGCTCTTAATTTAGTTTTGTTTATTACTAAATGACCATCATGCAATATATTCAAGTATTCATGCTGCAGATTCCAGATTCCCGAATAAATATCTGGACCACCCAGTGCAGTCCAGAAAAAAAAATTGTTTATGACTATCTGACATCCCTAATGATCTTTATACAGCTGTATTGAAATATTATTGAATTTCCTCAACAAAAAAAAAATAAATAAAAAATACATGAATATCCTTGCAGAAATTTTCGTAAACTCTAACCATCAGTAAAGTTTTACAAAATTATATCAAAAACCGCTTGCATAATTTCTATACAAAAAGAAAAATAATATCAAATTAACTCAAATCCGATATTTAAAATTCCACAGGATTAAAAGTTAATTAAGAACGAAGCAAAAACCAAATGAGAAGACTTAAAAGAAAAAAAGAAACAGAAATAAACAACAATTTCCTAATTACTATGCTGCGTTCCGTTTGCTCTGGGGTTCTGTTCTATATTATAATAGTATTAGTGCAGTTGGAATCTTTTTGTCGGAAAAGCGGAGTATAAAGTCCTGCATTATTTAAACGCGTACTTTTAATTAGAGCATCGCATAAGAAATTTTTAAAATAAAAAAAAAAATAAAACAAAAATACCCAAACAAACACTGTTGAAACGCAACCATAATGAGAAAAAGGACAATAATTATAGACAGAGAGCTTATGCACTCTTACAAATTACATCTTCAACATCAAAGAAGGGCAAACGGAAACGGCATTAACAAACATACGTATACAAATATAAATAAATATACAATGCAAAAAAATGTTGGATAACAATAAACAGAAAGAAATGTGATGCTGTTTCTCTCATTTTTGGAAGAGAATGCTTAATATCCTTTTTAACATTGAAAATAACAACGAGAAAAATAAAATGAAAACGGAAAAAAAGGAAGATGATGGCAAGGACGATGATGATGAGGATGATGACGACGGCTCATTTGCTTTTAATTCTTTGATTATTTTTTTTTTTTCTTTTGTTTAATTCTTCTTTATATTTTTATCTGAAAGAATATTTTTCATCCCATTGCCCTTGATGATGTGGTCCAAAGAAACAAAGTGTGAGAGTGGGTGGAAATCCACAAAAACCATAATCAACCCTTTTTTTCGATTGCAGATTTTTGGGCGGTTTTGTGTTTTTTTTTTGTCGTTTGTTGATTTTTTTTTCGAAACTCATAGTGAAAGGGTCTTATAATCAAAGATTAACCGTTTCAAGTAGACAAATAATTTGCAGGGTTAAAATGGGTGGAAATCTGGTGATAAATGAAAATAATTATTTAGAAGAAGATGAGGTTTTTGTTTGTTTCTTTTTTTTTTTTTTTAAATCTAGAATTATCAGATACAAAACTTAAATACAAAAAAACGTAAGAGAATTCTATTTAATGCCTTCAAAGTATCTTAAATTCTTACCTTAATAGTAAAAACGTAAAAACGTTTAAAAATGTTAAAATTTATGATAAATTCCGTGCGAAGGCGAGGGGGGACAGCTAGTTCTTTATGAAACTTCGTTTAAATTTTTTATTTGTACGATTATTAGAAAAATTTTAGGTATATGTAATATGTTACTGGAAAAATCCGACATGCAGAAAATTCCAGAATTTACTCGTAAACCTTTGAATTTTTTCAGTAACATTTGTAAAAGTCTGAAATTTTTCAGTTTTCATAATTATTTCAGAAGAACGATGAAAATACGTACCTATATATGTTCTGTAACTCTCACATCGATATACAAATTTTAAACGAAGTTTTCTAGAGAACTAGCTGACCCAACCCGCCTTCACACGGAATTTTAAAACATTTTAAAAATTGAAAAATAGATATAAAGGGTGTTTTTTTTTAGACGTCTGGTTTTCAATCTGGCAATACTTTTTTCGGAGTAGGTTTTTTTGACAGCTGTTACCTGATTTATGATCAGGTTGGTTTATCATTTCATAATGAATAGACTTACTCCTGAACAACGTTTGCAAATCGTGCAAATTTATTACCAAAATAATGGCGCTGCGTCCAATATTCGGTCGACATAATCGCCCAGCAGAGTAATTCGAGCAACCATGGATCGGTTTCGCAATACGTTTACTCTAGTGGATAAATTACAAAATATGTGCTGAATGCAACCTGAAAACTCGTGTTGAAAACCATCAGCGATTAACAGAGTAGCTGACAATAAACGCGGATTTTCATAATCCTTTTTGAGAAAGATAATGATATTTTAGCAAAATGAAGTAAGGCCCCAAAATGTTGTTCAAAATTAAATGAAATTAAACCCCAAAATCAATGTTGGGGTCTTATTTCATTGGGACTTTATTTCATTATGAAATTAAGGCCCCATAACAAAAAAAATAATAAATAATGCTACAAAAAATTCAATAACACCCCAAAATTTTAAATGTTTCGTTTTCATTGATTTCATTTTTTCTTTGGGGCCTATAATTTCGCGGAACCGAATTTTTTGGCACGCTCCAATGATTTATATACACAAATGTAGCAGTTTAAGAGCTTAACGCCATCTGTTGGTGATCTCATTTCCGTTAGGGACAAAACGAGTCAATTCCGCAGTTTTTGCCATTCCTTAGAATCAATATTCATGTCCTATGTTACCTACCCTTTTGTCGAGAAAAGATAGCCGCCGCACCGTTTTCAAATTCTGTAAATTATTTATTTTTCAATTTTAAGTTTTTTTTATAAAATTGTCACCCCACCCACGCCCTAATAAAATCGTGGTAAATTTTGTGAAGCTTTTTTTTTAAAGTTCGACCAGATTTTTCATATTAATTTAGGAATAATTATGAAAAACGTATAGAATTTTCAAAAGAGAAATGTTAATTTTTTAAATAAAATTTCAAAATCCGTTATGAAAATTGAAAAAAAAAATGAATAAGCTTTTTTAACATTCGAGAAAACATTTTATTTTTCTCAAAAATACGCACACAACTTTAAAAAAAATTGAGTAGGTAATTAAAAAAAGAGACTACCATTTTATAAAAAAAAACACGCGAAAATAGTTTTAAATGGTACCCCCATAGAAAAATCTGTTTGAAACGGTTCAACTGAATTTGTTCAAGTTTTAATGGAGAATGCTCCAAAAAGTTTTAATAGTGAATTGTATATCCCAAAATTTACAAATTGTTTTTTTTTTTTGATTTTTAAAAAAGTTTCAAAGTTTTAAATATAAATTGTATACCAAAATTTTCAATTTTTTTTTTTTTTATTTCTAAAAAAAATTTCAAAATTTATTTTTGAGGACATAATTCCAAAACGACTTAATTGATTTTTATTAAACTTAGCAAGTTAGCACCCAGCAATTTTTTAATATTATCTTGCAGAATTTAAATAAAAATTATTCCTATAACTAACAATAACGGTTCTCCCTACGAGTGTTTAAAAACCGGTAAGGAAATTCGATATTTCAAAATGGATTGATGATCATGATCAAAATTAAATTTTTATTAAATCAGCATTAATAAATGTAAAAAAGTTCCGAATGTACCAATTTTTTTCCAAAAAATATTTACTAAATTGGTATACATAAAAAATTATTTTTTTTAAAAACCGCTCCAGAGCGTGCATTTTATTTTATTAGTTTTCAACTGCAGAATGCATCATTTGGTGCTCTTAAATACTTATTTACTTAATTTTAGTTATTTAAAAAAAAATTACTTGCTCCGCCCGTTTGGATGAAAATCGTTTCAGAAAACTTACTCAGTAAATTATAAAAATAAATTTTAAACGATTTTTTTTTGTATTCTTTGAATTAACTAGGAAGGCGGGAACCTATCATTTCACGAAAGTACTTTCGCGTATTTTAATACCGACGCACACTTTTTATTATGTGACAGTTAGTTGTTTTGCATGATTTTCTGACTGTTTATTTCCGTTTTGTTATTTCCTCATTTCGTTATCTGGCCGTTTTGTCATAGCAATTCGTATTGTTATCTCGCCACTTATTAATGAATAAATGAATAATATATTTATTTTATCATTTAATTAATTTTAATATCACGTATGAGAAATATTGACAAATCTCCAAATTAGGAGTAAAAAAAGAGAGAAATTTATTTTGTAATCAAATAACTGAATAAAATTTGGGGGGTTAACTTTGCAAGTTTTCTTTTTATTACTCACAATTCGAATGCTTTGAAAACTTGACCAGTGAACCCTCTAAATTTTAGTCAGTAATGATTACATAATTAATTTCTATCGAAGGACTACTTTCGGAAGACCATTGATTAGGAAATTCAATTACCTATTCTTAAAATATACTTGAAATGGAACCTTAGAGTAAATTACCGAAGAAGTAGAAAGCCCGTTTTGATATTACCTATGAATCACGTATGTTGGGTGTGTTCTTTGGTAACCTATACTAAGAAAAACTCTTTGTAGCTTTTCCATTTCTTCGTACTCATTGTAACTTCATAAATTTTTGTAATTTTATATAATTTTTCAAACTGTACCTATTTCTTATACCAACATTTTTAAGAATCTTATTTTTTAATTAAAAGGTCTTTTAAAAGAAAAAGGTTTTCGTTGGTGTTAAAATTTGTCAAGCTCCTAGTTTTTGGTCGGAAAATTAATTTAAAATATTACCTTGATAAAAAATCCATTTGAAAACCTTCATATAAAATGTAACCTTTATTGTATTTATAAAAATGCATTATCATCACAACCAAACACATTACCTATTTAAGTATATAAAATCCCAACACACACATTCCATTAAAATATTCACTATATTATGCATCCTTGTGCGTATGTTCGACATCAGTTTTCTTGTTTATAGTTAGCCATAACTACAAATTATACTAAAGCCTAATGACAGCGATATACCAAAACGGAAATACCACATATCGTTCGTTGTGCTGTGCAGTGTAAAAGCACATTTGCATGCAGTCTCTTTAATATGTCAGTTACGGAATCCCCTATCAGCTTCCATACCACTGACATTTATTCGATATTACTACACGACGAACGGTGTTGTACAAAAATGAAATGAAATGATTATGTATATATTTCAATTCTAGCCGCCTCCAAATTGTTTGCAAAACAAATAAAATTGTCATAAAACCAAACGACCTTTTTGGGTGAAAAACACATTGACACTGTCACTGTCAGACACACATCACATCATAATAATCGTCCGGGAAAAATGTTTGGCATTAGGTGAGTTTTTGAATACGTAACACTAAAAGACTTTACCAACCGTTGACTGTTATGTTGGTATTTGTAGTGTAGTGTGTCTTCCTATGATTTTCACATATATGAATATAATTATAATTCTATATTGCAGGGCCTGGAAAAGGACCCACAAGCACACCCTGCTGAGTGCGAATTTTATATTTGTATGAAAATCAAATTGCACAAAAATATCCGTTGATCTTTTTTTTCTCCTTTGCTAAGGAGGGACTTCCACTTCCCTTTCCGCTTTGAGTTTGATGACTATACGAATAGAACGGAGATGATGTGCATCAATCCGCGTCACAATCGTAGAATCTATATAGGAAATACTTTTCGCACTCTCTCTCTCTCTCTCTCTCTCTCTTTCTTCATCTTTGTGATTCTGATGTGCCAGAACTGATGAGTTTGATGCGTTTGACATACGCTCACATTGATTGCCCATAAATTACGAATTTATGATGACAGAAATAGTCGTTGCGTAATGCGCCGCGGCAAAGATCTCTGCAAAAAGGACACACACATAAAGCCGACTGGGTGGATTCGACTATACGAATGTTAAAGCCCGATAGGATGGATATAATATTCTTTTCATTCAAACATTTACTCATAAAATTTCTAAAATATGTGAATGCGATGAATGCTGAAATTAATGGGCCAGTACGGATTGGATTGGGATATTCTTTTGGTTTAAGCGAAAAAAATAAAATAAAATAAAACTCTTTTGACATTTCATAAAAACTGAGTGGAAATATGTGTAAAAGAGGGACGATGCATTTTGAATACTCCTAATTGCAGTTTATATTTAAGTGATGAGCATTTTTAATGAAGTTAAATAGTAGACATTGATTGATAATTATTGTTTTAGAAACTCATTAATACCATAGTTAGTTTACAAACGATATAATGGATGATACATAAAAGACATACAAGGATTTTCTTAATTAAGTTATACTGTTTTCCTTAATTTTGTAGGACTAACAAAGTATTTTTAATGAAAATGAAAAATCATCAGTACATAGTTTGTGAATCTTAAACTTAAGGTAACTTTGGTTCGAAAATTAGGGAACCAAAACTTTTCTTCGTAGACGTAATCTTTTCTTTTGCGACAATTTTGTATATAAATAGAAAAAAACATACAAAATAAAAAATTCTGCATACTTCATAGCTGACCAAAAACTGAAATTAAATTTTAACGTACATAATATATGTAAAGGGTCTTCCAATAGGGCATCCTGAACTTTAACAGTTGATAGCGGCCATATTATTGAAGCTACATCTGTCAAATTCGGTGTCATTTATTCAGTCTGTTTTGACAAATCACCCTGGACTATAGCGGTCCAAAAACATGTGTAAATGATAAAATTGTTTTATGAAAATTGGTGTTTTGCTCGGGCAACGTTTTGTGGCCTTCGCCCATTTTATATTCGCCATAATCGTTCTACCGAGATGACTATTCACAGTGTGGTGGATAAATTTGAGTCCACTGGTTCAACACCATTCGTAAATCGACGAATCGCAAGATCTGCCGAAAACATCGCTGCTGTCCGGAGAATCCGAGGCAGTCGACTTCGCGTCGCTCACATAAACTCGGTCTTTCGCAGACCACAACTTTGTTTCTTGACTTGGGCCTGCACCCGTATAAAATTCAACTGACCCAGGAGCTAAAGTTAAACGAACATAGGGAATGACATGTGTTCGCTGAATAGGCTCATAAGCTATAATATTCATCGAAAAATCATCCAAAGTATCCCGAAAAAGTCCGCTATAGGTACGATGACCATCCGTTCATTATAATAATGAACAGTTCAGTATCTGAAGACAATGTTCATTATATATTATTTGTTGAACAAAAACACATTAATGTTCAGTATTTCAGAAGTTGTTCATTATTTGTTCTGTATTTAGTACAAATTCCTAAAAACAATAACATAAATATTAAAGCAAAATTCAATTGCAAATAAAATATAAAATGAAGATGCTTACATACCCTAACCGCTTGAAAGAACGAACAAGACATCTAGTAAAATTTTATTTTGTCACATGCTCCTGCAGAAAGAGTTTTTTCTATGGTGCAGTGCAATAAGACCTGCGGAAATAAAGCCCATTTGTCATATTTCCCAAAAAAAATTTGAAAATTACATCTGCGGGCTTTTTTCCTTTTTGGAGTGGCAATAAGACCCACCACAAAAATGCATCTAAACCCGCTGTAGTTTTTGCCTTTCTGAATTAGCATTTAGACCCACACTTAAAGTACCTATTCATACTTTGTTATAAAATATTTTTAAATTAATCATTTTAAAACGACAAAATTTGTGACATTGTCAATAGTTTTATAGATACCTTAGATGGCCCGCAGGTTCATAAAAACATCAAAATCCGTAAAAATGAGGTATGTTAATTTGGATTTATTTATCTTTTTTGTTTTAAAGTTATTTTGTTTTAAAATTAAAGTTTTATGCAAACAGACTGAATTTTTGATTTCTGTTCCTTCATTTTTATGCAGAAATTTTTTTTTTTTTATTAAATGGAATAATTTAAAATTGAATTGACTTTAGTTCCTTTTTTCACTTGTTCATTATTTGAAATTCTAAAATATGGTCACCGTAGCTATAGGTCGATGATTACCAACTTCTTTTGGCCTGAATTGGATTATATGGATACCAACGACATGTGGTTTCAACAGGATGGCGCTACGTGCCACACAACTCACTCTACATTGAAATTCTGTACGATCGATTCGAGGGCATGGTCATCTCACGTGTAGGTGATGTGAACAGGCCACAGAGATTGTGCGATTTGACCCGGTTAGGCTCTTTCTTGTAGGGTTCTCTAAAGTCGCAGGTCCATGCGAATAAGAAAAAAACCACAGCTGCCCTCAAAGCCAACATAACCCATGCCATCGTCAAATTCAGCCTGATTTATGCGCCAAAGTCATAGAAATTTGGATGCGTGCCAACCAGAGAAGCTGAGGCGGATATTGATAGGCCTTTCAAACGAATACAAAATTTCGATGATATCTCACACACAATTTGTTTTATGTTAAATGAAGGTTTTTTCCGTAGTTTTTCTTCAATTCCCTTATCCATAATCCATCTACATTACCATACAAAATTTTTATTTTTCAGTTATAAGATATAAACTTAAATATCATATCTCTCTGGAAGTTGTGATGACGCTTTATTCTACGAAAATATATATCTATCTATCTGTCAATTTGTTCGATTTAAATTTAAAGATAGGAAGCGCTTAATGAAAAACCCTGTAATTCATATCTTTAGGCATACAAATAAATAAATAACGAAATTTGGTGGTGGCAAAGCTCCAGCTAACAAACTCTCCACAGCTAAGCTCTTGAAGTGTCAAAAAACCTTCCATAAGATTCTTTTATATCCCATTGCTATACTTAAATATTATTGTCTAGTTATGAAACTTAAATAGGTCTCATAGCATTTTTATTTTAAGAGCTGGACACTTTTCTCTGTTTTTCTCTCTTCAAAATACTTAAATCTTATAGCTAAATCAATTTTTCTTCTTGGAATAGGATTATATAAACTTACAGTCTTATAAGAATCCTTTTGTGAAAATTCAGCTCTAAACAGATGTTCGTTATCTTTATAATCCCATAACAACACTTATATAAGAGTTTTAGTGTTTGTATACTTATAACTAGGCCATTTAACGCTTTTAATAGTGTTATAACAATCTAGTAGTATTCTTCAAGATTACTTTTAGCTCTCTTACTATAGTCTAATTAAACTCTTGAAGCATCTTATGAGAGGCAAAATGTTACTTGCGGAACTAGAGGCTATAGTGAATTGTAGAAATGGAGGGGACCTACAATTTTCTGCAGAATCCGAATCAGTGGCTAAGATGAGAGGTACTGTTTTATGACTCTTGGAGATCTGTCATTATCTCGGAAGAGACGTAACATGTGTCTAAAAAAGGGAGAGACATTTCCTTGGGTGACATGATCCTCCGGGATGACAGTCTAACGTGCACTTAACATTATGCTTCGTTACTGTTTTCATACAAAGTGTAAATTATATTAAAAAAAACATTGAAACAAAGTCGCGGTTTCGGTTTTTAGAATGTATTGCAAAATTATTGTTGATGACATTTTTCTCTTTTTTATTACAGGAATACATTTTTGGCAACTCATGCGGTGCTCAACATGCAAACTTAAATTTAAAATTTTTCTTTTGCATCCAAAAGCCTCCTGTTCTCCACATAAAAAAAAGAAAGCTCTCCTTCACGTAAGGATAGACAAAAAAAATCCTTGTAATTTTCGTATTCGAATTGTAAAAGGACAGAAGTACTTAGCCACAGGCACTTTACGACCTCGAGAGCTTGGCTATAGGTAGTATCTACCTTAGTAGTAATAACTTGCCTTGCATATTATAACACCACTACCACCAGCGACAGAGTATAAAATTTCAATGTTTATCTGCCATAAAACCCACCATCATGACGTTCTCGACGACAACACATACACACAATATACAGTTTACATTTCTGAATTCAGAACATCAAAACACTCCGTAACTCTCTGACCACTTCTTTGTGTCTATTAAAACTGAAACTGGCCAAACTCACCATTGCTGATAACGAGTGACGGTGATTTGCATACATGCCATTGATGTCCTTGTCCTGATGTTGCTGCTGTAAAGAGGACCTAGCTTGTCGAGTCCATATCTTTTACCAACCATATACAGAGTTCCCATTTCCCAAACGAAAAAACATCATCAATGACCGGCAATTATGTTTCGTTCCGAACATTAAAGTGCAGCCATTTCGGAGAGTTGAAATAGCCCCGGAACGCAAATTAAATTAAAAAACATTAAACCAAGCTGAGGCTGTTTGTTCTGTTTCCCAGTGTTTCGGGTTATTATATGTTTATCCCGGAATGGTTTTTGAGCACTTTCCAAAAATGATGTTTAACCAATATACAAAACCATGCAGCATACAATGTATAGTGTGGTGATTGGACTGGGCTACCACACTATGGAAAGCTGTAAGCAAAATGTATCTGATGTGATGGTGTCCTTTTATGTTGTTACATTTTATTTTATTTGTTGCTATATTTGCCAAAAACCCATGCAACAATTTTATAAGGACGTTGATGCTTGAGAGTCGAAAACATTATCATCATCAAGTAAGTATGCATGTACATAGGTAGGATGTTCTCCTCCAGGATGTGAGAGTAGGTATTGTTTAAAATAATTCAGACTATCATTAAGCGGTTGGTTAGCAGTACTTATTGAGCTTGTCATGCACTTCATGCCAATCTGCCGGAGAAAATGGGAATATGGTTCATGCATCCGAGTCCAACAATACCTAATGGTTAAAAAATAAATGGCATTTCCATATAATATTGGATCGAAAACAGGATACATCATAACATAACGGTGAATTGCTGTGAAAATATAATTATTAAGTAGCAGTCTGACAAGGTCGTTAAAACAATGTTATTTATAGGAATTATGGTGTAAATTTTATGTTATTATACCTTTTTCAACATTTACCTACATAAATACAATTTTTTAATGACTTCAAAAATAATTCGTTAAACAGAGCTTGATATAGTCTACATTCAAGTTATATGTTATAAGTTGATATTGGTAACACTGCCACTGAGAAAAAAACAGCATAATCGTACCTAAAAATGTACCTACTTGGGTATATATATTATAGTAGTTACCTACCTAACTATTATATTTATTATTTTTTATATTTCATTGAGGAAAAAACTCTTCTTCAATTTCATCATATAAGCAGCGTGCATTTCGATCATCAGCTTTTGGCAGGGTTGGCGCTATCTTAAACTCGTTATATATTTAAAATATGAAACATTATCATGTTTTCAATTTTCTCAACTCAATTTTCTTGTCCAAAATCAAAAACACTGTTTTAGCCCAGTAGGAATAAACATTTGGGCGGGTATAAAATTAAATTGTACAGTTTTCATTCTCTATTCATGAGATGAGATTATTAGAAGCATATGTGTACCTATATTTTTCGGAAAATCGGACTGGAGCTTAAGCCGCCATCTTGGAGTTTTCAAAAAAAAATAAACTTAAAATAGAAAAAAATATTAAGAAACAACGGTAACACTTACAATATCGTGTTATGTTATATTTTTTTAAAGCCATAAATTCATTTTTTAATTCTGTTTTCAAATAATTTTTTTTAAACTTTTTGAAAATTAATTTTCAAACTCAAATTTTTGAAAACAAAATACTAAACTATTTTACGTTACTCATCAGTATTTTTGTTTTTAATATTCCATGCTCTTATTAATTTTAAGAATGATACATCATCATAATTATTATGATATCTTATTGTCTAATGAAAACCCATAATAAACATAAGCACGCATTTAAGATTTTATATAAGCGTTAACCTGGAAACGCTTAAATATTGATTTTTTTTTTTTTCAGATTTACACATGTTAATAATGCAAATTGTATATATGTAATTCCAAATTTTACGAATAAATTTTAATCAACCACTCAAATTTAAGATTTATTAAACCCACCCCTAAAATGGAAAATAAAAACAAAACCATAAAATAAAAAATTGATTTTGAATAATGTCTTTTTCAAAAATTCTTTACGCAAAAAAAACGTACATCGAAAATTCTATAATTATATGGCTAGAATATTTTTTAATATTACCATTCCAAAAATAAAGAATATAAAATTAAACGCCATCATAAAACATCCTGATTTATTGCATAATTTTATGTTTTAGTTTTCGCCTTTTAAACATTCATATCTCAAGTTCTATTTCTATTTCCTTCAAATTTTCCGAATTATTTGATAAATTTACGGAGTTCTCTCCGAAACCGACTTCATTGTTTAAATCAAAACAGCGGGAATCCTGAAAGTTCAAAAACTTAAGTTTGAGCTCCTTTTACAGTGTTTTACATAATAATATCTACTGTTTTTAAAACTAATTTTCTTAATGAATAGTTTAGGAAAAATTAATTTTCAAACTCCAAATTTTGAAAAAAATGAAAACAATTTGGTTCAAACTAGTCTTCTTCAAAATTATACGTTATTAAGTAGTATTTTTATTTTTAGTATTCAATGGTTATATCAATTTTGAACAGAAACACCAACCAAAAAAAAAATGTGCCCACATTTCCTTATTAAATCATGACTAAAAACCACATGCATTACTGCTGTTTTAATAAATTTTAATTCTGGCCTATCACAGAATCCATCGTGGAAAATCCCCGAATGGATTATTCCACTACAAACCCCGAAAAAAGGATTCACAAAATCCAAATAGAATCGAAAAAGCAATGCCTCATTAAAAGAATTAATTCTGAATTTTGAAATTAGCTGTCCTATGTCACACCAATATTCGGAGCTTTTAAAAACAAAAATTCCTTCAACTTTTCAAAAAGTCCCATTTTGTTCCCTTTTTATTCTCCACAAAAAAAATCTGAAGATTTGTACTAAGTATGACTACAAAGACTTATTTTAATAAAAATCTGTCCTTAGTTCCAATTTTGATAACTCATATGTGCAGTACAACTTTAACAATCCTCAGTTTTAAATTCATGTCGATTTTCATTTCAAAATTTCCGAATCTCGATTTTTAGCCACATTTGCCCCTTTTTGCACTTATACACACTCTTTCAAATGGGAATCTACACAAGTTTTACCTTTGGCCTTCTATATGAAAACTCTTGCAAAAAAAAAAATAAATCCCATAATCCCTGAGCACTGTTACAGCTGTCAAATGATGATCGTGAAAAAAAAAACTGTGTTTTAGCATTTTTTTCCCAAGAAAATAGATTCAACATAAAAATAAATTTACGTTTGTTTTAAAAACTTTGTACTGCAGGCATGGCATTCAATTATTTTAAGGGTTTAAGAATTTTTAATAAAATATAAATTAGTTAATTTGCTTTCCGAAACATTGCAAATTTTAGAATTTGTAAAAAAAAACCTTTATTTTACTGAAGCACAATCGTTTTCCACTAGTCTATACGAAAATAGTCAATTTTCGTAGAAAGGGATGTCATTTTTCCGCAAACTCCCCGAATTTCGAAATTCTTAATACATTTTCCTATATAAGAATTAACTACGAATGGATTCTGCAATACATATTTTTTCGTGGTTCGTAGAACAATGCTTTGCTGTGACATATTCTCCATAATATTCTTATTTCAAAATTTTACTTGGATGGAAAATGATGTTTGCAGAGAATAGTGGATACATATCGAATTTTGCCTTCGTACCACAGATTTGTTATCTTGAAGATTAAATTCAACCATCATTTTGCATATACAGTAAATGACGGATATAAGAATGTCTCATATAAGAAACACACGCTTATAAGACAGACATTCCAAAACACACTGCATATTCCCATTATAAGATAATGTTAAATTTATCTCTTATAAGAAACACGTTTATAAGAAAAACACTGATATAAGAAACTTATTGTGATACAAGAACTCATTCAATACATAGAAAAATAAAGGATAATACAAAATTTTCCCGTGTAAACATCAAAATGATACGCCGCCTAACTTTTACAAAATTTCTGAACCCACCTTTAATGAATTGTCAAAGAAGTGACCGATTGAAGATGATCGAGAAAGAAAAAAGCCCACCACATTGACACATTCCACAATATCTCTTTGTAACTGCCGGCTAAATATTTTTTTATTGTTTTTATATAAGAAATTTTATTTCTTATACATTTTTTTAAATATAAGAAATTTTCTTTCTTATATCTATTTTTTTATATAAGAAAGCAATTCTTTGGATTTTTTGACTTTCTTATATCCATAATCTACTGTAGAATAATCTACTGTAGAACTATAAAGAAAAAGAAATTCCCTATGAACGTAAAAAAAAATCTAACAGGCGGAAAACTCCACCCAAATTTTTATAAAAGCATTCCAACTTTTCTAAATCAAATTGACAATAACGCAACGTTCATTTTAGAAAATTGTATTTCGGATTAAGTCAGACGCGTATTTTTGACTGGTAATTGGTAATCAATCAGAAGATATCACCACAGCATCAGTTTTTTATTTTTTTTTTTTTTATCTTCGACAAACCTTACCTATAGTAAGTGGTTTCTATAGAGTCCATCCACATACATATATCATTAGGAGTGAGGCATCACCGGAAGAAAAAAAAAATAGGATAAAAAAAACAACTAACAAAGTCCTAATAGCAATGTGGTTTTAAATTTCCTCCTTCACGGTAGAATGATCAAATTCTAAACTTTCCGTTGATTCAATAAATCCCTTGGTTACCCAAAGGTATAGGACATAATATTTATATTTTGTGTGTGTTTTTGAAGATACACCGAACAGTGAACTCACATTCTTATAATTGGTTATGGAATTTTATAGCTGTATATAGCAAATGGACTTGGGCCAACGACGACAAAAAGTTTTCTCCAAAAGACAAATAAGTCCAATAAGCTTAAACCGACCTAATATAAAGTATATGTCTCTCTCATGACTTGGTAATTTGATTTGTCTTTTGAGAAACCAAGAAAAGTGATATTGATATGTGACCGTGTATGTATGTATGAAGTTTTAAGAAAACATAAGAGAAGTTTGTGGATTAAGTCAAGGAACCTGTATATCCCCTTGGGGATGTTCATACATGGTCATTAAGAGTTGGGTAAAATTTAAGGGGTTTTCTTTTAGGATTGTCAAAAACAATAAAACTGAAAATTGAATTTTTGAAAAGTTATAAAAGTAGAAAGTTGTTTTTTTGTCTGATTAGTAATCATGGATTACAAATTTTAAAATACAGTCTTTGCAGCCTCACATCTTGTGATTAAAATACAATTTGACATATTATGCTTCAAAAGGACTTCAACTTATTTCGTTTCATGGCCACGTTCATTAATTGCGCTTTTAGGTATAAAAGACCGGAAACAGAGGTTAAATTTAGGAAAACATGTCAGTTTCTTATTATTAGTTTCTTATGCTTGAGTAGGTATAGGTATTTTTAATTTTAGATTAATATGTAGGTATATATAAATATGTTTTTAATATTTTTTATTGAGTATAAGACTTTCTTTCTATATGAACTGAGTCTATATCCTTAACCACTTATAAATAAATACAAATGTCGTATTTATAAACGTTTTCTTATCTTAGACAACTGTCCAACTTTAGAAAATGTGTTCAAAAAGCTTGTTTATTGTTGTCCTATAGCTGCCTAACTTACACACAAGTGTAGATTGTCTTAACCGTGAATAATGTGATATTTATTTTTATTGAAAAAAGCATATTTCCACCAACTTGTAAATAGTTAGCCAGTGTCTAAGTAGACAAAAATCTAATACTGAAAGTTTCCTGTCTTATCCTACAATTGAAGAAAAATCTAATATGATACATAGTTTCAATTTATACTAAAAATTATTGTTCAGGTTTTATTAACTAATTATCCTCCACTTAAGCTATAAACACTCCCATCGGTGCATGATGCAATCCAATTTAAGTTATGAAACCGGAAAACGCTACGTGACACTCTACGTGCGACATTCTAAACGTGCCACACACACCGTATACCCCAAAATTAGCACAATAAAAGCAATTTGTTGAAAAATTTACCCTCGCACTCAAACAAGACCTTATCAGTAAAAAATTTAGTTGCGCAATTATTTATTGCAGAATTGTTTTTGTGAAATAATAACAAAAGTACAACTGCAGCGGAAAATAATTACCATTTAAATCGTAATTTAGGTGTAGGTTATTGGTAGGTATAACCAAAGTAATAAAATCTAGAAAAGTTGCATGTCGGAATTGCTCAAATTCGAAGAACTTTTTCTACCCCTCCCATCCCCCTTCCCTTACTATACCTAAACTAAAAACTATCCTGGTGGCTAGAACGACGACGGCAACGACAACGATTAACTATCAATGCATAAACTATAGAACTGGATATATAATACACAACATTGTTATATTCTGGCAAACTGAAATGCATGCAATACAAATTACGATACTTAGATAAGGACATGGATTTATATTCTTGAATCGTTTGGCCATTGTTATAGTATATTAGGGTAAAGTATGTGTGGCTGATTGCGAAACCACAAAAATTTATAAACACAATCACAATACCTACGAAGAAAGGACGAAAAATTACAACTACTATATATTTTTCTTGGGTTTGGAGATACAATCAGCTAGACACATAAAAATCGTTTTCTATTGCTAAACAATGGTCAAAATAGTCGCCAAAGTTGTACTTAAATCTTAAACTACAAACATTCGAAACTGACCTTTGTTTATGACTTTTTGCTATAGATGCGGGTCCCCATATAGTTCACACATTATACTTGATAACTTTTTCAATTTCCATAATAAATTTTAAATGGGGAAAATGCTACTGTGATGAAAATTCAATTTTTTGAAATAATTTCTCAATATAAAAAATCTAAAACCGATACAAAAAAAATAAAGAAACAATCACTCTGGGGAGTATTTGGTATATGCATTAACATTACATAATATATTCATGTCGATTATGGAATACGCAATACTGGATCCGCAGTAATTCTGAGTACAGTGTTCTATTTTCACGACAAATGGATAAAGAGAAAGAGAGCATTGCATTGCGAATCACTGCCGATCCAGTATTGCGGATTCCATAATCGACATCATTATTTAAAGTTTTTGGTATTTTTGGTTGAATTACTTTTGCAAGTCATTGGCATTGTTAATATTTGAAGTTTGACAGGATAACCACTCCACTCAAATCTCTCAAAAGAATTAGATAAGTAAATTTCGACCGGAAATATTGGAAAATCGAAGAAAACCTGAAATTTCACACTTTCAGGGGTGGATATGGTGGCGAAAAATTCCATTTTGTATTGAAGGATAAAATCATGTCGATTATGCAATCCGCAATACTGTATCGGCAGTGATTCGCAGTGCCAGCGCGGCACCTTCTGCCTTAACCGGCGAAAGCCCAATTTCGTATATATACAATTGCTTTTGTCTTGACCAAACCATACACACGTTTTAGCTTCTTGTTGCACGTTATGCGAACTCTTCCCTTTATAAGTCGCGATATTAAATGATACTAGATTTTGCTATTTCGGTGGGACAGGGTACCTAAGATTACAAACTTTGATCCGCCAAGAATCTTAAAAAGTGTAGAGATTCTAGAAATCAAAGCACATAATATGTAATATTTAATAATTATATATTTTTTTTTTATCTTATTTTCTTCTGGTATTAAAAAAAAAATGAAATCCACTAAACGCGTAGAAACCGTTTTAACTGATTTTGAAATTATTT